>CM053037.1:102912578-104112578 GCA_028564925.1 Lithobates sylvaticus | reverse complement strand
CACAAATACCGCTTTGAGGTAAACTGATAGATCTGGGAGAGCCAGGCCCCCATCCTTTTTTAGTCTAGTTAGGATTCCTCTATTAATTCTGGCAGGCTTACCTGCCCAAACGAAACTCCCGATGGCTTTTTTGAGGAGATTCAAGATATTTGTGAAGGGAAATGTGGGAATAGTCTGGAAAATATAAAGTATTTTTGGGAGTATATCCATTTTTACAATATTTATATGGCCCGTCCAAGAGAAAATACCCTTATCATATTTTTTAAGCGTCTTATTTATTTTTTGCATCATTGGGAGATAGTTATATTCCTGGAGCTTCTCCAGTTCCCTAGTTTTGAATATTCCAAGATATTTGATTGCGTTTTTCTGCCACTTAAAAGGAAATTTATTTTTAAGGAGTTCAACAGTATTCTCAGAGAGTGAAATATTCAATGCTTCAGATTTATTATAGTCTACTTTGAAATTGCTCAACTAGCGAAGCACTTGAACTCCTTAATCAAATTTGGGATTGTCACCACTGGGTTTGTGAAATATATTAGCAGATCGTCTGCGTATACCGACATTTTATATTCCTCATTTGTCACTTTAATTCCCTGTATGTCTTGACTATTTCGAATCGATATCGTCAAGTGCTCCATGGCTAATACGTATAATAATGGAGACAGGGGACAACCCTGCCGGGTTCCATTTGTTATATTAACTACGTCGGATACGTCTCCATTAGCCCATATTCTTGCTGTTGGATTCTGGTATAAAACCATTATTTTTTCACAAAGCACAGGGCCCACTCCCCATTGTCTTAATGTCTCTTCGAAAAATTGGATTTGATGGGATGGCATGTTTCTGAGCATATTCTATTAAAGTCAGGGTCTTCAGGGTATTGTCCCTTGCCTCTCGTCCCTCTATGAACCCCACTTGATCCAAGTGTATGTATCTCGGCAATTTCCGTGAAAGTCTATTAGCTATGATCTTTGAATATATTCGAAGATCAACATTTGTCAGCGAGATTGGTCTTTAGTTTCCACACAGTGTGTGATCCTTCTCTGGCTTAGGTATAAGTGAGATCTATGCCTGCATACCATGTGGAACAAATGGTTGAGAGATAGAGACTGAGTTAAAAGTCTGCTTCATAATTGGGGTTAGCAGATCTTTAAATAGCTTGTAGAACCGTGGTGTAAAACCATCCGGACCAGAACTTTTGCCTGGTATTAATGAGTCTATTACGTTCTGAATTTCAATCTCTGAAATTTCTTTTTCTAGTTGCTCTACCTCTATTAATGTTAAAGTTGGTACAGCAGTGTCTTTTATATACTGTCGTATATTTTGCTGGAATATTTCGGGATCACGCCCTGCTAGCTGATTAGGTATATTATGCAGTCGAGAATAAAAAGTGTGGAATGTTTTCAGGATCGCTTTCGGGTCATATACCATAACACCTGTTTCTGTCTTAACCTTAACAATGGATGTAGTGTTCATTCGCTGACGTAGTGCTCTCGCTAAGAATTTCCCAGGATTGTTTCGTTGTTGATAATATAAGGTACGATTTTTATCTCTTATGCGGCGTACACACACTCGGACTTTCCGGCGGGATTTTTCGCCGGACCTAGTCCAGCGGACAAACCGCCGGACTTTCCAGCGGAGTTCCGCCGGACTTTCGGAACGTGTGGACTTCCCCACCCACGCCCGGACTTTTCCGGCGGACAATCCCCGGCGTTTTGGCCAAAGTCCGCAGGACTTTTGAAATGAACGGACTTGCCGACACACAATCCGAAAGTCTGTTCATTTAGAACGTGACTCCAGGTAGACGGGACTAGCGAAGGCAGTGAATGCCGCCGCGCTAGCCCCGTCACCTGGTATGGATTTAAAGGGGAATCCCTAAGCCGAAAAACGGCACAGCTCTGGGGGTCTTCTTCCGTCTTGGGGGGTCTTCTCGCCAGACTCCTCCGCTATCTTCTGCTCTTTTACCTAGCTCTTTTACCTAGCAGAGGAGCCCGGCTTTCTCCTTCGCCGCCGTCGTCTGGGGGTCTCGTTCCGCCTTCGGGGGTCTTGTCCTGCTCTTCTGTTCTTCTTGCCGATGTCACTGTCGCCGCCACCGCCTTCTGCGCCTTCTGCGTTGTCGTCTTCTTCTTCTTCCTCCGATGTTGACTCGTCGCTCTCTCTGGCCGTAATGGCAGAGACACGCGGTGTTGTGACTTATATAGGGACAAGGGGCGGGGCCACCGACTCATGTCACATGGTGACCCTGCCCCCATATGATTTCACAGTCCCGGAGGATGATGAGACTTTGACATCATATGGGGGCGGGGTCACCATGTGACATGAGCCGGTGGCCCCTTGTCCCTATATAAGTCACAACACCGCGTGTCTCTGCCATTATGGCCAGAGAGAGCGACGAGTCAACATCGGAAGAAGAAGAAGAAGAAGAAGAAGAAGAAGACGATGCAGGAGGCGCAGAAGGTGGCGGCGGCGACAGCGGCAAGAAGAACAGAAGAGCGGGACAAGACCCCCGAAGGTGGAACGAGACCCCCAGACGACGACAACGTCGGTGACGAAGGAGAAAGCCGGGCTCCTCCGCTAGGTAAAAGAGCTAGGTAAAAGAGCAGAAGATAGCGGAGGAGTTCGGCGAGAAGACCCCCCAAGATGGAAGAAGACCCCTGAAGCTGTGCAATAAAATATTTTAAAAAATTGTGTTTTTTTTATTTACACTTTTTTCCTTACATCGTACCCCATGCTAAATCACATAGGGTGGGGGGCGGTATTTGGGGGCCCCCTTATTAAAGGGGGATCCCGGTTTCCGATAAGCCCTCCGCCCACAGACCCCGACAACCAACGGCCAGGGTTGTCGGGAAGAGGCCCTTGTCCTCATCAACATGGGGACAAGGTGCTTTGGGGTGGGGGGGCCGCAGGGCCCCCCTTTCCCCAGGTCACCCCCCATGTTGAGGGCACGCGGCCTGGTACGGCTCGGGAGGGGGGACGCTTCCCCTTTAAATCCATACCAGGTGATGGGGCTAGCGCGGCGGCATTCACTGCCTTCGCTAGTCCCGTCTACCTGGAGTCACATTCTAAATAAACAGACTTTCCTCCGTGTGCGAGGCAAGTCCGTTCATTTCAAATGTCCCGCGCTGGCACACAGACAGTGGGATTGTCCACCGGACTGCCAAGTCCAGCGGACAATTTTAAGTCTGAACTTAAAACTTAGTCCGCCGGACTTTTGGGAGGAAGCCCACACACGGGCGGAATGTCAGGCGGACTCTAGTCCGGCGGACATTCCCGCGGGAAAGTCCGCTCGTGTGTACACGGCCTTATTCTAATGCGGCGTACACACGGTCGGAATTTCCGATGGATACAGTCTGATGGGAGCTTTTCATCGGATTTTCCGACCGTGTATATGCCCAACGGTCTTTTTCTGTCGGAATTTTCGACGGACTTTGTATTGGGAACCTGTTCTCAATTTTTCCGACGGAAAACCTTTCTATCGGATTTTCCGATCATGTGTATGCAATTCCGACACGCAAAATTCCGACGCATGCTCGGAAACAATTCGACGCATGCTCAGAAGCATTAAACTTCCCTTTTATAGTGCTGTTGAACGTGTTTTATGCCGCTGTGTTATTGACCGTCGGAATTTGGTGTGATCGTGTGTAGGCAACACAGCTTGAGCGGAATTCCGTCGGAAAAAACGTCAGAGTTTTTTCCGACGAGAATTCCGATCGTGTGTACGCGGCATTAATGTTTATTCATTTAATAAGGTTCGTAATTCAAATCGTTTATCTATTAATTCCATTAATGTCCCCCGTACTGAGTTTTGCTTGTGTTGCTTTTCCAGCTGGGCAATTTCCTGTAAAAGCTGTACTGATCTATTTCCTTTTGCTTTTTTTAACCTGGCTTTGTGTGATATAAAAAGACCCATTACTATACATTTCAATGTGTCCCATTGATTAGGAAGAGAGTTGCTAGCATTTACATAATCCTGTGTAAAGTTCGATATTGCGGTCCCAATTTCTGCAATACATGCCTCATCATAAAGTAAATTGTCGTTTAATTTCCATGTACCTCTTGATACGTTACTGCTTAACATGTCCATCACCATATATGGGGGCATGATCCGACCAGAGAAAATTACCTATCTCTGATGAAGCGATCATAGCCACTCCCAATTGATTTATCAGAAAATAGTCTAATCTATGGTATGTACCATGAACTTTTGAGTGAAACGTATAGTCTTTCTCCATTGGGTGAAATGCTCTCCATATATCAACTAAATGGTATCTATCGAGCATTTCCTAAAATGTCCTTTTATCCATACTCGTCTGGGACCCTGCTGGTGCTGTAGTATCCATGTCTCGGTTAAAGACAAAATTGAAGTCTCCCCCTACTACTACCACCCCCTCTGCTCTTTCCATAAGATCCATTAGTAGTTGGGTACCTACTTTAATCTGATCTAAATTAGGTAAGTATATATTAATAAATGTGTATTTTTTGCCATAAATATTTAGTTTTAATAGTAGTGTCCTGCCATCTCAGTTCGTCCATTTTTATATTACCTGATGGGGTATTGATTTATGAATTACTGTAGAGACTCCTCTAGATTTTGAATAGGGATAGGTATCATGATACCAGACTGGATACTGCCTGTTTTGTATATTTGGTATGTGATCAGAGCGGAAATGCGTCTCCTGAAAGAGAACAACCAACCTTTTGTTCATGAAGAAAATGCAGAACTTGTGATCTTTTTGCTGCTGTATTTAATCCCCTAATGTTAAAAGAGCACATTTTTATTGTACTTGACGGGGAAAACCCAGAACTTAAGGGTTTTCAGTAACGTTGACTGCTGAAGCCGAATCCAAGATGATGTGTTTTAATATACAGGCATGACCATAAACATGGAGAACAATTCTGTACAGTACATATTGTGGCCAATTATAGCTCAGGGGGTTTAGTACACGCCCCGCACTATAAAAGGCCACCGCTATGTCGGCCTAGTGTAGTGTGTTCCGGCGTTAGTGAGTGACTGAGTCAGTCACATTAGCTGCTGTGATTCATTCTGCATTGCTGAGCATCCACTGTTGTATTAATTCTGCTGAGTGCACTGCTGCTGACATTATCTGCTGTGTTATACATTCTGCTTTGCTGACTGCTGAGTGGTGACATTATGTGCTGAGTGCTGAGTCTGACATTATCTGCTGTGATTCTGGGGATTAGTCTAGTGTGTGCGTGCTGTTAGTACAGCATTGCAGTATTACATTAAACCACCTTTACCCTTCTGGCCTGTTGTCATCTAAGGCAGCCAGCCAGGCATTTGCAGGAGCTAGCGTGTGTGTGTGTGTGTGTGTGTGTGTGTGCTGTGTGAGTAGAGCATAGCACACAATAAACCACCTCAGCCTCTATCTGCCCTAAGGCCCTGTTGTTGTCATCTAAGGCAGCCAGGCATTTGCAGGAGCTAGCGTGTGTGTGTGTGAGTAGAGCACAGCACACAATAAACCACCTCAGCCTCTATCTGCCCTAAGGCCCTGTTGTTGTCATCTAAGGCAGAAAGCCAGGCATTTGCAGGAGCTAGCGTGTGTGTGTGTGCTGTGTGAGTAGAGCACAGCACACAATAAACCACCTCAGCCTTTATCTGCCCTAAGGCCCTGTTGTTGTCATCTAAGGCAGCCAGGCATTTGCAGGAGCTAGCGTGTGTGTGTGTGCTGTGTGAGTAGAGCACAGCACACAATAAACCACCTCAGCCTCTATCTACCCTAAGGCCCTGTGGTTGTCATCTAAGACAGCCAGGCATTTGCAGGAGCTAGCGGGTGTGCTGTGTGAGTAGAGCACAGCACACAATAAACCACCTCAGCCTCTATCTGCCCTAAGGCCCTGTTGTTGTCATCTAAGGCAGCCAGGCATTTGCAGGAGCTAGCGTGTGTGTGTGTGTGTGTGTGTGTGTGTGCTGTGTGAGTAGAGCACAGCACACAATAAACCACCTCAGCCTCTATCTGCCCTAAGGCCCTGTTGTTGTCATCTAAGGCAGCCAGGCATTTGCAGGAGCTAGCGTGTGTGTGCTGTGTGAGTAGAGCACAGCACACAATAAACCACCTCAGCCTCTATCTGCCCTAAGGCCCTGTTGTTGTCATCTAAGGCAGCCAGGCATTTGCAGGAGCTAGCGTGTGTGTGCTGTGTGAGTAGAGCACAGCACACAATAAACCACCTCAGCCTTTATCTGCCCTAAGGCCTTGTTGTTGTCATCTAAGCCAGCCAGGCATTTGCAGGAGCTAGCGTGTGTGTGTGTGCTGTGTGAGTAGAGCACAGCACACAATAAACCACCTCAGCCTTTATCTGCCCTAAGGCCCTGTTGTTGTCATCTAAGGCAGCCAGGCATTTGCAGGAGCTAGTGTGTGTGTGTGCTGTGTGAGTAGAGCACAGCACACAATAAACCACCTCAGCCTCTATCTGCCCTAAGGCCCTGTGGTTGTCATCTAAGGCAGCCAGGCATTTGCAGGAGCTAGCGGGTGTGCTGTGTGAGTAGAGCACAGCACACAATAAACCACCTCAGCCTCTATCTGCCCTAAGGCCCTGTTGTTGTCATCTAAGGCAGCCAGGCATTTGCAGGAGCTAGCGTGTGTGTGCTGTGTGAGTAGAGCACAGCACACAATAAACCACCTCAGCCTCTATCTGGCCTAAGGCCCTGTTGTTGTCATCTAAGGCAGCCAGGCATTTGCAGGAGCTAGCGTGTGTGTGCTGTGTGAGTAGAGCACAGCACACAATAAACCACCCCAGCCTTTATCTGCCCTAAGGCCCTGTTGTTGTCATCTAAGCCAGCCAGGCATTTGCAGGAGCTAGCGTGTGTGTGTGTGTGTGTGTGTGTGTGCTGTGTGAGTAGAGCACAGCACACAATAAACCACCTCAGCCTTTATCTGCCCTAAGGCCCTGTTGTTGTCATCTAAGGCAGCCAGGCATTTGCAGGAGCTAGCGTGTGTGTGCTGTGTGAGTAGAGCACAGCACACAATAAACCACCTCAGCCTCTATCTGCCCTAAGGCCCAGTTGTTGTCATCTAAGGCAGCCAGGCATTTGCAGGAGCTAGCGTGTGTGTGTGCTGTGTGCAATAAACCACCTCAGCCTCTATCTGCCCTAAGGCCATGTTGTTGTCATCTAAGGCAGCCAGGCATTTGCTGGAGCTAGCGTGTGTGTGCTGTGTGAGTAGAGCACAGCACACAATAAACCACCTCAGCCTCTATCTGCCCTAAGGCCCTGTTGTTGTCATCTAAGGCAGCCAGGCATTTGCAGGAGCTAGCGTGTGTGTGCTGTGTGAGTAGAGCACAGCACACAATAAACCACCTCAGCCTTTATCTGCCCTAAGGCCTTTTTGTTGTCATCTAAGCCAGCCAGGCATTTGCAGGAGCTAGCGTGTGTGTGCTGTGTGAGTAGAGCACAGCACACAATAAACCACCTCAGCCTCTATCTGCCCTAAGGCCCTGTTGTTGTCATCTAAGGCAGCCAGGAATTTGCAGGAGCTAGCGTGTGTGTGCTGTGTGAGTAGAGCACAGCACACAATAAACCACCTCAGCCTTTATCTGCCCTAAGGCCTTGTTGTTGTCATCTAAGCCAGCCAGGCATTTGCAGGAGCTAGCGTGTGTGTGTGTGCTGTGTGAGTAGAGCACAGCACACAATAAACCACCTCAGCATTTATCTGCCCTAAGGCCCTGTTGTTGTCATCTAAGGCAGCCAGGCATTTGCAGGAGCTAGTGTGTGTGTGTGTGCTGTGTGAGTAGAGCACAGCACACAATAAACCACGTCAGCCTCTATCTGCCATAAGGCCCTGTTGTTGTCATCTAAGGCAGCCAGGCATTTGCAGGAGCTAACGTGTGTGTGCTGTGTGAGTAGAGCACAGCACACAATAAACCACCTCAGCCTCTATCTGCCCTAAGGCCCTGTTGTTGTCATCTAAGGCAGCCAGGCATTTGCAGGAGCTAGCGTGTGTGTGTGTGTGTGTGCTGTGTGAGTAGAGCACAGCACACAAAAAAAACACCTTAGCCTCTATCTGCACTAAGGCCCTGTTGTTGTCATCTAAGGCAGCCAGGCATTTGCAGGAGCTAGCTTGTGTGTGTGTGTGTGTGTGTGTGTGTGTGTGTGTGTGTGCTGTGTGAGTAGAGCACAGCACACAATAAACCACCTCAGCCTCTATCTGCCCTAAGGCCCTGTTGTTGTCATTTAAGGCAGCCAGGCATTTGCAGGAGCTAGCATGTGTGTGTGTGCTGTGTGAGTAGAGCACAGCACACAATAAACCACCTCAGCCTCTATCTGCCCTAAGGCCCTGTTGTTGTCATCTAAGGCAGCCAGGCATTTGCAGGAGCTAGCGTGTGTGTGCTGTGTGATTAGAGCACAGCACACAATAAACCACCTCAGCCTCTATCTGCTCTAAGGCCCTGTTGTTGTCATCTAAGGCAGCCAGGCATTTGCAGGAGCTAGCATGTGTGTGTGTGCTGTGTGAGTAGAGCACAGCACACAATAAACCACCTCAGCCTCTATCTGCCCTAAGGCCCTGTTGTCATCTAAGGCAGCCAGGCATTTGCAGGAGCTAGCGTGTGTGTGCTGTGTGAGTAGAGCACAGCACACAATAAACCACCTCAGCCTTTATCTGCCCTAAGGCCTTTTTGTTGTCATCTAAGCCAGCCAGGCATTTGCAGGAGCTAGCGTGTGTGTGCTGTGTGAGTAGAGCACAGCACACAATAAACCACCTCAGCCTCTATCTGCCCTAAGGCCCTGTTGTTGTCATCTAAGGCAGCCAGGAATTTGCAGGAGCTAGCGTGTGTGTGCTGTGTGAGTAGAGCACAGCACACAATAAACCACCTCAGCCTTTATCTGCCCTAAGGCCTTGTTGTTGTCATCTAAGCCAGCCAGGCATTTGCAGGAGCTAGCGTGTGTGTGTGTGCTGTGTGAGTAGAGCACAGCACACAATAAACCACCTCAGCCTTTATCTGCCCTAAGGCCCTGTTGTTGTCATCTAAGGCAGCCAGGCATTTGCAGGAGCTAGTGTGTGTGTGTGTGCTGTGTGAGTAGAGCACAGCACACAATAAACCACGTCAGCCTCTATCTGCCATAAGGCCCTGTTGTTGTCATCTAAGGCAGCCAGGCATTTGCAGGAGCTAACGTGTGTGTGCTGTGTGAGTAGAGCACAGCACACAATAAACCACCTCAGCCTCTATCTGCCCTAAGGCCCTGTTGTTGTCATCTAAGGCAGCCAGGCATTTGCAGGAGCTAGCGTGTGTGTGTGTGTGTGTGCTGTGTGAGTAGAGCACAGCACACAAAAAAAACACCTTAGCCTCTATCTGCACTAAGGCCCTGTTGTTGTCATCTAAGGCAGCCAGGCATTTGCAGGAGCTAGCTTGTGTGTGTGTGTGTGTGTGTGTGCTGTGTGAGTAGAGCACAGCACACAATAAACCACCTCAGCCTCTATCTGCCCTAAGGCCCTGTTGTTGTCATTTAAGGCAGCCAGGCATTTGCAGGAGCTAGCATGTGTGTGTGTGCTGTGTGAGTAGAGCACAGCACACAATAAACCACCTCAGCCTCTATCTGCCCTAAGGCCCTGTTGTTGTCATCTAAGGCAGCCAGGCATTTGCAGGAGCTAGCGTGTGTGTGCTGTGTGATTAGAGCACAGCACACAATAAACCACCTCAGCCTCTATCTGCTCTAAGGCCCTGTTGTTGTCATCTAAGGCAGCCAGGCATTTGCAGGAGCTAGCATGTGTGTGTGTGCTGTGTGAGTAGAGCACAGCACACAATAAACCACCTCAGCCTCTATCTGCCCTAAGGCCCTGTTGTCATCTAAGGCAGCCAGGCATTTGCAGGAGCTAGCGTATGTGTGCTGTGTGAGTAGAGCACAGCACACAATAAACCACCTCAGCCTCTATCTGCCCTAAGGCCCTGTTGTTGTCATCTAAGGCAGCCAGGCATTTGCAGGAGCTAGCGTGTGTGTGTGTGTGCTGTGTGAGTAGAGCACAGCACACAATAAACAACCTCAGCCTCTATCTGCCCTAAGGCCCTGTTGTTGTCATCTAAGGCAGCCATCTGCAGGAGTTAGTGTGTGTGCTGTGTGACTCCAGCACAATACACACTACCCACTACAATGCCTGGAAGACCGACAAGGAGAGGCTGAACGTCCCGAGGCAAGAAAACAGGGCAAGTAGGCTCTGTGTCTAGAGACAACAGTGCTGGTCGTGGACGTGGTGCATCGTCATCAGCACGTGGCCATGGGACACGTTTGTCCTTCTTTTCGGCAGCTGGACATGTTGAGCCGCATCATGCCGAAGGCTTGGTAGAGTGGATGACCAAGCCCTCCTCATCCTCCTCATCCTCTCTCACCCAGGCTCAGGGTACTGGCAAAGCAGCTGCCAACGCGTACTCAATGGCATCATCAGGCACCCCTTCCCTAGACCCACCATGTCCTCCTGAGGAGTCCCCCGAACTGTTTGAGCACAGTGTTGGGTACATGCTCCAGGAGGATGACCAGTGTTTTGAAAGCTCGGATGATGATACCCAGCTAGAGGAAGGCAGTAGCGTGAGCGAAGCAAGAGGGGATGCTCAAGGACAGCAATCTGGCTGTAATGTTCCACCAGTTGCAGCTTGCTGCCAGGTTTGCTCCAGTGATGAAGAGGGAGGGGATGATGAGGTCACTGACTCCACGTGGGTGCCTGAAGGGAGAGAGGAGGAAGAGGCGGCACATGTCCAACGAGGCAGGATGCCCTCCGGGGGCCAGCTTGAGGCCAGCACACCGACTGAATCAAACCGCAGAGCTCCGCCTGTGCAGGGCGCTGCCTCTTCACGTTATTACAAAAGTTCTTTGGTGTTGGGCCTTTTTTGAGACGAGTGCATCAGATCGCACCACTGCTATTTGCAACATATGTCTCAAGCGTATCTCGCGTGGCCAAAACATCAGCCGCTTGGGCACCACAAGCATGACCAGACATATGTCGACCTGCCATGCAGCTCGTTGGAAAGCGCACATTAAAGACCCACACCAAAGAACAAAGCGGACCTCTCCTTGCTCCTCATCAGCTGGGATCTCCAACCCCACTATACCTTCAGTCCTCTCTGAAAGCTGCACTGAGAGGAATGAAGGTGTAGAATTAGGTG
Source organism: Lithobates sylvaticus (assembly GCA_028564925.1). NCBI lineage: Eukaryota > Metazoa > Chordata > Amphibia > Anura > Ranidae > Lithobates > Lithobates sylvaticus. The sequence continues at coordinate 104,101,469 of CM053037.1, read as the reverse complement.
TGTCACAGCAAAGTACTTGCGGGCACTCTGCTAGCAGTACACCGACGTCCGAATCCAATAGGCAAATTTCCCTGCCCCAGCTGCTGGACCGTCGAAAGAAGTTTACTCCCAGCCATCCACATGCCCAGCGGTTGAATGCTAGCTTGGCTAAATTGCTAGCACTTCAACTGCTGCCTTTTCAGTTGGTAGACTCGGCCCCCTTCCGTGAGTTTGTTCAATGTGCGGTTCCTCAGTGGCAGGTTCCCAAACGTCACTTTTTCTCACGGAAGGCGATTCCGGCTCTCTACCGGCATGTGGAAGGCAATGTCCATGCCTCGCTGGACTGGGCGATCAGCGGTAAGGTGCATATTACCGCTGACTCATGGTCCAGCAGGCATGGACAGGGACGTTACCTGTCTTTCACGGCCCATTGGGTCACTCTTTTGGCAGCTGGGAAGGATGCAGGACAAGGAGCAGTAGTGTTGGAGGTTGTTCCGCCACCACGCCTCCAAAATGCTACTACTGGTTGTGACACACCGCTCTCCTCCACCCCTCCTCTTCTTCTTCCTCCATGGCCTCTTCGAGTGCTCTGTCCTCTGAACCAGCGGTGCTCCGTAGGCGTCCAAGGGGCTACGCAAGTACGCAGGTAAAAAGATGCCATACCGTGCTTGCGCTGGTGTGTTTGGGGGACAGGAGCCACACTGGGGCAGAGGTTCTGTCAGCTCTGCAGGGGCAGGCCGAGAGGTGGTTGACGCCACGCCAGCTTAAGCCAGGAATGGTGGTTTGTGACAATGGCACCAACCTCCTCTCTGCCCTGCGACAGGGACAGCTGACCCATGTGCCCTGTATGGCTCACGTCCTTAACCTGGTGGTGCAGCGGTTCTTGGGCAGGTACCCAGGCTTACAGGATGTCCTGAGGCAGGCCAGGAAAGTCTGTGTGTATTTCCGCCGATCATATAATGCCAGTGCTCGGCTGGCTGAGCTGCAAAAGATGTTGAACCTGCCCAAGAACCGCCTTATATGTGACATGCCCACCAGGTGGAACTCAACGTTGGATATGCTGCAGCGACTGCACACGCAGCAGAGGGCCATCAATGAGTACCTGTGCGACTACGGCACCAGGACAGGGTCAGGGGAGCTTGGATTTTTTCCCCATGCCAGTGAAGCATGATCAAGGAAGCATGCACTGTCCTGTCACCATTTTGAGGAGGCCACGAGGATGGTGAGCAGTGACAGTGCATGCATCAGTGACACTGTACCTCTTTTCTACCTGTTGGAGCATACACTGCGTGGGATAATGGACAGGGCACTTGAGGCAGAACAGAGGCAGGAAGAGAAGGACTTCCTTGCCTCTCAAGGCCCCCTTTATCCAGACAGTGTTCCTTCTCTCCCACCCATCACACAGGAAGAGGATGAGGAGGAGGAGGAGGATTGTGTCAGCATGGAGGTGGAGCCTGGCACTCAGCATCAGCAGCAGCAGTCTTTTAGGGATGATTTACAGTCCCAACAAACCAGTGGACTTGTACGTGGCTGGGAGGAGGTGGCTGCGGATCATGTCGTCCTCAGTGACCCAGAAGACTCAGGACCGAATGCCTCAGCTAACCTATGTTGTATGGCCTCCCTGATCCTGCAAAGCCTGCGGAAGGATCCTCGTATTCTTCGGATCAAGGAGAGGGACCATTACTGGCTGGCCACTCTCCTTGATCCACGGTACAAGGGTAAGGTTGCGGACCTTATCTTGCCGTCGCAGAGGGAGCAGAGGATAAGACATCTCTGGGAGGCCTTGCAGAAAGGTCTGTGCAGCGTGTTCCCAGAGACTGGGAGGTTACAAACTCCTGGTCCTGGAGGACGAGTTACTGAGGCTTCGGTCAGTAGCAGAAGGTGCGGTGGGGAAGGTGGATGTCTGACCGATGCGTTCAGACAATTTTTTAGTCCACAGCCCCAAGGTATGATCGATTCCAGCAACCATCGCCAGCGTCTGATATACATGGTGCAGGAATACCTAGGGGCAAGGTCAGACTTGGACACCTTTCCCACCGAAAATCCTCTGGCTTACTGGGTCTTGAGGATGGATCACTGGCCAGAGCTTGCACAGTATGCAATTGAGCTACTGGCCTGTCCTGCATCCAGCGTTATTTCCGAACGCACATTCAGTGCTGCTGGAGGATTTGTCACCGATCACAGGGTGCGCCTGTCCACCGACTCGGTTGATCGACTGACCTTCATAAAGATGAATCAGTCTTGGATCACCACCAGCTACCAGGCACCTGAAGCTGATATAACTGAATATTAATTTATAATGTCACATCCCTTCAAGACTGCCTATGCTGATGCTGAGTGACTGTCTTGTTATGTTGACTGACTATCCTCTTCCTCCTCAATGATCCTGATGATAGCTTGGAAGAATCATTTTTGTTTCTGGGTGCCACCACCAGTGGCTAAGGCCCAATTTTTTAGCCCCTGTTTAACAGGGGCGTGTAATTACAATTTTTTAAGCAATGCTTCGCAACAGGTCTGACTGCTGTGCTTCAAGTACAGTATCTGTGAGGGGTTGCAGTGTTGTCTGTTGTGGCACCAGTGCCTAAGGCCCAATTTTTCAGCCCCTGTTTAACAGGGGCGTGTAATTACAATTTTTTATGCAATGCTTTGCAACAGGTCTCATTGCTGTGCTCAGAGTACAGTATCTGTGAGGGGTTGCAGTGTTGTGGCACCAGCACCAGTGCCTAAGGCCCAATTTTTCAGCCCCTGTTTAACAGGGGCGTGTAATTACTAATCTTGATCTAATAGTTCACAACAGGGCCCATTCCTGCGCCCACCAAGAGTAACTGTGAGGGCTTACAGTCTTGTGGCAACACCGTCCACCACCACCACCAAAGGCCCAATTTTTCAGCCCCTGTTTAACAGGGGCATGTAATTACAAATCTTGATCTAATAGTTCTCAGCAGGACCCATTTCTGCGCCCACTAAGAGTAACTGTGAGGGCTTACAGTGTTGTGGCAACACCGTCCACCACCAAAGGCTCAATTTTTCTGGCCCTGTTCAACAGGTCCATGCAATTACAAATTTTGATCTAATAATTGACAGCAGGGCCCATTCCTGTGCCCACCAAGAGTAACTGTGAGGGCTTACAGTGTTGTGGCAACACCAACATCTAATGGGGCACATTTCTGCAGAGTATATACGGCAGGCCCCTACTTTCAAACATCCCACTTACAAACGACTCCTTCTTTCAAACGGAAGGAGAAAACAGGAAATCTACCCCTAGGAAGGGAAATTCTATCCTGTTAGATTTAATTTGGGAAAAAGGTATCTCCTCTCTACTGATGCTTTATCACCAATCCTTGTTTCAATAAAAACCCCACTTTTCCAAAAACATTTGTCATTGGGACGGAAAGTGAGGTGAAATGTTCTGAACAGGTGCACAGACAGCAAAACAAGTGTTACAGGGGTGATAACCCTTCCCTATGTTCTCCAAAAAGCTTAAAAATAGATTTTTTTTGGATGGAGCTACACTTAAAAATGTACCTGTTCAAAATTACAAACAGATTCTACTTAAGATAAGAACAAACCTACAGTCCCTGTCTTGTTTGCACCGCCTGTATACTGCTGTTCAGAGTATATAGGGTTTTATTTTGGGTGCGGGGTTCCCCTTAATATTCATACAAGACCCAAAGGGGCTGGGGTGGGGGGGGAGGGTGATGGGGTAGCCATGCCATTTTTCTCAAAGATTTTCAGCCATATTGCCAGGACAAGACATGACATTAAAGCCGCAAGCGGTTTTAAATGGCTTATTTTTTTCCTTTACAAATGTCATTTTGTGCAGGGACAGTTCTAAACACGGGAAACACATGCCACTTCACAGGCATACTTTAGACATCCCCCAGGTACCATATTTAAAGGAATATTTCACTTCCTTTTTTTTTTCTTTTGATGGTATTTGATTGCCTCTGTGATTTTTATTTTTTGCGATATAAACGGAAAAAGAGCGAAAATTTTGAAAAAAAAAGAGATTTTCTACTTTTTGTTATAAAAAAAATCTAATAAACTCAATTTTAGTCAAACATTTGGGCCAAAATGTATTCAGCCACATGTCTTTAGTAAAAAAAATGCCAATAAGCGTATATTTATTGGTTTGCGCAAAAGTTATAGCGTCTACAAACTAGAGTACATTTTCTGGAATTTACACCGCTTTTAATTTATGACTGCCTATTTCATTTCTTGAGGTGCTAAAATGGCAGAGAAGTACAAAACCCCCCCAAATGACCCCATTTTGGAAAGTAGACACCCCAAGCTATTTGCTGAGAGGCATGTTGAGCCCATTGAATATTTTTTTTTTTAGTCCCAAGTGATTGAATAAAGACAAAAATAAAAAATAATTTTTTTTTTCTTCAAAAAGTTGTCACTAAATGATATATTGCTCACACATGCCATAGTTATATGTGGAATTGCACCCCAAAATACATTTTGCTGCTTCTCCTGAGTATGGGGATACCACATGTGTGGGACTTTTTGGGAGCCTAGCCGCGTACGGGGCCCCGAAACCCAAGCACCGCCTTCAGGATTTCTAAGGGTGCAAATTTTTGATTTCACTCCTCACTACCTATCACAGTTTCGAAGGCCATAAAATGCCAAAATAGCACAAAACCCCCCCAAATGACCCCATTTTGGAAAGTAGACACCCCAAGCTATTTGTTGAGAGGCATGGTGAGTATTTTACAGCTCTCATTTGTTTTTGAAAATGAAGAAAGTAAAGAAAAAAAATTTTTTTTTTTCTTTTTTCAATTTTCAAAACTTTGTGACAAAAAGCGACATCTGCAAAATACTCACAATACCTCTCAGCAAATAGCTTGGGGTGTCTACTTTCCAAAATGGGGTCATTTTGGGGGGTTTTATGCCATCTGGGCATTCCATGGCCTCCGAAACTGTGATTGGCAGTGAGAAGTGAAATAAAAAAAATTACTCCCTTAGAAAGCCTGAAGGCGGTGCTTGGTTTTTGGGGTTCCGTACGCAGCTAGGCTCCCAAAAAGTCCCACACATGTAGTATCCCCGTACTCAGGAGAAGCAACAGAATGTATTTTGGGGTGTATTTCCACATATGCCCATGACATGTTTGAGCAATATATCATTTAGTGACAACTTTTTGTAAAAAAAATATATATTTTTTTTTTTTTTCATTATTCAATCTCTTGGGACAAAAAAAAAAAATATTTAATGGGCTCAACATTGCTCTCAGCAAATAGCTTGGGGTGTCTACTTTCCAAAATGGGGTCATTTGGGGGGGTTTGAACTGTCCTGGCATTTTATGCACAACATTTAGAAGCCTATGTCACACGTCACCCACTCTTCTAACCACTTGAAGACAAAGCCCTTTCTGACACTTTTTGTTTACATGAAAACATATTTTTTTTTTGCAAGAAAATTACGTTGAACCCCCAAACACTATATATATTGTTAAAGCAAAGGCCCTACAGATTAAAATGGTGGGTGTTGCATTTTTTTTTTCCACACAGTATTTGCGCAGCGATTTTTCAAACGCATTTTTTGTGGAAAAAATACACTTTTTTTTATTTTAATGCACTAAAACACACTATATTGCTCAAATTTTTGATGAAATAAAAAATATGATCTTAGGCCGAGTACATGGATACCAAACACGACATGCTTTAAAATTGCGCACAAACACGCAGTGGCGACAAACTACATACATTTTTAAAAGCCTTTAAAAGCCTTTACATGATACCACATTAGATTCACGGAGGAGGTCTACTGCTAAAATTACTGCCCTCGATCTGACCTTCGCGGTGATACCTCACATGCATGCTGCAATTGCTGTTTACATATGACGCCAGACCAACGCTTGTGTACGCCTTTGCGCAAGAGAAGGGGGGGCAGGGGTGCTTTTTTTTTTTTTTTTAGTTTTTTTTTTTATTTATTTAGCTTTTTTATTCTATTTTTAAACTGTTCCTTCCATTTTTTTTCTTTGTTATGATTTTTATTGTTATCTCAGGGAATGTAAATATCCCCTATGATAGCAATAGGCAGTGACAGGTACTCTTTTTTTGAAAAAATTGGGGTCTATTAGACCCTAGATCTTTCCTCTGCCCTCAAAGCATCTGACCACACCAAGATTGGTGTGATAAAATGCTTTCCCAATTTCCCAATGGCGCGGTTTATATCCGGGAGGGGGGACATTCCCTCCTACTGCTTGTAAAAGCAGTCTAGAGGCTAATTACCCGCTAGAATTGCTTTTACATGAAAGCCGATCACTGGCTGAAAAGAATGATACCAAGATGATACCTAAACCTGCAGGCATCATTCTGGTATAACCATTCAAAGTCCAGCAACATACTGGACATATATTGTAATCTTTTTTTTTTTTCATGCAGCCTCTTGGCTGAACGAAAAAAAGAGATTGATTGGTGGGTATGCCCACCATTAGAATACCTCCCTTCATCCACCCACTTCTAATGATGGGCATACATGCACCATTTATATATGCCGATGCATGGGGGCATCCTCCCGCAAAAGTTATGCCGTGTACACACGGTCGGAATTTCGACCGTATGTACGTGGCATTAGGAGCCAATCGCTCCTCCCCCCCCCTGCTGCCCCCATGCTTCGGCATATATGCTCTTTTTTTTAACTGTGGTGGTGAAATCACCTCCTACAGCGTTGGAGTCGCGGCTTTATGTATCGTGGGAGCAAACGCTGTTGCTGTCAAGATAAATAAATCCGCGCTGCAACTGAATGGCGCACCTGAAAACAAAAAAATGCTTAACACTAAAACACAGTAAACAAAATTACATACCTGAAAAGCAAGCATGATAAAACATGATAAAACATAATAAAACATTGCAGAATAGAATGGAGTAAAAAAAAGAGCAACAATAGAGAGAGAGAGAGAACAATAAAACGACAACTATTTTTGTTTTTTTTATTTTTTTGAGATTCACAGGTAAAAAAGCTCCTGACTGTTAGCGACTGAATCAAAACGCTACCACAAAAAAAATGTTAGCGATCGCAGGGATCAGGCCGGACTCTGCGAACACTGCAGTTATGTGTGCTTAGTGTTTTGTAAGTGACAGTGATCGATCGATACTGCACTTGGGTGGGCTGGGCTGGGCGGAGGGGGAAAACGCAGGTGCTAGCAGGTATCTGGGCTGATCCCGCTAACAATGCGTTTTTTTGGAACCCTAAACTGCTGGGACGCTAGTATAGATCTGATCAGATCAGATATTGATCTGTTCAGATACTATACCACTAAGGGAGGTGTATGCTTTGCGCGTGGGTGTTTGCGGTACTGGCACTAACCTGGGGCGACGCAGACCTTATTTGACCCTAAAACCTAATTGATATCACCCGCCGGGCGATCAGGGGGTTAAACCGTTATTGGGTAATAAATGGCGGGTGCCCTGACAGTATAAAAAACAAGCTAACTAACCAGCGTCACCCGTAACAGTAATACAAAAAAAAAAACTGGTTACCTAGCGACACTAATGCAGGGATCAGAAAAACGATCGCTTAGTGACACTGGCAAAAGGGGGTGAAAGGGTTAACTAGGGGCAATCAGGGGGTTAAACCTTTATTAGGTAATATATGGGGGTACCTGACGCTATATAAAAACCTGACGGGGAACCTAAATAACGAAATAACTAACTGGCTAACCAGCGTCACCAGTGACATTTTATACGGTGATCACTGGTGAAAGGGTTAACTCTAGGGGCAATCAGGGGGTTAAAACCTTTATTTAGGTTGTAATATGGGGGTACCTGACCTATAAACCTATTTATGAACCTATATAAACATGGCGGTTAACCTAAAAAAAAACTGGTTACCTAGCGACACTAATGCAGCGATCAGAAAAACGATCGCTTAGTGACACTGGCAAAAGGGGGTGAAAGGGTTAACTAGGGGCAATCAGGGGGTTAAACCTTTATTAGGTAATATATGGGGGTACCTGACGCTATATAAAAACCTGACGGGGAACCTAAATAACGAAATAACTAACTGGCTAACCAGCGTCACCAGTGACAGTTATACGGTGATTACTGGTGAAAGGGTTAACTCTAGGGGCAATCAGGGGGTTAAAACCTTTATTTAGGTTGTAATATGGGGGTACCTGACCTATAAAACTATTTATGAACCTATATAAAACATGGCGGTTAAAATAAAAAAAAAATGGTTACCTAGCGACACAATGCAGCGATCAGAAAAACGATCGCTTAGTGACACTGGCAAAAGGGGGTGAAGGGGTTAACTAGGGGCAATCAGGGGGTTAAACCTTTATTAGGGGGGGGTAGGGGGCTACCTAGGACCTAAAACTAACTGCCCTGACAGTTATTACAGTCACACTGACACTAAATGCAGTGATCAGTAAATAAATGATCACTGCAATTAGTGACACTGTGACTGGGGGGGGAGGGGGTGATCTGGGGGGTGATCAGGGGGTGACAGGGGGGTGTTTTGTGTGCCTAACTGTACTGGTGTCAGTGTAGTGTTGTGCACTAACCTTAACATGTTCGCCGCTCGGCGTCTCCGGTCACATAGACCGGCGCACCGAGCGTGACATCACTTCCGCCTTCCTGTCTATACAATAGACAGGAAGGGGAAGCTTTTCATTCGCCAGGAGCGATCGCGAGGGGGTGGCCAGAAACCACTGGCCGTCCCCTCGTCCCGGATCGCTCCTGAAGCGATGCCGACCGTCCCCGCCGGCGGAGGGGGGTCCGATCGGACCCCCCAACCGCCTAAAGAATGGCACGTACAGGTACGTGGTTCTGCCTGTACGTGCCATTCTGCCGACGTATATCTACATGGGGCGGTCGGCAAGTGGTTAAAATGACTGCTCCCGAAAAAACATCAGTTTTTAAAACTTCTTTTTGCATTAAAAAAATGTCCCCTGGGGCAGGACCCGGGTCCCCAAACCTGTTTTATGACATTAACATGCATATTGGCCATTATAATTAGCACTTTAGATTTCGAACGTTCGTGTCCATTGTAACTAATAGGGTTTGAATATTCGCGCAAACTTTCGGTCCGTTCGCAGGTTCTGGTGCGAACCGAGACCGTGGGTGTTCGGCTCATCCCTACTTGATACTATCAGAAATACCATCAAGCATGGATTTAGGCCTTCTCCTTAAGGCTGCCACAGCTTCTTTTACCTTGTTGATGTGATCAGTTATATCAATCCTATAATCAGGTATATACGTACAGCAGGCGTCCTTAATTAATGCACATACTCCTCCTTGTTCAGCTAACAAGTAATCGAGGGCCATTCTATTTTGTAGGGCCACTATGTTTTTGTTCTTTATTCAGGAGGATAATAGTTTCGGTAGTTTAGTTCACAATTTTTTCCATTATTCGTGCCAGTCTCCTTATCATTTGTATAGCTCTGGCTGGGCCATACATGCCTTATAGCCGCTAACCTATCACCCTCACTAACATCAAAATGGTCTTGTTCATATCCGTCTTCCCAGACTCCATCAGTCCCTTTAAGGAGATGATGGCTGACAGGTACTTCTCTATGTTTTCTAGGGTGTCTTTGGGAGCTTCCTGTTGGGAGGTGCTTAAAATAGCTTACTTGTGGAAATACATAGCCCAAATAACAGGTGCCTTGAAAGTATTTAGGGATAAATAGGTAAGCGTTATTTCCACATATAAAAAAACAAGTTTAAGGGGAGTATGGTGCACTCATAATATTTTAGCATTAAATGGGCCTGGAATACAATATCTTTCTGAGTCTGATTATCAATTATATTCAGACATTGAAGACAATCATATACATTTACTTTGACATTACCCTTTTCCATCCATGCATCCATGGGCTCATTCATACAAGTCCAATTAACAGTGTAATTTATTTCTTCTTGATTGATTTTCACACACTGACGGTTAGATGGTGTGTTAGTACAATTCTTCAATTCATATTGACATTTGCTATGCCCTAATTTATAATTATAATTGTTTTGTGTTTACCTCTAATTGTGATGGTAGTATTACTCCCCGGTACAAATGTACTCTCGTCTGTTCTCCTATAGCAGTATTTCCCTTTGCCTGGATATTGGAGTGTTAATCTATACTGTTCAATAGAAAAATGAGCTTTACATACATCTCTAAAGCCCCATACACACGGTCGGATTTTCCGACGGAAAATGTCCTATCGGACAATGTTGTCGGAAATTCCGACCGTGTGTAGGCTCCATCGGACATTTTCCATCGGATTTTCCGACGGACAAAGTTTTATCTCCTGCTCTCAATTTTTCCAACAACAAAGTCCGATCACACAAATTCCGATCGTGTGTAGCCTAGTCCGACGGACAAAGCATGCTCAGAAGAAATTCTGTGACGGAAGCGCTCGGTCAGGTAAAACTACCGTTCCTAATCGACACAGCACATTCGTCACGCTGCAATGTTAAAATGTGTTTAATGCAGCGCATTCTCTTTTTCTTTACAATGCAAGGAATGACGTGTTTTAGCTGCTCCTATTCACACTAACTTCTCACAAACTTCTTTCTTTATTCTTTTTCATGATTTCTTGGCTAGATGTATTTTATTCGTCAGATCTTAAAAATGTTTTTTATATTTTTTTTAGGATTTGTCATTTATAGTGGGTTTTTTTAAAATCCAGATTTCCTTTTATTTATTTTTTGGTGGGGGTGTTGTGTGTTTCAACTTATCCAAAACACCATAATTATCATTTGTATTTTTAGCCTAAATTCACTCGGAGGTTGTTTGTTGTTGGTGCCCCTTGTTAATTGGACTTTATGATTTGTAAAATGTACCTGCCTACTCACAAATAAACTGTCATTGTTGAAAAGTAAAACACATAGGCAAGGATTTCTTGAAATCAAAAATACCTTTATTTAGGTGTCAGCAACAAACCAAAGAGGAAGGCAGCGATGGAGAAACTTGGGAAATTTGCAAAGCCTTTGACCCCCACGGCAGACATCATTTTTTTATGTTCAAAAATTGGTGGCCTGAGGAGTACGTATCTTAATAAGGGAGTGCAATCTGGTCCTGAAGTCCAAAACATCCGGAACTGCAGCAGATGCCATCTATGTCCCCAGGCTGTGGTCATACAAGAGGCTCCATCTTCTCTCAGACCAGACTGAATCCAGGTCGTCACACTCTGGTCTTCCTTCCACGCTTCCTTCCAGGCTGTGGCTGTGGTGCTGGAGGTGTGGCAGAAGGAGGAGGAGCATGGTGACTCTCGCAAACATGTGTTGCTGGGGTCATCTCCCCAGCCACCCCCTTATTTAGTATCTTGAGGATGACCTCCTCACACATGCTGCGTTGCCCCGCCTCCATCTCCTTGAGTTTAGTGGCAGCCAAGGAGGCAAAGGCCTCCTCGTAGGTGGGTGTGGCATGTAGTGCCGCTGAAGCCTCCCTTATCAGCCGGAGCTCTGACTCCCCCACCTCCCCCCACCTTTCTGGCCCTTTTGTAGGGAAGGGGGAGGGGAGGGACTTGGGATACAGTCAGGCTCCTAGGCCTACCCACCTCTTGGCTGCCACTAACCCCTGCCTCCTCCTGGCTGCCACATTCCACAGCCACCTCCTGGCTGAGGTCTTCCTGTGTATGAAAAAGGGACATAGTTTGAGTTATTTGTTCATCAAACATACACAATTTTCATCTATTGACTGTTGCAAAATGTTTACAAATAGAAAACCATACAATTCTCAGCCCAGCAGTTTAGATTCTTGCCCAAAATGTCTCCAACACTACTGTCTGTTGATATGTCAAACACTTTAGAAAATAAGCAATTGGGGATCCTGAATTAAGTGAACATCATTCATTTTTCCAAAAAATGGGTACAAAAATACTATACCTGGCTCAAGCTGGGCTCCTCCACCTCTTCCTGACTGGAAGGCCCAGGTTGGTCCTCGGAAGCCTCATCAGGGGTGGAATGCGTGGAAGGAAACGTGGAAGGAAGAGTCGAGAGCGACTCCCTGACATCAGCCTGGTCTTTGAAAAAATGGAGCCTGTCGTAGTACCACAGCCTGGGGCATAGACCTAATCTGCTGCAGCTCCAGATGCTTGGGACTTCAGGACCTTATTGCGCTCCCTGAAATACGTACTCCTCAGGCTGCCAATTTTGGTTCTTAACTTATCAACGGTTGCCGTGGGGATCACCGGCAATACAAATTCCAGAAGTTTCTGCATCGCTGCCTGCCTCTTTGGTTTGTTGCTGTATAGCGGGTGCTTAGCCTGCCACAAAAGGGGCATCTCTCTGTATTTATCAATGAAGAGGGGGAGGAAGCTGACATCATTGAAGCCAGCCATATTCTCTGCAAGACACAACACCAGACAAAACACTAAATAATGTCAGGCTAAACTCTCCTAATCTTCTCCATAAATAAGCCTCAATGTATAAGCAGTCTAGGCTAGTGATGTACCAAGTTTAAATTGTACCTTCGTTATAGTGATCGTCTCGTGCGTCAGCTCTCTCCCCCCTCTGTTTACAGATCGTCGCTACGACACAGGCGTGTGACGTTTTATATACAGTGCGCATGCGTGAAACTCCGCCCGCCCCTGACGATCTTTCTCGTCTATTCCCCACCCCTTCTCTTTACGGCGCAGTGGGGAGAGCACATGGCGGGGACACAGCAGGGGGGCCCAGCAACGAGGAGGAGGACGAGGAAAGGCCGGAGGCAGAAACGTCCCAATCCCGGAGGCTTAAATTTAAGGCCTCCAATATGTCTTTTGGAGAAATGTTGGAGATGATGGACATATTGAAGAGGAGCGACTATGATGGGAAGTATGGGCCTTAGCTCAACCCAAATGTCAGGCCAAGATCATGGCTAAAGTTGTGAGGAGGCTGCACAATAATTTTGGGGTACAACGATCCAAGGATCAACTGAGAAAACGCTGGTCAGACCTGAAACTGAGGGAGCCCGATCAGTACAGAAAGATCAAGCGAGTTCTTCAAAAAAGTAAGTAGTTGTCGTGTGTTCTGCTTTTTTTTTTTACTCGCTTGCATACTGTTCCATGTGGTTGGTTTTTCTACTCAACCTCGATCGTTCGGCCACTTATAATACGATGTTTGGTGAAGTTGGAGTGAAATACATTGGTTCGGGCCTGTTTTTAGTGAAAGGAAGTTTGTTGTCAATAGAGATGTCATCAAGAATGTAAAGCAAATGTCTTCAATGTAAAGGAGAGGTCACTCAGTAACTGTTTACCCATCTGGACTCTAGAGCACTAGTGCTGGGACACCCAAACACCCTTTTTATTATGTTGTTCCACACATGTGCTCCAGTGGATACTATAGGGGTGTCTCCATCTGACAAACTTCAACCAAAAAGGTAGTAAGTTTTGCACCTTTACAAAGTGACTACATTAATGTTGTTGTCCTTTGAACCTGACCACAAACAACTATTGTCCGTCACTTCCAAGCAATGTTTGACATTTCCTATTTCTGCCCTCAATAGATTGTTGTGCTAAGTATTCCTTTTGTACATTCTCATAGGGGAGCGAAGACTCGGGACGTCTGAGGACACCAGGAAACCCACACCTCCCAAAGAAGGGGAAATACCAACACCAGAAGCAGAGGAGGAGGAGGAAGGAGAGATAATAGAACTTGGAGAACTTGTCACCACAACAGGTGAGTGTGGGAGAACACAGCTACTGGTAAGCTAATTAATGTATGCCTGCCTCTTTTACAATAGCCATTTTTTTTGTTTATGTGTTTTTTTAGGTGATGTGGATGTTGTGGAAGAAGAATCGCACTTTACCACTGAAAGTGCACACGTACTCATCGGGGAGATAATGGTGTGCAATCGAGATCTAGATGATATCAAGAAAAACATCAATGATGTTCAACAAAAAATGAAGAACATCATTGATGTTTTAGCGAAAATCTGAAAACGCACAAAGTAATTATCACACATTTGTGGCTGTTTATCCCAAAAATTTTAACTTAATAACTGTGCCAAATTCCAATCATGGTGAATGAATGACAACGTTTTGGGGGTGCAACCACTTTACTAACTACTAAAGTGGGTGAGGTGAAGGGGTTGCACCCCCAAAACACGTCCATTGATCCCCATGATGGGAGATTGCACATTTGGACATTCTAGGCATGTGTTTTAGCATCAAATGCCCATTTTGATACCCAAATTGTGTGCATGTTCTAATTTTCACTTTTCCAGGGGTGACACTCCATGTGATGAAGGCACGATCAAACACACTTTGAACATATAGTCATGTCTGATCTTGTCTTCACTTTTCAAAGTTGAACTTTGTAATTTCCTATGTTCAGTCTGTTTTGTTTTGCTACATGCCTGGTTTTCACAAATGCGCAATGTTAGTAAACAATGTTCTAAAGACCAAAGATCTTTTCAGTTTACCAAAGCATTTTTGAAAGGCACTTGTGAATGTGTTGTAAGTAAAATTTTAACATCTAAAAAATGTGTGGCTTCCTTATTTCAAACCACAAAAGCATTATTTACGTCAAAAGTAAATGATTTTGGTGACAATGGGTGTTATTTACTAAAGGCTATTCCAGTTTGCACTGCAAGTGTAGTTTCCGGTGCACTTTTGCAGTGCACTTGTAGTGCATAGTGGATTTGTCTTTTGTAAATGACACCCACAGTGCTTTGTAATAAAACACGTAGCACGCCATTTTCAGGAATACACACATTTCTGTCATGGTGATGAAAAGGAGTATTTTGGGTGTCAGCTATGCACTACAAACCTTACCTAGACAAAATATTAGGTATCACACACACAACATGAGAAGATTCTTTTTCGGAAGAAGAGACTGTAACCTCCTCTCGCCCAGAAAGTGCATTCCCACTGTTGAAGATAAAGGCCCAAAAAGAAAACTACAAATAAGCTAGAACACACCTACAAGAAACACAAGCAGTAAATGACAAGAAATCTTAGGTCTGGTAAAAAAATATATTTATTAAAAAATGCCTCTCGCACATCATCAGGCATATCAATGGCACCCCTACCCACAAAGTAGTCCATATATCTCTCGCGGACCTCGCGGGCATTTAGAGGGGGCAAGCCAGGACGTGCAGCTTGAAGGGCTGTAAGTTTGGCATTGGAAGGCATGTCGACATCAGGGCCAACGGGCACAACATAGTTGGTGCTATGTCGCTTTAGGAAGTTGTGCAATATGCAGCAGGAAAGCACAATGTGGTTCAGTTTATATTCCACCAAGTTGATAGCTGTCAAAAAGAGGCGGAAGCGGCTGGCCATGATCCCAAAGGTGTTCTCCACCACTCTGTGGGCTCTGGACAACCGGTAATTGAAGACCCTCTGGTCTGGGGTGAGGGTCCTCATCGGGAAGGGGCGCATCAGATGGCTTGTCAGCGCAAACGCTTCATCTGCAACAAAGACGAAGGGGAGTCCTTCAGCATTCTCCTCTGGAGGTGGCAAGCACAGACTGCCACTCTGCAAACGCCAGTAGAACTCCATGTGCGCAATGGCACCACCATCCGAGATCTGGCCATTCTTCCCCCCGTCCACATACAAAAACTGGTATGTCGCCGACACCACCGCCAACATCACTATACTATTAAACCCCTTGTAATTATAATAGTATGACCCTGAGTTGGGGGGTGGGACGATGCGGACGTGTTTCCTATCAATTGCACCTCCGCAGTTAGGAAAGTCCCAACGGCTGGCAAAGTGGGAGGCCACAGTCTGCCATTCCTGTGGTGTTGAAGGAAACTGTGAAGTCAAACAAGAAAAAAAAATTGTCACTTTGCACATAAACATTGCAAGCAGATTAGACACTAACATCTTGGAACAAGATCAGACTTAAATTTTAACCTTTAAAGTATTTGCACCCCAAAGTACAAGGTCCCCTTAGCAGATTACTCACCCCCCATCAATCCCCCCACTTCTGATGGGCCATTGACAATAACTAGGGGTTTGGGGGGGGGGATTGGACAGGTAACCCTCTCCACTTCATTGATAGCCAAATGGCTCAATAATGTGTGCTAGTTTGGCCAGACCCTCCTTACTTAACACTATTGGCAGCCCACAGGAAAGATAAAAGAAGATTCCTATTCCCCCCCCCCCCCCCCCCCCCCCCCCCCCCCCCCCCCCCCCAACCCCCCCCCCCCCCCCCCCAAAAAAATAAAAAAATAAGGGAAGCACATTTTGACATTCTGTAATTACCTATCTAGGAGGAAAATCACAAAAAAAATAACATTGTAAAGTATTGAGCCAGCCCCTTGCACTACATGCTTTGCTGAATTCATCCCTAAATATGACCACTATAAAGAGGTAGGTATATAGTGTGTATTGAGCTTGGCAAAGCCAGCAGGTAGAGGATTGGTATCATCTGACCGAGCAGTTGGGGGAGGGGGGTTCCTAATGAGTTTGGCACCCCAAAAAAACAAACATAAATTCAAAGGGACTCTGCATGAAGTAAAACACACAGCAAACATTTGTGCATATTTTAGGGGGTGTTTGGGGGAAACCAATACTATGGAGCAGACAAAATACATTGCTTAAGTGACTAGGCTATAGGTGTCTATTGGGCCAGAAGAGCATGCTGGGGAGGTAAGTTAAGGGAAAAATGTATGAAGGACAAAAGGGGCACAGCATATTAGAGCATATTACAATCATGGTAATTAGGGAAGGAGGTGAAAAATACAAGACATTAGCAAACAGAGCATACATAGAAGGGAATAGTAAAGGAGAAATGTTACTTAATATAGTCCTCCTGCAGGACCTGGATAATAGCAGAACAGGTCTCTGAATAATGATTCCCAGAGCCTGGGGAGAGATACCTGTGGAGAACTTCAGATCCTGAAGGCTTCTCCCTGTCGCCAAGTACCTCAACGCGGCAACAAGCCTCTGCTCCGGAGTGATGGCTTGTCTGATGCAGGTATCCTGGTAAAGACGGTGAAAAACAGGGTCCGTCATCCGGAGAAAGTTACTGAAATCATCAGGATTATTCTCCCGGATCTCATGAAGCAAAGGCATGTGTGAGAATTGGTCACGCTGAAGCAACCAATTCTTGGTCCACATACTCCTCCTCGCCCTGTTCATGGACAGGTCTTGGGTCAAAGCTACAAGCCCGACACCAAGTCCCTGTACAGCACGAACTCTGCGACGAGTACATACAGGAAACATAGCTCACAAACGGTCGACTGGTCAGAACGGACAAACAGAAAGCACCGATAAACAGCAAGGCCTGAAAGAACGAAATGAATACCAGAAATGAGCAGACAATAAGCAGTGAAAATCAAAGCGTCCTATATCAAGATATAGGCCGCAATGACCAACAAATGCGAACTGACTACACGCACCGATAAACAGATACGCACAACAAGCACAAACTGAAGAGCAGTAACGATCTGAGTCAGAAAACTGAGAAGCGCGAATCGTAAGTCCCCAAACTTCTACTAACACGCGAATCAGCAGAAGGAGCCCAACGGGTGCCGGACGTGGTGCTGAACTTCCCTTTTCTAGTCTCGTGGAAGATGGCTTACGTCACGGCGTTCTTGAAGACCGGGAATTCCGACAACGTTGTCCGACCGTGTGTACGCAACACCAGCATCGGACAAATTACGACGGAAATGATCAGACGGAACTAGTCATCGGAAAATCCGAGCATGTGTACGGGCCATAATACTAATGTTAAACTCCCTAGTCTCATTATCCCAGTAAAATGGAGTTGTAGTCAGCGGATAGCCTTGCTTACCATGCTCTATCCATGCCCCACAAATCTAACAGTTGGTCTTGTTTAGCATAAAAGCAGTTACATTGAGTAAGGTAAAATAATGATTTTGATCAACATGTAAAGTAAAGATTAGTGGTGTAACAAAGCATAACAGTAATACAACCTTCATTCTGCAGGTTCTGTGACCTTTTTTGCAATGACTAGCGTGTATCCAGGAGTCTTTGGATTGGAGTTTCACTGCTGTGTGTGTCACTAGTTGCACCTGAAACGGGCCCTCGTATCTGGGTTCAAGCCCTTTTCGTATGTGTTTCTTTACCACCACCCAATCTCCTGGGTTTAGAGTATGAGCTCCTGGGTCTGAGTTTGGATCTGGAATGGAAGAAAACACTCTTTCATGAGTCTTAATCAATTGCTTGTTTAGTGTTGCCACATACCCAGTAAGATCTGCAAACTGAGCTTGCATCTGTTGAGGAAAATATAATCCTGTTTTTGGAACAGAGCCAAACAATATTTCATATGGACTTAAATTAGTTTTCCTCTGAGGTGTTGTCCTCACTGAGTATAGTACAATGGGCAAACATTCTGTCCAAGGTTTACCTGATTCTGCACAAATTTTGGCAAGTCTGTTTTTGATGACACCATTCAGTCTTTCAACCTTTCCACTGCTTTCTGGGAGATAAGGTGTATGTAAAGCCTGTTCTATCCCTAGATAGGACAAAATGGTCTGCATGATTTCTCCTGTAAAATGTGTACCTTGGTCACTTTCTACAGTTTCTGGGACCCCATACCTGCCTCAGATAAGAGTTTCTTGGCTGTAGTTTTTGCTGTAGCTTTTGCCACTGGCCAGCACTCCGGCCAGCCTGAAAACATATCAATGCAAACGAGAACGTATTCATATATTCCAGTTTTTGGCAGCTGAATGTAATCTATTTGCAGCCTTTGGAATGGGTATTCAGCTTTTGGAAGTGATTTTACAGGTGTTTTAACGGCGGTGCCTAGATTCTGCTTAGCACACGTCATACATTGCTGAGTGTGTTTGGTGATTGCTGTTGTTATACCTGGAGCTATCCAAGTTTTTTGTATAACACTGAGCGGGTAAATGGAATCGCCATTTACTTATCAAACATTTAGTTATGATTATCAAACACACTTTTTATAAATTTGATACTTTTACAAATCACAGGATGTATTTAAACAGCTGTGTTGGATGTGTCCAAATGCCATTCACACCTCCAGCTTGTGAAAAGGCATTTTCCCACAGAACTTTTGGAAGTGATGTCTAGGTGCTAAATGACCATCTCCTAATCAATGCACCCCCACCCTCTTTTTCTTGAGGATATAAATGTAGCTTGTCTCCTAGCTTCAGCAGAGCAAATTATTTCACCATGTACTTACTGTATTATTCTGCCTGCTTGTGGCTAGCTACAAGTTTGAAATATTAAATACATCTTTTTGAATGTGGTTCAGCAGTCAACATATTATTGGAATCCCATAAGTTCTGGGATTTCCCTATCAATTGGTCCTTTGATGCCGGAAATGATAATTCTACAGACATTGCAAAGAAATGGAACAACACAAGCTGGGAATTCACTTTTGCTGGTGAAGGTAAGCCAACTTTTTTGCTTACTGTGACTTTCCCTTGTGCTGTGCTTATTTCTGTAAGTCATGTCATGTAGAAGTACTCTTTCCAAGAACCTTGACTGTTGAAATTTTGTTATTTTTACGTTTCTTTTACTTTCAATACTATCTATTCTTATTACTGTCCTTGCAAGTGTGCGATTCTGTGTGAATGGCTTGCCCTATTTCAGGTGCAATGTGTGCTTAGCTAGGATTTTTGCATTTCCTGAGTCTGAGGGATCAGGCAGGTTAAGAATCGGGTCTTCGGACTCAAGGGATCATAGGCTGTGGCTGATAAGGTACTATGTGTGGTAAGGCCCTGGTTTATTGCCTAGGGTGACGGCCTGCTTAAAAAACAGCGCTGCTTGAAACTATTAGTACCAGTTTTGAATGAAATTCTGTTTTCCTGTTCATCTTCTGCATACAGGGGGTCCCCTACTTACAAACATCCGACTTACAAATGACTCCTACTTACAAACGGAGGGAGACAACAGGAAGTGAGAGGAAATCCACCCCTAGGAAGGGAAATTCACTCCTGTAAGATTTAATATGGGAAAAAGGTGTCTCCACTGATGCTTTTATCACCAGTCCATGTTTCCCTATCAACCCAAAATTTTCAAAATCCAATTGTCATTGGGACAGAAGGTGAGGTGAAATCTTCTGAACAGGGGCACAGACAGCAAAACAAATGTTACAGGGATGATAGCCCTTCTCTATGTTATTTAAAAAACTTAAAAATAGATTTTTTGGCTGGAGCTACACTTAAAAAATGTGCCTATTCCGACTTACATACAGATTCAACTTAAGAACGAACCTACAGTCCCTATCTTGTTTGTAACCCGGGGACCCCCTGTAGTTCTCCATAAAGCTACAACGTGAGCGGAAGTACTATCTCTCCTATTCTGCACAGGGCCTATAACCTGATGTGGAAGACTTTAGGGAAACAGAACTGTCAGATTCTATACTCTAGAACTTTCTCCTATTGAGATTTTTTTTTTGTTTGGTTACTGTACTGCACCATTTGTTTGAATATGTGATGCTATGTGTGTATCCTGCATGAGTGGCTTGTCTAAAGGGCATGCTTTTGACATTCTTGAACTGTTTCAGTTGTGTGCCTGTCATATGTGCTGCCATGTATCTTGCATATAAGTGGACTGTTTCTATTTTGAAAGGAGTGTGTTTTTTTATCTTAAATACTTTTTTTTAGCAGCTTCTGTGACTAACCCCCCCTTTTTCAGTTGTGTGCCTGTCAGTCTGTGTGGCTGATTTGCATTGTATAGTCTAGTACAGATCCTTGGCCATGATTGGGGGCCTAGTAATAGATTAATTATTGAGGATGTTTCACCACCGTGTGAAAATGGGGGTACCACCGAGTACACCCCAGATTGGGGTCTGTGTGATCTCACCGGGAGCTCCTCCTGGATTGCCAAAGATTCACCTTGGAAACAGGAGTGGCCGAGTCCCTCAAGGAATGGAACAAATGCACACAGGGGTTTTGTACCACTAGAAGGCTCCAAAAAAAAAAAAAAGGGAAATGAAAGAAACTTATTGTCCTGTATAATATTTTTATCTACAGGGTATAGTTGGCTAAGTGTGAGAGTTATGTTTGTTGTACATATGTGTGTAAGATCCATGGATTGTTATGTCATGTTAGTTGTATTAACATGCCCAAAGTGCTGTATCGGCAAAACAGTTGATCCAAACCACGACTACATGGAGGTTGCGTGTTCTCCCTGTGTTCTCCCTGTGCCTGCGTGTGTTCTCCTCCAGGTACTCCTACACTCAGGTTAATTGGATCCTGTCTAAATTGTCCCTAGTGTATGTATGAATGTGAGAACCTTAGGATTGTAAGCTCCTTGAGGGTAGGGACTGATGAATGTGAAATAATAATAACACAGTATGGATATGGGTGGAATGATATATATGTTTTAAAGTGATGGGACTTTAAATTTCAGGTAACAAGTCAGTGGCATGTTGGTCATTGCAACTTTTAGACGCAAGAAAAATATTTTGTCTGTAAAGTATGACCTTAAAAAAAGACTAAAATTGTATTTCTGACTTAAAATCATGAACAATTTGATCTATAGAATTTTGGTATAAAAAAATAAATAAAAATAAAATAATAATAACAATTTACTTAAAATTGTAAAATCGTGTGCAATGTGTAGTCATTTTGCACTATGGTCAATTTAATATAAAAAAGAAAACGTAAAAATATTATATTTGCTTATTAGAAAAGAAAAGTTAATCTAAAAAACTGTGAGCTGAAAATCGTTAATTTAAATACTTGCTGAGGTGGCTTATCATGTGGTCATTGGATCCACACCCAATACACTTAATAAAATTGATAAAAATAATTAAAGTGAAATGTTAAAAGATTAGTGACGTAAAAAAAGCCTTCTCACTGATGATTAAAGTTTAAAAATAAGGAATGGTGTTTTAGAGTTTAAAATCAGCAATGACCCCCCCCCCCCCCTTTCTTTTACACAGGTTAAATTGCATGGCTTGTGTGTGAACAGCTGTATTGTCATGCAAATTGAGTGAGCTGAGTGAACTGTAAAAAAAAAAAAAGAGAGAAGAAAATACAATTTTACTGGGATGATGAGACTAGTGAGTTTAACATTAGTATTAGAGATGTACCCTATATAAAGCAAATTTTTCTATTGAACAGTATAGATTAACACTCCAATATCCAGGTAAAGGGAAATACTGCTATAGGAGAACAGACGAGAGTACATTTGTACCAGAGAGTAATATTACCATCACAATTAGAGGTAAACACAAAACAATTATAATTCCTGATAAAAATACTACTGTGTATCAATTAGGGCATATCAAATGTCAATATGAATTGAAGAATTGTATTAACACACCATCTAACCGTCAGTGTGTAAAAAATAAATCAAGAAGAAATAAATTACACTGTTGATTGGACTTGTATGAATGAGCCCACGGATGCATGCATGGAAAAGGGTAATGTCAAAGTAAATGTATATGATCGTCTTCAATGTCTGAATATAATTGATAATCAGACTCAGAAAGATATTGTATTCCAGGCCCATTTAATGCTAAAATGTTATGAGTGCACCATACTCCCCTTAAACTTGTTTTTTATATGTGGAAATAATGCTTACCGATTTATCCCTAAATACTTTCAAGGCACCTGTTATTTGGGCTATGTATTTCCACAAGTAAGCTATTTTAAGCACCTCCCAACAGGAAGCTCCCAAAGACACCCTAGAAAACATAGAGAAGTACCTGTCAGCAATCATCTCCTTAAAGGGACTGATGGAGTCTGGGAAGACGAATATGTACCGGACCATTTTTATGTTAGTGAGGGTGATAGGTTAGCGGCTATAATACCATGTACCAGAGCTATACAAATGATAAGGAGACTGGCACGAATAATGGAAAAAAAAAATTGTGAACGAAACTACCAAAACTATTATCCTCCTGAATGAAGAACAAAAACAGCTTCAGATAGTGGCCCTACAAAATAGAATGGCCCTCGATTACTTGTTAGCTGAACAAGGAGGAGGATGTGCATTAATTAAGGATGCCTGCTGTACATATATACCTGACTATAGTATTAATATAACTGATCACATCAACAAGGTAAAAGAAGCTGTGGCAGCCTTAAGGAGAAGGCCTAAATCCATGCTTGATGGTATTTCGGATAGTATCAAGGGCTGGTTTAACAATCTTTTTGGTAATTTAGGTAAATGGCTTTATGATATTCTGTATTCTATTGGAACTGTCCTCATCTATGACATGGGTTTCTTTCTGGCAATATATGTCTCTTATTATTGTCTCAAAATTCGTATTACTAAACTCCTTAGATATGCTACTAAACCAGTTTCTAATCCAAGGTTGGTTCCTTCTTCCTCATATCAGCACCTCCAGGATCCACATATGGGTAAGCCATACGTGCCTTTAATAGTTACCAAAAGCAACTGTAATGTGGAATCACCACACGGTAACAGCGGAACAGAAACCGCTACACTGTCAATGGTCAGAGGCCCAAGTGATCACCACAACTAGTGTGTGTATTATAATATTGCCTAAAGTAAAATACCTCTGAATAATGTATATTTACATGTGTGTGTATATTAACGATAATCTTTGATTCCATAGAAGAAACAGTTTTTGAAGAAGTTTTCCAATGTGCTCAGTATGGTGAAGTATAAACTGTCTTGCAAGACAAAGGGGAACTTATAAAAAATGTGTTTTTGTTTTTTTGAGCTGCTCATTTTTAACCATGGTGAATAATAGTTTTTCTTTATAGTAATGGTATACCATATATATATATAGCGATACCCCCAATTAAGAGGGCCGCAAGTTTGATTTGGGTCCCTGAGTACAGCTCCACCAACCCCCCGGCAATCTGCTCTACCCGCTCTGGCACAGTTAGTAAAGGGATATGTATCTATGCACATATTAATATCACTTATACTCTAAGTGTAATGAACTCAAACTCACAGGCAGACTGCTAGCTGAAATAACTGTCTTTACTTTTGGCAATGTGAAAAGAAATGGTAACATGCATTAAACATTTGACTTACAACACATGAGCAGGTCCCTGCAGTATGTACTATAAACAGGTATATATATGTGACTGGACAGCAATGGGGAACGGAGCGCCACGTGTAGCGACCGTCTGCTAGGCACCCCTGAGGTGCAACAAATCTAACTGTAACTACCTAACGGACCAGGCCTGATCCCTAACAATAGAGCTCAGTCCTTGAGGGAACACAGTATTCTTCACCGGCACAAGAACTGTAGAGGTGGTGCACATGTAGAATTAAATGGTGTGTGTTTGTAATCCACAAGAAAGAACAATCTTCTGCTCTGAGGTAAAATGGCCTTGGCAGTCTGATAGGCATAAAGTGAGATAGCAGTATAAGATGAGCTTTTCAGCTCGCTCACCACTCCGGATACCGTCCTCAGCTCCGGGACCTCCACTGGCGGTGTCCGGCCTCGTTCGTCACAGCCCCTGCGTTCCGGTCCTCCCTCTGACCGACCGTTCTCAGGCGAAAGTCTCCGTTCTGCACAGGCTGCCAATGAGGCGTGAGAGTCTCTCTCTGTCTGCTGCAAGGCCCAGGCTTCAGGCCTTCAGCAGTCCCGGTCCGCACAGGTGTCTCCTCTCTCTGTGATCCCTGCGTCAGAAGAGGAAGAGGCGGTCCTTCCTCTTTCCTTATATCACCTCCCCCATCAGCCCCTCGGGCGGAAACAACCAACCTCCCGGGAGCCTGGGGAATTATGGGAATCGTAGTCTTATTCCCTAAAAGGGGAACAACCCCGCTACACACTCCCCCCACTTTGAATCTTTGGTCCCCAAAGATATTGTTCAATCTACAAGCCTTTTTTGAAACAACACGTTCACATAATTCAGACAGAGGAGCCTCCCACCAATTATCATAGGATGGGGAGCTGTCCTGTCTACAGGTCGCTTCAGTGAGGGCGACCTGTTTAACTGTGCCAGAGAGTGAGCTGGGGTTGCCCTCCACCAAATGAACAGTGGATGGGTCAGGGCGTTCAACACTCCTCCTTGCTGTCATAACAGAGTCCTCTGAACTTTTTCCCATTTGGGGGTAAGTCAACTTCTCACAACTCTGCGAGCTCTCTGTTCTCTTGGCACTTCAGGCACTGATACCACAGGCTCTTCTTCAGGAACACACTCTGGCAGCATCACTGATTCTGGAACATCTACTTCCTCTTCTTCTGAGTAGAGGCCAGGGATATCTTCCCAGCACTCGAGCACATCACTGGTGGGAACGAATTCTGTAGCTTCTGGGTTCAATGTTCCATCTTCCACATCCTCAGTAAGTGGAAGATCTATGGCGGAATTTCCTGGAGTGAAAGAAGGCCATAGCCATTCAAATTCTACTTTCTCTTCTTCAGCCGGTTGGGGGCCTTGCCCCCCTTTAGTTTGGGAGGTCTGGGACCGAGTGTTGGGTCTGGGGGTATCCAGAATGGAAACAGATTCAGGTAAGTCTCTCACTGGAGGTATTCTGACTGCTTCAGTGAGTGGGAGCAAGTGATTCCTATGCCAGGTCTTCAAAGACCCCACTCTCCCTTCTGGCTTCAACTTATAGACAGGCAATCCTGGTAGCTTTCTACAGATGATATATGGCTCTGATCTCCATCTATCAGCAAGCTTGTGTTTTCCAGGGATCCCTAGATTGCGTAACAGTACACGGTCCCCAGGCTGTAGGTCTTGTACTCGAACCTTCAAATCAAAGTTCTGCTTGTTCTGCTGCTCTGGTCAGAGGCCGCCTGAGCTTTCTCGTAAGCTATTTTCAAACTGTGCCTCAGTCTGTCCACATATCCTTTGTGGGAGGCAACAGAGGCATGGTCTAGGGAAATGCCAAAGGCCAAATCCACTGGCAACCTTGCTTCTCTCCCAAACATAAGCCGGTAGGGGGAGAAACCCGTCACATCACTGGTTGTACAGTTGTAAGCATGCACCAGAGCTGAAATGTGTTGGCTCCAATGTTGCTTCTTCTCTGTCTCTAAAGTTCCCAACATGTTCAATAGGGTCCGGTTGAACCTTTCAGGCTGAGCATCCCCTTGAGGGTGATATGGTGTAGTTCTAGTCTTCTCCACTCCTAAAGAATCTAGTAACTTCCGGATCAGGCGACTCTCAAAGTCCCTTCCTTGATCTGAGTGAATTCTCTGTGGTAGTCCATAATGAACAAAGTACTTTTCTAGGAGCACCTTAGCCACTGTAGAAGCCTTCTGGTCCTTGGTTGGGAATGCCTGGGCATAACGGGTGAAATGGTCGGTTATCACCAGAACATTTCCCAATCCACTCAAATCGGGTTTGAGGCAAAGAAAATCAATGCATACCAGATCCATTGGGCCTTGACTCTGTAGATGGCCCATTGGGCAGCTTGATGGGGTAAAGTCTTCCTCTGAATGCATCGTGCACAGGAATGGCAATACTCCTCCACTTCGGCCCTCATGCAGGGCCAATAAAACCGGTCTCTGACAAGTTGGAAGTTTCTCTCTGCTCCCAAGTGACCATGCTGGTCATGTAGGGCAATCAGCACCGTCTCTCGATGCTTTTCGGGGAGAAACAGCTGCCACTTATCTTCTGAGCTATCAGAGGGGCCCCTTCGGTACACCACTCCCTGATGCACCTGTAATTTGTCTAACTCTCTCCTCAGTAGGCGAGCCTCTTTGGAAGGGTGAAGTCGAAGTCCCTCTGGACTCTTGTTTTCCAATGCTTCCAGGACCAATTTCCCCATGGGGTCTTCCAATTGGTCACACCTTAACTCTTTCTTTGACAGCTTCAGTAGGCACTCTTCTTCTAGTCGAGTTACCCCACAGTAACATTTTGGGACTCCCACTGTGGTAACTCCTATCTCTTCAGCTCTGGACCCTCCTCTGGCTTGAAGTTCAGCCCCCTGACAAAGGGCTCGCACTCCTTCTGGTGCTACTTGAGTCCAGTCTTCCCAATCATTGACCATGACATGAGATCTTCGGGACAGGGCATCTGCGTCCCTATTTCCAGCCCCTGGCCTGTACTTGAGGCTGAAATTGAATCCAGACAACGCCGCCAACCATCTGTGTCCAGTTGCATCCAGCTTGGCGGTGGTGAATAGATAGGTCAAGGGGTTGTTATCTGTTTTTACAGTAAATTCTGCCCCATAAAGATAGTCTTTTAGTTTGTCAACCACTGCCCATTTGAGGGCTAAGAACTCCAACTTGTGGGTGGGGTAGTTCTTCTCTGAGGGGGTCAGGCTCCGGCTCACATAGGCCACTGGTCGCAGCTGATCTTCATACTCCTGGTAGAGTACTCCACCTAGGCCCTCATGGCTGGCATCAACATGTAGCTCATATGGTCTAGTGGGGTCAGCATAGGCCAAAACTGGGGCTGTGGTGAGACTCCTCTTCAAGGTTCTGAAAGCCTCTTCACACCTTGAGTTCCATTGGTCTTGAACCGATTCACCCGGCTTCCTAGGCCCCAATCCATCTTCCTTTCCTTCTGTCTTGAGCAGCTCGTTTAGGGGTTTCGCAATACGGGCGAACCCATCCACAAACCTGCGGTAGTAGGAGCAGAACCCCAAGAAAGATCGAAGTTCGGTGACTGTTGTGGGTCTTGGCCACGAAGTAACTGCCTCCAACTTCTCAGGGTCTGTAGCCACTCCTTTTTCAGACACTATGTGTCCCAGATAGTTCACAGAAGACTGGTAAAACCGGCACTTCTCGGGGGAAAGTTTGAGTCCCTCTTCACTGAGCCTCTTCAATACTTTCTCCAATCTGGCTTCATGTTCTTCCAAAGTTTTTCCAAAGACAATGACATCGTCAAGGTACACAAGGACTTCTATGAGGTTCATGTCTCCAACAGTCCTCTCCATGAGGCGTTGAAAGGTAGCAGGAGCTCCAGACAGGCCCTGAGGCATCCTGTTGAACTCAAAGAACCCTACTGGGGTTATGAAGGCAGTCTTTTCTCTATCTTCTGGATGCATGGGAATTTGATAGTACCCACTCTTGAGGTCCATCACACTGAACCACTTAGCTCCAGATAAACTCTGTAAGGCATCCTCTATCCTTGGCGTGGTGTACTGATCAGGAATGGTCCTCCTGTTGAGGGTTCTGTAGTCAATGCAGAGCCTCAACGACCCATTCTTCTTCCTGACTACCACTATTGGGGAGGCATAGGGGCTTCTGGACTCCCGAATCACTCCCGTCTTCTTCAGTTCCGCAAGCGGCTCCCTCAGATCCTCCAGATCTGCTAGCGGGACCCGCCTGACTCTCTCTCTGAATGGCTTGTCCTCTTGCATGCGGATCCGATGGGTGGCACTCCTTGCACAACCCACATCAAACTCATCTTTAGAGAAAATCTTCTCCCATCTGGTCAGCTGGGCCTTGGCTCTCTCCTTCCAAGCTCCAGGTAGGTTTGGGTTTTCCATGGAGAGTTTCTTCCAAACATCTTCTCCTTTACCCGCCCCTTTCACTTCTGACCAGCCAACTGGGACAGCAGGACTCACCTGTCCCAACAGCATCCTGGCAGGGATCTCCACTGGCCGCTCCGTGGAGTTCCTCACACTCACAGGGACTCTCCCTCTGGCCTTCTTCAGTGCCTTGATTGGGATCACTTCTGGTATCACCTCCAGATCTGAGTGACCCTCCATTGGGTCGGATTCCAGCATTACAAAGGGGCCAGGCTGCTCCCAGTTAAGCTTCACAGTGGCCCTAAGGCAGGTTACCTCTCCAGGCTGTAGCACCACTCCTTCTCTCCCAAGTCTCCACACCTTCCCTATCCCCTCACTTGGGGTCTTCTGCTCTAGGACCAACCGCTGGTAGGCCGCCCTCAGCATGGGATGGATCTTGGGAGCTGACTGATTCTGCTTCTTCACCAGGGGGGTCAGAAGCCTTCGGACCAGATCCGTGTTTGTCCCTATAATCAGGGAAGTCTTGCTTGTTCCAGGCGGGCGGGGGCACACCACTGCCAAGGTGTCAAACACTTCAGCCTTCCCAGCCACAGATGGGTCAAAGGTCAACCGTATGGGTAGGTAGCCATCATAGGGGAAACTCTGAGTTCCCAGTCCCCATATCTCCAGCTCCTCTATCTTCTGAATAGGCAAATGACTCAGGTATCTATCATAGAAGTCCCTGTACAATAAGGTCACTTGTGCTCCAGTGTCTAGGAGGGCCTGCGTGTACACTCCTTCCACCTGGATGGGTACAGTAGGAGATGGACCAACCAGCTCTTCTGGGTAGGGCCGAGTTGATGCTACCTTCTTCTGCGGACTCTTCTCTTTCCAACTAGATTTGCGCTTTATTCTTTCCTGATCCTGGTATGCATTGATTTTCCCTCTCTTAACTGTGGGAGTACGAACCCGCTGAGGGACATTGTTATCTCTCATTTTTAAAGGTTCTCGCTTGGGAGTGCTGTGTCTCTTCGGAGGGGTCTTGCCCCCTCTCTCTGGGGTGTATCTTGGTTGATGAACCCTGGGTTCCTTCCGAGGGGTTTGGTCTCCTCGCTTTCTTTTCATGCCATTCTTCTTGGAGCTCACTGAAGGTGATGGGCACCCGGTTGACTCCTTCACCGGGGCCCTCTGGAGTTTCCCCCCGGCTGGCGGCTGGCTGTTTTCTTCCTCTTGGGACTGGAACATACAGCTGCAATATGGCCCACTCCCCCACAGTTAAAACAGATCATCTCTCCCCAGTCAGGTGGGGATGCTGGTGCTGAAACAGTTGGAAATAATTCCCTCCTGCTTGCTTCTTTCTTGGGACTGGGCGTCTCTTTCGCCACCAAAGAGGATCATCATCTGGGACATCTGCAACTTCAGGGCATCTACTTCTGTCTCTCTTTCAGGGGTTAAGGCCGACCTGACCGTGGCCACTGGAAGTTTTGTAGACCCCATTGCCTGTTTTTCCCGTTTCTCTTCCAACATGGCCTCTTCCTCTCTGACCATCCGAATGAGATCGGGGTAGTCCAGGCTCTTCCCATCCTGTCGGGTGCGTAGTACTAGTGCAACAGGGTCTAGGGGTTGGGCTCCCCTCATCACCTGCTGAGCATGGGCTTCGTCTACCTTCCCCGGATCTATCCCCTTCTTCAGGATAATCCTATGCAGGATCTTGTCTATACGTCCCATATACTCCGACAGCTTCTCCCCTGTCTTCTGGTAACAGTGTTCCAGTTGATAGGTAAGCTCCGTGATTTTCTCTGTCCCACCAAACACACTCTCCAGGATGTCTAGGTAATCCTGGGCAGTGCAATCTTTCTTGCTTGTCTTCAGGTTGCGTATGGCCTCTAAGGCAGGCCCTTTTAGGCTCTCAACAATCCTTTGCTTCTTTCTACCTTCTGGGACCTCCCATTCTTCCAAGGCCTGTGTGGCGCCATCTAACCACTCTTCAAATCCCTCTTCCCCCGAGGGTACAGGTTTCCTCCCTGAAAACATCCGGAGTTTCCTGTATCACGACATCGGGTAGTCCCCGGGGTCTCTTCTGCACTGAGTCACAATCTCCCCTAGGACAGCGCACAGTTCTGCACTAAGAGTGGTTTTCACAGGTGTGGGACTCTGTGTCCTTCTGCTCTTCCTTCTTTGGGGATAGCATGGTTTTCATTTGAAAACAGTCTCCCTTGCGCGGCAGCGCATGCAGCAATTGATAGGTCTGACCATCCAGTGCTTGTATGCTTTGGCTCCTGAACTGCTCTGGGGTCTCACTTCTCCATTCTACTAGGGCGTATGTACACCCGGCCTCATTTCTCATGTCCATTATCCGTGATTTGTGGCATGGGGATAGGGACATTATGAGCTGCTTGACTGCCTCTTCCTGCCATATCCCTGGCACTTCAATGACTGCTGCTGCAGCTGGATCAGTGCCCCATATTGTGTACCACCGTCCCACTTCTATCGGGTCCATGCCGGTACCTTCTGGTGGCTTTTCCCGCTGTCTCAGGATCCCGGATTACGAGCCCCCACGTGTAGCGATACCCCCAATTAATAGGGCCGCAAGTTTGATTTGGGTCCCTGAGTACAGCTCCACCAACCCCCCGGCAATCTGCTCTACCCGCTCTGGCACAGTTAGTAAAGGGATATGTATCTATGCACATATAAATATCACTTATACTCTAAAGCCCCATACACACGGTCGGACTTTTTCATCAATTTGGTCCGATCGGACAAGGTTGTTGAAAAATCAGACCGTGTGTATGCACCATCGGACAGTGTTCGTCGGTTTGTCCGTCGGACAAAGTCTTATCTCCTGCTGGAAAGATTTGCTGTCAACCCGGTCCGATCACACCAAATCCGAGCGTGTGTACGCTTGTCCGACGGACAAAGTGCTACGCATGCTCAGAAGAAATTCTGTGACGGAAGCGCTCGGTCAGGTAAAACTACCTTTCCTAATCGACACAGCACATTCGTCACGCTGCAATGTTAAAATGTCTTTAATGCAGCGCATTCTCTTTTTCTTTACAATGCAACAAGAATGACATCTTTTAGCTGCTCCTATTCACCCGCACTTCTCACAAACTTACTTCTTTATTACTTTGCAGCATTTATACACTACATGTTTATTTTTACTCTGAACGGAAAAGAATCTTTGTTATTTTTTTACCATGATTTGTCTTTTTTTTTTTTTTTTTTTTTTTTGGGGAATACATATTTGAATGTTTTTTTTTTTTTTTTTTTTTGGAGGGGGGTTGTGTGTCTCAAATTACCAAAAACACATTATTTACATTTGTATTTCTTGCTTAAATTTACTAGGAGGTTGTTTGTTGTTGTTGCCCCTTGTTAATTCTACTTTAGGATTAGTGAAATGTACCAGCCTACTCAAAGAAAAACTGTCATTGTAGAAAAGTAAAACACAATAGTCAATGATTATTTCAAATCAAAAAAAACCTTTATTTAGGTCTCAGCAACAGACCAAAGAGGAACGCAGCCATGGTGAAACTTGGGGAATTTGCAAAGCCTTGGACACCCATGGCAACCATCATTTTACAGACTTAAACAATTGGGGGCATGAAGACTACCTATCTAAATAATAAGGGAGCGCAATCTGGTCCTGAAGTCCAAAACATCCGGAACTGCAGCAGATGCCATCTAGGTCCCCAGGCTCTGGTACTACGAGAGGCTCCATCTTCTCTCAGACCAGACTGAATCCAGGTCGTCACTCTCTTGTCTTCCTTGTACGCTTCCTTCCACGCCGTGGTGCTGGTGCTGGTGGGGTGGCAGGAGGAGGAGGAGGAGGCGGAGCAAGGTCACTCTCGCAAACATGTGTGAGGGGAGTCATCTCCCCAGCCATCCCCTCATTTAGTATTTTGAGGATGACCTCCTCACACATGCTGCGTTGCCCCGCCTCCATACCCGTAAATTTACTTGTAACCAAGGAGGCAAAGGCCTCCTCGTAGGTGGGTGTGGCATAGAGGGAGGCTGAGGCATCTTTTATCAGCTGGAGCGCTGACTCTCCCACCTCCCCCATGTTTTTTGCCCTTCTGTAGGGAAGGCGGAGGGGAGAGACTTGGGAGACAGTCAGGCTCCTACGCCTACCCCCCTGTTGGCTGCCACTACCCCCTGCCTCCTCCTGACTGCCACCTTCCACGGCCACCTCCTGGCTGAGGTCTTCCTGTGTATGAAAAAGGGACATAGTTTCAGTTATTTGTTCATCAAACACACACAATTCTCATCTAGTGACTGTTGCAAAATGTTTTCAAATACAAAACCATACAATTCTCAGCCCTGCAGTTTAGATTCTTCCCAAAAATGTCTCCCACACCACTGTCTGTTGATATGTCAATCACGTTAGGAAATAAGCAATTGGGGATCCTGAATTAACTGAACATCATTCATTATTCAACAAACTGGTTACAAAACTACTATACCTGGAACAAGCTGGGCACCTGCACATATTCCTGACTGGAAGGCCCAGGTTGGTCCTCGGAAGCCTCATCAGGGGTGGCGTGCGTGGAAGGACGCGTGCAAGGAAGAGTCGAGAGTGACTTCCTGACAGTAGCCTGGTCTTTGAGAAAGTGGAGCCTGTCATAGTACCAGAGCGTGGGGACATGGACATCAGCTGCTGCAGCTCCAGATGCTTGTGACTTCAGGACCTTATTGCGCTCCCGGAAATAGGTAGTCTTCATGTTGGTGATCTTCACTTTGAAGTTTGCGACGGTTGCCATGGGCAGGGTAGGCTTTACAAATGCCACCAGTTTCAGCAGGGCTGCGTACCTCTTTGGTCTGTTGCTATAATCCCTGTGTTTTGCCTGCCATAAGAGGGGGAATTGCCGGTATTTATCAATGAAGTGTGGGAGAAAGCTCACGTTGTAGAAGGCATCCATCACCTCTGCAAGACACAACGCCACACAAAACAATATAAATAATGTCAGCCTAAACTCTCCTAATCTTCTCCATAAAGAAGCCTCAAGTTCTAATCAGTCTAGGCTAGTTATGTACCAACGTCAAATTGTACCTTCGTTTGTAGCGATCGTCTCGTGCGTGAGCTTTCTCTCCCCTCGTCTCCCAGATCGTGGCTACGACACAGGCGTGTGACGTTTTATATACAGTGCGCATGCGTCAAACTCCGCCCGCCCCTGACGATCTTTCTCGTCTATTCCCCACCCCTTCTCTTTACGGCGCAGTGGGGAGAGCACATGGCGGGGACACAGCAGGTGCGCCCCAAATATCCCCCCAACGAGGAGGTGGACGAGGAAAGTCCGGAGGCACAAACGTCCCGATCCCGGAGCCTGAAATTCAAGGCCTCCAATATGTCATTTGGAGAAATGTTGGAGATGGTGGACATATTAAAGAGGAGCGACTATGATGGGAAGTATGGGCCTTACCTCAACCCCAATGTCCGCAAGGCCAAGATCATGTCTAAAGTTGTGAGAAGGCTGTACAATCATTTTGGGGTACAACGATCCAAGGAGCAACTGAGGAAACGCTGGTCAGACCTGAAACTGAGGGAGGCCGATCAGTACAGAAAGATCAAGAGAATTCTTCAAAAAAGTAAGTAGTTGTGTTTTGTGTTTGATTTCTTGCTTGCATACTGCTCCATGTGGTTTGATTTTTACAAAGTTGTACATTCCAAAATGGCCACTTTCATGTTCGTCTGTGCATTCGATCGTACTCAGCCTCGATCTTTCTGCCACTGTCATGGTCGTGTGTGTGTGCATTCGATCGTACGCAACCTCGATCGTGCGGCCACTTATAATACGATGTTTGGTGTTTTTTTGGGGGAAAGGAAGTTTGTTCTCCCTAGAAATGTCATCCAGAATGTAAAGCCAATTTATTCAATGTAAAGGAGAGGTCACCCAGTAGCTGTTTACCCATCTGGACTCGAGAGCACTAGTGCTGGGACACCCAAACCCCCTTTTTATTAGCCTTTTCCACACATGTGCTCCAGTGGATACTAGAGGGGGGTCTCCATCACACAAACTTCTACCAAAAAGCTAGTCAGTTTAGCACCTTTACAAAGTGACTACATTCATGTAGTTGACATTTGTAACTGGCCAAACTAAAATAGTGTCCGTCACT
Organism: Lithobates sylvaticus; assembly: GCA_028564925.1. Taxonomy (NCBI): domain Eukaryota; kingdom Metazoa; phylum Chordata; class Amphibia; order Anura; family Ranidae; genus Lithobates; species Lithobates sylvaticus. The sequence goes on along the minus strand of CM053037.1, from coordinate 104,067,244 downwards.
TTCAAGCAATGTTTGTCATTTCCTATTTCTGCCCTCAATAGTTTGTGTTGCTAAATCTTCCTTTTGGACATTCTCATAGGGGAGCGAAAACTTGGGCCGTCTGAGGAAACCCCCAAACCAACACCTCCCAAAAAAGGGGAAAGAGCAGAAGCAGAGGAGGAGGAGGAGGAGGAGGAAGGAGAGATCATCGAACTTGGAGAAATTGTCACCACAACAGGTGAGTGTGGGAGAACACAGCTACTGGTAAGCTAATCCATGTATGGCTGCCTCATTTCCAACACCCCATTTTTGTTTGTTTGTGGTTTTTAGGTGACGTGGATGTTGTGGAAGAAAAATCGCACTTTACCACAGAGAGTGCCCACGTACTCATCGGAGAGATAATGGTCTGCAATCGAGATCTAGATTACATAAAGCAAAACATCAATGATGTTCAACAAAAATTGAAGAACATCATTGATGTTTTAGGAAAAATATGAAAACGCACCAAGTAATTAACACACATTTGTGCCTGCTTCTGAACACATTTGCAACTTAAAAACTGTCTGAAATTTGGAACATGCACACATTGTGTCCACATGTGCTAGCTCCCACCATGGTGGATGAATGGCAACGTTTTTTTTGGGGGTGCAAACACTTTACGAACTACGAAAGTGGTTGTGGTGAAGGGGTTGCACCCCCAAAAAACGTCCATTCATCCCCATGATGGAAAATGGCACTTTTGAAGCTTCTAGGCATGTGTTTTCCCATCTAATGACCATTTTCAGACCCAAATTGTGTGCATGTTCCAAATTTCCACTTTTCGGGGGTGACCCCCCCATGTGATGAAGGCAAGATCAAACACACTTTGAACATATAGTCATGTCTGATCTTGTCTTCACTTTACAAAGTTGAACTTTCCAAGTTCCTAGGTTCTGTTTTGCTCCATGCCTGGTTTTACCAATTGCGGAATGTTTGTAAACAATGTTGTAAATAACCAAGATGTTGTCAGTTTTGGCGTGAAGATTGTAAACGCACTTGGGAATGTTTTCCTAGTAAACTTTTATTTTTCTAAATGTGTGGCTTCCTTATTTAAAAAACACAATGCATTATGTATGTAAAATGAAAAGGATATGGGGGGCAATGGGTGTTATTTACTAAAGGCAAATCCACTTTGCACTCCAATTTTCTTTCCCTGTGAACTTTTTCAATGCACTTGTAGAGCATAGCGGATTTGACTTATGTAAATGACACCCACAGTGCTTTGTACGAAAACACGGAGCACAGCATTTTGGAGAATACACACATGTCAGACCTGGTGATGAAAAGGAGTATTTTGGGTGTCAGTTAAGCAGTACAAACCTTCTGTAGACCAAAGATTAGGTAGCAAACACACAACATGAGAATAATCTTTTTGGGAAGAAGAGACTGTTACCTCCTTTTGCCCAGAAAGTGCATTCCCACTGTCGAAGGCAAAGGGAAAAAATGTCAAAGTAAAATAAGCTAAAAAGAAGACTGAAATGACAAGAAATCATAGGTTGGTTAAAATATCAGATTTATTAAAAAATGCCTCTCACACATCGTCAGGCAGAGCAATGGCCCCCCTACCCACAAAGTACTCCATATATTGGTCCCGGACAACACGGGCATTTAGAGGGGGCAAGCCTGGACGTGCCACTCGAAGGGCTGTGAGTTCGGCATTTGGAGGGCCCTCCACATCTGGGCCAACGGGCACCACATAGTTCCTGTTATGTCTTTTGAGGAAGTTGTGCAATATGCAACAGGCAAGAACTATGTGGTTGAGTTTGTATTCCGCCAAGTTAAATGCCGTCAGGAACAGGCGGAAGCGGCTGGCCAGGATGCCAAAAGCGTTCTCCACCACTCTTCTGGCTCTGGACAGCCTGTAGTTGAAGACCCTCTGGTCCGGGGTGAGGGTCCTCATCGGGAACGGCCTCATCACATGGGGAGTCAACGCAAACGCTTCATCTGCGACAAAGACGAAGGGGAGTCCTTCGGCATTCTCCTCTGGAGGTGGCAAGCACAGACTGCCACTTTGGAGACGCCAGTAGAACTCCGTGTGCGTAATGGCCCCACCATCCGATATCCGGCCGTTCATCCCCACGTCCACATACATAAACTCGTATGTTGCCGACACCACCGCCAACATCACTACACTATTAAACCCTTTATAATTATAATAGTAGGACCCCGAGTTGGGCGGTGGGACGATGCGGACGTGTTTCCCATCAATTGCCCCTCCGCAGTTAGGAAAGTCCCAACGGCTGGCAAAGTGGGAGGCCACAGTCTGCCATTCCTGTGGCGTGGAAGGGAACTGTGGAGTGAAACAAGAAAAAAAAATTAGTCACTTTGCACCTAAACATTGCAAGCAGATTAGACAATCAACATCTTGGAACAAGAGCATTGTATAAAATTGGAGGCTGGAAAGTATTTGCACAGAAAAGTAGAGGCTCCCCTTCACAGATTACTCACCCCCCCCATCAATCCCCCCACTTCTGATGGGACATTGGCAATAACTAGGGTTTTGGGGGGGGGGGTGGTGGACAGCTAACCCTCTGCACTTCATTGATTGGCAAATGGCTCAATAATGTGGGCTAGTTTGGCCAGACCCTCTGTACTTAACACTATTGGCAGGCCACAGGAAAGATCAAATAACATTTCAACCCCCCCCCCCCCCAAAAAAAGGCAGGCACAGTGTGACATTATTAAATTACCAAGCAAGCTAATAGGAGGGAAAGAAGACAAAAAAATAGGAAATGGAATGTATGGAGGCAGCCCCTTGCACTACATGCTTTGCTGAATTCATCCCTAAAGATGCGCACTATAAAGAGGTAGGTATATAGTGTGTATGGACCTTGGGAAAGCCAGCAGATAAAGGATTGGTACCATCTGACCGAGCAGTTGGGGGAGGGGGTTCCTAATGAGTTTGCCCCCCCCCACCAAAAGAAAAAAAAAAGGGGGCTCTACATGAAGTAAACCACACAGCAAACATTTGTGCATATTTTAGGGGGTGTTTTGGGGCAAACAATACTATGCAGCAGACAAAAGACATTGCTTAAGTGACTAGGCCATAGGTGTCTATTGGGGCAGAAGAGCATGCTGGTGAGGTAAGTGAAGGGAAAAATGCATGAAGGAGAAAAGGGGCACAGCATATTAGAACATATTGCAATCATGGTAATTAGGGAAGGAGGTCAAAAATACAAGTCATTAGCAAACAGAGCATACATAGAAGGGAATAGTAAAGTATAAATGTTACCTTAATATAGTCCTCCTGCAGGACCTGAATGATGGCAGAACAGGTCTCTGGAATAATGATTCCCAGGGCCTGGGGAGAGATACCTGAAGAGAACTTCAAATCCTGAAGACTTCTCCCTGTCGCCAAGTACCTCAACGTGGCAACAAGCCTCTGCTCCGGAGTAATGGCTTGTCTCATGCAGGTATCCTGCCGGCTGATAAAGGGGGTCAGCAAAGCCAAAAGACGGTGAAAATCGGGGTCCGTCATCCTGAGAAAGTTCCTGAAATCATCAGGATTATTCTCCCGGATCTCACGAAGCAAAGGCATGTGCGAGAACTGGTCACGCTGAAGCAACCAATTCTTGGTCCACATACTCCTCGTCACTCTGTTCATGGACGGGTCTTGGCTCAAAGCTAAAAGCCCGACACCAATTCCGCGTACAGCACGAACTCGGCGACGAGTACGCACGGGAAACATCGCTCAGAAGGTCACAAAAGGTCGGCTGGTCAGAACGGACAAACAGAAAGCACCGATAAACAGCAAGGCCTGAAAGAACGAAGTGAATACCAGCAACGAGCAGACAATAAGCAGTGCAAATCAAAGCGTCCTATATCAAGATATAGGCCGCAATGACCAACAAATGCGAACTGACTACACGCACTAATAAACAGATACGCACGACAAGCACAAACTGAAGAGCAGTAACGATCTGAGTCAGAAAACTGAGAAGCGCGAATCTTAAGTCACCAAACTTCGACTAACTCTCGATAAACACGGGATCAGCAGAAGGAGCCCAACGGGTGCATGACGTGGTGCTGAACTTCCCTTTTGTAATCTCGTGGACGACGACTTACGTCACGACGTTCTTCCGGACCGGATATTCCGACAACGTAGTCCGACCGTGTGTACGCAACGCCAACATCGGACAAAGTACGTCGGACAAAGTCCGACCGACCTGGTCCGCGGATTGTCCGAGCGTGTGTATGGGGCTTTAGTGTAATGAACTCAAACTCACAGGCAGACTGCTAGCTGAAATAACGGTCTTTACTTTTGGCAATGTGAAAAGAAATGGTAACATGCATTAAACATTTGACTTACAACACATGAGCAGGTCCCTGCAGTATGTACTATAAACAGGTATATATATGTGACTGGACAGCAATGGGGAACGGAGCGCCACGTGTAGCGACCGTCTGCTAGGCACCCCTGAGGTGCAACAAATCTAACTGTAACTACCTAACGGACCAGGCCTGATCCCTAACAATAGAGCTCAGTCCTTGAGGGAACACAGTATTCTTCACCGGCACGAGAACTGTAGAGGTGGTGCACATGTAGAATTAAATGGTGTGTGTTTGTAATCCACAAGAAAGAACAATCTTCTGCTCTGAGGTAAAATGGCCTTGGCAGTCTGATAGGCATAAAGTGAGATAGCAGTATAAGATGAGCTTTTCAGCTCGCTCACCACTCTGGATACCGTCCTCAGCTCCGGGACCTCCACTGGCGGTGTCCGGCCTCGTTCGTCACAGCCCCTGCGTTCCGGTCCTCCCTCTGACCGACCGTTCTCAGGCGAAAGTCTCCGTTCTGCACAGGCTGCCAATGAGGCGTGAGAGTCTCTCTCTGTCTGCTGCAAGGCCCAGGCTTCAGGCCTTCAGCAGTCCCGGTCCGCACAGGTGTCTCCTCTCTCTGTGATCCCTGCGTCAGAAGAGGAAGAGGCGGTCCTTCCTCTTTCCTTATATCACCTCCCCCATCAGCCCCTCGGGCGGAAACAACCAACCTCCCGGGAGCCTGGGGAATTATGGGAATCGTAGTCTTATTCCCTAAAAGGGGAACAACCCCGCTACACATATATAAAATCCATGTGGTAACATTTAGTTTGACGTCAAAAATTTTGTAATAGAAAAAGTGCACTGGTAAAACATCTAAGAAAGAAAATGTTCAAAATGCTTACTGTATGCTAAATACATCATGTGATCATATCTCTAACCTGTGGTTTGTTTATTTTATGGAGGAAAACATAATGTGTTTTGTTACTAAAATTTTGATGCTTATTCCTCAGATAAGTTCTAATGCCCGGAGTTGATTTATTTAACCACTTCGCGCCCGCGCTATAGCCGAAAGACGGCTTCAGCGCGGACTCTCCCTGCCGGGTGGACGTCCCTGGACGTCCTATTGTTTACTTCCCTAATGCATCGGGGAAGTTCTGTGCTGGCCGTGTCCGTCGGACACAGCCAGTCACAGATCGCTGTAAACGGCCAATCACAGCGGCTGTTTACAGCGAGATCGGCGTGTCCAATGAGAGATGATCTCATATGCAAACATATGAGATCATCTCTCAGTGCCGCTCTCGCTCCTCACACAGACAGTGTGTGAGGAGGGAGAGATGAACGGCTGCAGCGGCCGTAAGTAAAAAAACAAACAAAATGATCTGTCCCCGCTGCCACCTGTCCCCACTGCCACCTGTCCCCACTGCCACCTGTCCCCAGTGCCACCTGTCCCCACTGCCACCTGTCCCCAGTGGCACTTGTCCCCAGTGCCATGTATAAGTGCCATCTGTCATCAGTGCCACGTGTCATCAGTGCCACATCAGTGCCATCTGTCATCAGTGCCATATCAGTGTCACGTGTCATCAGTGCCACATATTAGTGCCATCTGTCATCAGTGCCACATATCAGTGCCATGTGTCATCAGTGCCACCTGTCAGTGTCACGTGCCATCTGTTATTAGTGTCATGTGTCATCGATGCCACGTTTCAGTGCCATCTGTCATCAGTGTCACGTGTCATCAGTGCCACGTATCGGTGCCATCTGTCATCAGTGCCACGTATTAGTGCCATCTCTCATCAGTGCCACGTATTAGTGCCACATGATATCAGTGCCACGTATAAGTGCCATCTGTCACCAGTGCCACATATTAGTGCCATCTGTCAGTGTTACGTGTCATCAGTGCCCCGTATTAGTGCCATCTGTCATCAGTGTCACGTGTCATCAGTGCCCCGTACTAGTGCCATCTGTCATCAGTGCCACGTATCAGTGTCACGTGTCATCAGTGCCACGTATCAGTGCCACCTGTCATCAGTGCCACGTCAGTGTCACGTGTCATTGTCCTGGTGCTCCAGGGCCTTCAAAAGTGTAATAGGTAGTCAACAAGTTAGATGTGTAATTTATGCTCCTAGAACACGTGATGGCACTCCCTGGATTTTGGGCCTCTCTAAGTGGCCAGGCTGTGTAAAAGTCCCACACATGTGGTATCGTAATACTCAGGAGGAGTAGCAAAATTTAGTTTGGGGTGTCATTTGTGGTATACACATGTCATGTAAGAGAAATAACCTATTACAATGACAATTTTGTGGAAAAAAATAAATTTTGCAAAGAATTGTGGGAAATGGGAAGTGGGAAAAAATGACAACATCAAAAATCTCACCATGCCTCTTACTAAATACCTTGGAATGTCTACTTTCAAAAAAGGGGTAATTTGGGGGTATTTGTACTTTCCTGGCTTGTTCTGGTCACAAGAATTGACATAGGCCACCAGTACATCAGATGTGATCAATTTTGTATAATTCGCACCACAGGTGGTAGAGTCTGTAATTTTCACAAAGACCAAATAATATCCACTAATTTGGGTTATTTTTACCAAAGATATATAGCAGTATAAATTGTGGCCAAAATTTATGAAGAAAAATTAATAATTTGCTAAATTTTATCACAGAAACAAATAAAAATGCGTTTTTTTTCAAAATTTTCGTTTTTTTTTTTTCATTTATAGCACAAAAAAGAAAAAATCCAGAGGTGATCAAATACCACCAAAAGAAAGCTCTATTTGTGGGAAAAAAAGGACAAAAAATTAATTTGGGTACAGTATTGCATGACTGAGTAATTCAAATTGTGAGAGCACCAAAAGCTGAAAATTGGTCTGGGCAGGAAGGGTGTTTAAGTGCCCAGTAAGCAAGTGGTTAAGGTCTTCAGAACAGAAGGAGACCACAGCCTTCAAAGACAATACACCAATGGAAGTATTATTCTAAAGTGTTTCTATTTTCATATGTAAACATTTATGGTTTTCACTTCCCCCACTAGCTAAATATTGGTGCAGTCATTTGAGTCTGTACTGCCCAGTTTCTTGTTCCTATTTACAATATAAGGTGCTAACATTTTTTGTTGTGTTATGATCTGACATGTATGAGTTTTGAAATGTAATGAGTTTCAATGCCCTAGATCACAGGTGTCAAACACAAGGCCCACAAGCCGAATTCAGCCCTCAAGGCCATTTCATGTGGCCCTCACACCTCTCCTGTAGCTGCAGGAGAGCTCCAGCCCTCCCCTGGTCCTCCTCCAGACCCCTACTTTCTGCTTTCAAGTAATGCATCCAGCTTCTTCCCAGCAGAAGCATAAGGAAAGGGGGTGCACTGTGATGTTAGGGAGAGAAGCGGACTCAACTTCTGATGGTGGGGTGGCTCTTGACATCTAATGTAAGGGGAGGGGATGCGCTGGACATCTAATCTTACAGATACAACTGGCCCTTTTGAGGACAATCATAATGCTGATGCGGCCCACGATTAAATTGAGTTTGACACCCCTGCTCTAGATAATTAAGCGTCTCCTGTCTTAGACTACATTTCCACTATAATGACCCCCAAAGTCACGTGATTCAGAGACTCTGGAGTGTGACTTTGATTCATCTTCATAGTCTCTAGATCAGAGTTGCATCAAAAGTTGCATCGAGGTAGTGAAAGAGCCTTTTCAAAGTCGCTGCAACTTTAAGTCGCAATAGTGGGAACTGAGCCTTATATAGTTTTTGTCTATTATTTTATGATGAAAAGTTTCATTAAGATTGAATTGAACAATTGTTGCTCTAGTTAAAAAAAATTAAATAAAAAAAAGTAATGAATGTATTACTACATGAATGTCAGTATTACTACATTAAGTGTTAAGATTATTTGGGTATTATTAAGATTTTAAATTAGACCTGTCACAGATCTTCCGATTTTCTACAGATCTGTCTCCTCTATTCCCAAAGATCAGCAGGTATGCTGGTATTACATAGTAGGTGAGATTGAGAAAAAAAAAAGAAAAAAGAGACACAAGTCCAACCTATGTGTGTGATTAATGTATTGGTGTTGGCATTTAGTTCCAATACTTTGACTTATAAGGTCTGCGGTTGTATCTTGTCCCACAAAACTTATTTTAAGACTAGATTAGACCTCCTGTAAATTGAATTAGCTACATGCCCAGCCAGTACTGCCTTTTCAAGCTGAAGCAGATCGCCTTAGGCTTTGAATAATAATGTTCCAAGCAAGTGTGTTTTGTGTCTCCAAGTCTATTTTAAGCTAGTTTCCTGTTTCGGTGACACCATGCAACTTCACTACTCTTATAAATTCCTGTGTGGCTGTTTACATGGATACTCATTTCTAGCTGTCTTATGTGTCTTTGTGTATCTGTCCCCAATGTCTGTGTGTGCCCAGGCACACACCTGTTAGCTTGAATTTTACTCCCTACTGTTTAGTGATCCCATCACCTCAGCGCTGCATGGGATTCTCATTTGTTCATTGGCCCTTAGTTCTAGGTATCTGCCTGCTTGGGTGAGTAAGAGGGCCGCAACTGGGGAACTGTCTGCAGCAAAAACCCATCTCCTACCTTTAAGAGCTCTGGAGAAGACAAGGCAGTTCCTTAGACTCTGCGCCTCGGCCCTTTCAAGGGCCCTCACCATTTATGCATGTGCGGACATGCTGCGTTCTCCCCAGATAGTACCATTAGGTATCCTTCCTGCCTTAGAATCCTTGCACATCAACTGTATCTTGTGTACCCCACTTCCTGTGAACCCTGAACCCCAGTACTGCACTATACGCCTGTCCTTGTAAATCCTGTATTCTGTGCTCTCTTGTCTGTGTTCCTGTAGGATCACTGATCCAAGCCATACGTGATAGGCCCCCCTCTGAGAAGTCTATTGTTCATGAAAAATGTTTCATTGAATTCAGGCTAGTCTAGACAGTTTAGTAAAAATGACAGTTGAATAATATTTTATACTAAATGACAATGGTTTCTCCTTGTATTAAGATGTTTTTATTTTCTTCCAGATCTTATCACCTCTAAAACATAAATTTACTTCAGCAGTAAAAAAACTCAACGGCTTTATGGGCATTTTTGGTAGTGATCAAATGTTGGACTAACAATCTGAGTGACGCCAGCTTTATGACATCAGCCACAACTAAAGCTTTCTAGATGTCTGAAGAACTTTGATACTTAGAAAAAAGGTTTTAGTTGGGCAAGTAGGTGGAACAACAATGGGTCTATCGCATCCCAGATAGATATAGAATAATTTTTAACAGTAGGCCATGATGTGCATATTACAAAGGCCAGTACCCCTGAGGGATGCTTGAAGGAGATAGACACTTAGAGAATGTATGCATGTAATGAAATAAATATTTATTCAAAATATATAAAGTGAACAAGGAAATGCTCAGTAAGCATGGTATGTTTACAAAGAAATAGGATCAATTGATACAGTTTATAACATGTCAGAAGAGCAAAACATACAAAGCATTATGACAAAGATATAAACTTGCTTGGTACATATGGTAAGGAAGATGCCAACATGTTTCGGACTTTGGTCCTTTGTCAAGGCAACTGGGTTTCCTCTAAATTCTCATCTAGGTATATGAGGGATCATAAGGTTAAACTCAATAAAGTGTAACATATTTATACTGTCAACATATATATTGCTAAATGTAGTTGATATCATAGGTAGATAGTCAGTGGGATACTCACATGTCCTGCCAATGCTCAATTGTATGCCATATGGGGGAGCCACTGAGCGTGGTGTCCAGGGTATCAAAAGTATGTGAGGTAAAAACAGAAGTGTACTTGGCCACTTATGTATGGGAAGCCTGCTGAAAGCCCTCTCAAAATACAAGGTCCAAGGTACAGGGTTGGGGCGGGGAGCCCGAGTCCTGTATCAGGCACAGTAGGTCAACCGGTGTATCACTGTAAGGCAGAGTTAAGAAGAGAGTAATGAGAGGAGGGTATTGTAAGTTGCAGTGTATAGCTTAGAATTGGGCCATGTATTTACCTGAGTATACAGCGTGAACAGCGTGTGAGAGGTCATCTCTGGTCAGTCAGCAGCAAGTACTGAAGCCAGAGTGTGAGGAGATTATGAAGGGTCAAATAATGAACAACAGCTGAGGAGGGGTGTGTATCCTCATCCTGGGACATTGCGCTGGTTGGCTAATGTGTTTTTGGGAGGCGGGCGCCAGGAGGCGCTTAGGTCAGCCTCCCAGTGTGGACCTCTGACGGGGCGGTGCCCGGCGCGGTCGCGTCATGACGGCGCGGCCGCGTCCGGCGTCGTGACGTCACCGACGCGGGAAAGACAGCGCCGGACCTCGCGGTGCGCTCCAAGCTGGAGCGCAAACAGGAAGTAGACCAGATGTCTGGTTTAGATGGAAGGCGGTAAGGTGGCGCATGCGCAGAGGAGCAAGCGCGCATGCCCACTGGGTCTTACCCGCGCCGGGTATTGTGTAGAGAGGGGGGGGCAGGCAACATAAAGATATCAATCTGTATAGAATAAATGGTAAACAATGAGCAGCGGGGAACATACGGGTGGCTGATAGGCACAGAAAAACATTGCATATATCAACATTATGATTTATATGGCTTGTAAACATTGTGATGAGGGAGAAGGCATGTGATTATACATACATAGTACATAAGGCATGAGCATGTGATTATACATACATATCGTATAATGCATATGTAAATAATACAAATTCTCCCTCATCACAATGTTTACAAGCCATATAAATCACAATGTTGATATATGCAATGTTTTTCTGTGCCTATCAGCCACCCGTATGTTCCCCGCTGCTCATTGTTTACCATTTATTCTATACAGATTGATATCTTTATGTTGCCTGCCCCCCCCTCTCTACACAATACCCGGCGCGGGTAAGACCCAGTGGGCATGCGCGCTTGCTCCTCTGCGCATGCGCCACCTTACCGCCTTCCATCTAGACCAGACATCTGGTCTACTTTCTGTTTGCGCTCCAGCTTGGAGCGCACCGCGAGGTCCGGCGGCTGTCTTTCCCGCGTCGGTGACGTCACGACGCGACCGCGCCGGGCACCGCCCCGTCAGAGGTCCACACTGGGAGGCTGACCTAAGCGCCTCCTGGCGCCCGCCTCCCAAAAACACATTAGCCAACCAGCGCAATGTCCCAGGATGAGGATACACACCCCTGCTCAGCTGTTGTTCATTATTTGACCCTTCATAATCTCCTCACACTCTGGCTTCAGTACTTGCTGCTGACTGACCAGAGATGACCTCTCACACGCTGTTCACGCTGTATACTCAGGTAAATACATGGCCCAATTCTAAGCCATACACTGCAACTTTCAATACCCTCCTCTCATTACTCTCTTCTTAACTCTGCCTTACAGTGATACACCGGTTGACCTACTGTGCCTGATACAGGACTCGGGCTCCCCGCCCCAACCCTGTACCTTGGACCTTGTATTTTGAGAGGGCTTTCAGCAGGCTTCCCATACATAAGTGGCCAAGTACACTTCTGTTTTTACCTCACATACTTTTGATACCCTGGACACCACGCTCAGTGGCTCCCCCATATGGCATACAATTGAGCATTGGCAGGACATGTGAGTATCCCACTGACTATCTACCTATGATATCAACTACATTTAGCAATATATATGTTGACAGTATAAATATGTTACACTTTATTGAGTTTAACCTTATGATCCCTCATATACCTAGATGAGAATTTAGAGGAAACCCAGTTGCCTTGACAAAGGACCAAAGTCCGAAACATGTTGGCATCTTCCTTACCATATGTACCAAGCAAGTTTATATCTTTGTCATAATGCTTTGTATGTTTTGCTCTTCTGACATGTTATAAACTGTATCAATTGATCCTATTTCTTTGTAAACATACCATGCTTACTGAGCATTTCCTTGTTCACTTTATATATTTTGAATAAATATTTATTTCATTACATGCATACATTCTCTAAGTGTCTATCTCCTTCAAGCATCCCTCAGGGGTACTGGCCTTTGTAATATGCACATCATGGCCTACTGTTAAAAATTATTCCCGAACTTTGATACTTATCATGTCAGCTGTCTAAAAACAGTTTGCTACAATTGCAAAAAGATCTGCACACCTACTGGAAGTTTCTTGTCACGTGGACTGCTATAGTCCTGAAGAGAAGAAGATTATGTATGAACATTGTATGCGTTCTTAGGTGTTGCAGTGGAGTCTTATGGACTATCTGTCAAAGTTACAGCGGAGGAATCAACTAAAGACTTGGCGTTCATACATACATTGTTAGACCAACGTGTAATTTTATTTTAGACATTTTTGTATTTTTATATTTTTGTTTAGCCTTGACAAAGCAAAATTTGTTTTTTCTGCAGAAGTAAATTGGGTACATAAATTGTATTGTACTTACTGTATTGTTCTCCCTGATGTGGCTAGCTACAAGCTTGAAATATTAAATACATCTTTTGAATGTGGTTCAGCAGTCAACATGTTATTGGAATCCCATAAGTTCTGGGATTTCCCTATCAACACCTTGCATACCCCCCTTGGAAAGATGAGCTCGGGAATGAAGTGTAGACACTAACATAGGAAAAGGGACCTGGGGAAGACATAATTTCCCTACGTCATCTTTCCACAAATTGTCATGTAATGTGGCACCAGATCGGGTCCAGACATTCTTCTCTTGGGAGGATACCTGGGCCTGCAATTTTGTTAAAACATCTAGAGAAAGAGATGCCTCTGGGAAGCACACTGTGTGCAAGGAAATACTTGTGACTTCTAACAGAGAAGCTTGTTTTGCTGCTGTGTCAGCATAAGCATCCCCTTTTGCTTCCTCTGAGGTATCTTTGGTATGTGCTTGAACTTTTATAATGCCCACATGTTTTGGTAGTAAATGGGCTGTCAATAGGCCCTGAACGTGTTGTGAATGTTTTATGGGTTTACCTGCAGAGGTAAGGAAATGTCTAGATTTCCAAATAGGACCATAATCATGTGCAACCCCAAAGGCATACCGTGAGTCTGTATAGATGGCATATTCATAGGCTTTTGTAAGGGCACAAAGCTCAGCCTCCTGAGCCGACATGGTCGGTGGTAAAGCTTCCTAAAAAATAACCTCAGACAAAGATACTACTGCATATCCCGTGTGTGGCCTACCATCCTCAGTGTGGAACCTTGAACCATCAACAAACAAGATAAGATCAGGGTTTTGCAAAGGCACATCAGTGACGTGTAAGAGACCAGCAGTTTCTGATGTAACTAGTTCCATGCAACTATGGTCTGACAATTCAGATGTAATGTGTTGAGGAAGTAGGGTGTCTGGGTTTAAGACACTACACCTTTGAATTGTGAGATTAGATGGGGTCAGTAATGCCACCTCATATTTAGTGAGCCTGGCAGCAGACAAATGTTTAGTTTGGACCCTGTTAAGAATTTCCTTAACAGAGTGTGGGACCATTAAAATTAGGCTATGTCCTAGCACAATGTCTGTAACCTTGTCCATCAATAAGGCAGCAGCTGCCACTGATCTGACACAGCTTGGAGAGCCCTTGATAACATGATCTAATGAGCAAGAGACATAGGCCACAGGTTTTTGCTTACCCCCATGTTTCTGAGTAAGAACCCCTGATGCCTGGCCATCTAGTTCATGGCAGAAGAGGAAGAAAACCTTTTTGTAATTGGGTAGTGCCAATGCGGGGGCAGTGGAAACTGCCAGTTGTAGTTGTTGCATGGCTTCCTGATGAGTTTTTGTAATGGTAAACCAACTGCTGTAAGTGCATACAGTGGGGCCATTGACTGTGACGCATTGGGAATCCAGTCTCTGCAATATCCCACTAGTCCCAAAAAGGCTCTCAACTGTCTGTTATTCCTCGGCAGAGGGTAGTCTCTAATCAGCTGGGCACGCTGGGCTGTCAGGTGCTTACTGCCTGCGGAAATGCAATGACCAAGAAAAACAACCTTGTCTTGACAAAACTGGAGCTTCTGCCTAGAGGCCTTGTTCCCTGTTTGTGCCAGAAACACCAGCAAGCTAATGGTTTCTTCTTTACAAGTGGACTGAACCCTACAACACAAAAGAAGATCATCAACATACTGAAGTAGGACTGTGTCACTGTGCTTTGGTTTCCACTGAGATAGGATTTGGGATAATGCAGCATTATATTCTGAGGGGGAGCTTACCATACCCTGAGGGAGCCTCTTCCAGGTATACTGCTGGCCGGCCATAGTAAATTCAAAATAATGCTGACACTCTATGGTAATAGGAACAGAAAAATATGCATTAGCCAAATCAATAACAGAAAAACAGGTAGCTGTGGGAGGAATTTGAGTCAGCAGAGTGTGCTGATTTGGAACAATAGGGGTATCTTCTTCTATTAGCCTATTCACCTCCCTTAAATCATGTACCAACCGGTATATAGTTGGTTGTCCTGGTTCACCCTTTTTTTTAACTGGAAATAGAGGAGTATTTGCAGGTGAAGTACATTTGGCAACTACATCCTTTTCCAGATATCAGTCAAGTTGTAATTGTATCCCTCCTATCTGTTGTGGATTCAGGGGATACTGGGGCTTACGTGGAAGGTGCGCTCCTTCCTTTAGTTTGACATGTACAGGTGTCACATTCAACAACCCAACGTCATAGTTTCAGGCACTTGGCTCAAGTCAGGAATGTCAGCTGTATCTACACATTTAGCCAGTAGTATGGCGGCAGAGGCTTGTTTAACACCTCATCAGATAGGGGAGTAGTTACTTTAATTCCATCAGGCGTATACTGAATGGAGGCTTGTATTTGTGACAACACATCTGCCCCTAGAAGATTCTCAGGAGTAGATGAGGACACTAATGCCGCGTACACACGTTCGGACTTTGTCCGCCGGACCTAGTCGGGCGGATTGTCCGCCGGACCTAGTCCGGCGGGACTTCCCCACACACGCCCGGACTTCCGAGCGTGTGACTTGCCCACACACGCCCGGACTTTTCCGGCGGACAATCCGCTGGACAAAGTCCGCGGGACTTTTGAAAATTAACGGACTTGCCCACACACGGAGCAGTCCGTTCATTTCGAACGTAACTTCAGGTACGTAGCTAGCGTAGGCAGTAAATGCCGGCGCGCTAGCTCCGTCACCTGGCATGGATTTAAAGGGAATCCCCACGCCAAAAAACGGCGTGGGGGTCCCCCCCAAATCCATGTCAGACCCTTATCCGAGCACGCAGCCCGGCAGGCCAGGAAAGGGGTGGGGACGAGCGAGCGCCCCCCCCTCCTGAGCCGTACCAGGCCGCGTGCCCTCAACATGGGGGGTGCCCTGGGGAAAGGGGGGCCGTGCTGCCCCCCCACCCCAAAGCACCTTGTCCCCATGTTGATGAGGACAAGGGCCTCTTCCCGACAACCCTGGCCGTTGGTTGTTGGGGTCTGCGGGCAGGGGCTTATCGGAATCTGGGAGCCCCCTTTTATAAGGGGGCCCCCAGATCCCGGCCCCCCACCCTATGTGAATGAGTATGGGGTACAATGTACCCCTACCCATTCACCTAAAGTGTAAAATGTAAAGTAAAGAAACCACACTTTTGAAAAAATATTTTATTGCACTGCTCCGGGGGTCTGCTTCCGTCTTGGGGGTCTTCTCGCCGGACTCCTCCGCTCTCTTCTGCTCTTTTACCTAGCTCTTTCACGAGCGGAGGAGGCCGGCTACCTTCTTTGTCGCCGCCGTCGTCTGGGGTCTCGATCCGCCTTCGGGGGTCTTCCGGGGGTCTCTTCTGTTCTTGCGGCGGTCGTCGTCTTCCGCGCCGCCGGCGCCTTCTTCTTCTTGTTCTTCTTCTTCTTCTTCTTCTTCTTCCGATGTTGACCCGATGCTCTCTCTGCCCGGAATGCCAGAGCCGCGCTGTGCTGGGACTTATATAGGGACATGGGGACAGGGTCACATGCTCATGTCACATGGTGACCCCGCCCCCCTGTGATGTCACAGTCTTGGAGGATACTGGGACTGTGACATCACAAGGGGGCGGGGTCACCATGTGACATGAGCATGTGACCCTGTCCCCATGTCCCTATATAAGTCCCAGCACAGCGCGGCTCTGGCATTCCGGGCACAGACAGCGACGGGTCAACATCGGAAGAAGAAGAAGAAGAAGAACAAGAAGGCGCCGGCGGCGCGGAAGACGGTGACCGCCGCAAGAACAGAAGAGACCCCGGAAGACCCCCGAAGGCGGATCGAGACCCCCAGACGACGGCGGCGGAGGCGACGACGAAGAAGGTAGCCGGCCTCCTCCGCTCGTGAAAGAGCTAGGTAAAAGAGCAGAAGAGAGCGGAGGAGTCCGGCGAGAAGACCCCCAAGACGGAAGAAGACCCCCGGAGCAGTGCAATAAACTATTTTTTCAAAAGTGTGTGTGTTTTTGTACTTTACATTTTACACCTTAGGTGAATGGGTAGGGGTACATCGTACCCCATACTCATCCACATAGGGTGGGGGGCCGGGATCTGGGGGCCCCCTTATTAAACATAACACAGATCCTCCTTTGAGGCATACGCGGTGGCACAAATCTCCATCTCACACGATGATGAGACTTCCTGAAGAATTAATCTATTACTAGGTCCCCACGTCACACAGACACAGTGAACCCAGGAAATAGCAGGAACTGTATTATCTGGCCCCCAATCCTGGCCAAGGTTCTATACCAGACTATACACTACCGAAATCAGCCACACAGACTGACAATTAATTAATGAGGTCACATAGACAGATTAAAACTGTTCAAGAATGTAAAAAGCACTTCCTTTAGACAAGCCACTCATGCAGGATACACACATAGCATCACATATGCAAACAAATGGTGCAGTACAGTAACAAAAAATCAATAGGAGAAAGTTCTAGAGTATAGAATCTGACAGTTCTGTTTCCCTAAAGTCTTCCACATCAGGTTATAGGCCCTGTGCAGAATAGGAGAGTTGTACGTCTACTTATGGTGCAGTTTTATGGAGAACTACGTAGACGAGAATTTGGAAATACAGATTTTCAGTCAAAACTGGTACTAATAGCTTCAAGCAGCGCTGTTTTTTTAAACAGGCCTCACCCTAGGCAATAAACCAGGGCCTTACCACACATAGTACCTTATCAGCCACAGCCTATGATCCCTTGAGTCCGAAGACCCGATTCTTGACCTGCTCAGACCCAGGAAATGCAAAAATCCTAGCTAAGCACACATTGCACCTGAAATAGGGCAAGCCATTCACACAGAATCACACACTTGCAAGGAAAGTAATAAGTACAGATAGTATTGAAAGTAAAAGAAACGTATAAATAAAGAAATTTAACAGTCAAGGTTCTTGGAAAGAGTACTTCTACATGACATGACTTACAAAAATCAGCACAGCACAAGGGGAATCACAGTAAGCAAAAAAAAATTAGCTTACCTTAGACAACAGAAGTGAATTCCCAGCTTGTGTTGTCCTGTTCCGTGTCTCAGCGGTGTCTGTAGAGCAGGGGTCTCAAACTGGCGGCCCTCCAGCTGTTGCAAAACTACAAGTCCCATGAGGCATTGCAAGGATGACAGTTACAAGCATGACTCCCACAGACAGAGGGACTTGTAGTTTCGCAACAGCTGGAGGGCCGCCAGTTTGAGACCCCTGCTGTAGAGTATCTTTTCCGGCAGCGAAGGACCAATTGACGGGGAAAACCCAGAACTTAAGGATTTTCAGTAACGTTGACTGCTGAAGCCGAATCCAAAATGATGTGTTTTAATATACAGGCATGTCCATAAACATGGAGAACAATTCTGTACAATACATGTTATACAGTCAAATATATTGTCCTTCTGAAGCTGGGAGCCTAACTTCATTTATACAGCTCAAAAAGGGGGGTGGGAGTACATTGATTAGGAGATGGTCATTTAGAACCTAGACATCACTTCCAGAGTTCTCTGGGAAAATGCCTTTTCACAGCTGGAGGTGTGAATGGCATTTGGACACAACCAAGACAGCTGTTTATCATACATCCTGTGATCAGACATTTTAAACAAATATGTCTGTTTAATCAGAATACAGGTCTTGATAATCATAACTAAATATTAGATAAATAAATGCCTATTCCATTTACCCTATCATACCCATAGGGCAAAAGAAAGGGAATGGGATCAAAAAACAAACACCCCCCCCACCCCCAAAAATAAAAATAAATAAATAAACCCTATTTAATCCTCTCACCCCCGATCCACTCACTCAACCACTCCCCCCAATCTCCCCACCCTATTCACTCATTCCCTACTTGACTCCTTTGAGTCTAACCTTACTATGTAAGTTCCCTACGTTGGAGAATTGGAGAATGTACGGGAACCTCCTTTGGATAGGATGTGCCTAGTCTGGGTTTATTTAATTGTATAATAGTTCTTCCAAAATAAGAGAGAAAGAAAGAAAAAAGAAGAAGAGGGAAGAGGGGGGGGGGGGACTAAGTACGTTAACCAAAAACCCATTTCTTTTTCCTCTCCAAACCTCAAGTTTTGACCCAGAATATTTCTCTTCCCCCTTGGCTCTCCCCTCCCCTTGCACCCCTTCTGGGGACTAATTTGCCCTTCCCTACCGTTTTCAATCCCACCATACCTCCTACTGTCGATGAATGAGTGGTAATAAATTGGGCAGAGGAGGGGGAGGAACAAAAAAAAAGGAAAAGAAGGGAGAGAGAGAAAACAAACCAATAACTACACAGAGATAATCCTTATTCTTTTTCCTCCCTATAAACAAAAAAAAAAAAGAAAAAAAAGAGAAGGGGTAAGAACACCCCTCCCCGCAACATTATATTTGCCCTTTAGCTTCTATTATATATTTTTTAATATAAGTACCAATTCCTCTTTTAGTCGCATATGCGTTTTCACATTATTCACATTTAGAGTTGAGCGGACACCTGGATGTTCGGGTTCGGCCGAACTTCGGAAAAAAGTCTGGGTTCGGGACCGAACTTGACCCGAACTTGACCCTGAACTCCGAACCCCATTGAAGTCAATGGGGACCCGGACTTTTGAACACTAAAATGGCTGTAAAAAGGTCATGGAAAGGGCTAGAGGGCTGCAAATGGCAACAAAATGTTGTTAAGAGCATGACAAGTGATCTGCAAACAAATGTGAATAGGGAAATAACTTAAAATAACATAAAAAAAATAAAAAATAAAAAAAAATGCTGGAGGCCCCCTTCTCAGCAGAAGAGGTACAGGAAGTCATTAAGAACCTCAGAAACTCAACGGCACGATGCCGCACATATGGTGGGAATACCCCAGAATACGCACTTTCTAAAAAGAAATATTCAATTTAATGGATAAGATAGTGGGAAAATAAAATACTTGGAAATAAAAAAAAAATGAAAAAATTATAATCTTGACCTAGGAGGACGAAATTCAAATGGAGTAGGAGCTTGAGGTGGCGGTGGATGTGGCGGTGTAGGTGGAAGCGGCGGTGGAGGAGGACAAGGTAGCCAACACTGGTTCAAAAATACAACAATGGCTGGGTAAGGCTAGTGGTGAATGATGTGTCGAATTCTGTCCCCCGTCGCATAGTGTCCGCCCTGTACTGCGCTTGCTCAGTACGTAGGACAAGGGGATATTGAAACTCTCCGAAGACGATGCGCGGTGACTCCAGGTTCAAGCCACATCATCCGAGGTTGAAGCCTAGCCAAGCGAGCCCGTGAGGGGCCCTGTTACTATGTGCTACCGTATGTCCACTTGGATGGTCGGGCTTGAACCTGCACTTACTGCTCAGGCGACGTTCATCTTTGGAGATTTTGTGAATCTCCTTGTCCTCCGTACTGCGCAAACACTGCACCTGCGCAGTAAGTGGCCGGACACTATCCGATGGCAAGACAGTTTTCGTCAGAACACAACGATATATGTGTCTATTCTGCACAAGGTACGGCCAAGTCCTGTGGGATCCATGCCTGGTTCATTTTAATGAACGTGAGCTTGTCCACATTGGCTCTGGACAGGCGGCTGCGCTTGTCTGTGATAACGCCCCCTGCCGTGCTAAATACACGTTCAGATAATACACTGGCGGCAGGGCAGGCCAGCACCTCCAAGGCGTAAAGGGCAAGCTCAGGCCATGTGCCCAATTTGGAGACCCAGAAGTTGAAGGGGGCAGACCCGTCATGCAGTACGTGTACGCGTGTGCACACATACTGCTCAACCATGTTGGTGAAATGCTGCCTCCTGCTAAGACGTTCCATCTCAGCTGGTGGTGCTGGTTGTTGTGGCGTGCCGACAAAGCTTTTCCTCATTCCGGCTATGCTAACCCTGCCTTGCGAGGTGCTGGCGGTGCCCCGGCTGCGTTGGCGACCTCTTCCTCCTCCTCTGCCTTCGCCTTGTGCTTCCACCATACCTCCGCTTCCAAGTGGGAATGCCACCAGCAGCGCGTCTACCAGCGTGCGCTTGTACTCGCGCATCTTACGATCACGCTCCAGTGAGGTAATTAAGGACGGCACGTTGTCCTTGTAACGGGGATCCAGCAGGGTGGCCACCCAATAATCAGCACCAGTTAAAATGTGGGCAACTCGGCGGTCGTTGCGGAGACACTGCAGCATGTAATCGCTCATGTGTGCCAGGCTGCCCAGAGGCAAGGAAAAGCTGTCCTCTGTGGGAGGTGTATCGTCTGTGTCCTCTGTATCCCCCCAGCCACGCACCAGTGATGGACATGAGCTGGTCTGGGTGCCACCCTGCTGTGAACATGGTTCCTCCTCCTCCATCTCCTCCTCATCCTCCACCTCGTCATCCTCCAGAACTGTGCCCTTGCTGCCAGACAATTGTGTACCTGGCGCTTGTTGGTGCAGGAACCCACCCTCGTAGCCACTTTTAAATGACTGCCCTGAAAGCCTTGGAAATGAAACCTCTTCTTCCTCCTCCTCATCCTGTGCCACATCCTCTTCCATCATCGCCTTAAGAGTTTTTTCAAGGAGGCATAGAACTGGGATAGTAACGCTGAGAACGGCGTCATCGGCACTGGCCATGTTGGTGGAGTACTCGAAACAGCGCAACAAGGCACACAGGTCTCGCATGGAGGCCCAGTTATTGGCGGTGAAGTGGTGCTGTTCCGCAGAGCGACTCACGCGTGCGTGCTGCAGCTGAGACTCCACTATCGCCTGCTGCTGCTCGCACAGTCTGGCAAGCATGTGCAAGGTGGTGTTCCACCTTGTGGGCACGTCACATATGAGACGGTGAGCGGGAAGGCCGAAGTTACGCTGCAGCGCTGACAGGCGAGCAGCAGCAGGGTGAGAACGCCGAAAGTGCGCACAGACGGCCCGCACTTTCTGCAGCAGCTCTGGCATATCGGGGTAATTCTTCAGGAACCTCTGGACCACCAAGTTCAGCACATGCGCCAGGCAAGGGATGTGCGTCAAACCGGCAAGGCCCAGAGCTGCTACGAGATTTCGCCCATTATCGCACACCACCAGGCCGGGCTTGAGGCTCACTGCCACCAACCACTCATCAGTCTGTTGTTCCATGTCCCTCCACAACTCCTGCGCGGTGTGGGTTTTTTCCCCCAAACAGGAAAGTTTTAAACCTGCCTGCTGTCGTTTAGCCCTGGCTGTGCTGAAGTTGGTGGTGAAGGTGTTACTCTGACCGGATGAGGAGGCGGTAGAGGATGAGGAGGCGGAGTAGGAGGAGTTAGCAACAGGAGGCAAACTGAAGTGCCCTGCAATCCTCGGTGGTGGAAGGACATGCGCCAAAGTGCTATCCGCCTCAGGCCCAGCCGCCACTACATTTATCCAGTGTGCTGTTAGGGAGATATAACGTCCCTGACCGTGCTTACTGGTCCACGCATCCGTAGTTAGGTGGACCTTGCCACAGATGGCGTTGCGCAGTGCACACCTGATTTTGTCCCCCACTTGGTTGTGCAGGGAAGGGATAGCTCGTCTGGAAAAGTAGTGGCGGCTGGGCACGACGTACTGTGGGACAGCCAATGACATCAGCCTTTGAAAACTCTGCGTCTCCACCAGACGGAATGACAGCATTTCAAAGGCGTTTGAGAAAAAAGAGCACGACATAGCGTGACGTTGGCGGCACACTGTTCAGTGGCAGTGCACCTTTGGTTTACACTCATATCACAACACTGAAGGGGAATTCTGGTTCATTGAACTGTTTTCAATTTTGTTCCTGGAGGGGTCTGTCCTGCTGCTGCCTGTGTTCGCCGCCTCAGCTCCCGGGTGGATGGTCGCTCATCCCCCGCTGCTATACATCACACTACCCTTACTACCCATCGGCTTTTTCATTACCTATACCTACAGGCATTCCCATGTAGCTGCTCCTGATGAGTGGATACAATCCACGAAACGCGTAGAGCTTTCATATTTGATGTCATGTCACAGTATCCATGTATCCACCATGGGTATATTAAGTTGAGCTATCAATAACATGTTCATTACGTTTGTGCCCAATTTTGCGTGTACTGTTGATATCTACTGTATCATGTGTCACATTGTTTACTATGCTACCAACCATTACTTTTTAATGATGCTACCACGTATGTTTTATCTACTCTGTATGATATTCATTGAGCCAATTAAAGATATATTTAAACTATCCAGTATACTCATCATGGTCACTACTGAACATTTTATATAGATTACATCTAGTTCCCACCCTACCCGAGAAGTGTGTTTCATATAAAGTCCCCATGCCCCTTATGCTCCCCCCCTCCCTTCTTTTTCAAGCATTTCAAAGGCGAGCAATTTTGAAATGCTGGCATTCAGGGCCAGAGATCGCGGGTGGCTAGGGGGGTACTTCCTCTTCCGCTCCAGTGTTTGGGAAATAGAGAGCTGAAAGCTTCCATGGGACATTGTGGAGATGGTTGGTGACCCAGGTGGTAGTGTTGCTGGCAGATCCTCTGTTTGTGGGTTGGCAGGTGTCACTGTCACTACAGAGGTGGATGAAGAGGCCGAGACTGCAGCAGAAGAGGAAGCAGGAGGAGCCAGAGACCTTTCTTAGTTTTTGCGGTGTCTACTCCACTGCATCTCGTGCTTTGCACTTAGATGCCTGGTCATGCAGGTTGTGCTCAGGTTGAGAACGTTTATGCCTCACTTCAAGCTCTGATTGCACAGCGTGCAAACCACTCGTGTCTTGTCATCAGGACATTGTCTGAAAAACTGCCACGCTAGGGAACTCCTTGCACCTGGCTTTGGTGTGCTCAGTCCCTTGCTGCGTTGGGCAGTAGCAGACGTACTGTCTAGGGGACGCATGCTCCACTTTTGTACCCTGCTCCCTCTTCTGCTGTGCTGGTGGCTCTGTGCGACCACCGCCTCTTCCTCTGAACTACACTGGTCACCTGCATGACGTTGATTCCATGTGGGGTCAAGGACCTCATCGTCCTCCACATCATCTTCCACCCAAAATTCACCCCTGCCCTCCTTGTCGGTCTGCACAATGGCGAAAGCAGCAGCAGTTGGCACCTGTGTTTCGTCATCATCCGAGACGTGCTGCGATGGTCCTCCCATGTACTCATCATGAAACATAAGTGGTTGGGCATCGGTGCACACAATCTCTTCCACTTCTGAGGCAGGGCTAGGTGGATGGCCCTGGGAAACCCTGCTAACAGAGTCATCAAAAAGCAGAAGAGACTGCTGCATGATTTAGGGCTCAGACTGATTGGCTGATTTGCAAGGGGGTGAGGTGAAAGACTGATGGACATCGGCTGCAGGTGCCAACTCTGAACTTTCATCAGGAGACTGGGTGGGAGACAATGTGAAGGAACCGGAGGCACTGTCAGCAGCAACCCAATCTACTATCGCCTGTACTTGTCCTGGCCTCGACATTCGTACAGCCTCATTAGGCGCGCCAAAATACTGCTGCAGGCTCGGTCGCCTACTCGCACCTGCGGAAGGTGTTTCACTAGTGCGTGTAGCTGGCACAGATCGACCACGTCCTCTCCCTGCAACAGGAGCGCCACCAGCAGCACCACGACCCGGGCCACGTCCCCTTTTTGATGATCTCCTCATATTTTCAAAATTTATGATCTCGCCCTAAATGGGTGTTTTTGTATATAGCAGAATACATGTACAGTGTCTAAAGCGTTTATGAAAACGCAGAAAATGCTATTGGGAAGAAAAAAAAACACTGCAAAATTGTATTTTTTTGCAATGTTTTTGCAATATCAGACTACACGGATAGTATGTAAAGCGTTTATGAAAACGCAGAAAATGCTATTGGGAAGAAAAAAAAACACTGCAAAATTTAATTTTTTTGCAATGTTTTTGCAATATCATACTACACGGATAGTATGTAAAGCATTTATGAAAACGCAGAAAATGCTATTGGGAAGAAAAAAAAACACTGCAAAATTTAATTTTTTTGCAATGTTTTTGCAATATCAGAATACACGGTTAGTGTCTACAGCGTGTATGTAGGAACACGCAGAAAATGCTATTGGGAAAAAAAAATAAAAAGCAAAATTCAATTTTTATGCAATGTTTTTCCAATAGCAGAATACACACAGACTGTGGTGTATCTCTTAGTATATGCAGTGCAGTAATGTTGCACTGAGCTTGCAGGTAAAACGTTTAGATTTTGTCTGGCACTGGCCTCATGGCACTGTTACTGTGACTGTGCACTGCACCCCAGCCAGGGTACAATTGATTTAGGAATCTCTTCAATAATTATGTCTGCCTCTTTCTTTTGCAAAATAAAGAAACTCCCTCCCTACTCTAGCTATCTAGATCGCTCACTGATCTAACTAATTAGAATAAAATTCCAGGAATGTGGACTGACTTTAGCACACTAACTCCTAAAATCCTCTATCTATCTATCTATCTATCTATTTGCATCACAGGAACCTGCCTAACAGTGTCTGCCTAACAGAATGACGCTGTGTGCTGTGTGTGTACTATTTATAGAGACTGGGTCACATGCTGCACTGGCCAATCACAGCCATGCCATTAGTAGGCATGGCTGTGATGGCTTCTAGGGCACACTAGTGAAACGATCATCCATTGGCTGCCCTAAAGCTGTTAAAAAGGCGCCAATACAGCGCCGAACACCGGACCCGAACCCGAACTTACAGCCAATAGTTCGGGTTCGGGTCCGGGTCCCGGACACCCAAAAGTCCGGTACCGACCCGAACTTTACAGTTCGGGTTCGCTCAACCCTATTCACATTATATTGCTTAAAACACTTTACCTCTTATTTACACCCCCGGGTTCGGTTTGCACCAGAACCTGCGAACGGACCGAAAGTTTGCGCGAATGTTAGAACCCTATTAGTTACAATGGACGCGAACATTTGAAATCTAAAGTGCTAATTATAATGGCCAATATGCATGTTATTGTCATAAAAAAAAGGTTTGGGGACCCAGGTCCTGCCCCAGGGGACATGTATCAATGCAAAAAGAAGTTTTAAAAACTGACGTTTTTTCTGGAGCAGTCATTTTAATGATGCATAAAGTGAAAAAAAAAAAAAGTGAAATATTCCTTTAAATATGGTACCTGGGGGGTGTCTAAAGTATGCCTGTGAAGTGGCATGTGTTTCCCGTGTTTAGAACTGTCCCTGCACAAAATGACATTTGTAAAGGAAAAAAAGAAGCCATTTAACCACTTCAGCCCCGGACCAATTTGCAGCTAAAGGACCAGGCCCCTTTTTGCGATTCGGCACTGCGTCGCTTTAACTGACAATTGTGCGGTCGTGCGACGTGGCTCCCAAACAAAATTGGCGTCCTTTTTTTTTCCCACAAATAGAGCTTTCTTTTGGTGGTATTTGATCGCCCCTGCGGTTTTTATTTTTTGCGCTATAAACAAAAATAGAGCGCCAATTTTGAAAAAAATGCAATATTTTTTACTTTTTGCTATAATAACTATCCCCAAAAAATATATAAAAAAACATTTTTTTTCCTCAGTTTAGGCCGATACGTATTCTTCTACATATTTTTGGTAAAAAAAATCGCAATTAGCGATTATTGATTAGTTTGCGCAAAAGTTATAGCGTTTACAAAATAGGGGATAGTTTTATAGCATTTTTATTAATATTTTTTTTTTTTACTAGTAATGGCGGCGATCAGCGATTTTTATTGTGACTGCGACATTATGGCGGACACATCGGACATTTTTGACACATTTTTGGGACATTTGTCATTTATACAGAAATCAGTGCTATTTAAATAGCACTGATTCCTATGTAAATGACAGTTGTAGTGAAAGGGGTTAACCACTAGGGGGCGGGGAGGAGTCAGTGTGACGTGTTGTGTTTTTTTTACAGTAGGGGGGCGTGGCTGTACGTCTGACGTCATTGATCGGCTTTCCCGATGACAGGGAACAGCCGATCAATGACAGGCAGTGTAGGAAGCGCGGGGAGAGGTTTGTTTACACAAACCTCTCCCCGTTCTTCAGCTCCGTAACCCGATCGCGGGATTGGGTCCGCTGGTCCCGCGGCCGTGGTCACGGAGCTCCCGAGCGGGTCGCGAGCGCGCCGCTGGCGGCGCGCGCGCGCCCCCCGGGCAGGCAAATTAAAGGGGACGTACCCGTACGTGCTTTTGCCTGCACGTGCCATTCTGTAGACGTATATCTACATGAGGCGGTCGGGAAGTGGTTAAAACTGCTTGCGGCTTTAATGTCATGTCTTGTCCTGGCAATATGGATGAAAATCTTTGAGAAAAATTGCATGGCTACCCCATCAGCCCCCCCGCCCCCCACCCCAGCCCATTACCAGACCCCTTGGGACTTGTATGGATATTAAGCGGAACCCTGCACCCAAAATAAAACCCTAGACCTACAACCCTATATACTCTGAACAGCAGTATACAGGCGGTGCAAACAAGACAGGGACTGTAGGTTTGTTCTTAAGTAGAATCTGTTTGTAATTTTGAACAGGTACATTTTTAAGTGTAGCTCCATCCAAAAAAATCTATTTTTACGCTTTTTGGAGAACATAGGGAAGGGTTATCACCCCTGTAACATTTGTTTTGTTGTCTGTGCACCTGTTCAGAACATTTCACCTCACTTTCCGTCCCAATGACAAATGTTTTTGGAAAAGTGGGGTTTTTATTGAAACAAGGATTGGTGAGAAAGCATCAGTATAGAGGAGATACTTTTTTCCCAAATTAAATCTAACAGGATAGAATTTTCTCTCACTTCCTGTTTTCTCCTTCCATTTGCAAGTAGGAGTCGTTTCTAAGTTGGATGTTTGAAAGTAGGGGCCTGCTGTATATACTCTGCAGAAATTTGCCCCATTAGATGTTGGTGTTGCCACAACACTGTAAGCCCTCACAGCTACTCTTGGTGGGAGCTGGAACGCCCTGCTGTGAACTATTATATCAGGAATTGTAATTACATGCCATTGTTGAACAGTGGTAGGAAAAATTGGGCCTTTGGTAGTGGTGCTGGTGCTACAACACTGTAATGCCGCGTACACACGAGCGGACTTTCCCGTGGGAATGTCCGCCGGACTGAAGTCCGCCAGACAATCCGCCCGTGTGTGGGCGCCGGCGGACTTTTTGGCGCCAAAAGTCCGGCGGACTAGGTTTTAAGTTTTGTTTTAAAATTGTCCGCTTAACTAGGCAGTCCGGCAGACAATCCCGCCGTAAGTATGCTAGTCCGCCGGACTTTTGGAAATGAACGGACTTGCCGATCATCGGAAAGTCCATTCATTTAGCATGTGACTTCAGGTAGACGGGGCTAGCGAAGGCAGTGAATGCCACCATGCTAGCCCCGTCACCTGGCATGGATTTAAAGGGAATCCCCACGCTGAAAAAACGGCGTGGGGGTCCCCCCCAAATCCATCTCAGACCCTTATCCGAGCACGCAGCTCGGCCGGCCAGGAAAGGGGTGGGGACGAGCGAGCGCCCCCCCTCCTGAGCCGTACCAGGCCGCGTGCCCTCAACATGGGGGGTGCCCTGGGGAAAGGGGGGCCGTGCGCCCCCCCACCCCAAAGCACCTTGTCCCCATGTTGATGAGGACAAGGGCCTCTTCCCGACAACCCTGGCCGTTGGTTGTCGGGGTCTGCGGGCGGGGGGCTTATCGGAATCCGGGAGCCCCCTTTAACAAGGGGGCCCCGAGATCCCGGCCCCCCACCCTATGTGAATGATTATGGGGTACGATGTACCCCTACCCATTCACCTAAGGTGTAAAGTGTAAATAAAAAAAACACACAATTTTTTAAAAATATTTTATTGCACTGCTCCGGGGGACTTCTTCTGTCTTGGGGGGTCTTCTCGCCGGACTCCTCCGCTATTTTACCTAGCTCTTTTACCGAGCAGAGGAGCCCAGCTACCTTCTTCGTCATTGCCGCCGTCGTCTGGGGTTCTCGATCCGCCTTCGGGGGTCTTCCGGGGTCTTTTCTGTTCTTGCCGCTGTCGTCGATTTCTGCGCCGCTGCCGCCGCCTTCTTCTTCTTATTCTTCTTCTTCTCCTTCCGATGTTGACTCATCACTCTCTCTGGCCGGAATGGCAGAGCCGCGCTGTGCTGGGACTTATATAGGGACAAGGGGGCAGGGTCACATGCTCATGTCACATGGTGACCCCGCCCCCCTATGATGTCACAGTCCCGGGGGCGGGGTCACCATGTGACATGAGCATGTGACCCTGCCCCCTTGTCCCTATATAAGTCCCAGCACAGCACGGCTCTGCCATTCCGGCCAGAGAGAGCGACGAATCAACATCGGAAGAAGAAGAAGAGGAGGAAGAAGAAGGCGGCGGCGCAGAAAGCGACGATAGCGGCAATAACAGAAGAGACCCCGGAAGACCCCGGAAGACCCCCAAAGGCGGATCGAGACCCCCAGACGATGGCGGCGACGACGAAGAAGGTAGCTGGGCTCCTCTGCTCGGTAAAAGAGCTAGGTAAAATAGCGGAGGAGTCCGGCGAAAAGACCCCCCAAGATGGAAGAAGACCCCGGGAACAGTGCAATAAAATATTTTTTAAAAATTGTGTGTTTTTTTTATTTACACTTTACACCTTAGGTGAATGGGTAGGGGTACATCGTACCCCATACTCATTCACATAGGGTGGGGGGCCGGGATCTGGGGGCCCCCTTATTAAAGGGGGCTCCCGGATTACGATAAGCCCCCCGCCTGCAGACCCCGACAACCAACGGCCAGGGTTGTCGGGAAGAGGCCCTTGTCCTCATCAACATGGGGACAAGGTGCTTTGGGGTGGGGGGGGGGGGCGCACGGCCCCCCTTTCCCCAGGGCACCCCCCATGTTGAGGGCACGCGGCCTGGTACAGCTCAAGAGGGGGGGCGCTCGCTCGTCCCCACCCCTTTCCTGGCCAGCCGAGCTGCGTGCTCGGATAAGGGTCTGAGATGGATTTGGGGGGGACCCCCACGCCGTTTTTTCGGCGTGGGGATTCCCTTTAAATCCATACCAGGTGACGGGGCTAGTGCGGCGGCACTCACTGCCTTCGCTAGCCCCGTCTACCTGCAGTTACGTTCTAAATGAACGGACTGCTCCGTGTGTGGGCATGTCCGTTCATTTTCAAAAGTCCCGCGGACTCTGGGGCAAGTCACACGCTCGGAAAGTCCGGCGAAGCCCTGCTGGAAAGTCCGGCGGTTTGTCCGCCAGACTAGGTCTGGCGGACAAAGTCCGATCGTGTGTACGGGGCATAAGTCCTCACAGTTACTGTCATGAAGATCCTGCCAGGTGCGCGTGCACGTGCGCGGCCGTGCACGGGCGTGCACGCAGGTAGACAAGCGCGCCCCTGTTGGCGCCAGGTAGGCTATTTAAACCCAGCTAGAGCAGACGGTCCCCGCTGTCTGCTCTACAGCATTGTGGTGACTGATACCTGATACCTGATACCTCTGATCTGTGTTTGACCCGGCTTACCTGTGACCATCCTTCTGTCTGCCTGTACCCGACCTTGGCTTGTCTTGACCATCCTTCTGCCTCATCCCCTTGTACCTTGCTGCCAGCCTGATACCCGACCCGGCCTGCCTGAATACCCTGCTTACCTGTGCAGATCCAGTCTGCTGTGCTAACCAGTGTACCTGTGCTGATCCGGCCTGTCCTGAGATCCAGTCTGCTCTGCTATCCAGCCTGCTGTGTTGTTCCTGCCTGTCCGTCCAGACCCAGCCTGCTCTGCTATCCAGTCTGCTGTGTTGTTCCTGCCTGTCCGTCCAGACCCAGCCTGCTCTGCTATCCAGTCTGCTGTGCTGTTCCTGCCTGTCCATCCAGACCCAGCCTGCTCTGCTATCCAGTCTGCTGTGTTGTTCCTGCCTGTCCGTCCAGACCCAGCCTGCTCTGCTATCCAGTCTGCTGTGCTGTTCCTGCCTGTCCATCCAGACCCAGCCTGCTCTGCTATCCAGTCTGCTGTGCTGTTCCTGCCTGTCCATCCAGGCCCAGCCTGCTCTGCTATCCAGTCTGCTGTGCTGTTCCTGCCTGTCCATCCAGACCCAGCCTGCTCTGCTATCCAGTCTGCTGTGCTGTTCCTGTCTGTCCATCCAGACCCAGCCTGCTCTGCTATCCAGTCTGCTGTGCTGTTCCTGCCTGTCCATCCAGACCCAGCCTGCTCTGCTATCCAGTCTGCTGTGTTGTTCCTGCCTGTCCATCCAGACCCAGCCTGCTCTGCTATCCAGTCTGCGTCTGAGTATGTGTTGTTCCTGCCTGTCCATCCAAACCCAGCCTGCTCTGCTATCCAGTCTGCTGTGCTGTTCCTGCCTGTCCATCCAGATCCAGCCTGCTCTGCATTTCAGCCTGCTTGCCCTGCCAGTCACCCACCTTGTCCGCTGAGTTGACCCTGTGTCACTCCACCGCTCTGTTGATCCTGCCAGGCACCCGTGCTCCTCCTCACTCCTGGGTCTCCTGTCACCCTACCAGGAATCCACTACACTTGGTGGGCGCAGGAATGGGACCTGCTGTGAATTATTAGATCAAGAATTGTAATTGCATGCCCCTGTTAAACAGGGGCAGAAACATTGGGCCTTTGGTGGTGGTGGTGGTGGACGGTGTTGCCACAACACTGTAAGCCCTCACAGTTACTCTTGGTGGGCCCAGGAATGGGCCCTGCTGTGAATTATTAGATCAAGAATTGTAATTGCATGCACCTGTTGAACAGGGGCAGAAAAATTGGGCCTTTGGTGGGGGTTTTGGTGGTGGTGGTGGTGGACGGTGTTGCCACAATACTGTAAGCCCTCACAGTTACTCTTGGCGGGCGCAGGAATGGGCCCTGCTGTGAATTATTAGATCAAGAATCGTAATTACACGCCCCTGTTAAACAGGGGCTGAAAAATTGTGCCTAAGGCACTGGTGCTGGTGCCACAACAATGCAACCCCTCACAGCTACTGTATTTGGAGCACAGCAATGAGACCTGTTGCAAAGCATTGCATAAAAAAATTGTAATTACATGCCCCTGTTAAACAGGGGCTAAAAAATTGGGCCTTAGCCACTGGTGGTGGCACCCAGAAACAAAAATGTTCTTCCAAGCTATCATCAGGATCATTGAGGAGGAAGAGGATTGTCAGTCAACATAACAACATAACAGGACAGTCACTCAGCATCAGCATAGGCAGTCTTGAAGGGATGTGACATTTCAAAATAAATTATTCAGTTATATCAGCTTTAGGTGACTGGTAGCTGGTGGTGATCCAAGACTGATTCATCTTTATGAAGGTCAGTCGTGAGGGGGGGTGTGTCCGGATGTAGAAGGGACAAGAAGCATTCTAAGGGAGCGCTGCTGATCCTGTTACAATCAGCACCCATCCTGAGGCTCACAGCACCTGGAGAGTTTTTAAACTCTCCCCAGGACACAGGGCATCTTCTGCACCGGCCCCAGTGCAAATTGTGAACCTTGGCCAGC
This sequence comes from Lithobates sylvaticus, assembly GCA_028564925.1. Taxonomy (NCBI): domain Eukaryota; kingdom Metazoa; phylum Chordata; class Amphibia; order Anura; family Ranidae; genus Lithobates; species Lithobates sylvaticus. The sequence goes on along the minus strand of CM053037.1, from coordinate 104,035,251 downwards.
CGATCGGGGCTCCACAGGGCTTCTCAATTCGGGGACCAGCCGCCATCTTGTGCCTAACAATCCGGAGCCATCCTGCTACTGCTGGCACCTGGGGGGACTTTTAATATTCCCAGGGGGTCACCGGACATCGGCAGCACCTAACCCAGCATAAATTGTGGAGCTCGGCTGGCTGATTGGTCTCCACGGGCTGCGGCCGTCTCCACTCCTCAGAAACCTACCACCATCTCGAGGCCTACCTTGTCTCCGACATCCTCGGGCTCCAGTACAGCGATCTGCAGGTGGAGAGACATTGATTTGCCTGTCGGCAGTCCCTGGGAGAAGGCTGGTCTGCGAGGAGGTCTGGGGAAGCGCTGAGAGATCCATAGAGGCTGATTGCAGGTGCCATCTTGAGGCCTACTCTATCAGGCTCATCCTCCACCATAAGGTACTGTGTTACAGCATTGCTGTTTTATCCTCCCTGTACTTTGCTCTGTGCCTCTGAGACATCACACTCCCCTCCCTGTGCCACCATCCTTGCCTCAGTGATTCTGCTCTGCCCTCCCTTCCCTTATAGAAGCTGTGCTCTGCTAAAGGCCCTGTTCCTGTCAGGCAGCTCATTACTATCTGTGGAGCTTACTAACAAGACTCTCGGGTGCTGAAGCATCGGCCTGAGCAGGGGAACACCTGGTCATGCGAAAGGGGGCTTCAAAAGCCGGGCACCAGACTCCACGGAAACAACACCAGACCCGCTCCTCACGTGGCCCCGACACAGGGGTGGCCACCGCCATCTTGCCTTCCCCTCCTTCCTCCACGAGGCCTGCACAGCAAGCAAAGGCAATGGCTGCATCCGAAAAAGACATGCATGAAGCGGGTGCCAGTGGTTCCAGGCCTGCCTCTCCTGTACCGGCAGATGCTCAGGATGCGATCACTCGCCCGATCCTGGAAGCGATTGCAGCAAGCAAGGCCGCTGTAATGGTGAGCATTGACCATTTGACAACTGAATGTACTTTAATCAGGCATGATTTAGATAAGATCAGGGGTCGGCTCACTGTGGCAGAAGAGAGAATATCTGAAGTGGAGGATGTCTCCCATACACAAGGCAATCAGTTTTCCGAATTGCATGCCATGGTAAAATCGCTGCAAAGCTGCGCAGATGACGCTGAAGACAGGCAGAGGAGAAATAACGTGCGGGTGGTGGGATTACCAGAGGGAGCAGAAGGGTCCCACACAACCACCTTTGCTGAAAATTTCTTTAAGCAGCTGCTGTCACTGGGGGAACAACCGTCAACGTATGTGGTAGAGCGTGCCCACAGGGTCCCCACAAGGAAGCGCCCCCCTGGTGAATACCCCAGGCCTTTTCTGTTACGTTTCCTGAATTTTAGAGACCGAGATAAGATTCTGGCTGCCTCCAGAAAAACCCAAGAGCTGAAATATGAAAATACAAAAGTAATGTTATTTCCCGATTTTTCGTCCGAAACACAGAGCAAACGGAGATCTTTTACCGAAATACGGAGGAAACTGCGGGATAAAAATATCCAATACAGTATGCTATACCCCAGCAAGCTGCGTATTCAACACCAAGGCGCAGTGAAATTCTTTGAAAACCCACAGGATGCCTGTGACTGGCTGGACAGGAATCCGTGAGAACGGTACAAGATTTGGTTCCATAATATTCTTCAGTTGCACCGGTTGTGCCTTTATTAGGACTACCGATTACTCTTTGCATAGCTTGCCGGGTGAGGATTGATCAACATTATTCTGCAGCAGGACGGATGTGAGTAGAGACTAACTACAAATGCATTATTGTTGGCATACAAAGCATCTTTTTGTCCACATTAGGTATGTGTCTGGCTGCTATAACCTGACGCCACTAGATGGTGCCAAAATCCTACATATGCCTGCTACAGTTCTTTTTGCATTTACATGCCCAATTTATATTGAACATGCTCCAATTATACTGACTAAATGGAGCTCCCTGGAAACGCTAGGAACAATCTACTGGTCTTGTCGGACTATCTTACGTCGGGAGACCTTCTAGCAACAATTTTTTTGATTGTTTTGCAAGTTTGGGAATGTAAGCTGCATACCGGACGATGGTGTTTTTTTAAGTTTTTTTTCTTCAAGTTTTTTTTTCTTTGCTAGTTAGTTCTGGTATAACAGCAGGGGGGGGGGGGGGGTATGTTATTGTTTTGTTTGTAAGTGGGTAAGTTATCACTCAGTTCCCTTTCCCCAACTAGTGATGGCAGCCGTTCACTTGGTGGGGAATGTATTCATTAGGGGGTTTAATGTAACCAAAGTTGTTGGGGGAGTTGTTGGTATAAAAGCAAGGGTGGGATTGATTGCAGTCACATCTCGACACATCTCGACAAGGGGAAGCTTGTATAAGCTCCTTTGTCCTAGAATTTATACTATGTGTTCTTTTGCTGAATAAGTTGATAAGGAAATGGTGTCAAAAGCTATTGTGCACCACAGGTACGATCTTGTTGCACGTTGTTGAATGCCTGCCTTGGGGGAATGGGGCCTCGAGTCGGATGACACCGGGGGCATCATTGCTCCGGGGCGGTATGATATATCTCAATATAGATGGCGGATGATATTAAGATTGTTTCCTGGAACGTTAGAGGCCTGAATCATAAACTAAAAAGAGCCTCAACTTTCCGATACCTTAAACAGGTCCGACCACATATCATCTTCCTGCAAGAAACACACTTGGATGGTAGCAGGGTCCTTTCCTTACGTAAACCGTGGATCCAAAAAGCCCTACACTCGACATACTCTACGTTTGCTAGAGGTGTCTCAATTCTGATAAGTAGGTCTGTCTCCTGCTCGATAAAACAAGTGTTTTCTGATCCGGGTGATCCGGGTGGCAGATATAACATATGGATATATGTTATAAAAGTATTGTAATGGTGAATGTATATGTGCCTCCCCCATTTCAGGTAGAACTGTTGGTTGGTCTGTTTAGTAAACTTGCACCCTATGCTCATCTGCCACTGGTGGTGTTGGGGGATTTCAATGCTGTCTTGGATGCGGCCTTGGACTCCTCCAACCTGACTAGAAGGGGGTCCCCAGAATTAAAAGGCTGGGGATCGGTTGCAAATTTAACGGAACTCTGGAGATGGAAGCATCCAACTGATAGGTGTTACTCCCATGTCTCGACGGCACACAAGTCAGCAGCTAGAATTGACTTGACTTTCGGGAATGACCTACTGTTGCCATACGTTAGGGAGGCCATTAAAATAGTGAAAAAAAATGACCAGGAGGAAACAGAGTTGTTGCAACAAGCAGAAAGAGTGAAGGCGGGGGCGTATGCTGACGCTCCTACAGGAGCTTCATACGCGGCCCTGCTGGAAGCAAGACACACATTATCTATCTATTTTACTGGACAGGCCCGTGCAGAACTGGTTAGGAACGCACAGACGACCTTTGCTGAAGGGGACAAGAACGGCAAACTATTGGCCATGCTGGTGGCCGATCACCATTCACTTACCTGCATCCCGGTGATAAAAGACACGGGAGGGAACTTGGTAGACGAGCCGGGTCGCATTATGCACACTTTTGTTCAATTTTACTCCACCTTATACGCTCCTATCCCCCCCCTATGACATGTCGACTCTGGAATCTCTCTTAAATGACTTACCCATACCAAGACTGTCTGAAACGGATATGCACGCTTTAGACGCCAGAATCACAAAAAAGGAAATCAAGAAGGCCATCTTTACTTTCCCCCCCCAATAAAGCTCCGGGTCCTGACGGTCTCCCGGCTGACTTTTTTTTTTTTTCCATAAAGATTTTATTGAGAATAAGTCATACAGAACAGGAAAAGGGAACACTCACATATTGTATAACAAACCGTCTGTCAATACAGGCATAAAACATAGAGAGAAAAAGAAAAAAAAGAAAAAAACATGTGTACAACAGTGGAGCCTAAGTTTGGTGATTCTAGTGTTTACCCTAAGGGGTACGGTGGGAGATAGAGACTGGTAGGGTTTTAGTCCGCGCCATCCCAATTTGGTCCAGAAGGGCGTGATATAACGGGGGCGACAGGTGTATACCAGTGGACACCTGCTACCCAAATAGTGTTGAGGGCATGGCGGGAGGCTAAGAAGGGGCGAGAAAGGGGAGAGAAGAAGGAAAGAGAGGAAGGAAGAGAGGGAGAGAGAAGGGAGGAGGGGGGGGAGAATAGAAGGCAAGGGGAGGTACGGGGGATAAGGGAGGGGGGGCTAAGAGCGGGGGGAAAGGTTGGGAGGGGAGGGGGGGAGGAGGGCGGGGAGAAAAAAAAAAAGGGGGGTAAAGGGGTGTGAGGCATCCCCCGCTCACGCCACGCGCAGAGGGCAGGTGGGGAGGCAGAGAAGCGAGTCTAGGTTGCCTAAGATGGGTGGGTATGGAGTTCGTATTCTCGGGTGGTCGTAAAGTGATTCCAGCAAGCCCAGGTGGATGTGAACTTCTCCATCCTCTCCTGAGCAATGTAAATCAGCTCTTTCATATCTCTAATCCTAGAGATGCCACTAAAACATTCTCGAGCTGTCGGGGGAAGGGTTGAGCGCCAGTGCCTAGGAACACATAGTCTAGCTGCGTTCACCATATGCATGGCGAGGGACCTAAAGTAGTTCTTCCTAGAGAGGGAAGTATGATGCAAAAGGTATTGCTCAGGTGTAAAGTCTAGCGTGTAGGTGGTGATCGAAGAGATGAGGTCATGGACTTTCCTCCAGAAAGGTTGGATGTTGGGGCAATCCCACCATATATGTATCATAGTCCCTGGTGCTGCGTTACACCTCCAGCAGACATTGGGGATCGTGGGAGAAAATTTGTGCAAGCGGGAGGGAGTTCTGTACCACCGTGTTAGTATCTTGTACCCATTTTCCTGGATGGCGACATTAACCGACCCCCCGTGGGCATACTCATGGACTCTAGTCCAGTCAGCAAGTGACAGGGGAGTTTGAAGATCTCTGTTCCAAGAGGTTTGTGAGGGTGGGGGGGTCAAGTCGGGTGGGTCCTGCAGAAGAGCGTAAAAGAGCGAGATTAGGTGCCTCTGTGGGATCTTGCGACTACACAGGGTTTCAAAGGGGGTGAGAGGTCTAGACCAGTTAGCTCGGGTAGTGTAGGTGGTCAAAAAGCTACAGATTTGTCTGTATGTCCAGAAGGAGAAGGTATGATTATTAGTAATGCGTAGGTCAGTCAGTGAGATCAATTTGCCTCCTGGGAAGAATTGGGAGGCGAGGACGTCGTCGGATGGCCATTCTTGTTTAAGGAAGTTGGGGGAGTTCCCGGGGGGAAGTCAGGATTGCCTCTTAGGGGCGTCAGTGGGCCTGGAGTTGGGGCAAGAGACCTGTCGGCAGGTATCTTCTTAAATGTCAATAGAGACGTGTGTATAAGGGGGTGTGAGTCCAGCTTGTGCGGCCAGCATTTCGGAGGGAGCCATGGAAGGAGATGCAGGGGGATCGGCGAGAAAGTATTCTCAAGTGCAACCCATACTTTTTGCGTGGCGTGAATGTTCCAATCCGCGATTCTTGTCCGGCTGGCTTTTATAAGGCAAATGTAGAGGTTGTCTAGGTTAAACTTACTTCTAGAATACTGTCACGAGCATGATGCCTTGCCTGATTCCATGCTGGACGCCTATATGGTTCTGCTATTGAAACCAGGCAAGGATCCACAAGAATGTGCTTCGTACAGACCGATAGCTTTACTCAACACGGACTTGAAAATCTTGACCAAGATACTAGCCCTTAGACTGGCGACTGTACTCCCATCCATTATTAATATTGACCAGACGGGCTTTATGCCGGGAAAATCGACGGACACAAACCTAAGGAGACTTTTCACGCACCTGCAAATCCCACCAATACATGTACATGTTCAAGGTCTTGGAGACAATGGGGTTTGGACCACAATACAGGAGGTGGGTATCCCTGCTCTACAGATGACCGAGAGCAGCAATCCGGCTAGGAACCTCCACCTCGGACTTCTTTGAGGTGGGTAGGGGGACTAGACAGGGATGCCCACTGTCCCCTTTTCTGTTTTCTCTCGCCCTAGAACCCTTGGCAGTTGCACTTAGGTCTGATAAAGACATAAACTCCATCAGGGTGGGTACGATTGATGAAACCCTGGCATTGTATACGGATGATATGCTGCTGTTCCTGGATGACCCGGGGGAGTCCCTGAAAAAAGCGCTAGAGACAATTGACCGCTTTGCCACCTTCTCGGGTCTGAAAGTTAACTGGAGCAAATCTTCCATCCTGCCGATAGACCCCGGGGCTAAGGACAAAGCTGATCCCAATCTACCGCTCCAGTGGGTCTCTTCTTTAAAATACCTAGTCCAGGTGACAGCAAATGTACAGGACTATATACCTCTTAACATACTCCCCTTAATTACGAGACTAAAACGGAAGATACAAACCTGGTCCAAGCTCCCATTGTCTCTCGTAGGCAGAATAAGTCTCCTAAAGATGAAATTTCTTCCCGTGATCCTGTATTTCCTACGACATGCACCTGTCTGGATTCCGAAAGCTACTTTTCGGAAGTTTGACAGTGTAGTCTCCACCTTTTTGTGAACCCCCAAGCCCCCCGAATAGGCCTAAAAGTACTGCAGGAACCAGGAGAACAAGGGGGTCTGGCGGTGCCGGACTGGCAAAAATACTACCTGGCTGGACAAATGGTCTTTGCCCGCAGGTGGTTGATGGCAGATGACGGTGCCGCGGCTACGGTCTTGGAGGCGGCTCATCTGGGATCCTATGACAGTCTGCGATTTGCGCTGTTTAGAGGCACTAGATCTGATCTTCCGCTGACATTGACAATGAAGGCAAACATTAAGGCCAGGGAATTTGCGGTGAAAACCGCATGCCCCAGCTATCAGGGGGTGTCACCCTCAACCCCCATTTGGATGAACCCAACCTTACCCCAATTCTGTAATCTACCAGATCCTATGATCTGGGTGATTAAAGGAATTAAGACGTTAAAAGACATAACATCTTTTGGAGAAATACAATGCTTTTCACAACTTAAATCTAGACATGACCTCCCCAATCATTACCTGTTTAGATTTCTACAGGTCTGACATGCTTTCCAAGTACAATTTCATGAACTGAAAGTAGAATCTATACCCTCGTCCCTGGAAACGATGCTGACAAGAGAGGAGTTAGCAAAGCCTCTCTCTGAAACGTACAAGGAATTCTTTAAAGTGACTCCCAAAACTATTCCCAGATGCAGGGAAAAATGGGAGAGAGAAATCCCAGAGATACAGGGCGAGGATTGGGATGACTTATGGACTCAACCCTTCAAGAACCTGGTGTCGGCCAAGGATAGGTTGATTCAATTCAAATTTCTACATAGGAGTTACTACACACCGGCTAGACTGGGGAAGATTTTTCCCTCAGTCTCAACGGAGTGTTGGAGATGTTCTCATTCACCTGCTGACGCTGACCATTTTCTGGCATTGCCATCACGTCCAGAAATTCTGGACGGGTATCCATGCATGTATTACAGAACTTATATCAGTCCCGATTCCATTGAATGTTAGAGTTTGTCTCCTGGGGCTGGTTGATGATGTGGTGCCCTCAAGAGCCATGCGTACAATGTTGAGTATACTGTTCTTTTATTGCAAGAAGGCTATTCTACTAGCCTGGAAAAAAACGGTGGCTCCAAGTATCTCCGCCTGGAAAGGCCTAGTAAATTCAATACTCTTACAAAGCCACATATGAAAGTCGGGGTTGTATAAAGAAATTTGACAAAGTATGGCATTCATGGCTTAATTCTGAAAGTACTGTAGGGTAAGAAATAGTTGTGAGATACTGGTACTGGAGGTTTGACCTGCTTCCCGAGGATGATGTGCTAGACAACAAAGTTGGGTAACAGCTGAAATAATACAGAAGACACCAGGGCCCCACATTACAAGAGCACACATGCCTGTATGAATTGATATATGGAAGTTGGAAAATATTGCGCTGAGTATGGATAATTTATAAGGAAGCTACAAACATTGCCGATAGACTAACGGAAAAATGGTTTGGAAAAGATGTATATGTTGCGCTCAAAGGATGGTATACGTGTAAAATTACTCTTACATAATATTTGCATACAAGTAAGTTATGATAAAAGCATAAATATATATCATAAGGGAATTGAAATAAAGTAAAATCGAACTGTATATAAAAATATACAGTGGTGTGAAAAAGTGTTTGCCCCCTTCCTCATTTCCTGTTCCTTTGCATGTTTGTCACACTTAAGTGTTTCGGAACATCAAACCAATTTAAACAATAGTCAAGGACAACACAAGTAAACACAAAATGCAATTTGTAAATGAAGGTGTTTATTATTAAAGGTGAAAAAAAATCCAAACCATCATGGCCCTGTGTGAAAAAGTGATTGCCCCCCTTGTTAAAACATACTATAACTGTGGTTGTCCACACCTGAGTTCAATTTCTCTAGCCACACCCAGGCCTGATTATTGCCACACCTGTTCACAATCAAGGCATCACTTAAATAGGAGCTGCTTGACACAGTAAGGTCCACCAGAAGATCCTTAAAAGCTACACATCATGCCGAGACCCAAAGAAATTCAGGAACAATTGAGAAAGAAAGTAATTGAGATCTATCAGTCTGGAAAGGGTTATAAAGCCATTTCCAAAGCTTTGGGAATCCAGCGAACCACAGTGAGAGCCATTATCCACAAATGGCGAAGACATGGAACAGTGGTGAACCTTCCCAGGAGTGGCCGGCCGCCCAAAATTACCCCAAGAGCGCAGCGACGACTCATCCAAGAGGTCACAAAAGACCCCACAACAACGTCCAAGGAACTGCAGGCCTCACTTGCCTCAGTTAAGGTCAGCGTTCATGCCTCCACCATCAGGAAAAGACTGGGCAAAAATGGCCTGCATGGCAGAGTTCCAAGGAGAAAACCACTGCTGAGCAAAAAGAACATCAAAGCTCGTCTCAATTTCTCCACAACACATCTTGATGATCCCCAAGACTTTTGGGACAACATTCTGTGGACCGATGAGACAAAAGTGGAACTCTTTGGAAGGTTTGTGTCCAAGTATATCTGGCATAGAAGGAACACTGCATTTCAGAAAAAGAACATTATACCAACAGTAAAATATGGTGGTGGTAGTGTGATGGTCTGGGGCTGTTTTGCTGCTTCAGGACCTGGAAGACTTGCCGTGATAAAAGGAACTATGAATTCTGCTGTCTACCAAGAGATCCTGAAGGAGAATGTCCGACCATCTGTTCGTGTACTCAAGCTGAAACGAACTTGGGTTCTGCAGCAGGACAATGATCCTAAACACACCAGCAAGTCCACCACCGAATGGCTGAAGAAAAACAAAATGAAGACTTTGGAGTGGCCTAGCCAAAGTCCTGACCTGAATCCTATTGAGATGTTGTGGTATGACCTTAAAAAGGCCGTTCATGCTCGAAAACCCTCTAATGTAACTGAATTAGGACAATTCTGCAAAGATGAGTGGGCCAAAATTCCTCCAGGACGCTGTAAAAGCCTCATTGCACGTTATCGCAAACGCTTGGTTGCAGTTGTTGCTGCTAAGGGTGGCCCAACCAGTTATTAGGTTTAGGGGGCAATCACTTTTTCACACAGGGCCATGATGGTTTGGATTTTTTTTCACCTTTAATAATAAACACCTTCATTTACAAATTGCATTTTGTGTTTACTTGTGTTGTCCTTGACTATTGTTTAAATTGGTTTGATGTTCCGAAACACTTAAGTGTGACAAACATGCAAAGGAACAGGAAATGAGGAAGGGGGCAAACACTTTTTCACACCACTGTATAAAGGAACAGTAATAAAACTGAGTAAAATGTGAATAAATACTGTGAAAGTGATCCTGTGACTGGTAAGATTCAATAAAATTCAAAAAATGGTGAATAATAACAATTGTTGATATAGTGAATATATAAACATAAAACCATTTGAAATGAATAAATAGCGAGTGAGTATTAATTGGAAAAGGTCGCCAAACTGTATATATGCATTTATACAGTGGTATAGTCCAGTGGGTGACACAAATATATATATAGTCCGGTGGGTGGCACAATATATGTGAATAACCGTAGATGAAAATGGTATTTCTAGGATCTGGTGATCCTGTCTGGTCGGCGTCAGCACTTATTGAAAAGAGGCTTACCAGAAGTCACAGACTAAATGAGACGTACGCCTCATAAGTCGTGACAAGCTTTGTTGTGGAGGGTTACCAGGTCCCTATTCCACGGATGAATTCCAGGATATATGCGCGTAAACGGGCAGGAGGGATGCGGTCATCAAAATCTCCAATAACATTCGGTCATATTTGAGAAAAGAGAACTCGCATAGTGTGATACCGTAAAAAATACTTTTATTCAGGCTCATAGAATGGTGATAGGTGTCAGAAAGTGCTGCTGCTGTAGTCTACCCGACGCGTTTCGTCCTCTGGGACTTCGTCTGGGGTGTGGACTACAAGCATCAGCAGTGCATTTATATAGGGAGAGTGACCCCAATCTGTTTGTGAGTTTGTGTGACCGGAAGTTGACCTCACTTCCGGTCCGGCGGTATTTCGCTCTTATATTTGCAATAAAAGGGTAATATATATGTGGGGATATGTAGTATAAATAATGGGGATTAGCATTATTATAAGCGTATATTAAAATTATGAGGAATCGAGGAGAGACACAGTAGGTATCATCTCCTCGATCTGGTCCATTGGTTTGCGGCGGTGGAACGCAGCGCACGCGTGGCGTCCGCCGGCCGCTGGCTAGGCTTTGTCTTAGCCAAGCCTCATTGTGGGAAGGGGCGGCCGCGCGCAACGACAGCACGTCGCGGCCGCTCCATAAAACATACAGAGACGAGTCTCACTGTTAGGTGAACACCCGCAAGTGCGCATGCGCCACACATAACTTGGTCTAACCGATCATATGTTGCTGACACTGCTGGACATTGATTCTGGGAATTTGGAATTTCAATGGGAGCATGGCCAGGCTTAAATAATTAAGTAAAGGGAAAAAGATATATATATATGCGGAATGCTGCCACTGTAAACCAGGTTGAGAAATAGGGGAACAAACGGAGAGAGGTCACTCCTTACCCAATTAACCCATGTATAAACCTGTACATGCATATATATATTTTCCATATTTTAGTTCATGTACATCATATGGAGTGTCAAATATATGAGAAAAAATGGGGAGTTATATATATATATATATAAAAGGAGATAATAAATGGAAACCACAAAACGGTTGAATATGCATCCAACGTACTGGCTAGATCTATGTGTATTTAAAGTGTATAAAACTGCGTAAAAACATATACCGTATTTGCCGGCGTATAAGGCGACTGGGCGTATAAGGCGACCCCCTAATTGTCCAGCTAAAACGTTGGTTTTAACATATACTCACAGTATAAGACGACCCCCTTTCCGACTAGTCTGACTAACATACTGAAGCAGCAATAAGTGCAATTTAATTACAAGCTTTGTGAAGCAGTGCTGTGGTGGTAAATACCTGATGTAGGGTCAGATGCCTGATGGAGGGTCCGGTGCCAGATGGAGGGTCCGGTGCCAGATGGAGGGTCGGGTGCCAGATGGAGGGTCGGGTGTTTCAATTTAAAGCTCCAGTGTTGAATGGCGAGGAGCCGAGGGGTAGCCGCATTTAGTAACATGCCGGTACTGTATACAGGCATGGTATATGGATGTCAGCATGGATGTCCGCATTAATGTCCGTGCTGAGCCAATCACGGCAAGCAATGTATTCTTTTAATGAATACAAAGCCTGCACGGATTGGCTTTCAGAGTCAGAGAGGCGCGGTCTGATGATATTCCAACCTCTGCCAATCCGAGCAGGCTTTGTATTCATTAATAGAATACATCGCTCGCCGTGATTGGCAGAGGTTGGAACATCATCAGCCCGCGCATCTCTGACTCTGAAAGCCAATCCGTGCAGGCTTTGTATTCATTAAAAGAATACATCGCTTGCCGTGATTGGACACAGCGCGGACATTAATGCGGACATCCATGCTGACATCCATATACCGGTGTATAAGACGACCCCCGACATTTGGGGGATTTTTTTAAGTATAAAAGGTCGTCTTATACGCCGGAAAATACGGTATATATGAACATGTAAAAACATGGGTCCACAAAATATGTAAAAATTACACATAAAATTTCCATAAAACTCCAATATATATAAAATATTAAATATAAAAATATTATTAAAAATCTCCGAAATAAATATATAGACTATAAAACCTCGCCTTTGTTATTAGGGGTTGTCTTTGTGTAAAAACAAATAAATAACAAATACATATAAAAGCGGGCTAATATTATGATTTATATATAAAAGTATATAAATGTAAAATATTTAAAAATATTTAAAAATATTTGGGAGCAGCAGCAATTGCGAGTAAAAAGGATTGTGGTAGTTATGAGTGAACATATAGCAAAAGTTTGAGATTAGAGAGGGGGCTAATATAGCGTGTAGTAAAACTGGGGGGGGGAATGATGGTCAGGCTTTATTGATAAAAGCATTAATATCCCACTCCACGTTCATACCCAACGGGGAGTGGGATTGTAACTGATATATCCAGTATGTTTCCAATTTAGAAACCCCTCTAGTTTTATCTCCACCCCTCCACGGTGCAATGAATTTGTCAATTATTAAAAACTGAGTACCACGAGGATCTCGGTTATGATGCTGTCGGTAGTGCCTCGGGACTGTATGTTTAATGCTGCCACTTTTAATCTTAGTGATATGTTCCGTGACACGTGTCGTAAAAGAGCGTATAGTACGTCCTACATACTGTTTTGAACACGGACATGTGATAAGATATACAACATGGGTTGTGGAGCAAGTACAGAAGTTTTTAATTGGGAATTTTTGCTTGGTAACTGAGGATTCGAATTCCTTAGTATTACGTCTACCACTTATGTTAAAATAACACACTGTGCATTTTTTGCAAGGGTAATAGCCTGTAAGATTGTGGAAGAAAGAGAGCCTCACAGGTGTATTGATAATTGTTGGGGCGATCTGACTATTGAGAGATGGAGCTCCCTTATAGATGACTTTTGCTCTATCAGGTATGAGGTTACCTAGAATTTTGTCGTTCCTGAGGATACCTGTAACGCCGAGCGCTCCGGGTTTCCCATCCACCCCGGAGCGCTCACGGCGTCCTCTGCCCTGCAGCGCCTCGGTCAGCTCCCCTGACCGCAGGCGCTGCCCTGTCTCCGGGATGCGATCCTCGGCCTGCCCGGGGATCGCATCCCGCTCCCCTCACCTTCTCCGCCGGCTTCTTCCGGCGCGCCCCCGCTCCCCAGGCGCGCGCGCGCGACCTTGCCTTCAATTAAAGGGCCAGCGCACAATCAATTAGTGCCTGGCCCAATTATAATTTTCCCAGAATCCTTCTTATACCCACTTCCCCTTCCTATCCTGTCTTGTGTTGCCCTAGTGCCCAGTGAAAGCGTTTTGTGTTTGCTCCTACTGTGTATCCAGATCTCTGCCGTTGCCCCTGACTACGAACCTTTGCCACCTGCCCTACGTTTGACCTCGTCTCTGCTTAATCCTTGTGTACCGCGTCTGTCTCAGCTGTCAGTGGGGTCGAGTTGCTATTGGGAGACACGACCTGGTTACTACCGCCGCTACAAGTCCATCCCGCCTTGCGGCGGGCTCTGGTGAAAACCAGTAGCAACATTAGAACCGGTCCTCCAATACAACCCGTGCTATCGCCTCATTGACATAGGGGATCCACCTCCTGTTCCCCGCCATACCCGGAACGTGACAGTAGATCCGGCCATGGATCCCGCTGAGGTCCCGCTGCCAAGCCTCTCGGATCTGACCACGGTGGTCGCTCAACAGGGACAGCAATTGGCGCATTTGACTGCTATGCTACAGCAGCTTCTGCCATCTCCACCACCAGCTCCGGCATCTCCTCCACCACGAGTTGCTGCTGCTAGAATCCGCCTGTCCCTTCCTGACAAATTCAATGGGGACCCCAAGCTGTGCCGAGGGTTCCTATCCCAGTGTTCCCTCCATCTGGAGATGTTGTCGGACCAGTTCCCCACAGAATGGTCAAAGGTGGCATTCGTGGTTAGCCTACTATCTGATAAGGCCCTAGCCTGGGCAACACCACTTTGGGACCGTGGCGATCCTGCCACAGCTTCAATTCCAGCCTTCTTTTCTGAAGTTCGCAGTGTCTTCGAGGAGCCAGCCTGGACCTCCTCTGCCGAGACGGCTCTCCTGAACCTTGTCCAGGGGAATTCTTCAGTGGGCGATTACGCCATTCAGTTCCGCACCCTGGCATCTGAACTCTCTTGGAACAATGAGGCCCTCTGCGCGACCTTCAAAAAAGGTCTATCCAGTCATGTCAAAGATGTGCTGGCCGCACGAGAGATTCCTGCTACCCTGTCTGAACTCATCCAGCTGGCCACCCGCATTGACATGCGTTATACCGAAAGACGCCTAGAGCTACGCCAAGAAAAGGACTTTGGTCGCGTCAGGCGGTTTCCTCGCCTGGCACCTCTCTTCCAGAATACTCTGCAACCCGTTCCTGCGCCTCCCGCTGAGGAGGCTATGCAAGTGGATCGGTCACGCCTGACCACACAAGAGAGGACTCGCCGCCGAGACCATAATCTGTGCCTTTATTGCGCCAGTCCTGACCATTTCTTAAAGGATTGCTCTATCCGCCCTCAGCGTCAGGGAAACGCTCGCACCTAGCTAACGTGGGAGAGGCGTTGCTAGGTGTGGACTCTTCCTCTCCACGTCTGACTGTGCCAGTGAGGATTTCTTTATCCAAGAAGTCCTCTTTCTCCGCTGTGGCCTTTCTGGATTCTGGATCTGCAGGAAATTTCATTGAAGCCTCACTCATCAACAAGTTTAATATTCCAGTCATCCGTCTTGTCAAACCATTTTTCATCACCTCTGTAAATGGTCAAAATTTGAACTGTATCGTGCGTTATCGCACCAAACTTCTCCTCATGAAAATTGGAGTTCTCCATCATGAAAAGATTGACTTTTTTGTGTTACCCAACTGTACCTCTGAGATCCTTTTGGGCCTACCCTGGCTCCAGCTACATTCTCCTACCCTCGACGCTGACCATTTTCTGGCATTGCCATCACGTCCAGAAATTCTGGACGGGTATCCATGCATTTATTACAGAACTTATATCAGTCCCGATTCCATTGAATGTTAGAGTTTGTCTACTGGGGCTGGTTGATGATGTGGTGCCCTCAAGAGCCATGCGTACAATGTTGAGTAAACTGTTCTTTTATTGCAAGAAGGCTATTCTACTAGCCTGGAAAAAAACGGTGGCTCCAAGTATCTCCGCCTGGAAAAGCCTAGTAAATTCAATACTCTTACAAAGCCACATATGAAAGTCGGTGTTGTATAAAGAAATTTGACAAAGTATGGCATTCATGGCTTAATTCTGACAGTACTGTAGGGTAAGAAATAGTTGTGAGATACTGGTACTGGAGGTTTGACCTGCTTCCCGAGGATGATGTGCTAGACAACAAAGTTGGGTAACAGTTGAAATAATACAGAAGACACCAGGGCCCCACATTACAAGAGCACACATGCCTGTATGAATTGATATATGGAAGTTGGAAAATATTGCGCTGAGTATGGATAATTTATAAGGAAGCTGCAAACATTGCCGATAGACTAACGGAAAAATGGTTTGGAAAAGATGTACAGGGGGTCAACGAGTTACGAACTCGTTAGGGACTGGCCGCCTGTACGGAAGTCGGAAATGTTCGTAAGTCGGCCGCGCATGCGCAGACCGACAAATACGGAGATTTCCGGACATTTCCGATGTTCCGTCTAATGCCGTTCTGCGCATGCGCGGCAAATTACGGACATTTCCGGCATTTTCCGACGCTCCGTATGGCCGCGCATGCGCAGAACGGCCGAAAGACGTCGGAAACCACAGAAAAATGGCGGAGGGTCCCCGCAGCACCCCGTTCGTAAGTAGGGGTTGTTCGTAGGTCGGGTGTTCGTAAGTCGGGGACCCCCTGTATATGTTGCGCTCAAAGGATGGTATACGTGTAAAATTACTCTTACATAATATTTGCATACAAGTAAGTTATGATAAAAGCATAAATATATATCATAAGGGAATTGAAATAAAGTAAAATCGAACTGTATATAAAAATATATAAAGGAACAGTAATAAAACTGAGTAAAATGTGAATAAATACTGTGAAAGTGATCCTGTGACTGGTAAGATTCAATAAAATTCAAAAAATGGTGAATAATAACAATTGTTGATATAGTGAATATATAAACATAAAACCATTTGAAATGAATAAATAGCGAGTGAGTATTAGGTGGAAAAGGTCGCCAAACTGTATATATGCATTTATACATTGGTATAGTCCAGTGGGTGACACAAATATATATATAGTCCGGTGGGTGGCACAATATATGTGAATAACCGTAGATGAAAATGGTATTTCTAGGTGAGGTGATGGTGATCCTGTCTGGTCGGCGTCAGCACTTATTGAAAAGAGGCTTACCAGAAGTCACAGACTAAATGAGACGTACGCCTCATAAGTCGTGACAAGCTTTGTTGTGGAGGGTTACCAGGTCCCTATTCCACGGATGAATTCCAGGATATATGCGCGTAAACGGGCAGGAGGGATGCGGTCATCAAAGTCTCCAATAACATTCGGTCATATTTGAGAAAAGAGAACTCGCATAGTGTGATACCGTAAAAAATACTTTTATTCAGGCTCATAGAATGGTGATAGGTGTCAGAAAGTGCTGCTGCTGTAGTCTATCCGACGCGTTTCGTCCTCTGGGACTTCGTCTGGGGTGTGGACTACAAGCATCAGCAGTGCATTTATATAGGGAGAGTGACCCCAATCTGTTTGTGAGTTTGTGTGACCGGAAGTTGACCTCACTTCCGGTCCGGCGGTATTTCGCTCTTATATTTGCAATAAAAGGGTAATATATATGTGGGGATATGTAGTATAAATAATGGGGATTAGCATTATTATAAGCGTATATTAAAATTATGAGGAATCGAGGAAAGACACAGTAGGTATCATCTCCTCGATCTGGTCCATTGGTTTGCGGCGGTGGAACGCAGCGCACGCGTGGCGTCCGCCGGCCGCTGGCTAGGCTTTGTCTTAGCCAAGCCTCATTGTGGGAAGGGGCGGGGCGGCCGCGCGCAACGACAGCACATCGCGGCCGCTCCATAAAACATACAGAGACGAGTCTCACTGTTAGGTGAACACCCGCAAGTGCGCATGCGCCGCACATAACTCGGTCTAACCGATCATATGTTGCTGACACTGCTGGACATTGATTCTGGGAATTTGGAATTTCAATGGGAGAATGGCCAGGCTTAAATAATTAAGTAAAGGGAAAAAGATATATATATATGCGGAATGCTGCCACTGTAAACCAGGTTGAGAAATAGGGGAACAAACGGAGAGAGGTCACTCCTTACCCAATTAACCCATGTATAAACCTGTACATACATATATTTATGGTCTAGAGCCCTACGGACGACATGAGTAACGATGACACATAGGAACAACACAAAACTTACCAACATGAAACAGACCTGAAAGTGTGCCTTGGTCTACCGTATGGTACACCAAAATAAGGGGGCATACCCTAGATGAGGAATGATAAGAAGTAGTTATGGAATAATGTGAAGTGAGTATTCAGTCTGGGGTAAGAATACTTGGAAGAGGCTTTTAGAAGGGGAGGGTGGGTGGGTATCTCGCACAGGAAACCGACAAAGACCGGCGGCCTTTGGGCTGCTTAAATACCCTCCGGGCTCCTCCCATAACTTCAGGCCGGTACCCGGCCTTCCAATTTATGGTCTAGAGCCCTACGGACGACATGAGTAACGATGACACATAGGAACAACACAAAACTTACCAACATGAAACAGACCTGAAAGTGTGCCTTGGTCTACCGTATGGTACACCAAAATAAGGGGGCAAAAACCTTCAGGTAGGGGATAATTATTTATTAAAGGTAAATGTCACTGAGTAAGTCGAGCAAAGGCCTGAGCCATCTCTAACTGTGGGTTAGGTATGTAGCGAGAGAAGCGGCCGACTTCCACCGACCTAGTTTCTTGATCACATGGTCCGGAACCCCCTGTCTTGAGGCCGTCGTGGCCACCCCGATCCGGAATGAATGCCCGGAGTACTGGCTGGGGTCCAATTGAAGATTGCCGAGAAGGACCCGGACATGTTCCACGAACTGCGACGAGTTGAGGGGTTTTACTGGAAAGGGTGGAAGCGGACTGGACCCTGGGCGGTCGGATAGCAGTGCCGTCAAGCGGTTTAACACGGCAACTGGGCACCAGTTGTTGTGAGTCCTGTACAGGTGAATGTCTACTCCGGAACCTCGCTGCTGAGTTTTAGACGTCGCCAAGTGAAGGACGTAGTGATCCTGGTGGCGGCAGAGATTACTTCTATGCAAGACTGGACCAGCTGGGTGGCTGCGAGTGAACTCGCTGGGCCGTAGAAACCCATAAAACGCCATGTGTATCGCAGCCTGCAGGACGGTGCTGAGGAGGAGACCGAAAGGGGACCTATCCAGGATGTCAGACATCCCCTTAAAGATCTCCCCAGTGATAGGCAGCCGCTTCGGGCTGACTGGCGGCTGGTGCTTCTGAACTCCACGCAGTAGAGCCCTCACTGCGTGACAGGAGAACACCGAAGGCCTCGCGGGGTCTTGAAGTGACAAGTAGTGCTGCACCCCGGCCACGTACTGGCGTATGGTGCTGTGTGACAGTGCTAGGTGAGAATGGCAATAAGCGATAAACGCCAGAACCTGTTTGACGCTGGACGACTCACGAGGGCGATGGGGCAGGAATTTATTAAACGCCCTCCAGGCCGTCCGGTAGGCCCGACGGGTGTTGCGGGCGAGTGAAGCGTTGATAATGTTAGTAGCTGAGTGTAGATGTGGGGCTAGTCCAGGGTCAGTTGTGACCAATCCAGGATAGTGGCTGAAAGATGGCAGGCTCTTGGCATCTGTTCAAAGAAAGAAATAAAGTTAAAACGGGAGAGTGCGTCCGCGGCTGAGTTGAACTTCCCTGGAATGAATGAGCAGTAAACATTGAACTGATGTTGTAGGGATAGCTGGACCAGTCTGCGGAGGAAGGACATGACGGGCCTGGATTTAGACCTGCCCTTGCTGATGATCTCGGCTGTAGCTTGATTGTCTGTCGTAAAAGCCACAGTCTGTCCAGACCAATGGTGACCCCATAGGTGAGCGGCTGCTACGATGGGGAACAGCTCAAAGAGGGCTGACGTGGTAGTGAAGCCCGGTGTGGCTAGTGCCTGAGGAGGCCAAGGGGCGCACAAATGGCCAAAAATGGCGGCGCATCCTGTGGATGCCGCCGCATCGGTCACCACCTGGGGTGACAGCATGGACACTACTGGGATGAACAGGGACACACCGTTCCAATTACTAAGAAAGTGTTCCCACATGGCCAGATCTGCCCTGGCTGCTGAACCTAGCCCGATGACCTGGTCTGGGTCCTGAGTGTAGGACAGGAAGACCAGCAACCGGGACACGAAGGAGCGGCCCTGGGGGATGATCCTCATAGCGAAATTCAACATCCCGAGGAGAGACTGAAGTTGCTTCTGAGTACATCCCCCCACCCGGGTGAACTCTCGCAGAACCGTCCTGATACGGTCCAACTTATCTGCGGGAAGACTGGCCTGCATGGCAAGCGTGTCAAGGTTGATGCCCAAGAACGTGATTTTGTGCGCCGGGCCGTCAACCTTGTGTTCCGCTATGGGGATGTTCAGATTGTCGAAAACCGTCCTCAACTTTCCAAGGTCCCCTGGGGGAGCCCCGGGTGGTTCTAACAGAAGGAAGTCATCCAAATAATGGATGACCTCGTTGCACTGTGCTTCGTGGAGAAGAATCCACGACAGGGTCTCCGCGAACTTGTCAAATAACCAAGGACTACTCTTAGACCCGAAGGTCAATTTGGTTGCGAAATAATATCGCTCCCTCCACTTGATGCCGTGCCAGCACCACAGGGAAGGATGTATAGGCAGCAGCTTGAAGGCGTCAGATATGTCCGCCTTCGAGAGCCACGCACCCACCCCAGTCCTGAGGATGGCCTGGATAGCCATGTCTACCGAAGCGTACTTCAGTGAGAACTCCTCGGAGGGGATGAGCGAGTTGAGACTGGGAACAACGGAAGAATGAGGCGCTGACAGATCATACACCAGACGTTTTTTATTTGAAAATTTTCCCTGTACAAGCCCGATAGGGCTAACCCTCCAGGTACTAAAGGGAGATTGACTGAACGGGCCTATCATAAAGTCCCGATCCAACTCCGTCTGAAGAAGGACGTCAATAGCTGGCTCATCTGTTGCTGCCGAGCGCAGGTTCGGACATTCGTGGGTGGAGTGGGGCAGGGTGATGAGCCCGGTATGAAACCCATCGGTGAAACCTCGGATGAGGTAGCCGGCGAGTGACGGAGTGGGGTGTGAGGTCAAGTAAACATCGAGCCAAAGGACATTGACCCGGCTTAGTCACGGTTTCTTCTGCTTGACCTCACACAGGACCCTGGGGTGCGCCCTCTGGCATAGGGTGCAAACGTGCAAGAGCCGGCACTGGCTGAAATTGCAGGAGCCGTAATTGAAGTTGTTGCAGATGGCGGCTCCCCCAACCATCCGCACCGGGCGTCCCAACTTGTCCACCTTCTGCCCTTGCGCCGGGCCTGCTGAGCCTGGCTCGTGCTGGTAGAGGCCGTACTAGCTATCGGATGGCCAGAGGCTATGTTGGCACACCAGACCGTGGTGTGGGACGCTGACTGACAGACAGCACATAGCGGGGAGCGTAGACCCGCAAAGTGGCGGCAGAACAACTCAGTGTCCACTGCGCTCCAGTCCGTTGTCAAATGGAACTGTAAGAACCTGGCCGCGGCTTTGGCCGAGAAGGACCGATGATAATCGTAGAACGCTGAGCCACCGTATTTGTGGCCCAGGTCTACGATCAAATGGTCCAGTTCCTCCCGCCTGCCGGGGGAGGCTGAGCACAGCACGTCCCTGAACATGCCGAACGCGAGCGTGAACTCGGGCACCGTGAGCTTTCTGTTGAGCCTCGGATCCTTGCCTTCAAAACCACCGAGACGTCCCCCCAGGTGTAGGCCTTGTTCTCGGCCAAGTCATGGACCGAGATCATGAGTGAGGCCAGGTTAACGTCTCTGCCCTCTAAAATGTCCTTCCTTACGCTGGGTGGCACCAGGTGGGAAGGGTGAACGGTAGTCGTGGCAAGCTCACTACCTGCGGCCGGTGCACTGATGGCTGGGACCACCGCAGGGTCCGGAACCGTGGCTGCCGGGCTGGCCTCTAGACGAGACACCCTGTCCTGGACCTCAACGATCGAGGAAGACAGGGATATTTTTTATTATACAGCCACTGCTACCATATTTACAAACATAAAGTTTACATAACAAAAATCAACCTTATACACTCATTTCATATTACAATCAAATTACAATAGTCTGGCTCACCAACTACTTCCCACAGGCAACGCCACTAATTAAAGCAGCATTACCCTGGTACTAAACTGTTGGATCACTGCACTCACAGTTCTTCCTCCTTCCCATCATACTCAGCCCCCGAAGAAGGAACCATGCTCACAACCTTTAAACAACCTCCAGGTCCCTGCCGGGGACCCGACTCAAGAACTTTCTTTTTCTTTTTTTTGTGGTTTTGTTTCTTCTTTCTTATGGTTACCCATTCTGTACTTTCACGCATGGGATCCCTATCACCCTCCTCATCAGATATTTCTTTAGGACGCTTCTGGGTTCCTTTTACAGTTACCTCCATCTCTTCTTCCTCCACCTGCTCATCGCTAGTCATAGAGGAATCAGAGAGGAGATGCCTGGGGAGGGGAGGGAAAGCACGGTAAGGGCTCAGGGAACGTGGGGGAAGGGACACTGGGGGGGGAGGGGACCCTGGGGGGGGAGGGGGAAGGGGTGGAATGGGGGGCTCAGCGGAACCCCCACTCTGCAAGACAGGACCAGGATTTCCCGAGGCCAAAGCCCGCACAACCTTCTGACCTGCCACTTTACTAACAGAAACCCTTTCCTTTTGTTCCTTAGCCGGCCTTTGCTCCCGGGGAGGTACCCGACCCCCACCACGAGCATCACCAGCAGGGGGAGCACCCTCTCTGTAGGCCCTAGGGCATCTTCTAAAGGGGTGCCCCATTTGGCCGCACAGATTACACTGAATGAGGCCACAGGAGTCACTCGAATGCCCAAACTTATTACACTTGGTGCAACGCATTACTGTGCAGTCTGCACTTAAATGGGTTGGGCACCCACACCGAAAACAGCGCCGGGGCTGACCGGGATAGAACACCAGGATCCTGTCCCTGCCAATAAAGGCACTACCAGGGACATGTGCCATCGTGTTCCCTTGCCTACTTAACTTGATCCTGGTGTTCCATGCACCGGTCCACACCCCACGCTCATCCAACCCTTTCCTCAAGGGACCCTGCAACTGACCATACCTACTCAGCCATGTCCCGATATCTTCAGGCGGCAGACTTTCGTTGCGCACCAGAACAGTGATGCTCTTTACATCCTCCTGTCGGCTAAGGGGAATGATCCTGAACCCCTTCCAGGGCTCTGTACCATTGATAATCCCAAAAGCAGTTATAAAAAGTTCCATAACCACCACATTCACAAAACTCAGATCAAATTTGCGCGATCCAGCAGGGTGGATCACTGCAAAGATATCTGCGACTTTGATCCCAAGAGACAGGATCACATCCACCACCTGGCCCCTACTGGGGCACTGACCCTCCCCCTCCCACCTGAGCTGGACTACATTTCTGCGCCTTCTCTCCGGGCCCCCAATACCACGGGACCATGAATTTGCACCTGAAAACTGGTCCGCTGGGGGGACCCGAAAATTACGCGCACCAAACTGGTCATATATTGGACCCAAAGCTACCCTAGCCCCCGCCACATTAGCATATGAGCGGTGCTCCCCCAAAGCTGTCAGGAGGTCAACCTCCGGCGCACCCCTAAGGATCTGCCCGGGGAGGGGGACCCCCGGAGGAGACCCCACAGAAGCCGCCAAAGGAGAAGCCCCAACAACATCCTTTTTATCCTGGACCACCGAACCCTTCCCCTGTATCCTCTCACTTCTCCTGGGTACAGGCTGAACCTCAGACGGACCCTCACCTGCGGAGTCCCCCGAGGACCGGCCAGCCAGGAGGTCATCCCAGTCCTCTGACCAACTTTCTTCACCAGCCATGTGAGCCCCACATGAATCCACCACAGTCTCCCCCTGCTGAGACCCCTCCAGACCACGGATAAATACTAGTGCTGGATCATCCTCTCTTTGTGATCCCAACAGGCAATCACCCCCGGCTACAGCCTGTGCTGGATTCAAAGTGCCACCAGTTGTTGACACTGACTCACCTACCTCCCCAGAGAGACACGGAGCACCGCAAACCGCGGGAATCGCCGTCCGGAAGTGACGCGCAGCGTCACTCTCCGCAATTTCCGGCTTCACGGCTCCTGCCGTAGCTCCGCCTCCCGCCATAGCTCCGCCTCCCGCCGTAGCTCCGCCTCCCGCCATAGCTCCGCCTCCCACCGTAGCCCCGCCTCCCGCCGTAGCTCCGCCTCCCACTACCACGCCATTCCCGGAGGACAACAGCTGATTGGCTCCCGGCTGAGATGCACCTCCCACCTCCCACTGGGAAGATGGCGTTCCTTTACCACCCTCCGCCATTATCAAAGTCTTGCCACATGTTCCCCCCTTAGAGGCAGCTACACTGGCTTGACTCCTCTAATCTCTGGAGCATGTATAGAAAGGAGGCCGAGCGGCTAGGTGAATCAGTGCGAATCGATGCATCCCGGATGCGACCGGACTCAGACCGATACGTGGCCAATTACCGAAGTCATGCCAAAGACTGGACTCGAGCCCGCATCCGTATGAGCTGTGGGCCAATCTCTGAAACATGTATGGTAATACGGCCGTAACCTGGGTACCCCGAGACAAATCCGTGCCTAAGTGTGACATGACTTGAATCTGAGTGCGACCAGGATCGAAATGATGGCATGAACGCCCTGTTTAACTGCTGCGAAATGACTTAGCATGACCGAGTGGCCTGATACGTTAGCCATGTGTGAAATGATGAAATGATTGCCATGCTAATACAATGAAATGTTTCGACACGGTCAAAGTAATTTGTGCGTTTAACATGCCAACAGACTCGGAACGTAACCAGTGACCCGGCAACTGACTAGACCGATTTGACATGACATGATCGCTGTATGTGAGTGCGAACGGCACCCGTGAGCGAGCTACGTTTGAACGCTTCAAAGCCTGCGTACTCCGACCGCGTAAGGGGAACCCTCGAGTGCCGGACGCGGCATCGGTCGGAGTGTCATGGCGGGTGGCCCTGAAGGTGCGTGCCACTAGGTGGCTCCCGACCGTGTTTGACCAAAAACGTGCGTGTGGCTGTATGTTTGTTTCTCGAGGCAAGCGGTGCGTGGTTCGTGAGCTACGTGGATCACAGTTTAGTGACATGATAAGCAGTGCATGAGAACGTAAAACATGGGAGCCGAAGCCCTACCTGCGACAGCCGAACCAGACTCTTTGTACGAAACTGCGACTCGGCGACACGAGTGCGACACGAAGGGAAAACACGACTTACGAACACGGAACGCGGGACTGCAACAACAAGGAGACGGACAGACGAAACGGAGCTCACGAACCGGCACCAACAGCGCTTGTCTCGAACGAGTCGGTCCTAGATGTCTGACGTATCAGATATCTCGCACAGGAAACCGACAAAGACCGGCGGCCTTTGGGCTGCTTAAATACCCTCCGGGCTCCTCCCATAACTTCAGGCCGGTACCCGGCCTTCCAATATATTTTCCATATTTTAGTTCATGTACATCATATGGAGTGTCAAATATATGAGAAAAAATGGGGAGTTATATATATATATATATATATATAAAAGGAGATAATAAATGGAAACCACAAAACGGTTGAATACGCATCCAACGTACTGGCTAGATCTATGTGTATTTAAAGTGTATAAAACTGCGTAAAAACATATATATATGAACATGTAAAAACATGGGTCCACAAAATATGTAAAAATTACACATAAAATTTCCATAAAACTCCAATATATATAAAATATTAAATATAAAAATATTATTAAAAATCTCCGAAATAAATATATAGACTATAAAACCTCGCCTTTGTTATTAGGGGTTGTCTTTGTGTACAAACAAATAAATAACAAATACATATAAAAGCGGGCTAATATTATGATTTATATATAAAAGTATATAAATTTAAAATATTTAAAAATATTTAAAATAATTTGGGAGCAGCAGCAATTGCGAGTAAAAAGGATTGTGGTAGTTATGAGAGAACATATAGCAAAAGTTTGAGATTAGAGAGGGGGCTAATATAGCGTGTAGTAAAACTGGGGGGGGAATGATGGTCAGGCTTTATTGATAAAAGCATTAATATCCCACTCCACGTTCTTACCCAACGGGGAGTGGGATTGTAACTGATATATCCAGTATGTTTCCAATTTAGAAACCCCTCTAGTTTTAGCTCCACCCCTCCACGGTGCAATGAATTTGTCAATTATTAAAAACTGAGTACCACGAGGATCTCGGTTATGATGCTGTCGGTAGTGCCTCGGGACTGTATGTTTAATGCTGCCACTTTTAATCTTAGTGATATGATCCGTGACACGTGTCGTAAAAGAGCGTATAGTACGTCCTACATACTGTTTTGAACACGGACATGTGATAAGATATACAACATGGGCTGTGGAGCAAGTACAGAAGTTTTTAATTGGGAATTTTTGCTTGGTAACTGAGGATTCGAATTCCTTAGTATTACGTCTACCACTTATGTTAAAATAACACACTGTGCATTTTTTGCAAGGGTAATAGCCTGTAAGGTTGTGGAAGAAAGAGGGCCTCACAGGTGGATTAATAATTGTTGGGGCGATCTGACTATTGAGAGATGGAGCTCCCTTATAGATGACTTTTGCTCTATCAGGTATGAGGTTACCTAGAATTTTGTCGTTCCTGAGGATACCTGCTCACGGCGTCCTCTGCCCTGCAGCGCCTCGGTCAGCTCCCCTGACCGCAGGCGCTGCCCTGTCTCCGGGATGCGATCCTCTGCCTGCCCGGGGATCGCATCCCACTCCCCTCACCTTCTCCGCCGGCTTCTTCCGGCGCGCGCGCGCCCCCGCTCCCCAGGCGCGCGCGCGCGACCTTGCCTTCAATTAAAGGGCCAGCGCACAATCAATTAGTGCCTGGCCCAATTATCATTTTCCCAGAATCCTTCTTATACCCACTTCCCCTTCCTATCCTGGCCGGATCTTGTGTTGCCCTAGTGCCCAGTGAAAGCGTTTTGTGTTTGCTCCTACTGTGTATCCAGATCTCTGCCGTTGCCCCTGACTACGAACCTTTGCCACCTGCCCTACGTTTGACCTCGCCTCTGCTTAATCCTTGTGTACCGTGCCTGTCTCCGCTGTCAGTGGGGTCGAGTTGCTATTGAGAGACACGACCTGGTTGCTACCTCCGCTACAAGTTCATCCCGCCTTGCGGCGGGCTCTGGTGAAAACCAGTAGCAACATTAGAACCGGTCCTCCAATACAACCCGTGCTATCGCCTCATTGACATAGGGGATCCACCTCCTGTTCCCCGCCATACCCGGAACGTGACAGTAGATCCGGCCATGGATCCCGCTGAGGTCCCGCTGCCAAGCCTCTCGGATCTGACCACGGTGGTCGCTCAACAGGGACAGCAATTGGCGCAGTTGACTGCTATGCTACAGCAGCTTCTGCCATCTCCACTGCCAGCTCCGGCATCTCCTCCACCACGAGTTGCTGCTGCTAGAATCCGCCTGTCCCTTCCTGACAAATTCAATGGGGACCCCAAGCTGTGCCGAGGGTTCCTATCCCAGTGTTCCCTCCATCTGGAGATATTGTCGGACCAGTTCCCCACAGAACGGTCAAAGGTGGCGTTCGTGGTTAGCCTACTATCTGATAAGGCCCTAGCCTGGGCAACACCACTTTGGGACCGTGGCGATCCTGCCACAGCTTCAATTCCAGCCTTCTTTTCTGAAGTTCGCAGTGTCTTCGAGGAGCCAGCCCGGACCTCCTCTGCCGAGACGGCTCTCCTGAACCTTGTCCAGGGGAATTCTTCAGTGGGCGATTACGCCATTCAGTTCCGCACCCTGGCATCTGAACTCTCTTGGAACAATGAGGCCCTCTGCGCGACCTTCAAAAAAGGTCTATCCAGTCATGTCAAAGATGTGCTGGCCGCACGAGAGATTCCTGCTACCCTGTCTGAACTCATCCAGCTGGCCACCCGCATTGACATGCGTTATACCGAAAGACGCCTAGAGCTACGCCAAGAAAAGGACTTTGGTCGCGTCAGGCGGTTTCCTCGCCTGGCACCTCTCTTCCAGAATCCTCTGCAACCCGTTCCTGCGCCTCCCGCTGAGGAGGCTATGCAAGTGGATCGGTCACGCCTGACCACACAAGAGAGGACTCGCCGCCGAGACCATAATCTGTGCCTTTATTGCGCCAGTCCTGACCATTTCTTAAAGGATTGCTCTATCCGCCCTCAGCGTCAGGGAAGCGCTCGCACCTAGCTAACGTGGGAGAGGCGTTGCTAGGTGTGGACTCTTCCTCTCCACGTCTGACTGTGCCAGTGAGGATTTCTTTATCCAAGAAGTCCTCTTTCTCCGCTGTGGCCTTTCTGGATTCTGGTTCTGCAGGAAATTTCATTGAAGCCTCACTCATTAACAAGTTTAATATTCCAGTCATCCGTCTTGTCAAACCATTTTTCATCACCTCTGTAAATGGTCAAAATTTGAACTGTATCGTGCGTTATCGCACCAAACTTCTCCTCATGAAAATTGGAGTTCTCCATCATGACAAGATTGACTTTTTTGTGTTACCCAACTGTACCTCTGAGATCCTTTTGGGCCTACCCTGGCTCCAGCTACATTCTCCTACCCTCGACTGGGCCTCGGGGGACATCAAAAGTTGGGGTCCTTCCTGCCACAGGCATTGCCTCAAAGCGGTGCCCACTAAATGAGTTTCCATCGCTACCTCTCTGCCTAGTCTCCCTAAGTCTTTCCAGGACTTCGCTGATGTCTTTTGCAAAAAACAAGCTGAGGTCTTGCCGCCAAATAGACCCTTTGATTGCCCTATTGATCTTCTTCCTGGGACCACTCCGTCCCGTGGCAGGATCTACCCTCTCTCCATCGCGGAGACACAAGCTATGACCGAGTACATCCAGGAGAACCTCAAGAGAGGTTTCATCCGCAAGTCTTCTTCCCCGGCTTGAGCAGGATTCTTCTTTGTTGCCAAAAAGGACGGGTCCTTACGTCCCTGCATTGACTATCGTAGTCTTAATAAAATCACTATAAAGAATCGCTACCCACTGCCTCTTATCTCAGAACTTTTTGACCGTTTGCGCAAGCATTTTCACCAAACTGGACCTCCGGGGCGCATATAATCTCATCCGTATCCGTAAAGGCGATGAATGGAAAACCGCCTTTAACACCCGTGACGGACACTTTGAATACCTTGTCATGCCTTTTGGTTTATGCAATGCTCCTGCGGTCTTCCAAGACTTTGTAAATTAGATTTTCAGAGATTTGCTGTACTCCTGTGTGGTTGTCTATCTGGATGATATCCTGATCTTCTCCTCTAGCTTAGAGGAACACCGTCTTCATGTCCGTCAAGTGCTCCAACGGCTCCGTGATCACCATCTTTACGCCAAACTAGAGAAATGTACAGTGGTGTGAAAAAGTGTTTGCCCCCTTCCTCATTTCCTGTTCCTTTGCATGTTTGTCACACTTAAGTGTTTCGGAACATCAAACCAATTTAAACAATAGTCAAGGACAACACAAGTAAACACAAAATGCAATTTGTAAATGAAGGTGTTTATTATTAAAGGTGAAAAAAAATCCAAACCATCATGGCCCTGTGTGAAAAAGTGATTGCCCCCCTTGTTAAAACATACTATAACTGTGGTTGTCCACACCTGAGTTCAATTTCTCTAGCCACACCCAGGCCTGATTATTGCCACACCTGTTCACAATCAAGGCATCACTTAAATAGGAGCTGCTTGACACAGTAAGGTCCACCAGAAGATCCTTAAAAGCTACACATCATGCCGAGACCCAAAGAAATTCAGGAACAATTGAGAAAGAAAGTAATTGAGATCTATCAGTCTGGAAAGGGTTATAAAGCCATTTCCAAAGCTTTGGGAATCCAGCGAACCACAGTGAGAGCCATTATCCACAAATGGCGAAGACATGGAACAGTGGTGAACCTTCCCAGGAGTGGCCGGCCGCCCAAAATTACCCCAAAAGTGCAGCGACGACTCATCCAAGAGGTCACAAAAGACCCCACAACAACGTCCAAGGAACTGCAGGCCTCACTTGCCTCATTTAAGGTCAGCATTAATGCCTCCACCATCAGGAAAAGACTGGGCAAAAATGGCCTGCATGGCAGAGTTCCAAGGAGAAAACCACTGCTGAGCAAAAAGAACATCAAAGCTCGTCTCAATTTCTCCACAACACATCTTGATGATCCCCAAGACTTTTGGGACTACATTCTGTGGACCGATGAGACAAAAGTGGAACTCTTTGGAAGGTGTGTGTCCAAGTATATCTGGCGTAGAATGAACACTGCATTTCAGAAAAAGAACATTATACCAACAGTAAAATATGGTGGTGGTAGTGTGATGGTCTGGGGCTGTTTTGCTGCTTCAGGACCTGGAAGACTTGCCGTGATAAAAGGAACTATGAATTCTGCTGTCTACCAAGAGATCCTGAAGGAGAATGTCCGACCATCTGTTCGTGTACTCAAGCTGAAACGAACTTGGGTTCTGCAGCAGGACAATGATCCTAAACACACCAGCAAGTCCACCACCGAATGGCTGAAGAAAAACAAAATGAAGACTTTGGAGTGGCCTAGCCAAAGTCCTGACCTGAATCCTATTGAGATGTTGTGGTATGACCTTAAAAAGGCCGTTCATGCTCGAAAACCCTCTAATGTAACTGAATTAGGACATTTCTGCAAAGATGAGTGGGCCAAAATTCCTCCAGGACGCTGTAAAAGCCTCATTGCACGTTATCGCAAACGCTTGGTTGCAGTTGTTGCTGCTAAGGGTGGCCCAACCAGTTATTAGGTTTAGGGGGCAATCACTTTTTCACACAGGGCCATGATGGTTTGGATTTTTTTTCACCTTTAATAATAAACACCTTCATTTACAAATTGCATTTTGTGTTTACTTGTGTTGTCCTTGACTATTGTTTAAATTGGTTTGATGTTCCGAAACACTTAAGTGTGACAAACATGCAAAGGAACAGGAAATGAGGAAGGGGGCAAACACTTTTTCACACCACTGTATCTTTGAACGCTGCAGTCTTCCCTTCCTGGGTTACTTAGTCTCTGGACAAGGTCTCCAAATGGACCCTGAGAAACTTTCTGCCGCCCTGAACTGGCCACGTCCTACCGGGTTACGAGCCATCCAGCGTTTCCTCGGATTCGCCAACTATTATCGCCAGTTCATTTCTCACTTCTCCACCATTGTCGCGCCTATTGTGGCACTAACCAAAAAAGACACGAATCCAAGGTCCTGGCCTCCTCAAGCTGATGAGGCATTTAACCACCTCAAGTCCGTCTTTGCCTCTGCACCCGTTTTATCCAGGCCTGATCCGCTCAAACCATTTTTTCTGGAAGTCGATGCCTCCTCTGTGGGAGCTGGAGCCGTGCTTCTCCAGAAAGACTCCAAGGGCAAGAACATCACCTGTGGTTTCTTTTCTAAGACCTTTTCTCCCCCTGAAAAGAACTACTCCATCAGAGACCGTGAATTACTGGCCATTAAGCTAGCACTTGAGGAATGGAGACATCTCCTTGAGGGATCCGTTCACCTCATCACGATCTTCACGGATCACAAAAATCTCTCTTATCTCCAGTCCGCCCAGCGATTAAACCCACGCCAAGCTAGGTGGTCGTTGTTTTTTGCCCGCTTCAACTTCGAGATCCATTTCCGTCCTGCGGACAAGAATGTCAGGGCTGACGCCCTATCACGTTCCACCGATACTTCTGAGTCTGAGTCTCCTGTACAACACATTGTACCCCCGGAGTGTCTGATCTCTTCAGCTCCTGCCTCCTTGCTGCAAGTTCCTCCTGGGAAAACCTTGGTCCCTCCACGTCTTCGTCTCCAGATCCTCAAATGGGGTCACTCCTCTCATCTGGCTGGTCATCCTGGAGTTAAGAAATCCTCCCAACTGATTTCCAGGTATTACTGGTGGCCCTCCTTAAAGAAGGATGTGACGGACTTCGTACATGCCTGTACTATATGTGCTCGAGACAAGACCCCTCACCAAAAGCCTGCTGGTCTTCTTCACCCTCTGCCCGTGCCTGAACGACCTTGGGTCCACATAGCCATGGACTTCATCACGGACCTTCCTCCTTCCCACGGCCACACCACCATATGGGTGGGCGTGGATCGTTTTTCCAAAATGGCACATTTTGTCCCGCTACCAGGTCTTCCTTCTGCACCTATATTGGCAAAACATTTCTTCCTCCAGATTTTTCGTCTTCATGGACTTCCATCTCACATCGTCTCGGATAGAGGCATCCAGTTTGTGTCTAAATTCTGGAGAGCTCTCTGCAGTCAATTGAAGATCAAATTGGACTTCTCCTCTGCCTACCATCCACAGTCCAATGGACAAGTGGAGAGGGTCAACCAAACCCTTGGGGCCTACCTGCGACACTTTGTCTCTGCTCGTCAAGACGACTGGGCTGACCTCCTGCCCTGGGCCGAATTTTCTTACAACCTGAAAGAATCTGAGTCCTCCTCTAAATCACCCTTCTTTGTGGTTTACGGCCGTCATCCTCTTCCCCCCCTACCCATCCCCACTTCTTCCGAGTCCCCGCTGTAGACAAAGTCACCCAAGAGCTGTCGTCCATCTGGAAAGAGACCCAAAAGTCGCTTGCTCTGGCCTCTTCGCGCATGAAGAGACATGCTGACAGTAAAAGAAGACCTCCTCCTGTATACTCCCCTGGTGATAGGGTGTGGCTCTCCTCCAGGTACATCAGGTTCCGCATCCCCAGTTACAAGTTGGGCCCCCGCTATCTCGGTCCATTCAAGATCAAGGCTCAGATCAATTCCGTGTCCTACAAACTGCATCTTCCTCCTTCCCTCCGCATTCCCAACTCTTTCCATGTTTCCCTCCTCAAACCCTTTGTTCTTAATCACTTTTCCCCCAAGGTCACCGCTCCTGCTCCGGTCACTGGCTCCTCCGACATCTTCTCCGTTAAAGAGATCCTCGCCTCTAGAACCGTCCGAGGTAAACGCTTCTATCTTGTTGATTGGGAGAATTGTGGTCCTGAGGAGAGGTCCTGGGAACCTAAGGGTAACATCATTGACAAGGATCTCATCCTCAGGTTCTTGAGTTCCAGGAGGAGGGGGAGGCCCAAGAAGAGGGGGAGACCCAAGGGGGGGAGGTACTGTAACGCCGAGCGCTCCGGGTGTCCCATCCACCCCGGAGCGCTCACGGCGTCCTCTGCCCTGCAGCGCCTCGGTCAGCTCCCCTGACCGCAGGCGCTGCCCTGTCTCCGGGATGCGATCCTCGGCCTGCCCGGGGATCGCATCCCGCTCCCCTCACCTTCTCCGCCGGCTTCTTCAGGCACGCGCGCGCCCCCGCTCCCCAGGCGCACGCACGCGACCTTGCCTTCAATTAAAGGACCAGCACACAATCAATTAGGGCCTGGCCCAATTATCATTTTCCCAGAATCCTTCTTATACCCACTTCCCCTTTCTATCCTGGCCAGATCTTGTGTTGCCCTAGTGCCCAGTGAAAGCATTTTGTGTTTGCTCCTACTGTGTATCCAGATCTCTGCCGTTGCCCCTGACTACGAACCTTTGCCACCTGCCCTGACCTTTTGCTACGTTTGACCTCGCCTCTGCTTAATCCTTGTGTACCGCGCCTGTCTCAGTTGTCAGTGGGGTCGAGTTGCTATTGGGAGACACGACCTGGTTGCTGCCGCCGCTACAAGTCCATCCCGCCTTGCAGCGGGCTCTGGTGAAAACCAGTAGCAACATTAGAACCGGCCCTCCAATACAACCCGTGCTATCGCCTCATTGAGATAGGGGATCCACCTCCTGTTCCCCGCCATACCCGGAACGTGACAATACCCCAATGTCGTTCAAAGATAGATTTGATTTGCCTGTGTTGTATTGAATACGAGGTGAGACAAGACCATCTAAAATTGT
This sequence comes from Lithobates sylvaticus, assembly GCA_028564925.1. Taxonomy (NCBI): domain Eukaryota; kingdom Metazoa; phylum Chordata; class Amphibia; order Anura; family Ranidae; genus Lithobates; species Lithobates sylvaticus. The sequence goes on along the minus strand of CM053037.1, from coordinate 104,001,997 downwards.
CGTTGCGAGGTTGGCTCGGTTTATCTGTCAGTAGTGTTGCCCAATCAACTTCTAAAACTCTGTTTAAGTCTCGATCCACTTCATCCATATTATAACCTTTTTCTTTGAAACGGTCTCTCAGTGTGTTGGCCTGTTCTTTGAATCTAGTAACATCTTTGCAGTTTCTGCGTAGTCGCAGAAACTGACTCTTAGGGACAGATCGCAACCATGCTTTGTGATGACAGCTGTCAATTGGTATGTAGCCATTGCGATCTGTGGATTTGAAGTATGTACTGAATTCGAACTGGCGTTCCCTTATTGTAATCTCCAAATCTAAAAAATGTATCTTAGTTTTACTTGATTCGTATGTGAGGACTATACCTCTATCATTGTTGTTGAGAGACATGAAGAAGGATTCTAATGATTCTGAGGTCCCATTCCATAGGAATATATCGTGCCCAAAGTATCAGTTGAGGCCTTTCCATAGCATAGACGACATCCTCCTCCCATTTGGCCATAAATATGTTTGCCAGGCTTGGGGCAAACTTGGCACCCATGACTACCCCTTTTTCTTGTGAATAGAAGCGTCCATCAAACCAGAAGTAGTTGTGATGTGTGGCAAAGTTCAATAATTCCATAATAAAATTAGTTTGGGTACGTATTAGGATATTTTCCATTTCTAAAAATATTTTAACTGCTTCTAAGCCTTTAGAATGTGCTATGCATGTATAAAGTGATGCCACATCGGCAGTAGCCATAATGTAAGCATCATCAATACTCAGTGAAGCAAGTTTATTAATGACATGCTTAGTGTCTTTGAGGTAGGAGGGAATTTTTTTGACTATAGGCTGTAAAAAATAATCAACATATTTGCCGATCCTGGACGTGACAGAATCAATGCCACTAATGATCGGTCGTCCAGGGGGGTTTATTTCATCTTTATGAATTTTCGGCAAATTTAAATAATGGGAATACGGGGGGCTCAGGGGATTAAAAAATCTCTTTCCTTACGGTTTAAAATAGAGGAGTCGAAGCCCTTGGATATAATGGTGGCAAGTAATTTCTTGTATTGATTTGTTGGGTTGACTGGTAATTCTTTATACGTGGCCTGGTCATTAAGAATTTTATACATCTCGATCATGTATGCCGATTTATCCAATAGAACAATGCCTCCGCCTTTATCGGCGGGGCGAATTACCAGATCTTTATTGTCACAGAGGGATTTTACTCCTCTGCTGGGCAAAGAGTTATTGTGGATACGTTTTGGTGACAATTGGGCGAGATCCTTTAACACTAAATCCCTGAAGATATTTAATGCTGGTGCTAATTCAGTGGGGGGATTGAAAAGTGAGGGGTTGGAGAGGTCCGAGTGAACAGTGCCAGACATGGCTGCCCTGGTGTGACTGTTAATCGGATTTGAAATTCTATATCTCTGAATGTTTACTTTCTGGATATATTTGTGGACATCTATAAAAGTTTCGAATTTGTTTAGTTTACGTGGGGGTGCAAACTTGAAGCCTTTGTCTAGGACGTTTTTTTCCTTATCTGTCAGCACGGTGTTACTCAAGTTGAAAACCCCCTGACACTTTATGTGCGCTTTCTTTTTCCTTCTCTGTACCCTCCTCCTTCCTCTGCAGCCTCTCTTAGATCGGGCCCCTTTTTCTGCCTTGGGGGTCCCTGTGAAAATCCTGATTTGGATAGTGATTAATCTGATTATATCCATATGTTGGTTGGTCATATTCAGCATCTGGATATGGATACACATTATCCTCGTAGGATTCACATAGAGGTTGGTATCGTATCTGGGTGGGTATGAATGGATAGTGTGTGGTTTGGATAGGTGGGTAATTCATATATGGAGGGTTGGGGTAATTTTTTGGGGGGTCATGGTACCTAGCGGGCGAACCTCTATATTGGTAGTCATCATATTCATAATGGCGATTCCCAGAATTAGACTGGTTCCCTTCTATTTGAATTGTTATTACTGTTTCCCCTACCTCTTTGTGGGGTGCGTGTATTTGAAATTGGTACTCTCTGTGGGTAAGAGTTATTTTGTTGTGTGCTCTTAACGAGCGGTGTGTTGGTGTTAGTTTGCTGGGAGCTTGATGTTGCCCCATCTCCATTGCTGATGGAGGCATTATTAGTTTCCATGGATACTTCTGAGGTAGTTTGTTTTTGCCAGTTGAAAACTTTGCATGCTTTATAATCATTAATGTCGCGTGTATATTTTTTGTGTTTTTTAGCCTTTTGGTCTCTGTCCTCTTTGATAAGGTGAGCCTGGAGATTGGAGGAGAGAGTGTTATATTCTACTGTGTTTTTATAAATCAGTAGTTTCTCTTTGATCTCCTTAATCTCCTTATCCAAAACGCAGAGACGGCTTTGTTTCCGTGTTTTGAGGAAATTTAAAAACTCTATGCCAGCCTCGTTAAAATATTTATACCACGATTCTAGATCAGAGTCTCCTTGTTGGGGGGAAACATCCCACCTAAGGCTTTGAGGAACCATGTGTTCTCTAGTATACTGTTCCAGGAATGCGAGATCCCATTGTAAGTGTAGCTCAGAGACCATGATGTTCCTAAGTCTCATAAAGAGTCCGCCTATGGCGGTGTCATTGTTTGTTACAACAAAGACTCCCTCTGTGTTTACTGTCCGTGTGGCACGGTATTCAAACACGTCCATGATAATAGGAAATGAGGGAGAAATGGAGGTACATTGCTGCAATAATAGGTCAGAAATAGGACAAATAAAATTGGAAGTTGGAAAATATTGCGCTGAGTATGGATAATTTATAAGGAAGCTGCAAACATTGCCGAAAGACTAACGGAAAAAATGGTTTGGAAAAGATGTATATGTTGCGCTCAAAGGATGGTATATGTGTAAAATCACTCTTACATAATATTTGCATACAAGTAAGTTATGATAAAAGCATAAATATATATCATAAGTGAATTGAAATAAAGTAAAATCGAACTGTATATAAAAATATATAAAGTAACAGTAAAATGTGAATAAATACTGTGAAAGTGATCCTGTGACTGGTAAGATTCAATAAAATTCAAAAAATGGTGAATAATAACAATTGTTGATATAGTGAATATATAAACATAAAACCATTTGAAATGAATAAATAGCGAGTGAGTATTAGGTGGAAAAGGTCGCCAAACTGTATATATGCATTTATACAGTGGTATAGTCCAGTGGGTGACACAAATATATATAGTCCGGTGGGTGGCACAATATGTGAGGTGATGGTGATCCTGTCTGGTCGGCGTCAGCACTTATTGAAAAGAGGCTTACCAGAAGTCACAGACTAAATGAGACGTACGCCTCATAAGTCGTGACAAGCTTTGTTGTGGAGGGTTACCAGGTCCCTATTCCACGGATGAATTCCAGGATATATGCGCGTAAACGGGCAGGAGGGATGCAGTCATCAAAATCTCCAATAACATTCGGTCATATTTGAGAAAAGAGAACTCGCACAGTGTGATACCGTAAAAAATACTTTTAATGAGGTAAAAACAGATTAAAAACACTCACATTTTGGAAGTAATATTCAGGCTCATAGAATGGTGATAGGTGTCAGAAAGTGCTGCTGCTGTGCTGCCGACGCGTTTCGTCCTCTGGGACTTCGTCTGGGGTGTGGACTACAAGCATCAGCAGTGCATTTATATAGGGAGAGTGACCCCAATCTGTTTGTGAGTTTGTGTGACCGGAAGTTGACCTCACTTCCCGTCCGGTGGTATTTCGCTCTTATATTTGCAATAAAAGGGTAATATATATGTGGGGATATGTAGTATAAATAATGGGGATTAGCATTATTAAAAGCGTATATTAAAATTATGAGGAATCGAGGAGAGACACAGTAGGTATCATCTCCTCGATCTGGTCTATTGGTTTGCGGCGGTGGAACACAGCGCACGCGTGGCGTGCGTGACGTCGTGACGTCACTTCCGCCGGCCGCTGGCTAGGCTTTGTCTTAGCCAAGCCTCATTGTGGGAAGGGGCGGGGCGGCCGCGCGCAACGACAGCACGTCGCGGCCACTCCATAAAACATACAGAGACGAGTCTCACTGTTAGGTGAACACCCGCAAGTGCGCATGCGCCGCACATAACTCGGTCTAACCGATCATATGTTGCTGACACTGCTGGACATTGATTCTGGGAATTTGGAATTTCAATGGAGCATGGCCAGGCTTAAATAATTAAGTAAAGGGAAAAAGATATATATAAATGCGGAATGCTGCCACTGTAAACCAGGTTGAGAAATAGGGGAACAAACGGAGAGAGGTCACTCCTTACCCAATTAACCCATGTATAAACCTGTACATACATATATATATTTTCCATATTTTAGTTCATGTACATCATATGGAGTGTCAAATATATGAGAAAAAATGGGGAGTTATATATATATATAAAAGGAGATAGTTTTAGCTCCACCCCTCCACGGTGCAATAAATTTGTCAATTATTAAAAACTGAGTAACACGATGATCTTGGTTATGATGCTGTCGGTAGTGCCTCGGGACTGTATGTTTAATGCTGCCACTTTTAATCTTAGTGATATGTTCCGTGACACGTGTCGTAAAAGAGCGTATAGTACGTCCTACATACTGTTTTGAACACGGACATGTGATAAGATATACAACATATTTTTAATAATTGACAAATTTATTGCACCGTGGAGGGGTGGAGCTAAAACTATCTCCTTTTATATATATATATAACTCCCCATTTTTTCTCATATATTTGACACTCCATATGATGTACATGAACTAAAATATGGAAAATATATATATGTATGTACAGGTTTATACATGGGTTAATTGGGTAAGGAGTGACCTCTCTCCGTTTGTTCCCCTATTTCTCAACCTGGTTTACAGTGGCAGCATTCCGCATATATATATATCTTTTTCCCTTTACTTAATTATTTAAGCCTGGCCATGCTGCCATTGAAATTCCAAATTCCCAGAATCAATGTCCAGCAGTGTCAGCAACATATGATCGGTTAGACCGAGTTATGTGCGGCGCATGCGCACTTGCGGGTGTTCACCTAACAGTGAGACTCGTCTCTGTATGTTTTATGGAGCGACCGCGACGTGCTGTCGCCCCGCCCCTTCCCACAATGAGGCTTGGCTAAGACAAAGCCTAGCCAGCGGCCGGCGGAAGTGACGTCACGACGTCACGCACGCCACGCGTGCGCTGCGTTCCACCGCCGCAAACCAATGGACCAGATCGAGGAGATGATACCGACTGTGTCTCTCCTCGATTCCTCATAATTTTAATATACGCTTATAATAATGCTAATCCCCATTATTTATACTACATATCCCCACATATATATTACCCTTTTATTGCAAATATAAGAGCGAAATACCGCCGGACCGGAAGTGAGGTCAACTTCCGTTCACACAAACTCACAAACAGATTGGGGTCACTCTCCCTATATAAATGCACTGCTGATGCTTGTAGTCCACACCCCAGACGAAGTCCCAGAGGACGAAACGCGTCGGGTGGACTACAGCAGCAGCACTTTCTGACACCTATCACCATTCTATGAGCCTGAATATTACTTCCAAAATGTGAGTGTTTTTAATCTGTTTTTACCTCATTAAAATTATTTTTTACGGTATCACACTATGCGAGTTCTCTTTTCTCAAATATGACCGAATGTTATTGGAGATTTTGATGACCGCATCCCTCCTGCCCGTTTACGCGCATATATCCTGGAATTCATCTGTGGAATAGGGACCTGGTAACCCTCCACAACAAAGCTTGTCACGACTTATGAGGCGTACGTCTCATTTAGTCTGTGACTTCTGGTAAGCCTCTTTTCAATAAGTGCTGACGCCGACCAGACAGGATCACCATCACCTCACCTAGAAATACCATTTTCATCTACGGTTATTCACATATATTGTGCCACCCACCGGACTATATATATTTGTGTCACCCACTGGACTATACTACTGTATAAATGCATATATACAGTTTGGCGACCTTTTCCACCTAATACTCACTCGCTATTTATTCATTTCAAATGGTTTTATGTTTATATATTCACTATATCAACAATTGTTATTATTCACCATTTTTTGAATTTTATTGAATCTTACCAGTCACAGGATCACTTTCACAGTATTTATTCACATTTTACTCAGTTTTATTACTGTTCCTTTATATATTTTTATATACAGTTCGATTTTACTTTATTTCAATTCACTTATGATATATATTTATGCTTTTATCATAACTTACTTGTATGCAAATATTATGTAAGAGTGATTTTACACGTATACCATCCTTTGAGCGCAACATATACATCTTTTCCATGAATTGATATATGACTCCGTTTCATAGTCGAGATGTGACTGGGGGGTGGGTGGGGGGGGGGGGGCAGGGGGAAGTTTTAGTTAGTTGGTCTATGTTAGACAGTTGGCCTCGGCCAGTTTTTGGATGTTGTCTTGTGGACGCATCATATGTTGTATGTTATGCATATTAAAATTTCAATAAACAGATTTTTCTAAAAAATTAAGGTCAGTCGATCAACCGAGTCGGTGGACAGGCGCACCCTGTGATCGGTGACAAAGCCTCCAGCAGCACTGAATGTGCGTTCCGAAAGAACGCTGGATGCAGGACAGGCCAGTAGCTCAATTGCATACTGTGCAAGCTCTGGCCAGTGATCCATCCTCAAGACCCAGTAAGCCAGAGGATTTTCGGTGGGAAAGGTGTCCAAGTCTGCCCTTGCCCCTAGGTATTCCTGCACCATGTATCATACCTTGGGGCTGCGGACTAAAAAATTGTCTGAACGCATCGGTCAGACGTCCACCTTCCCCACCGCTCCTTCTGCTACTGACTGAAGCCTCAGCAACTCGTCGTCCAGGACCAGGAGTTTGTAACCTCCAAGTCTCTGGGAACGCGTTGCACAGACCTTTCTGCAAGGCCTCCCGGAGATGTCTCATCCTCTGCTCCCTCTGCGATGGCAAGATGGCAAGATTACCCTTGTACCATGGATCAAGGAGAGTGGCCAGCCAGTAATGGTCCCTCTCCTTGATCCGAAGAATACGAGGATCCTTCCGCAGGCTTTGCAGGATCAGGGAGGCCATGCAACGTAGGTTAGCTGAGGCATTCGGTCCGGAGTCTTCTGGGTCACTGAGGTCGACATGATCCGCAGCCACCTCCTCCCAGCCACGTAAAAGTCCACCGGTTTCTTGAGACTGTAAATCATCCCTAAAAGACTGCTGCTGCTGAGTGCCAGGCTCCACCTCCATGCTGGCACGATCCTCCTCCTCCTCACCCTCTTCTTGTGTGATGGGTGGGAGAGAAGGAACACTGTCTGGATAAAGGGGGCCTTGAGAGGCAAGGAAGTCCTCCTCTTCCTGCCTCTGTTCTGCCTTAAGTGCCTTATCCATTATTCCACGCAGCGTATGCTCCAACAGGTGGACAAGAGGTACAGTGTCACTGATGCATGCACTGTCACTGCTCGCCAGCCGAGCACTGGCATTATATGATTGGCAGAAATGCACACAGACTTTCCTGGCCTGCCTCAGGACATCTTGTAAGCCTGGGTACCTGCCCAAGAACCGCTGCACCACCAGGTTAAGGACGTGAGCCATACAGGGCACATGGGTCAGTTGTCCCTGTCGCAGGGCAGAGAGGAGGTTGGTGCCATTGTCACAAACCACCATTCCTGGCTTAAGCTGGCGTGGTGTCAACCACCTCTCGGCCTGCCCCTGCAGAACTGACAGAACCTCTGCCCCAGTGTGGCTCCTGTCCCCCAAACACACCAGCGCAAGCACGGCATGGCATCTTTTTGCCTGCGTACTTGCGTAGCCCCTTGGATGCCTACGGAGCACCGCTGGTTCCGAGGACAGAGCACTAGAAGAGGCCATGGAGGAAGAAGAAGAGGAGGGGTGGAGGAGAGAGGTGTGTCACAACCAGTAGTAGCATTTTGGAGGCTTGGTGGCGGAACAACCTCCAACACTGCACCTTGTCCTGCATCCTTCCCAGCTGCCAAAAGAGTGACCCAATGGGCCGTGAAAGATAGGTAACGTCCCTGTCCATGCCTGCTGGACCATGAGTCAGCGGTAATATGCACCTTACCGCTGACCGCCCTGTCCAGCGAGGCCAAGACATTGCCTTCCACATGCCGGTAGAGAGCAGGAATCGCCTTCCGTGAGAAAAAGAGGCATTTGGGAACCTGCCACTGAGGAACCGCACATTGCACAAACTCACGGAAGGGGGCTGAGTCTACCAACTGAAAAGGCAGCAGTTGAAGTGCTAGCAATTTAGCCAAGCTAGCATTCAACCGCTGGGCATGTGGATGGCTGGGAGTGAATTTCTTTTGACGGTCCAGCAGCTGGGGCAGGGAAATTTGCCTGCTACAATCGGACGTCGTGTACTGCTAGCAGAGTGCCCGCAAGTACTTGGCTGTGACACACCTAATTATACACCTTCATTCCTCTCAGTGCAGCTTTCAGAGAGGACTGAAGGTATAGTGGGGTTGGAGATCCCAGCTGATGAGGAGCAAGGAGAGTTCCGCTTTGTTCTTTGGTGTGGGTCTTTAAGGTGCGCTTGCCAACGAGCTGCATGGCAGGTCAACATATGTCTGGTCATGCTTGTGGTGCCCAAGCGGCTGATGTTTTGGCCACGCGAGATACGCTTGAGACATATGTTGCAAATTGCAGCGGTGCGATCTGATGCACTCGTCTCAAAAAAGGCCCACACCAAAGACATTTTGTAATAACGCGCAGAGGCAGCGCCCTGCACAGGCGGAGCTCTGCGGTGTGATTCAGTTGGTGTGCTGCCCTCAAGCTGGCCCCCGGAGGGCATCCTGCCTCGTTGGAGATGTGCCGCCTCCTCCTCCTCTCTCCGTTCAGGCACCCACGTGGAGTCAGTGACCTCATCATCCCCTCCCTCTTCACCACTGAAGCAAACCTGGCAGCATGCTGCAGCTGGTGGAACATGACTGCCAGATTGCTGTCCTTGGGCATCCCCTCTCTCTGCGCTCACGCTGCTGCCTTCCTCTAGCTGGGTATCATCATCAGAGCTTTCAAAACGCTGGGCATCCTCCTGGAGCATGTACCCAACACTGTGCTCAAACAGTTTGGAGGACTCCTCAGGAGGAAATGGTGGGTCTAGGGAAGGGGTGACTGATGACATTGAGTACGCGTTGGCAGCTGCTTTGCCAGTACCCTGAGCCTGGGTGAGAGAGGATTAGGAGGATGAGGAAGGCTTGGTCATCCACTCTACCAAGCCTTCGGCATGATGCGGCTCAACATGTCCAGCTGCCGAAAATAAGGACAAGCGTGTCCCATGGCCACGTGCTGATGACGATGCACCGCGTCCAAAACCAGCACTGTTGTCTCTAGACACAGAGCCTGCTTGCCCTGTTTTCTTGGCTCGTGTCTGCCTCTCCTTGTTGGCCTTCCAGACATTGTAATGGCCTGCAGGGAGATGGGAAAAACAGCTATTGGGTAGTGTATATTGTGCTGGAGTCACACAACACACACACTAACTCCTGCAGATGGCTGGATTAGATGACACCAGGGCAGAAGGGCAGATACAGGTGCAGGTTGTATACTGTGCTGTGCTGCACTCACACAACACACACACTAACTCCTGCAGATGGCTGGATTAGATAACACCAGGGAAGAAGGGCAGATCCAGGTGCAGGTTGTATACTGTGCTGTGCTAGACTCACACACACACACACACTAACTCCTGCAGATGGCTGGATTAGATGACACCAGGGCAGAAGGGCAGATACAGGTTCAGGTTGTATACTGTGCTGTGCTGTGCTGCACTCACACAACACACACACTAACTCCTGCAGATGGCTGGATTAGATGACACCAGGGCAGAAGGGCAGATACAGATGCAGGTTGTATACTGTGCTGTGCTGCACTCACACAACACACACACTAACTCATGCAGATGGCTGGGTTAAATGACACCAGGGCAGAAGGGCAGATACAGGTGCAGGTTGTATACTGTGCTGTGCTGCACTCACACAACACACACACTAACTCCTGCAGATGGCTGGATTAGATGACACGAGGGCAGAAGGGCAGATACAGGTGCAGGTTGTATAGTGTGCTGTGCTGCACCCACACAACACACACACTAACTCCTGCAGATGGCTGGATTAGATGACACCAGGGCAGAAGGGCAGATACAGGGGCAGGTTGTATACTGTGCTGTGCTGTGCTGCACTCACACAACACACACACTAACTCCTGCAGATGGCTGGATTAGATGACACGAGGGCAGAAGGGCAGATACAGGTGCAGGTTGTATACTGTGCTGCACTCACACAACACACACACTAACTCCTGCAGATGGCTGGATTAGATGACACCAGGGCAGAAGGGCAGATACAGGTGCAGGTTGTATACTGTGCTGTGCTGCACTCACACAACACACACACTAACTCATGCAGATGGCTGGATTAGATGACACCAGGGCAGAAGGGCAGATACAGGTGCAGGTTGTATACTGTGCTGTGCTGCACACACACAACACACACACTAACTCCTGCAGATGGCTGGATTAGATGACACCAGGGCAGAAGGGCAGATACAGGTGCAGGTTGTATACTGTGCTGTGCTGCACCCACACAACACACACACTAACTCCTGCAGATGGCTGGATTAGATGACACGAGGGCAGAAGGGCAGATACAGGGGCAGGTTGTATACTGTGCTGTGCTGTGCTGCACTCACACAACACACACACTAACTCCTGCAGATGGCTGGATTAGATGACACGAGGGCAGAAGGGCAGATACAGGTGCAGGTTGTATACTGTGCTGTGCTGCACTCACACAACACACACACTAACTCCTGCAGATGGCTGGATTAGATGACACCAGGGCAGAAGGGCAGATACAGGTGCAGGTTGTATACTGTGCTGTGCTGCACTCACACAACACACACACTAACTCCTGCAGATGGCTGGATTAGATGACACCAGGGCAGAAGGGCAGATACAGGTGCAGGTTGTATACTGTGCTGTGCTGTGCTGTGCTGCACCCACACAACACACACACTAACTACTGCAGATGGCTGGATTAGATGACACCAGGGCAGAAGGGCAGATACAGGTGCATGTTGTATACTGTGCTGTGCTGGACTCACACAACACACACACTAACTCCTGCAGATGGCTGGATTAGATGACACCAGGGCAGAAGGGCAGATACAGGTGCAGGTTGTATACTGTGCTGTGCTAGACTCACACAACACACACACTAACTCCTGCAGATGGCTGGATTAGATGACACCAGGGCAGAAGGGCAGATACAGGTGCAGGTTGTATACTGTGCTGTGCTAGACTCACACAACACAAACACTAACTCCTGCAGATGGCTGGATTAGATGACACCAGGGCAGAAGGGCAGATACAGGTGCAGGTTGTATACTGTGCTGTGCTAGACTCACACAACACACACAATAACTCCTGCAGATGGCTGGATTAATGGAGAACTGCACAAAATGGTAGATACAGGTGCAGGTTTATACTGTGCTGTGCTGGACTCACATAGCACACACACTAACTCCTGCAGATGGCTGTATTGGTAGAGAACAGCACTTTCCCCACACGCAAATGCCTGAGAATAACACACTATCCCTGCCTATTAGGGATGGGCCCGGTGCTCGATGCGAACCCACGTTCGCATCGAGCACCGGGCGTTCGCTTGATCGGCGAGCCCAGAACTATTTGGGCCGTTCGCATCACATTTGTGTGATGCGAGCGGCCCCGCAATGCATTGCGGCCGGCGCGGCCGGCGCAGTGCATTGCTGGCTGATGATTGGCCAAGCATGCACTGTGACCCCGCATGCTTGGCCAATCACAGCGCCGGAAACTCGGAGAGCCATAATTGGCTATAGGCAGGACGCCTGTAGCCAATTAAAGCTTAGGGGCTTTAGTACACGCCCTACCATTTAAAAGGCCGCCACGCCGTCGGCGCCGGTCACATGAGTTCCGGCTTTAGGAGAGATCAGGCTGATTCTGTGTCTTTGCTAGATTCATTCATATAGAAAGATTTGCTCTACTTTGCTAAACCATTGGCTATTTATTTGCTAAACCATTGCTACCTGTCATTGATCGTCCATTGCTGCTGGTTAGTGTGTTATTAGCTGCTGCTGGGGATTAGTCTGGTGCGTGTTTTACTGTTAGTACAGTATTTCAGTAGTACCAACCGCAGTGCTGTTAGCACAGCATTGCACCCCAAAAGCACCCATAGGACTTCTAGTGTGTTAGTGGCAGCAAACAGAGCTCCCATATTTTCTTCCCAGAAGCACCCATAGGACTTCAATTGTGTGTTAGTGGCATCACACAGAGCTCCCATATTTTCTTCCCAGAAGCACCCACAGGACTTCTAGTGTGTTAGTGGCATCACACAGAGCTCCCATATTTTCTTCCCAGAAGCACCCATAGGACTTCAATTGTGTGTTAGTGGCATCACACAGAGCTCCCATATTTTCTTCCCAGAAGCACCCATAGGACTTCTAGTGTGTTAGTGGCATCACACAGAGCTCCTATATTTTCTTCTCAGCAGCACCCACAGGACTTCTAGTGTGTTAGTGGCATCACACAGAGCTCCTATATTTTCTTCCCAGAAGCACCCACAGGACTTCTAGTGTGTTAGTGGCATCACACAGAGCTCCTATATTTTCTTCTCAGCAGCACCCACAGGACTTCTAGTGTGTTAGTGGCATCACACAGAGCTCCTATATATTCTTCCCAGAAGCACCCATAGGACTTCTAGTGTGTTAGTGGCATCACACAGAGCTCCTATATTTTCTTCCCAGAAGCACCCATAGGACTTCAATTGTGTGTTAGTGGCATCACACAGAGCTCCTATATTTTCTTCTCAGCAGCACCCACAGGACTTCTAGTGTGTTAGTGGCATCGCACAGAGCTCCTATATTTTCTTCCCAGAAGCACCCATAGGACTTCTAGTGTGTTAGTGGCATCACACAGAGCTCCCATATTTTCTTCCCAGAAGCACCCATAGGACTTCTAGTGTGTTAGTGGCATCACACAGAGCTCCTATATTTTCTTCTCAGCAGCACCCACAGGACTTCTAGTGTGTTAGTGGCATCACACAGAGCTCCTATATTTTCTTCCCAGAAGCACCCATAGGACTTCTAGTGTGTTAGTGGCATCACACAGAGCTCCTATATTTTCTTTTCAGCAGCACCCACAGGACTTCTAGTGTGTTAGTGGCATCACACAGAGCTCCTATATATTCTTCCCAGAAGCACCCATAGGACTTCTAGTGTGTTAGTGGCATCACACAGAGCTCCCATATTTTCTTCCCAGAAGCACCCATAGGACTTCAATTGTGTGTTAGTGGCATCACACAGAGCTCCCATATTTTCTTCCCAGAAGCACCCACAGGACTTCTAGTGTGTTAGTGGCATCACACAGAGCTCCTATATTTTCTTCCCAGAAGCACCCATAGGACTTCTAGTGTGTTAGTGGCATCACACAGAGCTCCTATATTTTCTTCTCAGCAGCACCCACAGGACTTCTAGTGTGTTAGTGGCATCACACAGAGCTCCTATATTTTCTTCTCAGCAGCACCCATAGGACTTCTAGTGTGTTAGTGGCAGCAAACAGAGCTCCTATATTTTCTTGTCAGCAGCACACATAGTACCTATAGTGTGTTAGTGTCAGCACCCATAGGACCTACAGTGTGTTGTGAGCACACATAGGAGCTCTATTTTTTATACTATATACACTACCGACTACAATGCCTGGAAGACCGCCAAGGGGAGGCAGAGCGTGCAGAGGCAAGAACACAGGGCAGGCAGGCTCTGTTTCTAGAGACAACAGTGCTGGCCGTGGTCGTGCATCGTCATCAACACGTGGCCATGGGACACGCTCGTCTTTGTTTTCGGCAGCTGGACATGTGGAGCCGCATCATGCTGAAGGCTTGGTAGAATGGATGACCAAGCCCTCCTCATCCTCCTCATCCTCTCTCACCCAGGCTAAGGGTACTGGCAGAGCAGCTGCCAACACTTACTCAATGGCATCATCAGCCACCCCTTCCCTAGACCCACCATGTCCTCCTGAGGAGTCCCCCGAACTCTTTGAGCACAGTGTTGGGTACATGCTCCAGGAGGATGCCCAACGATTCGAAGGCTCGGATGATGATACCCAGCTTGAGGAAGTCAGTAGTGTGCGCGCAGAGAGAGGGGATGCTGAAGGACAGCAATCTGGCAGTACTGTTCCACCAGCTGCAGCTTACTGCCAGGTTTGCTCTAGTGGTGAAGAGGGAGGGGATGATGAGGTCACTGACTCCACGTGGGTGCCTGAAGGGAGAGAGGATGAGGAGGAGGAGGAGGAGGATGCGGCGTCACATGTCCAACGAGGCAGGATGCCCCCTGGAGGCCAGCTAGAGGCCAGCACAGCAACTGTACAACACTGCAGAGCTCCGCCTGTGCAGGGCGCTGCCTCTGCACGTTATCAGAAAAGTTCTTTGGTGTGGGCCTTTCAGATCGCACCACTGCTATTTGCAATATTTGTCTCAAGCGTATCTCGCGTGGCCAAAACATCAGCCGCTTGGGCACCACAAGCATGAGCAAACATATGTCGACCTGCCATGCAGCTCGTTGGCAAGCACACATAAAAGACCCACACCAAAGAACAAAGCGGACCTCTCCTTGCTCCTCATCAGCTGGGATCTCCATCCCCACTACATCTTCAGTCCTCTCTGAAAGCTGCTCTGAGAGGACTGAAGGTGTAGAATTATGTGTGTCACAACCAAGTACTCTCTCTACCGGCATGTGGAAGGCAATGTCCATGCCTCGCTGGACAGGGCGGTCAGCGGTAAGGTGCATATTACCGCTGACTCATGGTCCAGCAGGCATGGACAGGGACGTTACCTTTCTTTCACGGCCCATTTGGTCACTCTATTGGCAGCTGGGAGGGATGCAGGACAAGGTGCAGTAGTGTTGGAGGTTGTTCCGCCACCACGCCTCCAAAATGCTACTACTGCTACTGGTTGTGACACACCTCTCTCCTCCACCCCCTCCTCTTCTTCTTCCTCCAGTGCTCTGTCCTCGGAACCAGCAGTGCTCCGTAGGCGTACAAGGGGCTACGCAAGTACGCAGGCAAAAAGATGCCATGCCGTGCTTGCGCTGGTGTGTTTGGGGGACAGGAGCCACACTGGGCCAGAGGTTCTGGCAGCTCTGCAGGGGCAGGCCGAGAGGTGGTTGACGCCACGCCAGCTTAAGCCAGGAATGGTCGTTTCTGACAATGGCACCAACCTCCTCTCCGCCCTGCGACAGGGGCAGCTCACCCATGTGCCCTGTATGGCTCACGTCCTCAACCTGGTGGTGCAGCGGTTCTTGGGCAGGTTCCCAGGCTTACAGGATGTCCTGAGGCAGGCCAGGAAAGTCTGTGTGCATTTCCGCCGATCTTATAATGCCAGTGCTCGGCTGACTGAGCTGCAAAAGGAGCTGAACCTGCCCAAGAACCGCCTAATATGTGACATGCCCACCAGGTGGAACTCAACGTTGGCCATGCTGCAGCGACTGCACACGCAGCAGAGGGCCATCAATGAGTACCTTTGCGACTACGGCACCAGGACAGGGTCAGGGGAGGTTGGCTTTTTTTCCCCACGCCAGTGGAGCATGATCAGGGATGCATGCACTGTCCTCTCACCATTTGAGGAGGCCACGAGGATGGTGAGCAGTGACAGTGCATGCATCAGTGACACTGTACCTCTTGTCCACCTGTTGGAGCATACGCTGCGTGGGATAATGGACAGGGCACTTGAGGCAGAACAGAGGCAGGAAGAGGAGGACTTCCTTGCCTCTCAAGGCCCCCTTTATCCGGACAGTGTTCCTTCTGTCCCACCCATCACACAGGAAGAGGATGAGGAGGAGGAGGGAGGAGGAGGAGGAGGATTGTGTGAGCATGGAGGTGGAGCCTGGCACTCAGCATCAGCAGCAGCAGTCTTTTAGGGATGATGTACAGTCCCAACAAACCAGTGGACTTGTACGTGGCTGGGAGGAGGTGGCTGGCGATCATGTCATCCTCAGTGACCCAGAAGACTCCAGATCGAATGCCTCAGCTAACCTACGCTGCATGGCCTCCCTGATCCTGCAAAGCCTGCGGAAGGATGCTTGTGTTCTTCGGATCAAGGAGAGGGACCATTACTGGCTGGCCACTCTCCTTGATCCACGGTACAAGGGTAAGGTTGCAGACCTTATCTTGCCATCGCAGAGGGAGCAGAGGATGAGACATCTCAGGGAGGCCTTGCAGAATGGTCTGTGCAACGCGTTCCCAGAAACTGGGAGGTTACAGACTCCTGGTCCTGGACGACGAGTTGCTGAGGCTTCGGTCAGTAGCAGAAGGAGCTGTGGGGAAGGTGGACATCTGACCGATGCGTTCAGACAATTTTTTAGTCCGCAGCCCCAAGGTATGATCGGTTCCAGCAACCATCGCCAGCGTCTGATATACATGGTGCAGGAATACCTAGGGGCAAGGTCAGACTTGGACACCTTTCCCACCGAAAATCATCTGGCTTACTGGGTCCTGAGGATGGATCACTGGCCAGAGCTTGCACAGTATGCAATTGAGCTACTGGCCTGTCCTGCCTCCAGCGTTCTTTCCGAACGCACATTCAGTGCTGCTGGAGGATTTGTCACCGATCATAGGGTGCGCCTGTCCACCGACTCGGTTGATCGACTGACCTTCATAAAATTGAATCAGTCTTGGATCACCACCAGCTACCAGGCACCTGAAGCGGATATAACGGAATAATTTATAATGTCACATCCCTTCAAGACTGCCTATGCTGATGCTGAGTGACTGTCCTGTTATGTTCACTGAATATCCTCTTCCTCCTCCTCAATGATCCATGCCACCACACCAGTGCCTAAGGCACAATTTTTTCAGCCCCTGTATAACAGGGGCGTGTACTTACAATTTTTTTAAAAAAATGCTTCGCAACACGTGTGACTGCTGTGCTCCAAGTACAGTATCTGTGAGGGGTTGCAGTGTTGTGGCACCAGTGCCTAAGGCACAATTTTTCAGCTCCTGTTGGGGCGTGTAATTACAATTTTTAGGCAATGCTTTGCAACAGGTCTCATTGCTGTGCTAAGAGTATAATATCTGTGAGGGGTTGCAGTGTTGTGGCACCAGCACCAATGCCTAAGGCACAATTTTTCAGCCCCTGTTTAACAGGGGCGTGTAATTACAATTTTTTAAAAAGATGCTTCGCAACAGGTGTGACTGCTGTGCTCCAAGTACAGTATCTGTGAGGGGTTGCAGTGTTGTGGCACCAGCACCAGTGCCTAAGGCACAATTTTTCAGCCCCTATTGGGGCGTGTAATTACAATTTTTAGGCAATGCTTTTCAACAGGTCTCATTGCTGTGCTAAGAGTACAGTATCTGTGAGGGGTTGCAGTGTTGTGGCACCAGCACCAATGCCTAAGGCACAATTTTTTAGCCCCTGTTTAACAGGGGCGTGTAATTACAATTTTTTAAAAAGATGCTTCGCAACAGGTGTGACTGCTGTGCTCCAAGTACAGTATCTGTGAGGGGTTGCAGTGTTGTGGCACCAGTGCCTAAGGCACAATTTTTCAGCCCCTGTTGGGGCGTGTAATTACAATTTTTAGGCAATGCTTTGCAACAGGTCTCATTGCTGTGCTAAGAGTACAGTATCTGTGAGGGGTTGCAGTGTTGTGGCACCAGCACCAATGCCTAAGGCACAATTTTTCAGCCCCTGTTTAACAGGGGCGTGTAATTACAATTTTTTAAAAAGATGCTTCGCAACAGGTGTGACTGCTGTGCTCCAAGTACAGTATCTGTGAGGGGTTGCAGTGTTGTGGCACCAGCATCAGTGCCTAAGGCACAATTTTTCAGCCCCTGTTGGGGCATGTAATTACAATTTTTAGGCAATGCTTTGCAACAGGTCTCATTGCTGTGCTAAGAGTACAGTATCTGTGAGGGGTTGCAGTGTTGTGGCACCAGCACCAATGCCTAAGGCACAATTTTTTAGCCCCTGTTTAACAGGGGCGTGTAATTACAATTTTTTAAAAAGATGCTTCGCAACAGGTGTGACTGCTGTGCTCCAAGTACAGTATCTGTGAGGGGTTTCAGTGTTGTGGCACCAGTGCCTAAGGCACAATTTTTCAGCCCCTGTTGGGGCGTGTAATTACAATTTTTAGGCAATGCTTTGCAACAGGTCTCATTGCTGTGCTAAGAGTACAGTGTCTGTGAGGGGTTGCAGTGTTGTGGCACCAGCACCAATGCCTAAGGCACAATTTTTCAGCCCCTGTTTAACAGGGGCGTGTAATTACAAATCTTGATCTAATAGTTCACAGCAGGGCCCATTCCTGCGCCCACCAAGAGTAACTATGAGGGCCTACAGTCTTGTGGCAACACCGTCCACCACCACCACCGCCAAAGGCCCAATTTTTCTGCCCGGTTCAACAGGTGCATGCAATTACAAATCTTGATCTAATAACTCACAGCAGGGCCCATTCCTGCGCCCACCAAGAGTAACTGTGAGGGCTTACAGTCTTGTGGCAACACCGTCCACCACCACCACCACCAAAGGCCCAATTTTTCTGCCCGGTTCAACAGGTGCATGCAAGTACAAATCTTGATCTATTAACTCACAGCAGGGCCCATTCCCGTGCCCACCAGTCTTGTGGCTACACCAACATCTAATAGGGCAAATTTCTGCAGAGTATATACGGCAGGCCCCTACTTTCAAACATCCAACTTACAAACGACTCCTACTTGCAAACGGAAAGAGAAAACAGGAAGTGAGAGGAAATCTACCCCTAGGAAGGGAAATTCTATCATGTTAGATTTAATTTGGGAAAAAGGTATCTCCTCTCTACTGATGCTTTATCACCAATCCTTGTTTCAATTAAAACCCCACTTTTCCAAAAACATTTGTCATTGGGACGGAAAGTGAGGTGACATGTTCTGAACAGATGTGCAAAGACAGCAAATGTTACAGGGGTGATAACCCCTCCCTATGTTCTCCAAAAAGCTTAAAAATAGATTTTTTTGGGATGGAGCTACACTTCATAATGTACCTGTTCAGATTCTACTTAAGAACAAACCTACAGTCCGTGTCTTGTTTGCACCACCTATATACTGCTGTTCAGAGTATATAGGGTTGTAGGTATAGGGTTTTATTTTGGGTGCGGGGTCCCCCTTAATATCCATACAAGACCCAAAGGGGCTGGGGGGGGGGGGGGGGGGTGATGGGGTAGCCATGCCATTTTTCTCAAGGATTTTCAGCCATATGGCGGCCAGGACAAGACATGACATTAAAGCCACAAGTGGTTTTAAATGGCTTCTTTTTTTTCCTTTACAAATGTCATTTTGTGCAAGGACAGTTCTAAACACGGGAAACACATGCCACTTCACAGGCATACTTTAGACACCCCCCAGGTGCCATATTTAAAGGAAAATTTCACTTTTTTTTTTTCACTTTATGCATCATTAAAATGACTGCTCCCGAAAAAACGTTAGTTTTTAAAAGTTCTTTTTGCATTGATATATGTCCCCTGGGGCAGGACTCGGGTCCCCAAACCTGTTTTATGACATTAACATGCATATTGGCCGTTGTAATTAGCAATTTTGATTTCGAACGTTCGCGTCCATTATAACGAATAGGGTTCGAAAATTCGGTCCGTTCGAAGGTTCTGGTGCGAACCGAACCCGAGGGTGTTCGGCTCATCCCTACTGCCTATTATTCCTATTTCCCTACACTTTCCCCACATGCAAATGCCTGAGAAGAACACACTATCCCTGCCTATTTTTCCTCTTTCCCTACACTTTCCCCACACGGAAATGAATGAAAAATAGTTCACACTGTCCCTGCCTATTAATCCTCTTTCCCTCAACGCCGGAACACACTACACAAGGCTGCCGGCGCGGCGGCCTTATATAGTGTGGGGCGTGTACTAAACCCCTTGAGCTACAATTATTGCTCTCCTTGCTGCTGGCTCTATGATTGGCCAAGCATCCAGGGTGCATGCTTGGCCAATCATCAGCCAGCAATGCAGTGCGACTGGCGCAGTGCATTGTGGACCGTTCGCATCACACAAATTTGATGCGAACGGCCCGCAGAGTTCTGAACTCGACGAGCGGACGAACGGCCGATGTTCGATTCGAACATGGGTTCGAATCGAACACCGGGCCCATCCCTACCGAGGACTTTTAATCTCTCCCCTTTGAACAGCTCTCCGGTGTACCCCAAACAAAACAGGGGGATTAACCCAACACTCAGCAAGTCTTTCTGGGCCCGTCCACAGGTGTCTCTGTTGCAGTGTCCTGCATGTAGCTGGCTTTTCTGATGTTTTGAAAGCTGCTCGACAGAATTCGGAAATGCTCGCCCGTTTTCGGCTTCGGCGGGATTCAACGTTGTCCGTATAATGTCCGTATATTCTCGGCTCCAGTCCACTCAGTGAATTCCCGGAGAACTGTCAGGCAGCAATAAGCGGTGTTAGCACAGCTCTTTGTGCTCCATTCGTCCCGCACTACCAACAGGCGTTTCCTCAGAAAGATCTGCAGAGCATTGCAGGGGAAATCAGCAGAGATCAGGTTGAATCATTGGAAGCAGCTGCAGCTGATTACCCAGATCAGGAGGAGCGATTTCACACCACGTCCATCCCGGTCAGTCCCCGCAGCCAACTCTGGATTTGTTTTTTGATTCCAAAAGTATTTTCACTAAAAAAAATTTTTTGAATAGCACAATAGAAGAAAAATAGATCAATTGAATATGTCACTTCTGCACATATGCAGAAAACACTGCAAAATTTGATTTTTTTGCAATGTTTTACAATAGCAGAATACACCCACAGTATGTACAGGGTGTATCTCACAGTAACATATGCAGTGCTGGTGCACTGAGCTTGCAGATAAAAGTTATATTTTGATTGGCACTGGGCTCATGGCAGTGTAAAAAGACTGTGCACTGCAACCCAACCAGGTAAATCTATGTAAATCGCTTACTTATTAGAATTGATTTCTGAATCTGGACTCCTATATAATTCTCTCTCCCTCAAAGCAGACACAGGAACCCTGACCTACACTCTGTGGTGGGGTTTTTGAAATCCATATTTATATCAAGGAGTTCCAAGGGACAGGGACTTAGATTGCCATGCCCCATCGGATGTATAAATATATATCAGGGAGATGTGCAGATATATGTATATGTGTGTGTACCTGTGTGTATGTATGTATGTGTGTGCATATATATATATATATATATATATATATATATATATATATATATATATGTGTAATATGGTTTGTCATATCATGGTTGATATACCTGTTAGAAAGACACATGTCTCCTATCTCGTGGGAACCATTGTCCCCAGGTGCTAAGTGAATTTCCTTTTGTTTCACCAATCATCTTTGCAGACATCACGGCTCCCTCTCTCCAGGGGTCACTAACATACTAATGTCAGAACTGGTTGGGCTAAGGGATCAAAGGAGGTGGTTCGTTAATTCATAGACTGAATGGCACCAGTAGTTTAGATTTGAATATGGACATTTTAGGAGACTTCAGTATTAGCCAATCAGAAAGGTGAGCCAATGAGAACCAATCAGAGGGTGAGCCAACGAGAACCAATGAGCATTTAGATTTCAGAATTAGCCATTTAGACTTATAGCCAATGAATGTGTTCCATCTTTTGTTTGGTGGAGGATGTATATAAAATAGGGGAGAGCTAGCTGATGTCCTCTTCAGTTCCAGACCATCGGGGCGACAGGATGTCCATGTAATGTATACTTGTATCTCTAACCTATTTCTATCTTTAACCTATTTCTTTCCTAGGACTTGTCTTGAAATATTGATAACCATAATGATAGTGTATGTCTATTGTAACCATATGGCCTAAATTATCTTTGCAGCCTAAGCAACACTATACCTGTAACATCACTTGAGATATATGATAAGTTCTAATTATTATAACGTTTCTTTTCTGTATAAATAAATGTAATTGTTTTATCTTTTCGCATTATCTTTCATTTTTATTCTTATATAGACAAAGGTTTAATCACTTATTTTTTGTATCGTTAATTATTTAAGTGAGATATAAATTTAGCTTCAACAGATGGTGCCCTACGTGTGAGGAAGCTTGACGTTTGAGCGAATTGACGATTTTATATGTGGAGGACAAGACAAACTACAAAAAAAAAAGCGGTAAGCAGTTTTATGTCCTTGTTTGTATGCCTGCCTCCCTTGTCTTCACACCCAAACTAGCAAGCTTCTTTGAACATTGTTTATAGATATATAAGCTTTTGTCTGTACTAATACTTTGATGAGACTAATATGAACAGTATAAGTGAAATAAATTGTACTGAGAGTGTATGAGAAGACATGCTGCCTCCGTTGGGCCAAAATTGTGGAAGGGGGTCAGAGTTAATGATATGGGCTCTGATTGGACGTTGAAGGCAGTGAAAAGAACTAGGATCTGGGCCTTTCTGCCAACAAGCGCTTCTGGTAGACCCTTGCATGAGTCTAGGTCAAGACGCTTCCCAATCTGTGAGATTGAAATGCACCTGTGGGCCTAGGTCACACTAAATGATCTTGCTGTATATGAATCTATCTTTCTGTGTAAACTACTAACTGGGGATCGTAAGTTTTGTAATTAGATCTGTTGTAACTACTATAAATCATATTGCAATTAGGTGTGCATCAGTTAACTACCTCCTGATCCTAATTATCCAAGTTTGTGCTAAACATTCTTGAGATAACAGAAGTAATAAGCTTTTGTTAAGCATTTCTTTTGGAATATTTCAGAAAAGTCCACGGAGGGGATTGGACTATTATTTGGTTCAGGAAATCTCTAGGCTATTTTTTTGAAGGACTATAGCCAGGACAGAGAATATTGTTCTGGCAAGTAGTGAAAAAAAAGGCAGCAACATTCTTGCCAATTCTTGGCCAGAAAGTAGCTACCTCTGAAGAAGGCAAACTCTAAAGAGGTTGGGGGATCAGTTCAAGGTCCATCGTCCATAAAGGATGGGTAATCAAATCGCTTCAAAGAGGGCGTCTAACCGTGGGGAACCCCCCCCCCACTTGACCCCAAAGGAAGAAATGATAGATAAATATGGGTCTTGGGTTGTGAAATATATGCAAGATTGGGATCTCTGGACTGGCAAAATTTATTCTAAAAAAGGTACTTTTAAGCTAAAAACTTGGGAAGCCCTGTGGTGCAATCACCGCGGGAAGATGACACGAACAAATGAAAGAGATGCATGGAGCGCATGGATGGTAGAATCCATGCATAGAACTGATGATATAAATATTTTTACGGTGGGAGTTAAGGAGAAAACGCACCAAATGCTGAGAAGTAGGGACAAGCAGGGACAGCCACTAGAGCCACATCCCCAGAGTAGTGACAGTGATGAACAGGGATGAGGAATTGTCTGGATTGGGGCCTTATACAATCGCCCAGTCCTTGTGGGCGAGATACTCAGAAGCTGATAGGAATGGTCATCTATCAGCAGATGACAAAAAGGGGGAGGCCACAACTGGCTGCCAAGTTTAGCACCCCAATTAAGACCCCCAATGAACCACAGAACAACTCTTCCTGTGGAGCATTGAACCAAGAGGAAAGAGATATGGCAGCAAGCCAGGGAAAGGGAATGCTGGAATCAAGGGAGAAAAGTCATCCCGGTTCCGAAGACCATATACCATCAAAAGGGATACCTTCTTCCCCTCTGAAGGAAGAACTTCCGGAATATAGTAATCCCCCATTTACTGGCTGCGAGCCAGCATTCCCCCTTAGACGGCAGCTAACTAACCATTCCTCTGCTGTAAGCAATACGGGCAGTTATGCTACAGAGCCTATGTACCTTTATACCCCAAGTAACTAGCACCCCACAGCAAGGACCTGGGTGGTGTCACTCCAATGCAGAAAGCATATCACCCAATGTGGGCACACCTGTGTACCATGGCACTGTTAATGCCACCCTTCAGGGCTTTTTGCAGTTGGATAAAATGCCCCCACCTGGCAGCAACAATCTTCCCCCCGTCGTATTGGGATCCTGGGACAGAATCCCAAAAGACCAATCCACAACTGATGTCTTTTTCAGGTAGTATATCTGTCTATCCTGTAAGAGAACAGGTGGTTTATGAGAACCGTGGGAGATCCACTGGAAAGATGACACATCATGTGCCGTGGACTCCCTCCGAGATGAAGGGATTTCTGAGTGTTATCCCCCATCCAAGGACAGATCCCATTAAATTTGCCAAAGAGCTGCTGGACATCCAGGTAAACTACAATACAAACTGGGGTGCAAGAGGGAAACCGGTTTGCTTTAACTGCCACGGTCACATAAAGAGGGCGTGTAGAGCTCCAAGACGAAGTGGGCCACCACGAAGAGACCTCAAGTGAAGACATGCTGATATGTGTGATGTCTAGAGGTCATCGTTGACCTAGCTAATTGTGTAAATGTGTGTGGAATATGAAATATATGTCGTGTCGTGTGATGTCTGTTGTCTCAGCTGCTGACAGCCCACCCAAATAACCCCCCGTCTTTCTGACCAGGTCAGTGAGCATGTAAAGCAAACTGTATTGACATGCAAATTACCTGAGCCAAGATAATTAACCGTAATACTGAATTGAAAGGTGCATTTACTAAATTGTATTTGTTTTCCAGAGAAGACAGTTCTGCGAGAGGTTGGTGGTAAGGTATTAATGATTTGTAGATAAATGGTACCGCTAAAAGATTTATTACGGGTTGTTACATTTTTTTCTCACCATGGTGAATACATTTTTTTAAATTTTTTTGGGGGAATTATTGGTATACCATAAAACAAAAATCCACGTGGTATTAATATGTATTAAGTAATACATATTAGTAATAAGTTGAGCTCAACGATTTTTTTGCTATAAAAACAAAAGAAAAAGTGCACTGTTTATGTAATGTATATTTGTTTCATATGCTAATGTCTGGTTACAGGTGTATAACCATTGCTTTATTTTGTGTCTAGGAGGAAAAATGTAATGTTTATTACTAAAGATTTATTGGTGTTTTTATCCCTCAGATTCGATTGGGTTTATTTGTCAGCCCATTCGGCTGTGTTTTGGACTACCTAAGTGTGTGTCGTATGTTCTGATCAAATTCTGAAACAAGTCAGTGGCTATGCTGACTTTTGTGTAGATTTGTTACCCATAGGTGTCCTTCCTGTCCTAGACCCCTTGTGTACCTTAACTAGTTGTCTGTGTCCTGCATGCCAGGAAGTCCAGCGCCCCAGTGCTACACTATGCCCCTGTCATTCATGTGAGTCCTGTCTGAAGAGTTTAGGCAGTTTATTTTGTATGGGTGAAGGATAACATGGTCTGATTACCGAATTGATAGATGAGGACTGTGACGGAAGCTTCTGTCAGTATACCGCTTCCTAAGTCCTGGAACATGAGTCCAATGGATCTGGCTATAGGAACCCCCAAAAACTAGACAACACCAGTCTTGGAGTACATCAGGAATAGCTTTTATTTGAGATGCCACACACATATATACAGCCGGATGACTAAAAACCTAACCTAATTAGCATGAGCTAATTATCTAAATCAACACTGGTCTCATTGCTGTGCTAAGAGTACAGTATCTGTGAGGGGTTGCAGTGTTGTGGCACCAGCACCAATGCCTAAGGCACAATTTTTTAGCCCCTGTTTAACAGGGGCGTGTAATTACAATTTTTTAAAAAGATGCTTCGCAACAGGTGTGACTGCTGTGCTCCAAGTACAGTATCTGTGAGGGGTTTCAGTGTTGTGGCACCAGTGCCTAAGGCACAATTTTTCAGCCCCTGTTGGGGCGTGTAATTACAATTTTTAGGCAATGCTTTGCAACAGGTCTCATTGCTGTGCTAAGAGTACAGTGTCTGTGAGGGGTTGCAGTGTTGTGGCACCAGCACCAATGCCTAAGGCACAATTTTTCAGCCCCTGTTTAACAGGGGCGTGTAATTACAAATCTTGATCTAATAGTTCACAGCAGGGCCCATTCCTGCGCCCACCAAGAGTAACTATGAGGGCCTACAGTCTTGTGGCAACACCGTCCACCACCACCACCGCCAAAGGCCCAATTTTTCTGCCCGGTTCAACAGGTGCATGCAATTACAAATCTTGATCTAATAACTCACAGCAGGGCCCATTCCTGCGCCCACCAAGAGTAACTGTGAGGGCTTACAGTCTTGTGGCAACACCGTCCACCACCACCACCACCAAAGGCCCAATTTTTCTGCCCGGTTCAACAGGTGCATGCAAGTACAAATCTTGATCTATTAACTCACAGCAGGGCCCATTCCCATGCCCACCAGTCTTGTGGCTACACCAACATCTAATAGGGCAAATTTCTGCAGAGTATATACGGCAGGCCCCTACTTTCAAACATCCAATTTACAAACGACTCCTACTTGCAAACGGAAAGAGAAAACAGGAAGTGAGAGGAAATCTACCCCTAGGAAGGGAAATTCTATCATGTTAGATTTAATTTGGGAAAAAGGTATCTCCTCTCTACTGATGCTTTATCACCAATCCTTGTTTCAATTAAAACCCCACTTTTCCAAAAACATTTGTCATTGGGACGGAAAGTGAGGTGACATGTTCTGAACAGATGTGCAAAGACAGCAAATGTTACAGGGGTGATAACCCCTCCCTATGTTCTCCAAAAAGCTTAAAAATAGATTTTTTTGGGATGGAGCTACACTTCATAATGTACCTGTTCAGATTCTACTTAAGAACAAACCTACAGTCCGTGTCTTGTTTGCACCACCTATATACTGCTGTTCAGAGTATATAGGGTTGTAGGTATAGGGTTTTATTTTGGGTGCGGGGTCCCCCTTAATATCCATACAAGACCCAAAGGGGCTGGGGGGGGGGGGGGGGGGGGGTGATGGGGTAGCCATGCCTTTTTTCTCAAGGATTTTCAGCCATTTGGCGGCCAGGACAAGACATGACATTAAAGCCACAAGTGGTTTTAAATGGCTTCTTTTTTTCCTTTACAAATGTCATTTTGTGCAAGGACAGTTCTAAACACGGGAAACACATGCCACTTCACAGGCATACTTTAGACACCCCCCAGGTGCCATATTTAAAGGAAAATTTCACTTTTTTTTTTTCACTTTATGCATCATTAAAATGACTGCTCCCGAAAAAACGTTAGTTTTTAAAAGTTATTTTTGCATTGATATATGTCCCCTGGGGCAGGACCCGGGTCCCCAAACCTGTTTTATGACATTAACATGCATATTGGCCGTTGTAATTAGCAATTTTGATTTCGAACGTTCGCGTCCATTATAACGAATAGGGTTCGAAAATTCGGTCCGTTCGAAGGTTCTGGTGCGAACCGAACCCGAGGGTGTTCGGCTCATCCCTACTGCCTATTATTCCTATTTCCCTACACTTTCCCCACATGCAAATGCCTGAGAAGAACACACTATCCCTGCCTATTTTTCCTCTTTCCCTACACTTTCCCCACACGGAAATGAATGAAAAATAGTTCACACTGTCCCTGCCTATTAATCCTCTTTCCCTCAATGCCGGAACACACTGCACAAGGCTGCCGGCGTGGCGGCCTTATATAGTGTGGGGCGTGTACTAAACCCCTTGAGCTACAATTATTGCTCTCCTTGCTGCTGGCTCTATGATTGGCCAAGCATCCAGGGTGCATGCTTGGCCAATCATCAGCCAGCAATGCAGTGCGACTGGCGCAGTGCATTGTGGACCGTTCGCATCACACAAATTTGATGCGAACGGCCCGCAGAGTTCTGAACTCGACGAGCGGACGAACGGCCGATGTTCGATTCGAACATGGGTTCGAATCGAACACCGGGCCCATCCCTACCGAGGACTTTTAATCTCTCCCCTTTGAACAGCTCTCCGGTGTACCCCAAACAAAACAGGGGGATTAACCCAACACTCAGCAAGTCTTTCTGGGCCCGTCCACAGGTGTCTCTGTTGCAGTGTCCTGCATGTAGCTGGCTTTTCTGATGTTTTGAAAGCTGCTCGACAGAATTCGGAAATGCTCGGCCGTTTTCGGCTTCGGCGGGATTCAACGTTGTCCGTATAATGTCCGTATATTCTCGGCTCCAGTCCACTCAGTGAATTCCCGGAGAACTGTCAGGCAGCAATAAGCGGTGCTCAAACCAATAAAACAGCGCTGGCAAACAAAAATTGTGACAAAATAATAAATGATCCCACAAAATTGACAAACATCAATAATGTGTGTGAAGTGGTTACATGTCTGACACAAACCAATCCCATAAAAAATAAACTAGCATCAAATAATATGTGTGATAAATTATTACATAAGTGACATGATTGAATAATAACCATAAAATTATTTCATAGATACCAAAATTGAATAAGTGATCAATGTGGTAAGAAGATATATAAAAAAAAAAAAAAAAAAAAAAAAAATAATAATGTGAGTAAGTCCAGTTATTGTCCCAAAAAAACAAGAACCAAAATAAATGTACATATGAGTTCCTTCTTGGAATAGACTCACCGGGCTAGCAGACAGACAGAGCAGCAAAGCAGAGGGCAGATATGCAGACAAACTGTGGTTCGGCAAGTAGGCACAAAAGCAGAGCTGAATAAACAAGCCAGTGGGATGAGAGGATCCAGGGAGCGATGCATGCACACAAGGCACAGTGATGTTCTTGGAGATATTGTACCGATAATAGAAGAGAGCAAATTTTAAAGTGTTGTAGAAGGATTTTTAAAATGCGCGCTCTGCGCTACTTACAGGATGCATAAAGGAAGGCAAACTTCTCAGATACTTCCGCGGTTGCAGCTGGTTTAGCGTGCGCTCCACGGGAACAGGAAGTGGCGTCAGTGGTTAGATCCTTGGCCGGAAATTACGTCGACGCGTTTCGCCCCTCCTCCAGGGCGTCATCAAAAGACATCACTTCCGGCCAAAGGGATGTGATATTTATACTAGATGGAGAGCAGAAAACCCCTCCTTTTACCAGGTGTAGCTAGATGGAGATCAGAAAACCCCTCCTTTTAACAGGTGGAGCTAAACGCCAAAACATGATCAGAGGGGATAAGATCACTTATTGTCCTGCATGATCATCATATGAGTTTGCATAAAGCCTTTAATAAGCTGGCGATAAAAAAAGGGGGGGTAAACCCCGACAATTACAATGTACAGTAAAAACAAATAACACATAGTGTATACAATATACAATATGCCGTAAATAAGCAAAATTGTTAAAAAATATATATATAAAATGTAATTAGAATTACATATATATAAGAACATAATCCCAGGATTAGGAATTTGAACTTGCAGTATAATATATTATCCCTTAAAAACTTATTTTAAAATGAAAATTGAAATTAAAGTAATTGATTTGTCCCAAAAGTTTGGAAATCCCTCTCCCGGACATTAACTGAAAAAATAATTAAAAAAAATAAATAATATAAAAAAAATATATAAATAAAATAAAATAAAATAAAATAAAAAATAAAATAAAATTAAAATAAAATTCAATTAAATTTAAAAATAAAAAATAAAATAAAAATGAAATGAAAATAAAAATAAAATTAAATTAAAAAAATATAAAAATAAAATTAAAATAAAAATAGAAATAGAAATGAAAATAAAATTAAAATGAAAAAGAAAGTAAAAAATAATAATAAGAAAAATAAAATTAAAATAAAATATAAAAATAAAAATCTAAATAAAAATAGAAAAAATTATATATAAATAAAACAATATAAATAAAAAATAAAATAAAAAACAAAACAAAACTGAAATGCCCAGAAATAGGGAGGGACCAAACTACCAGTTGGACAAAAAGCAATTTAAATCCAAATCAATATTGATACCCAAAGGACTTAAAGTCCGCAGTCTATGGATCCATTGTGTCTCGTTCTGGGAAATTGAACGTTTTAGGTTAGAACCTCTCCAGTGCTGTTCCACCTTGTCAATTCCACAGAACGTCAAGACACTAGGATCTCGATCATGGAACATTCTGAAATGGTTGGAGAGGCTGTGGTGTTTGTATCCTTTCCTAATTCTGTTAACATGCTCCCTCAACCTCACCCCCAGTGGTCTAGTGGTTCTCCCCACATATTGGAGCCCACAGGGGCAGGCAAGCAAATATGTCACGTGCGTGGTCCCACACGTGATAAACTTTTTGATCTCATAAGACTTTCCAGTAGAAAAAGAGCTAAACTGCATGATTTTTCTTTTCCTGAATTTTGATGTTCTACACATCATGCATCTCCCACAGCTGTAAAAACCTGTCTGGTCCAAAAAGGTGAACAATTTTTTTGGGGGGTTCACAACATTATGTGCCAATTGCAGTCTCAGGGTGGGAGGCTTGGTGTAAATAAAATTAGGCCGACTGGGTAATACCGATTTTAGCTCTTTGTCTTCCATTAAAAGAGGCCAGTGTTTTTTTATAATTTTCTCAAATTCTTTATACTGGCGATTATATCCAGTTAAAAAAGCTGTGCCAAAATCTTGTTGCTTTTTAGGTTTCTTCCTAAATAAATCATCTCTATTCATTTCTCCAATATCCTCTTTAATCCGCTTGAGATCTTCCAGATTGTATCCTTTATCTTGAAACCGCTCTAGGATCAGGTTCGCCTGTGAGTTGTAATCTTCTTTCTTGTTACAATTTCTCCTGACCCTGAGCATTTGGCTTTTAGGAATTCCGCCTAGCCACCTGGGATGGTGGCAACTGGTAAGTGGAATGTATCCATTCCTATCTACATCTTTAAAAAATGTGCGTGTGAACAATTTATTTCCTTCCTTAAAGATTGTCAGATCCAAGAAATTTATCTCCTTGTCACTAAAAACTTCTGAGAAGGAAATGCCAAACGGATTAATACTCATTCCATCCAGGAAAAATTTAAAAGATTCTTGCGATCCTGCCCAAATAACTATGATGTCATCTATATATATCGTTTATATAGTTTCAGCTGTGGGATGTTTAGACTATAAATGGCCTCCTTTTCCCAGAAGCTCATGAAAAGATTGGCAACCGATGGGGCATATTTAGCCCCCATCGCGACGCCCTTCTTTTGTCTAAAAAATTCTTTTTCATGCCAGAAAAAATTATGACTCATAGCCAGATCTAAGGTTTGCAGAATGAATGTTTTTTGTTTTTCTTTAATATTAAGATTTCCCAATGCCCAATCAACGGCCTGTAGGGCATGGGCTTGCTGGATATTGGTGTAAAGAGAATTTACGTCTATACTTGCTAGAATACAGTTCTCATCCACGGTCATTGGCCTAATAAGCTCTATTAAATCCTTGCTATCCTTGAGATATGCAGGGCATTGGGTGGTGAGTGGCTGTAAAAAATAATCCAAATATTCACCAATTCTGGAGAACAAAGATTCAATTCCACTTATTATTGGTCGCCCAGGCGGCTTCAGTGGATTTTTATGTAATTTTGGTAGCTGATATATCACTGGAACTCTAGGAGCATCTGGGATCAAATATCGTGCTTCTTTTTTCTTCAAGATGCCATCAGTTGTTGCTTTCTTTATTAATTTCTTCAGTTTATCTTTAAACTTCTTAGTGGGGTTTCCTTTTAGTTTTTCGTAGGTATCTTGGTCTCCAACCAATCTATTGAGCTCATCTAGGTAATCATTTTTGTTGAGTATTACTACTCCACCGCCCTTGTCGGCTGACCTAATTACTATGTTCTTGTTCTTTTCCAATAGCTCCAACCCATTTTCCAGATCTTTTTTCCGCCTATTTTTCCGACCTAATAGGCGGAAAAAAGATCTGGAAAATGGGTTGGAGCTATTGGAAAAGAACAAGAACATAGTAATTAGGTCAGCCGACAAGGGCGGTTGAGTAGTAATACTCAACAAAAATGATTACCTAGATGAGCTCAATAGATTGGTTGGAGACCAAGATACCTACGAAAAACTAAAAGGAAACCCCACTAAGAAGTTTAAAGATAAACTGAAGAAATTAATAAAGAAAGCAACAACTGATGGCATCTTGAAGAAAAAAGAAGCACGATATTTGATCCCAGATGCTCCTAGAGTTCCAGTGATATATCAGCTACCAAAATTACATAAAAATCCACTGAAGCCGCCTGGGCGACCAATAATAAGTGGAATTGAATCTTTGTTCTCCAGAATTGGTGAATATTTGGATTATTTTTTACAGCCACTCACCACCCAATGCCCTGCATATCTCAAGGATAGCAAGGATTTAATAGAGCTTATTAGGCCAATGACCGTGGATGAGAACTGTATTCTAGCAAGTATAGACGTAAATTCTCTTTACACCAATATCCAGCAAGCCCATGCCCTACAGGCCGTTGATTGGGCATTGGGAAATCTTAATATTAAAGAAAAACAAAAAACATTCATTCTGCAAACCTTAGATCTGGCTATGAGTCATAATTTTTTCTGGCATGAAAAAGAATTTTTTAGACAAAAGAAGGGCGTCGCGATGGGGGCTAAATATGCCCCATCGGTTGCCAATCTTTTCATGAGCTTCTGGGAAAAGGAGGCCATTTATAGTCTAAACATCCCACAGCTGAAACTATATAAACGATATATAGATGACATCATAGTTATTTGGGCAGGATCGCAAGAATCTTTTAAATTTTTCCTGGATGGAATGAGTATTAATCCGTTTGGCATTTCCTTCTCAGAAGTTTTTAGTGACAAGGGGATAAATTTCTTGGATCTGACAATCTTTAAGGAAGGAAATAAATTGTTCACACGCACATTTTTTAAAGATGTAGATAGGAATGGATACATTCCACTTACCAGTTGCCACCATCCCAGGTGGCTAGGCGGAATTCCTAAAAGCCAAATGCTCAGGGTCAGGAGAAATTGTAACAAGAAAGAAGATTACAACTCACAGGCGAACCTGATTCTAGAGCGGTTTCAAGATAAAGGATACAATCTGGAAGATCTCAAGCGGATTAAAGAGGATATTGGAGAAATGAATAGAGATGATTTATTTAGGAAGAAACCTAAAAAGCAACAAGATTTTGGCACAGCTTTTTTAACTGGATATAATCGCCAGTATAAAGAATTTGAGAAAATTATAAAAAAACACTGGCCTCTTTTAATGGAAGACAAAGAGCTAAAATCGGTATTACCCAGTCGGCCTAATTTTATTTACACCAAGCCTCCCACCCTGAGACTGCAATTGGCACATAATGTTGTGAACCCCCCAAAAAAATTGTTCACCTTTTTGGACCAGACAGGTTTTTACAGCTGTGGGAGATGCATGATGTGTAGAACATCAAA
Source organism: Lithobates sylvaticus (assembly GCA_028564925.1). Lineage (NCBI taxonomy): Eukaryota > Metazoa > Chordata > Amphibia > Anura > Ranidae > Lithobates > Lithobates sylvaticus. The sequence goes on along the minus strand of CM053037.1, from coordinate 103,968,778 downwards.
ATTCAGGAAAAGAAAAATCATGCAGTTTAGCTCTTTTTCTACTGGAAAGTCTTATGAGATCAAAAAGTTTATCACGTGTGGGACCACGCACGTGACATATTTGCTTGCCTGCCCCTGTGGGCTCCAATATGTGGGGAGAACCACTAGACCACTGGGGGTGAGGTTGAGGGAGCATGTTAACAGAATTAGGAAAGGATACAAACACCACAGCCTCTCCAACCATTTCAGAATGTTCCATGATCGAGATCCTAGTGTCTTGACGTTCTGTGGAATTGACAAGGTGGAACAGCACTGGAGAGGTTCTAACCTAAAACGTTCAATTTCCCAGAACGAGACACAATGGATCCATAGACTGCGGACTTTAAGTCCTTTGGGTATCAATATTGATTTGGATTTAAATTGCTTTTTGTCCAACTGGTAGTTTGGTCCCTCCCTATTTCTGGGCATTTCAGTTTTGTTTTGTTTTTTATTTTATTTTTTATTTATATTGTTTTATTTATATATAATTTTTTTATTTTTATTTAGATTTTTATTTTTATATTTTATTTTAATTTTATTTTTCTTATTATTATTTTTTACTTTCTTTTTCATTTTAATTTTATTTTCATTTCTATTTCTATTTTTATTTTAATTTTATTTTTATATTTTTTTAATTTAATTTAATTTTTATTTTCATTTCATTTTTATTTTATTTTTTATTTTTAAATTTAATTTTATTTTATTTTAATTTTATTTTATTTTATTTTATTTATATATTTTTTTATATTATTTATTTTTAATTATTTTTTCAGTTAATGTCCGGGAGAGGGATTTCCAAACTTTTGGGACAAATCAATTACTTTAATTTCAATTTTCATTTTAAAATAAGTTTTTAAGGGATAATATATTATACTGCAAGTTCAAATTCCTAATCCTGGGATTATGTTCTTATATATATGTAATTCTAATTACATTTTATATATATATTTTTTAACAATTTTGCTTATTTACGGCATATTGTATATTGTATACACTATGTGTTATTTGTTTTTACTGTACATTGTAATTGTCGGGGTTTACCCCCCCTTTTTTTATCGCCAGCTTATTAAAGGCTTTATGCAAACTCATATGATGATCATGCAGGACAATAAGTGATCTTATCCCCTCTGATCATGTTTTGGCGTTTAGCTCCACCTGTTAAAAGGAGGGGTTTTCTGATCTCCATCTAGCTACACCTGGTAAAAGGAGGGGTTTTCTGCTCTCCATCTAGTATAAATATCACATCCCTTTGGCCGGAAGTGATGTCTTTTGATGACGCCCTGGAGGAGGGGCGAAACGCGTCGACGTAATTTCCGGCCAAGGATCTAACCACTGACGCCACTTCCTGTTCCCGTGGAGCGCACGCTAAACCAGCTGCAACCGCGGAAGTATCTGAGAAGTTTGCCTTCCTTTATGCATCCTGTAAGTAGCGCAGAGCGCGCATTTTAAAAATCCTTCTACAACACTTTAAAATTTGCTCTCTTCTATTATCGGTACAATATCTCCAAGAACATCACTGTGCCTTGTGTGCATGCATCGCTCCCTGGATCCTCTCATCCCACTGGCTTGTTTATTCAGCTCTGCTTTTGTGCCTACTTGCCGAACCACAGTTTGTCTGCATATCTGCCCTCTGCTTTGCTGCTCTGTCTGTCTGCTAGCCCGGTGAGTCTATTCCAAGAAGGAGCTCATATGTACATTTATTTTGGTTCTTGTTTTTTTGGGACAATAACTGGACTTACTCACATTATTATTTTTTTTTTTTTTTTTTTTATATATCTTCTTACCACATTGATCACTTATTCAATTTTGGTATCTATGAAATAATTTTATGGTTATTATTCAATCATGTCACTTATGTAATAATTTATCACACATATTATTTGATGCTAGTTTATTTTTTATGGGATTGGTTTGTGTCAGACATGTAACCACTTCACACACATTATTGATGTTTGTCAATTTTGTGGGATCATTTATTATTTTGTCACAATTTTTGTTTGCCAGCGCTGTTTTATTGGTTTGAGCATTTTTTGAAGGTTATAGCACTTTCTTATCAGCAGCTGCACATTTTTTGTGTTTTCTTTTTCTCGTTCAATATTGCACACGTCTATTCCAGCGCCGTTTCTTTGTTTATATAGCAATAAGCGGTGTTAGCACAGCTCTTTGTGCTCCATTCGTCCCGCACTACCAACAGGCGTTTCCTCAGAAAGATCTGCAGAGCATTGCAGGGGAAATCAGCAGAGATCAGGTTGAATCATTGGAAGCAGCTGCAGCTGATTACCCAGATCAGGAGGAGCGATTTCACACCACGTCCATCCCGGTCAGTCCCCGCAGCCAACTCTGGATTTGTTTTTTGATTCCAAAAGTATTTTCACTAAAAAAAATTTTTTGAATAGCACAATAGAAGAAAAATAGATCAATTGAATATGTCACTTCTGCACATATGCAGAAAACACTGCAAAATTTGATTTTTTTGCAATGTTTTACAATAGCAGAATACACCCACAGTATGTACAGGGTGTATCTCACAGTAACATATGCAGTGCTGGTGCACTGAGCTTGCAGATAAAAGTTATATTTTGATTGGCACTGGGCTCATGGCAGTGTAAAAAGACTGTGCACTGCAACCCAACCAGGTAAATCTATGTAAATCGCTTACTTATTAGAATTTATTTTTTGAATCTGGACTCCTATATAATTCTCTCTCCCTCAAAGCAGACACAGGAACCTTGACCTACACTCTGTGGTGGGGTTTTTGAAATCCATATTTATATCAAGGAGTTCCAAGGGACAGGGACTTAGATTGCCATGCCCCATCGGATGTATAAATATATATCAGGGAGATGTGCAGATATATGTATATGTGTGTGTACCTGTGTGTATGTATGTATGTGTGTGCATATATATATATATATATATATATATATATATATATATATATATATATATATATATATATATGTGTAATATGGTTTGTGATATCATGGTTGATATACCTGTTAGAAAGACACATGTCTCCTATCTCGTGGGAACCATTGTCCCCAGGTGCTAAGTGAATTTCCTTTTGTTTCACCAATCATCTTTGCAGACATCACGGCTCCCTCTCTCCAGGGGTCACTAACATACTAATGTCAGAACTGGTTGGGCTGAGGGATCAAAGGAGGTGGTTCGTTAATTCATAGACTGAATGGCACCAGTAGTTTAGATTTGAATATGGACATTTTAGGAGACTTCAGTATTAGCCAATCAGAAAGGTGAGCCAATGAGAACCAATCAGAGGGTGAGCCAACGAGAACCAATGAGCATTTAGATTTCAGAATTAGCCATTTAGACTTATAGCCAATGAATGTGTTCCATCTTTTGTTTGGTGGAGGATGTATATAAAATAGGGGAGAGCTAGCTGATGTCCTCTTCAGTTCCAGACCATCGGGGCGACAGGATGTCCATGTAATGTATACTTGTATCTCTAACCTATTTCTATCTTTAACCTATTTCTTTCCTAGGACTTGTCTTGAAATATTGATAACCATAATGATAGTGTATGTCTATTGTAACCATATGGCCTAAATTATCTTTGCAGCCTAAGCAACACTATACCTGTAACATCACTTGAGATATATGATAAGTTCTAATTATTATAACGTTTCTTTTCTGTATAAATAAATGTAATTGTTTTATCTTTTCGCATTGTTATCTTTCATTTTTATTCTTATATAGACAAAGGTTTAATCACTTATTTTTTGTATCGTTAATTATTTAAGTGAGATATAAATTTAGCTTCAACAGATGGTGCCCTACGTGTGAGGAAGCTTGACGTTTGAGCGAATTGACGATTTTATATGTGGAGGACAAGACAAACTACAAAAAAAAAAGCGGTAAGCAGTTTTATGTCCTTGTTTGTATGCCTGCCTCCCTTGTCTTCACACCCAAACTAGCAAGCTTCTTTGAACATTGTTTATAGATATATAAGCTTTTGTCTGTACTAATACTTTGATGAGACTAATATGAACAGTATAAGTGAAATAAATTGTACTGAGAGTGTATGAGAAGACATGCTGCCTCCGTTGGTCCAAAATTGCGGAAGGGGGTCAGAGTTAATGATATGGGCTCTGATTGGACGCTTGAAGGCAGTGAAAAGAACTAGGATCTGGGCCTTTCTGCCAACAAGCGCTTCTGGTAGACCCTTGCATGAGTCTAGGTCAAGACGCTTCCCAATCTGTGAGATTGAAATGCACCTGTGGGCCTAGGTCACACTAAATGATCTTGCTGTATATGAATCTATCTTTCTGTGTAAACTACTAACTGGGGATCGTAAGTTTTGTAATTAGATCTGTTGTAACTACTATAAATCATATTGCAATTAGGTATGCATCAGTTAACTACCTCCTGATCCTGATTATCCAAGTTTGTGCTAAACATTCTTGAGATAACAGAAGTAATAAGCTTTTGTTAAGCATTTCTTTTGGAATATTTCAGAAAAGTCCACGGAGGGGATTGGACTATTATTTGGTTCAGGAAATCTCTAGGCTATTTTTTTGAAGGACTATAGCCAGGACAGAGAATATTGTTCTGGCAAGTAGTGAAAAAAAAGGCAGCAACATTCTTGCCAATTCTTGGCCAGAAAGTAGCTACCTCTGAAGAAGGCAAACTCTAAAGAGGTTGGGGGATCAGTTCAAGGTCCATCGTCCATAAAGGATGGGTAATCAAATCGCTTCAAAGAGGGCGTCTAACCGTGGGGAACCCCCCCCCCCCCCCCCCCACTTGACCCCAAAGGAAGAAATGATAGATAAATATGGGTCTTGGGTTGTGAAATATATGCAAGATTGGGATCTCTGGACTGGCAAAATTTATTCTAAAAAAGGTACTTTTAAGCTAAAAACTTGGGAAGCCCTGTGGTGCAATCACCGCGGGAAGATGACACGAACAAATGAAAGAGATGCATGGAGCGCATGGATGGTAGAATCCATGCATAGAACTGATGATATAAATATTTTTACGGTGGGAGTTAAGGAGAAAACGCACCAAATGCTGAGAAGTAGGGACAAGCAGGGACAGCCACTAGAGCCACATCCCCAGAGTAGTGACAGTGATGAACAGGGATGAGGAATTGTCTGGATTGGGGCCTTATACAATCGCCCAGTCCTTGTGGGCGAGATACTCAGAAGCTGATAGGAATGGTCATCTATCAGCAGATGACAAAAAGGGGGAGGCCACAACTGGCTGCCAAGTTTAGCACCCCAATTAAGACCCCCAATGAACCACAGAACAACTCTTCCTGTGGAGCATTGAACCAAGAGGAAAGAGATAGGGCAGCAAGCCAGGGAAAGGGAATGCTGGAATCAAGGGAGAAAAGTCATCCCGGTTCCGAAGACCATATACCATCAAAAGGGATACCTTCTTCCCCTCTGACGGAAGAACTTCCGGAATATAGTAATCCCCCATTTACTGGCTGCGAGCCAGCATTCCCCCTTAGACGGCAGCTAACTAACCATTCCTCTGCTGTAAGCAATACGGGCAGTTATGCTACAGAGCCTATGTACCTTTATACCCCAAGTAACTAGCACCCCACAGCAAGGACCTGGGTGGTGTCACTCCAATGCAGAAAGCATATCACCCAATGTGGGCACACCTGTGTACCATGGCACTGTTAATGCCACCCTTCAGGGCTTTTTGCAGTTGGATAAAATGCCCCCACCTGGCAGCAACAATCTTCCCCCGTCGTATTGGGATCCTGGGACAGAATCCCAAAAGACCAATCCACAACTGATGTCTTTTTCAGGTAGTATATCTGTCTATCCTGTAAGAGAACAGGTGGTTTATGAGAACCGTGGGAGATCCACTGGAAAGATGACACATCATGTGCCGTGGACTCCCTCCGAGATGAAGGGATTTCTGAGTGTTATCCCCCATCCAAGGACAGATCCCATTAAATTTGCCAAAGAGCTGCTGGACATCCAGGTAAACTACAATACAAACTGGGGTGCAAGAGGGAAACCGGTTTGCTTTAACTGCCACGGTCACATAAAGAGGGCGTGTAGAGCTCCAAGACGAAGTGGGCCACCACGAAGAGACCTCAAGTGAAGACATGCTGATATGTGTGATGTCTAGAGGTCATCGTTGACCTAGCTAATTGTGTAAATGTGTGTGGAATATGAAATATATGTCGTGTCGTGTGATGTCTGTTGTCTCAGCTGCTGACAGCCCACCCAAATAACCCCCCGTCTTTCTGACCAGGTCAGTGAGCATGTAAAGCAAACTGTATTGACATGCAAATTACCTGAGCCAAGATAATTAACCGTAATACTGAATTGAAAGGTGCATTTACTAAATTGTATTTGTTTTCCAGAGAAGACAGTTCTGCGAGAGGTTGGTGGTAAGGTATTAATGATTTGTAGATAAATGGTACCGCTAAAAGATTTATTACGGGTTGTTACATTTTTTTCTCACCATGGTGAATACATTTTTTTAAATTTTTTTGGGGGAATTATTGGTATACCATAAAACAAAAATCCACGTGGTATTAATATGTATTAAGTAATACATATTAGTAATAAGTTGAGCTCAACGATTTTTTTGCTATAAAAACAAAAGAAAAAGTGCACTGTTTATGTAATGTATATTTGTTTCATATGCTAATGTCTGGTTACAGGTGTATAACCATTGCTTTATTTTGTGTCTAGGAGGAAAAATGTAATGTTTATTACTAAAGATTTATTGGTGTTTTTATCCCTCAGATTCGATTGGGTTTATTTGTCAGCCCATTCGGCTGTGTTTTGGACTACCTAAGTGTGTGTCGTATGTTCTGATCAAATTCTGAAACAAGTCAGTGGCTATGCTGACTTTTGTGTAGATTTGTTACCCATAGGTGTCCTTCCTGTCCTAGACCCCTTGTGTACCTTAACTAGTTGTCTGTGTCCTGCATGCCAGGAAGTCCAGCGCCCCAGTGCTACACTATGCCCCTGTCATTCATGTGAGTCCTGTCTGAAGAGTTTAGGCAGTTTATTTTGTATGGGTGAAGGATAACATGGTCTGATTACCGAATTGATAGATGAGGACTGTGACGGAAGCTTCTGTCAGTATACCGCTTCCTAAGTCCTGGAACATGAGTCCAATGGATCTGGCTATAGGAACCCCCAAAAACTAGACAACACCAGTCTTGGAGTACATCAGGAATAGCTTTTATTTGAGATGCCACACACATATATACAGCCGGATGACTAAAAACCTAACCTAATTAGCATGAGCTAATTATCTAAATCAACACTGGACACCTTCATTCAATTGCTGGGTTAATTAGCACATACAACAATAGGTGGAACACTCCCCAGAATCCGTGTCAAGCAAGACCACTCATTTGCATTATACAAGACAACAGACAGGTGACTGGAGTTGACGACATTAGCATCTGAAATGTCCAGAGTCTATGTGTCTTGGGGGGCCAGCATGGACCTGAGTCTAAGTAAAACCAGCTCATCGGTCCCCAGCTCACAAACAGCACCGTTCCCCCAAATGCCAGGGCCTATAATCGCAAGGCAATAGGCTTGAATTCAGTCCCCTCCAACAGCCTCTGTCCCGGCTAGGTCTGTCACATTTCTCCCCTTTCGGCAGGAGACTAACACAGGAGGAGACCCCAGACGGGTTGACTCCAAAGTTAGTCCATAGTTCCAGTCCTCTAATGCCTGTACCCACACAGTACCCCAAACAAATTGTTTCAAACCGAGCACTACTCCCCCAGCCAACCTCTGCCTCTCTCATAGAACATACCCGCTGCTGGGGGGAAGTGCGGACTGGTCCTTCCTCCTGGAGACCCTTTAGCCGCAGGAGAGAAGACAGGGTGGCTGGGCTCAGTCGGTCATGCTGTTGGGCATATGGGCCTACTGCCCAGCATCCCTGGGGTATACAGGTGGAGATTGAATTCCCATCCACCTTTACAGGAAATCTGTCCTGTGTTAGTTGTGGGCAGAGGCCAGCAGCGCTCTGTTCCGTTGCCAGCAGTTCAGCTGGGCGTAGGAGCTTACCTACATCATCTGCTCCAGCTAACTGTTGGGGAGAGAGGCCGACTGCCCCAGCTCCTTGGAACTCTGCAGCTGTTATCGATGCTGGGGAGAGGTTGGTAGCACTCTGCCCGGTTGCCAGCACTTCTGCTGGTTTTCTGTTAGTGGAGACCACAGGCCCATCCACCGACACCATATCAAGCTGCAGTTGTGAGGTGACAACTGCATTCTCTCCTTGGATCCTGATCTGCAACTCGTGATGGACTGCCACCTCCTCACCCTGGGCCTCCAGAATTGCTGTAGGTGTGGGGCAGAGGTCTTGGACTCTCTGTCCGGTTGCCAGCACTTCTGCTGGAGGTTTGCTAGGTGGTTCCTCCTCTACAGAAACGTCTATTAAATCTCCAGTCTCTGGAATTGCTAAACGTGTGGGACAGAGGTCTCGGACCCTCTGTTCAGTTACCAGATCTTCAGCTGGAGAAGTTTGTTGTAACTCCATAGATGCTGCTGGCAGAAAATCACATGTCCCTGTCAGAGTTGTGGGGGAAAGGCCAACTACCTCTTCCCTCAAGAAGGCCGAAGCCACTGTTGGTGCTGGGCAGAAGTTAGCAGAGCTCTGCCCAATTGTCAGCACTTCCGCTTTGGGGACGACATTCTCCGGAGTTTCCACTGCCGATTCTCTGGCATGCTGCTGAACGTGTTCTAGCAGTTTCCTGTATGCCCTTTCCAGATGCTGTTCCTTCCTTAACAAATGGTCCAGATCAGATTTAAGTTCTGAGACCCCTGCAAGACCGAGCATAGCCTCTCTATTTTCTCGCAGGTCCTCAAGGGTAGGTTCCCCTTCATCGCCAAACACAAAACGATCTGTAAGGCTCTCCTACAGCAATCCAGGGCCTCCAAAGTCATATCCCCCCGGAGAGCATTCTGTTGTCTCCCCTAAATATCCCTGCTCTGCGTGCCATTGCAGAGCCCGATAATGATTGTCCAGCTCTATCTCCTGCTGGACAAGCCTGTCCAACTCAGTCACCCATTGCTCCTGGGGCCGCTCTCCCAGGAATGCCATCCACAATGTCCGTTGGTCACTGGCCCTTTGCTCTTGGGTTGGAAAGAACTTGCCCTATTTTATACTAGCGAGCTGGAGGGCTCCAATCCACAGCTCCACCTGAATCTGCTGCCTGAGCTCCAGGTATTCATCCTCAGACACAGTCCTGGTGTATGCTGAAAGGATGATCCGCAGCAGCCCCGGGAACTCTGATGCCAGATCCATATCTCCGCTGGGGTGACGGAAGTGTTCTATCCTGATCTTGGATCCCGGTGGAGGTTTGGATGTGCCAGACTGCAGGAAGCACGATCCCACTGCTTGCCAACAATGTGACGGAAGCTTCCGTCAGTATACCGCTTCCTAAGTCCTGGAACATGAGTCCAATGGATCTGGCTATAGGAACCCCCAAGAACTATACAACACCAGTCTTGGAGTACATCAGGAATAGCTTTTATTTGAGATGCCACACACATATATACAGCCGGATGACTAAAAACCTAACCTAATTAGCATGAGCTAATTATCTAAATGAACACTGGACTCCTTCATTCAATTGCAGGGTTAATTAGCACATACAACAATAGGTGGAACACTCCCCAGAATTTGTGTCAAGTCAGACCATTCATTTGCATTATACAAGACAACAGACAGGTGACTGGAGTTGACGACATTAGCATCTGACATGTCCAGAGTCTATGTGTCTTGGGGGGCCAGCATGGACCTGAATCCAAGTAAAAGCAGCTCAGTGGTTCCCAGGCATACAGCTCACAAACAGCACTGTTCCCCCAAATGCCAGGGCCCATAATCGCAAGGCAATAGGCTCGCATTCAGTCCCCTCCAACAGCCTCTGTCCCAGCTAGGTCTGTCACAAGGACATTGCTTTGTGTGAAGGAGATGGGGATCTCAAGGATGTGGAATGTCTAATCCCAGGACTTTTTCCTGAAAGATCAAATGACAGTCAATCTACCAAGAGGATGTTTGTGGATCTTGATACTGAGACCTATGAAATGTCCATAACAAACTTAACCAAGGGGTTAGAGTTATGGAGGATAAAATGCAAAAATAGCAAGTTGTATCCCGTAGATCCTACAGGGGAGAACTATGAAGGGTGGTATATTGTACATCATCTTCAATCAGGGGGAAGAGAAAGAACATAAAAGGTACTATTATGATTTCCCAGAACCTGTTCAAGGGTCATTAGCGGACAAGTGTTTCCACCCCGCCGAGGGAACCCTTGAGATTCTGATTACTAAAAATCCCACCTATAATAGGAAGACACATCCACTCAATTACCTGTCAAAGAAAAAGGTTGTCTTGCAGTTGAATTGTAGTAACGCCCATCAGGCCATGTGGTATGAACGAGCAAATGTGACTCTCTCTTCCAAATATACAAACACAGTAATCTTAAAAATTAGGACCGATGCTAAAAACAAACAGTATGAGGTCCTGGATTTACAACCAAGACTGTCCATACATGCCTTCGTGTTGCAAGTAATGAGGAAGACTTGTGTCCCCGAAACAGAGGGTCACTATTTTATTGACACCGCTTATTAGCCCCCAAATCAGTCCCTGACTTTAAACAGTCCAAACCCATGGAAGTGGGATGTCTTATGCAATGGTGTGGATCTGCCTAGTGTGAATGAGTGGATGAATGGAAGGCCAATGAATGAAGAAATGAGAGGCGTGCATATGACTGTAGACTGGCAGGATCCCCAAGGATATGATCTGGATTTAGACTTACATCTAGATGGCCCATTTGTGTGGCCATTCTGCAATGCATTTGACGAAGGCTGTTGGACCTTTATGCAAATGACAAAGCTTAGGAGTGATGACATGTTCCCCGGAATTAGTACCCCAGTTATTGATCCTAAACATTGGTATCCCTGGAAAGGGCGAGGAAAGATCTGTGTGACAGTTGTACGGGTGCCCAATGAGTTAGATGTTCTTGTGCCAGAAAAAATTAGTGCAGACTCCTGTAAGGCTCCTATAGTGAAGGCAGCGGATCTAGTCATCCCTTTACTCTCCTCTCACTGGACAGTATTAACAGACACGCAATTTATGTTATATACATGGAGGATAACATTATCTGATTTCCGGGTTGATAAGTGGGATAAACGGTGTGCAGCCTTCACAAGGAATCATGTATACATGTTGAAGGGATGGCTGCAATCTGGATATTCAGAATATTCCTACACTAGAGTAAAGAGAGGCCTAATAGAGACTGCCTTAAGAGCAGGGGGTGATGCCCTGGGTAGCCTAAACACAATGGATTTAGAGGTACTCAGAAACAAGTTAGGAGGGTTGGCACAACATGTTGGGGAAGGAGTTAAGGTGCAGCTAGACGTGAATCATATCCTCGAAAATCTACAACATGCGCATATCGATGCTACTGCCTCACTATCTGAGGTAATGAAACAGAAGTTCACAGGATTGATAGCGGGTTTATCCAAAGTACAGGAAAGCATCCAACTTGCTTTATCCTGCACCCAGGTACAATCAGAACTGTCCCAGGACCTCAGAGTAATGATTGCTTCTTTTTCAGCAGGACAATTTCCACTAAATTTGAGAAAACAAGCAGGTAGGGTAGTATCCAAGTTTGCTATGAGCCATAAGGATTGATGGATGACTCAGTTCCATGGCTGTAAAAACCTGACTTGCACTGTCTCATCCCTGATTACGGTTGCAGGGACTGAACATCGTGCTTATACCACAGTCAATTTGGGTACTATCCTATCGGGCTCTACCCTGTTACACCCCCGAGTCCATCATGATCTGATGGTTTATGAGTCCGGACAACCTCAAATGATTGATACCGGGTGCTGGAGAAAGGAAGGGGTGGTGTTATGCCAAGGGAAACAGGACAGGATCATGAGACAACAATGCTGGCACAAGGAAGGGTCATGTCTCATGGATGCCGAGGAAATGTCCCAGCCTTATGTAAAATACTTGGGGCAAGGATATTGGTGCTGATATCAAATGTCCAGTGATGCTCTATACTCTGCCTACGGGTTGAACTGTACTCAGCGTGGTACCCTACCTCAGGGAGTCTACTGCACATCTTCCCCTGTCCTGGGAATAGATATAGCAGACACACAAGGACGGACCCCTATTACCCCTGAGAAAAGGCTTGATATCAAGCCTGCTACCTCCATACATTTACAGAAACTTCCTCTGGGATTTGGGGCTGAGTTAAAAGCTTGGCTGGTAGATTTCGGACAACAGGATGAAATATTAAATGTGCTAAGAGATGCTGAGAAACAAGCCACCATACGACTCACCCATGATCAAAATAGATTGATCCAAGTATCCCACGCTTTAGACGCAGACGCTAAGGTTTCCTGGTGGGAATGTTTATTTGGGTACAGTCCTAACGCTACAGCTTTCCTAAACATTTTACTCCACCCTGTTGTTGTCCTAATCTGTGTAGCCTTATTGCTTTTCCTGATGCAAGTAATAATGTGCATTACTATCAAGAGAATGAACGCAAAAGCTATGAGAATGTGTACCTCAACCAGGTATCTTCTCTCAAGGAACAGAAAAGGCCACTAACTCAGAAACAAATCTCTGAGGAAGCCTGATCCAATCCCGACCAGTACCAAAAATTTTGAGCATTTAGAGAGGGCCCTAGAACTATATTTTTTTCTTGTTTTTTGTTGTTCTAGGGATAAGCCTTTTCAATTTGTAGTAATAATGTGCAGTCAGGTTTACCTAAATTCTAAAAAGTTTTATTCATTTTTATTATTTTTTTATTTTTTCCTCCCCCTCATTGTTAATATCTGTGTACCTGACCTGCAAAAATACTGCTAATTACTAGTATGGGAGAATGGATAGAAGAGAAACTATATTTGTTATTTATTTTTATTTTTTATTTTTTTTGTGCTATTTTTTATTTTATTTTCATTTTTTATTTTTTCCAACCGATGTATTTGTTTTTTTAAAACAGATTCCATGCTCTTTAACAGTCTAGGTTGGAGCAGCATTAAATCTGTAGGTTTCTTTTTTTCTTTCCATTATTAATTCCACTATTTTCTCGTTCATTTTCATTACTCACCTCTCTTCCGTTCCTTTTCCTTCTTTAATAGTATGCTAAGTTTTTCTTTTGGTTTCTATCATCTATCTTTCCAAGATAATGTAACTAAGACATCAGTCATATCATTTCTGTTTAAAAGGATTTTTCCTGCCCGCCAGTACCATATTTTGAACCAAAGTATTCCTGGATATCCCGTGTTTTTATGTCTTAATGTAATGCTACCCCCTAGTCTACCTACTGCTTTAACCTGAGCCCCGTGAGCAGGTGTGGTGAACCCAGGGACCTTGCAATAACAGGCAGTATTGACTATCCCTACAATCAAGGTCCATGGATGATACTGGCTGTTGCTTGGACTCTGTTCCCTGTGGGGAGCCCACTTTACTCATCCACATTGCACCCCTTATAAGTATTAAGTCTTGATTATCAACCCGCTGCTCCTGTCTGGCATTCCTCCAATATCTGTACAATGACATTCTCCTTTTTTGTTGTTTTTTTTTTGTATTCATGCACGACTGTCCGGAGACCCACCCAACCACCACTGGAAGACAACCAAGTCATCTCTTGAGACAAATGTGAAACAAATAAGACTCACCTGAACGGTTCTTCACCATGCTGAAAAGTGCTGCTCCAATCGGAGAAACCATTACACGGTCTAACCAAGTTACAGGACTAGATATGCCAGGATCCCACCATCAATGTTAGAGTTCCGCTCTTCCAAGGCAGAGGGGCGATGAAACATTGTAGTACAGACACTCATGGTTTGGATGCGAAGTCTCAAGAGCACCAGGATTTCTTTGCTGTCTCAAGCCTACCTTAAGGAGTTCTGGCGTGTTCAAGAAAAGGAAGAGGAGGCCGTGGTGGTGGTGGGGAAGGGTTGGGACTTCTGGGCTGTTGTGGGTGGGTACAAAATCATTGACATCATTTCAAGAATGAACTTCAGGGGGAACTGTGGTGGGGATTTTGAAATCCATATTTATATCAAGGAGTTTCAAGGGACAGGGACTTAGATTGCCATGCCCCATCGGATGTATAAATATATATCAGGAAGATGTGCAGATATATGTATATGTGTGTGTACCTGTGTGTGTGTATGTATCTATATATATATATGTGTATATATGTATGTATGTGTGTGCATATATAGATATATATATATATATATGTATGTGTAATATGGTTTGTGATATCATGGTTGATATACCTGTTAGAAATACAAATGTCTCCTGTCTCGTGGGAACCATTGTCCCCAGGTGCTAAGTGAATTTCCTTTTGTTTCACCAATCATCTTTGCAGACATCACGGCTCCCTCTCTCCAGGGGTCATTAACATACTAATGTCAGAACTGGTTGGGCTAAGGGATCAAAGAAGGTGGTTTGTTAATTCATAGACTGAATGGCACCAGTAGTTTAGATTTGAATATGGACATTTTAGGAGACTTCAGTATTAGCCAATCAGAAGGGTGAGCCAACGAGAACCAATCAGAGGGTGAGCCAACGAGAACCAATCAGAGGTTGAGTCAACGAGAACCAATGAGCATTTAGACTTCAGAATTAGCCAATTAGACTTATAGCCAATGAATGTGTTCCATCTTTTGTTTGGCGAAGGATGTATATAAAATAGGGGAGAGCTAGCTGATGTCCTCTTCAATTCCAGACCATCGGAGCGACAGGATGTCCGTGTAATGTAAACTTGTATCTCTAACCTATTTCTATCTTTAACCTATTTATTTCCTAGGACTTGTATTGAAATATTGATAACCATAATGATAGTGTATGTCTATTGTAACCATATGGCCTAAATTATCTTTGCAGCCTAAGCAACACTATACCTGTAACATCACTTGAGATATATGATAAGTTCTAATTATTATAAAGTTTCTTTTCTGTATAAATAAATATAATTGTTTTATCTTTTCGCATTGTTATCGTTCGTTTTTATTCTTGATCGGGTAAATGAAATAGGCATTTCTTTTATCAAACATTTAGTTATGGTTATCAAGCAAATGTATTCTTATTAGACAGATACTTTTTATAAATGTCTAAATCACAGGATGTATTTGGACAGCTGTGTTGGATGTCTCCAAATGCCATTCACACCTTCAGCCTGGGAAAAAGCAGATTCCCAGGCTAGGCTGGAAGTAACAAGTAGGTGCTAAATGACCAATCTCCTAACCAATGTGCTCCCACCCCTCCTTGTTGAACTGTATATATGAAGTGGTCTCTCAGCTTCAGTTAGAACAATATATGTGAATGTATGACATGCACTGTACAATGTCTGTTCTCCCTGCTTGTGGCTAGCTACAAGCTTGAAATATTAAATACATCTCTTTGAATGTGGTTCAGCAGTCAACATGTTATTGGAATCCCACAAGTTCTGGGATTTCCCTATCAATTGGTCCTTCGAGCCGGAAAAGATACTTCTACAGACATCGCAAAGAAATGGAACAACACAAGCTGGGAATTCACTTTTGCTGGTGAAGGTAAGCCAACTGTTTTGCTTACTGTGACTTCCCCTTGTGCTGTGCCTATTTCTGTAAGTCATGTCATGTAGAAGTACTCTTTCCAAGAACCTTGACTGCTGAAATGTTGTTATTTTTACGTTTCTTTTACTTTCAATACTATCTGAACTTATTACTGTCCTTGCAAGTGTGTGATTATGTGTGACTGATTTGCCCTATTTCAGGTGCAATGTGTGCTTAGCTAGGATTTTTGCATTTCATGCGTCTGAGCGATCAGCCAGGTCAAGAATCGGGTCTTCGGAATTCAAGGGATCATAGGCTGTGGCTGATAAGGTACTATGTGTGGTGAGGCCCTGGTTTATAGCCAAAGGGTGAGGCCTGTTTAAAAAACAGCGCTGCTTGAAGCTATTAGTACCCGTTTTGACTGAAAATCTGTATTTCAAAATTCTCGTCTATGTAGTTCTCCATAAAACTGCGCCATAAGTAGACATACTATCTCTCTTATTCTATACAGGATCTATAACCTGATATGGAAGACTTTAGGGAAACAGAACTGTCAGATTCTATACTCTAGAACTTTCTCCTATTGATTTTTTTGTTACTGTACTGCACCATTTGTTTGAATATGTGATGCTATGTGTGTATCCTGCATGAGTGGCTTGTCTAAATGGCGTGCTTTTGACATTCTTGAACTGCTTAAGTTGTGTGCCTGTCATATGTGCTGCCATGTATCTTGCATATAAGTGGACTGTTTCTATTTAGAAAGGAGTGTGTTTTTCTGGCTGATTGCATTGTATAGTCTGGTACAGATCATTGGCCAGGATTGGGGGCCAGATATACAGTTCCTGCTATTGCCTGGGTTCACTGTGTCTGTGTGACATGGGGTCTAGTAATAGATTAATTCTTGAGGATGTTTCACCACCGTGTGAAATGGGGAATTGTACCACCGAGTACACCCCAGATTGGGTTCTGTGTGATCTCACCGGGAGCCCCTCCTGGATTGCCAAAGATTCACCTTGGAAACAGGAGTGGCAGAGTCCCTCAAGGAATGGAACAAATGCACAAAGGGGTTAGAAAAACAAAAAAAAAAGGGGGGGGGGGGGGAATGAAAGAAACTTATTGTCCTGTATAATATTTTTATCTACAGGGTGTAGTTGGCTAAGTGTGAGAGTTATATTTGTTCTATATGTGTGTGTGAGATCCATAGATTGTTATGTCATGTTAGTTGTATTAACATGCCCAAAGTGCTGTATCAGCAAAACAGTCGATCCAAACCACGACTACATGGAGTTTGCGTGTCCTCCCTGTGTTCTCCCTATGCCTGCATGTGTTCTCCTCCAGGTACTCCTACACTCCGGTTAATTGGATCCTGTCTAAATTGTAGGATTGTAAGCTCCTTGAGGGTAGGAACTGATGAATGTGAAATAATAGTAACACAGTATGAATATGGGTGGAATGATATATATGTTTTAAAGTGATGGGACTTTACATTTCAGGTAACAAGTCAGTGGCATGTTGGTCATTGCAACTTTTAGAAGCAAAAAAAAAAAATATTTTGTCTGTACAGTATGACCTTAAAAAAAGACTAAAAATGTTTATTTCTGACTTAAAATCGTGAACAATTTGATCTATAGAATTTTGGTATAAAAAATAAATAAATAAATAAAATAATAATAACAATTTACTTAAAATTGTAAAATCGTGTGCAATGTGTAATCATTTTGCACTATGGTCAATTTAATATAAAAAAAAAAAAACATAAAAATATTATATTTGCTTATTAGAAAAGAAAAGTTAATCTAAAAACTGTGAGCTGAAAATCGTTAATTTAAATACTTGCTGGGGTGGCTAATCATGTGGTCATTGGATCCACACCCAATACACTTAATAAAATTGATAAAAATAATTAAAGTGAAATGTTAAAAGATTAGTGACATAAAAAAAAAAAAGAGCCTTTTCACTGATGATTAAAGTTTAAAAATAAGGAATGGTGTTTTATAGTTTTAAAGGAGCAATGACCCCCTCCCTTTCTTTGACACAGGTTAAATTGCATGGCTTGTGTGTGTGAACAGCTGTATTGTCATGCAAATTGAGTGAGCTGAGTGAACTGTAAAAAAAAAAAAGAGAAGAAATACCATTTTACTGGGAAAGGGAAATACTGCTATAGGAAAATAGACGTACATTTGTACCGGGGAGTAATACTACCATCACAATTAGAGGTAAACACAAAACAATTATAATTCCTGATAAAAATACTATTGTGTATCAACTAGGGCATAGCAAATGTCAATATGAATTGAAGAATTGAAGAATTTTACTAACACACCATCTAACCGTCAGTGTCAATCAAGAAGAAATAAATGACACTGTTAATTGGACTTGTATGAATGAGCCCACGGATGCATGGATGGAAAATGGTATTGTCAATGTATATGATTGTCTTCAATGTCTGAATATAATTGATAATCAGACTCAGAAAGATATTGTATTTCAGGCCCATTTAATGCTAAAATATTATGAGTGCACCATAATCCCCTTAAACGTGTTCTTTATATGTGGAAATAATGCTTACCGATTTATCCCTAAATACTTTTAAGTAAGCTATTTTAAGCACCTCCCAACAGGAATCTCCCAAAGATACCCTAGAAAACATAGAGAAGTACCTGTCAGCAATCATCTCCTTAAAGGGACTGATGGAGTCTGTACCAGACCATTTTGATGTTAGTGAGGTTAATAGATTAGCGGCTATAATACTAATGATAAGGAGACTGGCACGAATAATGAAAAAAACTGTGAACGAAACTACCAAAACTATTATCCTCCTGAATGAAGAACAAAAACAGCTTCGGATAGTGGCCCTACAAAATAGAATGGCCCTCGATTACTTGTTAGCTGAACAAGGAGGAGTATGTGCATTAATTAAGGATACCTGCTGTACGTATATACCCGATTATAGTATTAATATAACTGATCATATCAACAAGGTAAAAGAAGCTGTGGCAGCCTTAAGGAGAAGGCCTAAATCCATGCTTGATGGTATTTCTGATAGTATCAAGGGCTGGTTTAACAATCTTTTTGGTAATTTAGGTAAATGGCTTTCTGATATTCTATATTCTATTGGAGTACAGAAATTGCTGAACCATTTTAGGGGACATATAGTTCCCATAAAGTGTTGCCAACATCCCAAAATAGATATTTTGTGTGAATTTCTCCAAAAAGAAAACACCAGTACCCTCCGGTACAGATAGGATTTTTCAGGCGAACAAGAAAAAGTATATATATATATATATTTGTTTTCAATTATTTATTTAGAAAAAAGGAAGGGGAATAAGGGAAAAGATTGTAAAA
This sequence comes from Lithobates sylvaticus, assembly GCA_028564925.1. Classification (NCBI taxonomy): domain Eukaryota; kingdom Metazoa; phylum Chordata; class Amphibia; order Anura; family Ranidae; genus Lithobates; species Lithobates sylvaticus. Next base: position 103,949,891 of record CM053037.1, on the reverse strand, counting down.
ATGAAATTGTTTAAAAACAATGGTGATACAATTTTTTACACAACAAAGCATATGTACAATATAGCCTAACTACAGTGTTACATATGGATGTGAATATGAAGCATCCTTCGGTTGCCTGACATGTTTCGGGATTAGATCCCTTCTTCGGAGGCGTTGGTCAAAGGTATATGCAAAAAATTCTGAGAAGACAAAGACAAAAACAAATACAAACTTCAGAGAAAATCTGAAAATGAAAAAACCAAATCGCAGCACCCGACAAAGTAACCCCGACATACATACCAGTATCCAATTGTTTAAAATGCATGCGAATGCATTGATTGTTTCCACAGCAGATTTGTTTCTGAGGGGAGGAACAGAGGTAATGGACCTTCACTAAGGATAACCTTTTTATTCACTGCTTGTTCAAAGTAGAACAAAAATGCCCAAAAAGTCTTTTGGAAAAGACCTACACGGGGATCATCTCATTCCCAGAAAGAGAAATATGCATCCCAGTCTCCACAGAGCCTAAAAAGAAAACATGAGGAAAAGACAATAAGCTTCTGGGGGATATATGTATATATGAAGATGCATGCACACATATCAACATATTGTGCATGCATACATGCATCTCCCAACCCTTGAGAAAAACTTGCAAAAGGACCTGCAAAACGCCCCCATGTAAGGATATATGCATTGGACCTATTTCTATGATTAACTATGCAGAAATAACTTATTAGAAAGCATGGAACTCCTGATAGCTGATAGAGGGATTACACCCTCAAATAGAAAGCCTCAGTCATTCCTGGGTGAATATAATTCATTTGGAGTCCAAAACAAACAGATGGGGCACAAGTCCAAGCAAACCTTGCAAGAAGTTCCCACTCTTTTGAAGAATATGACAGAATATAAATTACTTACATTCCCAAATGCAGGAAGCTGCCTATTGTCTCAGGAGCTGCGTAGCAGCTTCTCACTGCTGGAGCGTTCGCTGGGGCTATGGAGATATCATGTTGGTTTTTAAAGACCGCTCGCGCAAAGGCGGTTAATCTATTTTGTGTCAACAAACAACAGCTGATGTCTTGGAAGGCGGCGTCATAAAATGTACGACGCGATCGCTCATTAGATTGACAGGCGGCGTCTCCACATGACTGACGCAATGGCGTCATTATGGTGCGTCAAAGAAACGTCAAACGACGCATGCGCAAAGGCATCTCCAGCCTCGTCCATTGAAAGGACAAAAACAGATGCAATATCCGGAACCAAAACATCCCGTCATCCAGTTCCACAAAGAAAAACAGGGAAGGACACAACAAAATAAATAAATAAAATAAAAAAAATGTATGTATATTTTTTGCAATGTTCTTTTTTTTGAAAAAAACTGTATCCTTAGCAACAGCTCAAAATGCATATGGGGATGTGATATATAGATCCCCAGGGCACCAGTTGCACGGCGCATCGTCAGACGCACAAATTGTATTCCGCGGTGGCGAAGCGCCATGCAAAAAGGGACCCACCGACGCAGATAGGCTAGAAACCCTGTGTGGAGAATTTCAAAGAAACCAGCACAAAGGGTCATATGCCAAAGTTTGGAGGGGGCACGCCAAATCCCATAGGGACCAGGGGTGACCCCTCCCCTGCGCCGGGTGAGGGCAAACCAAAAGACTAGGGCTAGACAGTGAAGAGCATTTTTTTAGAAAAAGAGAAAATATGATTTTTTATATTTAAATACAGAGGATCATTAAATATGTTATCGGTCGGTCTTGGAAGTGTGTCGGTACTAGTCAGGGTGCTGCACGAGGAATTTCCATATTCAAATCAAGGAGGACTGGGTTAACCTGTATATATAACACAGAGGCATTAAAACAGTTCATAATGAGATATATTAAAAAATGAACTCTTCTTCTTACATCTTATCAAAAGACAAATCAGGCAGACAAAAAGGTACTAAGGAATGATAAAACCCAATAGGTATAGACATCTATTCTTTCTCACAACCGCCTGAGACAAAACCTTCTAAGAATGGACGAAAAGAGAGCTGGGTATTTAAACCTGGAAAGCAGGTTGCATTGCAGGCAGCAATCCAACGGACCTCCCTCTGGAGCAGCATTTTGTTCCAGTCACCACCTCTGCTGTCAGGGTGAATTCTGTCCAGAATTGTGAAGGAAATACATGGAAATTTTTCCGCATGGTGATCTCGAACATGTCGCCCCAGAGGGAGGTCAGGGTTGGCGCACCTCATGCTAGCAACATGCCGTGCAGCTCTTTTATTAAATTCATTTTTTGTTTTGCCAATGTAAAAGCATTTACATTGGCATGTTAGTAAATATATTATTCCAGGTGTCTTGCAGTTGGAGAAGTGTTTGGGTCTATACTTTTTGCCATTGGGCAAAATGATTTTTGCTTGGGTATTCATGTATCTGCAGATGGTACAACCACCAAAACGTTTACATACGTCAGTTCGAAAAGCACCGGTATATTCGCTTTTTACTAAATAGTCCCTCAAAGAGCGTGCACGCCTAAAGGTGATGGATGGGTTGGCAGATACATGCATTCCCAGGTTAGGGTCAACATGTAATAAATGCCAGTGTTTTTGTAAAATTCTCTCTATTCTTTTATGTTGTTTGTTATAAGTAGTTATAAGACGAGTGGTCGATTGAGGTTTATCCAAGGACTTGTTTGAAAAAAGAACCTCCTGTCTCACGCATCCGCGTGCACGTTTGAACGCTTTTTTCAAACAGGTGCTTGAATAACCACGTTATAAGCGGTCTCTCAGAGAATCTGCCTCGGTTTTAAAATCTGCCTCTGAGGAACAGTTTCGTCTTACTCTCAAATACTGTCCATAGGATATGGAGAGTACTAAAGACTTGGGATGAGAACTGGACGCGTGTAAGATGGTGTTTCCAGCGGTCTCTTTGCGATAGAGACCGCTGGAAAGTAATCCATCTGGAGATTTAGTAATTTTTAGATCAAGGAACGTAACAGAAACGGAATCAAAGGTCATGGTAAAGTACAAATTGAATGCATTTTTATTCAACACATCCATAAAGGCATGAAGGTTCTCAACGGTGCCATTCCATACCATCAGGATGTCGTCTATATATCTATACCATGCCGCCACATGCATGGTATAGACTAACAGAGCTTCATCCGATAGAAGAAACTGTTCCCACTCCCCCAGATACAGGAATTTGGAAATTCCTCGTGCAGCACCCTGACTAGTACCGACACACTTCCAAGACTGACCGATAACATATTTAATGATCCTCTGTATTTAAATATAAAAAATCATATTTTCTCTTTTTCTAAAAAAATGCTCTTCACTGTCTAGCCCTAGTCTTTTGGTTTGCCCTCACCCGGCGCAGGGAAGGGGTCATCCCTGGTCCCTATGGGATTTGGCGTGCCCCCCCCAAACTTTGGCATATGACCCTTTGTGCTGGTTTCTTTGAAATTCTCCACACAGGGTTTCTAGCCTATCTGCGTCGGTGGGTCCCTTTTTGTATGGCGCTTCGCCACTGCGGAATACAATTTGTGCGTCTGACGATGCGCCGTGCAACTGGTGCCCTGGGGATCAATACATCACATCCCCATATGCATTTTGAGCTGTTGCTATGGATAAAGTTTTTTTTAAAAAAAAGAACATTGCAAAAAATATACATTCATTTTTTTATTTTATTTATGTATTTTGTTGTGTCCTTCCCTGTTCTGCTAAGGAAAGTGACCCTTTGGGTGTTTTTCTTTGTGGAACTGGATGACGGGATGTTTTGGTTCTAGATATTGCATCTGTTTTTGTCCTTTCAATGGACGAGGCTGGAGATGCCTTTGCGCATGCGTCGTTTGACGTTTCTTCGACGCACCATGATGACGCCATTGCGTCAGTCATGTGGAGACGCCGCCTGTTAATCTAATGAGCGATCGCGTCGTACATTTTATGACGCCGCCTTCCAAGACATCAGCTGTTGTTTGTTGACACAAAATAGATTAACCGCCTTTGCGCGAGCGGTCTTTAAAAACCAACATGATATCTCCATAGCCCCAGCGAACGCTCCAGCAGTGAGAAGCTGCTACGCAGCTCCTGAGACAATAGGCAGCCTCCTGCATTTGGGAATGTAAGTAATTTATATTCTGTCATATTCTTCAAAAGAGTGGGAACTTCTTGCAAGGTTTGCTTGGACTTGTGCCCCATCTGTTTGTTTTGGACTCCAAATGAATTATATTCACCCAGGAATGACTGAGGCTTTCTATTTGAGAGTGTAATCCCTCTATCAGCTATCAGGAGTTCCATGCTTTCTAATAAGTTATTTCTGCATAGTTAATCATAGAAATAGGTCCAATGCATATATCCTTACATGGGGGCGTTTTGCAGGTCCTTTTGCAAGTTTTTCTCAAGGGTTGGGAGATGCATGTATGCATGCACAATATGTTTATATGTGTGCATGCATCTCCATATATACATATATCCCCCAGAAGCTTATTGTCTTTTCCTCATGTTTTCTTTTTAGGCTCTGTGACTGGGATGCATATTTCTCTTTCTGGGAATGAGATGATCCCCGTGTAGGTCTTTTCCAAAATACTTTTTGGGCATTTTTGTTCTACTTTGAACAAGCAGCGAATAAAAAGTTTATCCTTAGGGAAGGTCCATTACCTCTGTTCCTCCCCTCAGAAACAAATCTGCTGTGGAAACAATCAATGCATTCGCATGCATTTTAAACAATTGGATACTGGTATGTATGTCAGGGTTACTTTGTCGGGTGCTGCGATTTGGTTTTTTCATATTTAGATTTCCTCTGAAGTTTGTATTTGTTTTTGTCTTCTCAGAATTTTTTGCATATACCTTTGACCAACGCCTCCGAAGAAGGGATAAAATCCCGAAACATGTCAGGCAACCGAAGGATGCTTCATATTCACATCCATATGTAACACTGTAGTTAGGCTATATTGTACATATGCTTTGTTGTGTAAAAAATTGTATCATTTCATTTTTACAATCTTTTCCCTTATTCCCCTTCCTTTTTTCTAAATAAATAATTGAAAACAAATATATATATATATACTTTTTCTTGTTCGCCTGAAAAATCCTATCTGTACCGGAGGGTACTGGTGTTTTCTTTTTGTTGAAATTCACACAAAATATATATTCTATTGGAACTGTCCTCCTCTATGTCATGGGTTTCTTTCTGGCAATATATGTCTCTTATTATTGTCTCAAAATATGTATTATTAAACTCCTTAGATATGCTACTAAACCAGTTTCTAATCCAAGGTTGGTTCCTTCTTCCTCATATCAGCACCTCCAGGATCCACATATGGGTAAGCCATACGTGCCTTTAATAGTTGCCAAAAGCACCTGTAATGTGGAATCACCACACGGTAACAGCGGAAGGGAAACCGCTACACTGTCAATGGTCAGAGGCCCAAGTGATCACCACAACTAGTGTGTGTATTATAATATTGCCTAAAGTAAAATATACACCGGAACCGGAAACGAGCTCACTTCCGGTTCACAGCGCTGCAGAGCTCCTCAATGCATCCCCTGCTGACAGTGGCAATAAGCCTATGTCAGAGTGTGGACTGGACGGAGCCAAGAGTGTATCGCTGCAGTGTTGGCAGAGCTGGTACTGCAGATCGGCCCCCAGTCTGGGCGAATGGAAGGGAATGATCCACCCCAAATATTGGGGGTGGGCAGAGCCCCCCCATTCATCCAGATGTGTCCATACGAGTCTCCTAAGCCCAAGGCTGCAGCAGTTGCGAGTGCACCCTACATGTGGATGTAATGCTCTCCTAAGTGAGGGAGAGCTTTGGAGATCAATTCCACTGCAAATGTGTTTGAAAGGGGTGAACAGAAAGAGAAGAAAAAAGAAAGTAGCATAAGGGATGAAATATAATAAAGAAAGGGGGGATTTTTTATCGGCAGAAAACCACACAACCACGTACTCAATACAGCAAATATATTTAATCATGACAATAACATACAGTAAATCAATAAGATTAGTCAAAGCAAAAAAACACTAAAGGTAAATGTAATCAGTCATTATACAGTGTACATATACATACGTCTATATGTAGTGTAATAATCCTACCCCTCCACAGAGGGGGAGATTATTGAGCGAGCATGCTCTGGGCAAAGGCGGGCAAACCGAAACACCCCTCCCCCCGAAAGAAGGAAGACCCACACGTCCCACAGTCCCCATCATAGCACAACCGAGAGTGATGGGGTATAGTTTCTAAAGAATAAAGAATCACATGCAATAGGGCCTCTATTCAAAAGACCTACATGTAGATGATTTCTATAAGAAGTGTTTAAAACGAATCCCCTCGTTAAGCCCCAGGATGTCGGGTCGCTTTTAATAGATAAATCCATCGGGTTTCAATTTGTAACAGTTTTTTGTCCAAGTCACCCCCTCGTTCCTGTTGTGGCAGGTGCTCAAGACTGAAAAACCCGACATAGTCAAGATTGAATTTGTGGTACAAGCCTACGTGACGGCTGATAGGTGTTTCCATTTTACGTTTTGAAATAAGGGATAAGTGGTCTCTTATGCGGCAGAATAAGGGGCGTTTGGTTTTCCCCACATAAAACGCTCCACATGAGCATTTCATCAGGTATACAGAACCTATAGATTGGCAGTTTGTTCGATGTTTTGGGGTCCAGGTTCTCCCATCTGGTAAATCTATACTTTTTCCCTCTAAGATAAATCGGCAAAATTTACATTTTCCGCATTTATATGTTCCTGGGACCTGTTTAGTAATGTCCTTTTCATTCTTATGGTGACTACAAATTAGGGTTTCACGTAAAGACCGTGATCTCCTGTATGTGATCTCTGGATATGACTTAATATACTTTGAAATTTTCTGATCAGTGGATAAGAGGTACCAAAACTTTTTATATATATTGCGCACCTTTTTTTGTTGTCTATTGTATTTAGTGATAATTCGTGTGCTTTCCTGGGTTTTCGCTCGTCTGGGTTTATACAACAGGAGCTGCCTATTTAAGCCCACAACCTGGTTGTAGGCCCGCCGAAGGCATGTCCTGCTATATCCTCTCAAAAGGAGGCGATCACGTAAAAGGTTCGCCTCCGGTTGGAAGTCTTTGAAGTGCGTACAGTTTCGCTTAATCCGTAAGAACTGACTATAAGGGATGCTCCTAATTAACTTTTCAGGATGAGAGCTGCTAGCATGTAACATGCTGTTACCAGCTGAGGATTTTCTGTAGAGAGTGGAACACAAAGTCCCTTGCTCATCCACATAAAGTTCCACATCTAGGAAAGTAATTTTTTTCTGATCAAAGTTGAAAGTAAATTTCAAATTATACTTGTTGGTTTGTAGTTCATTAAGAAAGGTAACGAGATCGTCCCTTGAGCATGACCATATCATGAGGACGTCATCAATGTAACGACTCCAGGATATTATATTGCCAATGGACGTAATTTTGTTCTCATCAGAGAACAAATCCCGCTCCCACCCCCCCAGGTACAGATTCGCATATGAGGGCGCACATTTTGCCCCCATAGCGACCCCCTGCACCTGGAGGTAGTGGGAGCGTTTAAATACAAATATATTGTGCATCAAGATAAAACTAAGTAGTTCTAGAACAAAGTCATTATATTTCCATGAATCAATGTCTCTTTCAGTCAAAAATTCCCCTATTACTTCAACACCCTTTTTGTGGGGAATTGAATTATAGAGGGCCTCTATGTCAATGGCGACCAGCCAAGCATTTTCAGGTATCTGTAATCCGTCAGTGCTTTTTAAGAGCTCTATAGTATCCTTGACATACGAGAATAGACATTTAACATGTGGGTACAAATACTCATCGACTAATTGACTGGCTTTTTCTGTTAGTGATCCGCATCCTGAGATTATGGGACGGCATGGTGGGGACGTTAGGTTCTTGTGCACCTTGGGCAAGGCATAAAATGTAGGGGTGGTGAATGTGGTCATATCAAGAAATTCAAAGGTTTTGGCATCAATAGTTCCATTTAAGCGAGCCTTCATTATGATCCCTCTATATTTGTTCATATAGTAGTTTACATGTGAGGCTGGAACCATTCTGTACCATGTCTTATTTGATATGATGTCTAGACACATCTTTTCATATTTATCTATATCAAGTATGACCAAATTCCCACCCTTGTCAGATGGTTTAATTACAATGGCATTGTTAGACTTCAAATTCTGTAGCGCTTCTTTAAGATCTATTGGTAGGTTTGTCCGAGGTCCACCTTGCCAATTGGTTGATTCTATAGCCTTTGTGACCTGTATTACAAAGGCCCAAATATTGGAATTCCCTTGCAAAATAGGGAAAGATTTTGACCTAGGTTTATAGGTTTTGGGAGTGCCAAAGACTGGCGCACACGACCCAGATGGGCCTGTGGGACGCAGGCAAGAGGGAGGGAAGGTAACCCCTAGCTGGCTGAGAGAGGGGGGAGAGCTGGTAAACGTCCAACCCTCCTCTTCCGGATTGCTCTCGTCCCAAAGGTCCATCAGGTCCTGTAGCGCCCGTAAATCCTCAAAGGTGATACCTTCCATGTTAGCATTGTTTTGTTCATCATTAGGAAGGTCAGATGATGTTTTATCATAGATGACCTTATACATAAGGCGTCGTGCAAATAAGTGAAGGTCTTTGACCAACTCAAATCTATCTGCATCCTCATCCGGGCAAAACGTTAGACCAAGTTGCAATACCTTGGCCTCATTGTCCGAAAGTGGATGAGAGGACAGGTTGATGATGTCAAATTTGTCCCGACTCTCCAAAATTGGGGGGTCGGGACCAATTATTTTAAAGGCTGATTGGCTTTTTTCATTGGGGTGGTTAGCGGTAAACTGCGTTTACGGTCACTAGGGTTGCCGGAGAATATTGGGGTCGTTTTTACATCCGTATGGGGCACCAAGTTAGATAGTCCCTGTGCTTGTCCCTGTGAGAGGGGACCTGCCACCAAAGAAATAGAATCAATATTCCTGGTGGGGGTCGTCAGTGATAGTAGGGAATGATTCAACGTGCTGTTGGACAGAGTTGTGTTAAGTGTGGTATTGTTTTTGCTCTGTTGGGAGCGTATTTTCTTGTCCTTACTATTTATTTTATCTGATCTAGGTCCACTCTGTGAGCTAGTTTCACTATCTTTCTTTCTTTTTCGGATGGTCCCTCCTTGTTGTTGTTTATCCTTACGTAAGGCTATAGGTGCAAATGATGTTGAGGATATGGATGATATGTCCGATTCCTCAAGATCTAGGTTTAGTGTTTGTAACCCCTGATTATGGTTTACCCTTCTCGGGGGGAATTTCTTTGGTTGGTTCCATTTGTATGCCTGTTCGTAATCATACGCTTTCCTGTCACGCTGGTATTTATTTGTTACTTTGGTCTTGGCTTTGTGGTGCAGCCTTGTGTGGATTCTTTTGGACGATATTCTACTGTGAATTTGTTTTTCCTTCTTTATTGGTAATCTGGGGAAGTGCAGACTCTCTATCATTGGAGGTAAGAGGTCGTATACATACCTGGGACCTATTTGGCATAATCACCACTGCAGTCTCATACAGCACAATTATACTTGACAATATTGTCTTTTTTGCATGTATTAAATCTCACATTATTTCCATATGCATACTTTAGAATAAGAAGATATCACCAACATTTCCAATCACTTACCCTACGTTTTTCTCCTGAAGAAGCCTTATCTGGCGAAACATGTCGAGAATAAATGGACAAGTATATTGACTTGTGTGCTTATAGTGTATTAATATTTTGTGTTCCAATTGGGGTTGTATGCATAACCTTTGAACCTCAATATGTATATTAATGTACACAAAGTCAAAATATCTTTTTTAGATTTTATGTGTTAATAAAATAACCTTTTTTACTATATTCAAATTTGTTCTGTAATTGTGTACCGTAGACAGTCCCATATCTCCAACACTCTTATCTTTTACTTTGAATGATAATGTCCCAAGCAAGTCTGTCTTTGTGTCTCTAAGTCTATTTTAAACTAGTTTCCTGTTTCAGTGACACCATGCAACTTCACTACTATTATAGATTCCTGTGTGACTGTTTACATGGCTACTCATTTCTAGCTGTCTTATGTGTCTTTGTGTATCTTTCCCCAATGTCTGTGTGTGTCCAGACACACACCTGTTAGCTTGATTTTTACTCCCTACTGTTTAGTGATCTCAGCACCTCAGCGCTGCAAGGGATTCTCATTTGTTCATTGGCCCTTAGTTATAGGTATCTGCCTGCTTGGGTGAGCAAGAGGGCCGCAACCGGGGAACTGTTTGCAGCAAAAAAACATCTCTACCTTTAAGAGCTCTGGAGAAGACAAGGCAGTTCCTTAGACTCTGCGCCTCGGCCCTTTCAAGGGCCCTCACCATTTATGCATGTGCGGACATGCTGCGTTCTCCCCAGATAGTACCATTAAGTATTCTTCCTGCCTTAAAATCCTTGAACATCAACTGTATCTTGTGTACCTGACTTCCTGTGAACCCTGAACCCCAATACTGCACTATACTCCTGTCATTCTTGTAAAATCTGTATTCTGTGCTCTCTTGTCTATGTTCCTGTAGGATCACTGATCCAAGCCATACGTGATAGGCACCCCTCTGAGAAGCCTATTGTTCATGAAAAATGTTTCATTGAATTCAGGCTAGTCTAGACAGTTTAGTTTAAATGACAGTTGAATAATATTTTATACTAAATGAGAATGGTTTCTCCTTGTATTAAGATGTTTTTATTTTTCTTCTAGATCTTATTGCCTCTAAAAACATAAATTTACTTCAGCAGTAAAAAACTCAACGGCTTTATGGGCATTTTTGGTAGTGATCAAATGTTGGACTAACAATCTGAGTGACACCATCTTCAAAAAATATCCTCCCTCATTCCTTGGCTTTATGACATCAGCCACAACAAAAGCTTTCTAGATGTCTGAAGAACTTTGATACTTATAATATCAGCTGTCTAAAAACAGTTTGCTACAATTGCAAACAGATCTGCACACCTACTAGAAGTTTCTTGTCATGTGGACTGCGAGATTCCTGAAGAAAAAGATTATGTATGAACATTGTATGCGTTCTTAGGTGTTGCAGTGGAGTCTTATGGACTAGCTGTCAAAGTTACAGTGGAGGAATCAACTAAAGACTTGGCGTTCATACATACATTGTTAGACCAACGTGTAATTTTAGACATTTTTGTATTTTTTTATATTTTTGTTTAGCCTTGACAAAGCAAAATTAGGTTTTTCTGCAGAAGTAGATTGGGTACATAAATTGGAGGAAATATGAACTAGAAGAATAGATATTTAAACTAAGATTAGGCAGTTGGAAGTAGGTGTAATTTTGGAGCAATTGATAGGAATTGTAATTTTATCTGCTTTTCTTTAGAATGCCATTTATGTTATGTTAGTTATGTGGTCAATATTTATTTTGACCAAAAGATGGGATTGATCGGGTAAATGAAATTTATTTTATCAAACATTTAGTTATGGTTATCAAGCAAATGTATTCTTATTAGACAGATACTTTTTATAAATGTCTAAATCACAGAATGTATTTGGACAGCTGTGTTGGATGTCTCCAAATGCCATTGACACCTTCAGCCTGGGAAAAAGCAGATTCCCAGGCTAGGCTGGAAGTAACAAGTAGGTGCTAAATGACCAATCTCCTAACAATGTGCTCCCACCCCTCCTTTTTGAACTGTATATATGAAGTGGTCGCTCAGCTTCAGTTAGAACAATATATGTGAATGTATGACATGCACTGTACAATGTCTGTTCTCCCTGCTTGTGGCTACCTACAAGTTGAAATATTAAATACATCTCTTTGAATGTGGTTCAGCAGTCAACATGTTATTGGAATCCCACAAGTTCTGGGATTTCCCTATCATTCTTATATAGACAAAGGTTTAATCACTTATTTTTTGTATCGTTAATCATTTAGGTGAGATATAAATTTCTATTTATGTAGATCGCTGACTAATTAGAAGATATTTCATGAGTCTGGACTGACTCCTAGCATGTAATTCTCTCCCTCACAGCTTCAGGTACCTTTCCCTACACTGTGTAAAGCAGAGTGACGTGCTGTGCTGTGTGCCTCTAGCTTATATAGAGGCTGGGTCACATGCTGCACTGGCCAATCACAGCCATGCCATTAGTAGGCATGGCTGTGATGGCTTCTAAGGGCACACCAGTGAAACTAAAGTTGATTGGCTGCCCTGCAGCTTTTAAAAATGCGCCATTACATCGCCGAACACCGGACCCGAACATACAGTCAATTGTTCGGGTCTGGGACCCGGACACCCAAAAGTCCGGTACGGACCTGAACTTTACAGTTAGGGTTTGCTCAACCCTACTCTTGAGTCAATGAAGTATAGTTTGCAACTAAGTCTTCCGTGGTTCCTTCATTATTAGCCTCAAGAAGAAAAAAAATAATGCTGTTACTAAGAGTTCTAACAAAAAACAATAATTACATTTTATAAATCAAATTTAACTTACCATTTAGATATAGAGACAAAATTGGTTACTGTTACGGTTATATTCTTTAATCCGAAAAATTAGAAAGCGATAAAAATGTTTGATTTTCAATATAATTAAATAAAATAAAGTGAAATATAGGCTAATTTATATCAATATTTTGCCAATATAGTTGGTTTGTCTGGGGAGCTATGAATAACATCATGTAATGTGACATAGTGAAGGAGATCATGACCCCCCCCCCCCGACACCCCCACCCCCCCTTTAGAGACTGGGTCTGCAGGCCAGTAGTCATTATCTCTACCATTGTTATGGACACACAAATAAGATAACTTTGGCTACACTAAAAATATAAATTACTCCTTTAGACACCACAAAAATATACTATTATAAGTTTGAGAGTAAATCAGTAAACAATTGTCATGTGTTTATATATAAATATCATCGAATAAGAGAATAAAAGTGCCATAAATGTTATATCTCTCTCTCTCTCTCTCTCTCTCTCTCTCTATATATATATATATATATATATATATATATGTATATATTTGTGTGTGTGCATATATATATATATATATATATATATATATATATATATATATATATATTATTTAAAATGAATATTTTCTCTGTCTATCTATCTATATCTATCTATATATATATCTATATATATATATATATATATATATATATATTTATATATATATATATATATATATATATATATATATATATATATATATATATATATATATATATTTAGATATTATTTTATTTATATATACAGCTTATATATTTTAATACATCTCTCTCTCTCTCTCTCTCTCTCTCTCTCTCTCTCTCTCTCTCTCTCTCTCTCTCTCTCTCTCTCTCTCTCTCTATATATATATATATATATATATATATATATATATATATATATATGTATATATATATATATTTATATACACACACACACAAAAACAATTAAAATAAAGATTCAACCTCCTTTTTTTAGAAACTAAATGTCTGACACATTCCAAAGAAAACCTAGATAAGCTATTCAAAAACAAGAAAAGGTCAAGATAACAGTGTTTATCTCAATAACAGAAGGTAATTAGCTGTGTCTAAGGCCCCTTTCACACTGGGGCGGGAGCGGCGCCGGCGGTAAAGCAGCGCTATATTGATTTCAATCGGTGAATACCGCTCCAAAGATGCTGCTAGCAGGACTTTTTTGACCGTTCTGCTAGCGCACCGCTCCAGTGTGGAAGCCCTCCGGCTTTCACACTGGAGTAAATGGGGCCGGATTTTTTCAGGCGCTATACAGGTGCTATTTTTAGTGCTGTAGCGCCTGAAAAATGCCCTAGTGTGAAAGGGGCCTAACTGTGTCTAACACACAATACATAATAATCCACATATATAGGAAAAATTTTAAATGTATTGATTCAAATATTTAAATATTATTATTATTATTATTATACAAGATTTATATAGCGCCGACAGTTTGCGCAGCGCTTTACAACATGAGGGCAGACAGTACAATTACAATACAAATCAATACAGGAGGGATCAGAGGGCCCTGCCTCGTTGGAGCTTATAATCTAGAAGGGAGGGTCAATTGGAACAAAAGGTAATACTGTGGGGGGATGAGCTGATGGAGAAAATGAAAATACGGTTGTTGTTGTTGTTAGGTGTGGGTAGGATATGCTTCTCTGAAGAGAAGGGTTTTCAGGGATCGTCTAAAAGCTAATAAAGTAGGAGATAGGCGGACAGATTGGGGTAAGGCATTCCATAGGATTGGAGAGGCTCTGGTAAAGTCCTGGAGGCGAGCATGGGGGGAGGTGTTAAGGGAGCTAGAGAGCAGGAGGTCTTGAGAGGAACGAAGAGAACGAGTAGGTTGGTATTTAGAGACTAGGCTAGTGATGTAGCTGGGGGCGAAATTGTGGATGGCTTTGTACGTAGTTGTTAGTATTTTGAATTTAATTCTTTGGCCGAGTGGAAGCCAGTGGAGGGATTGACAGAGAGGAGTGGCAGACACAGAGTGATTGGTAAGGTGGATGAGTCTGGCAGCAGCATTCATGGTGGATTGCAGAGGTGATAGACTATGTAGAGGTAAGCCAATGAGAAGGGAGTTGCAGTAGTCGAGGCGAGAGATGACGAGCGAGTGAATTACGAGCTTTGTTGTGTCATTGGTTAGAAAGGGGCGTATTTTGGCGATGTTGCGGAGGTTGAGGCGGCAGGATTTGCACAGTGATTGGATGTGTTGCTTGAAGGAGAGTTCAGAGTCCAGGACTACACCTAGAACCTTGGCATGTGGGGATGGGCTGATAGTTGTGCCATCGATTTTGACAGAGAGATCAGGGGAAGGGGAAGGGGCATATGGGGGTGGAAAAATTATAAGTTCGGTTTTGAGTAGATTGAGTTTGAGGAAGTCGTGTGACATCCAGACGGATATATCTGATAGTAGATTGGTGATACACGAGGAGACAGAGGGAGTGAGCTGAGGGGTAGAGAAATAGATTTGAGTGTCGTCAGCGTAGAGGTGGTATTGGAAGCCATAGGAGGCTATCAGTTGACCCAGGGAGGAGGCGTAGATTGAAAATAGAAGAGGTCCAAGAACAGAACCTTGGGGGACCCCAACAGAGAAAGGAAGAGGAGAGGAGGAAGTAGAGTTGTAAGAAACGCTAAAGGTGCGGTTGGATAAGTAGGAAGAGAACCAGCGAAGAGTACAGTCACGGAGACCAAAGGTGTGGAGTTTTTTGAGGAGGAGGGGGTGGTCAACCGTATCAAAGGCAGCAGAGAGGTCCAGGAGTAGGAGTACAGAATAATGTTGATTGGTTTTGGCCGTTAGTAGATCATTTGTTAGTTTTAGGAGAGCAGTTTCTGTGGAGTGTTGAGGACGAAATCCAGACTGAAGGGGATCAAGAAGACTATTATCAGCGAGGTGGACGCTCAGTCGGTTGTAGACCAGACGTTCAAGGAGTTTGGATAAGAAGGGAAGCAAGGAGATGGGGCATAGGTTGTTAAGATTGGATAGGTCCAGTGAGGGTTTTTTAAGTATGGGTCTGACAAGTGCGTGTTTTAGAGAGTTGGGGAAGATGCCAGAAGAGAGGGAGAGATTGAAGATGTGGGTTAGAGAGAGTAGCATAGAGCCAGAGGGTGAACGTAGCATTTGTGAGGGAACAGGATCCAGAGGGCAGGTGGTAAGGTGGACATTATCAAGTAGTTTAGCAACTTCATCTATAGTGGTGGGGTTGAAAGAGGGAAGTAATGATTGTGCCTGTGGGCATGAAGTGTAAAGTGTGGGGGGTATCAGAACAGTAGAGATCTCTGCGCGAATTGCATCAATCTTCTGTTTGAAGTGATTGGCGATCTCCTGGGCAGTGAGTGAGTTGGTGGGAGGAGGCGGTGGAGGAAAAAGTAGAGAGTTGAAGGTAGAAAAGAGTTGACGGGGACGGGATGATAATTTGCTAATGAGAGTGCTAAAATAGGTCTGCTTGGCAGAGAGGAGGCTGGAATTGTATTTTTGGAGGGCAGATTTATATTGGTTGAAATCTCTGTGAGACTTGGTCTTATGCCACAGGCGCTCATGAGTAGGGATGAGCCGAACACCCCCGGGTTCGGTTCGCACCAGAACCTTCGAACCGACCGAAAGTTCGCGCGAATTTTCGAACCCTATACGTTATAATGGACGCGAACGTTCGAAATCAAAAGTGCTAATTACAACGGCCAATATGCATGTTAATGTCATAAAACAGGTTTGGGGACCCGGGTCCTGCCCCAGGGGACATATATCAATGCAAAAAGAACTTTTAAAAACTAACGTTTTTTCGGGAGCAGTCATTTTAATGATGCATAAAGTGAAAAAAAAAAAGTGAAATTTTCCTTTAAATATGGTACCTGGGGGGTGTCTAAAGTATGCCTGTGAAGTGGCATGTGTTTCCCGTGTTTAGAACTGTCCTTGCACAAAATGACATTTGTAAAGGAAAAAAAGAAGCCATTTAAAACCACTTGCGGCTTTAATGTCAAGTCTTGTCCTGGCCGCCATATGGCTGAAAATCCTTGAGAAAAATGGCATGGCTACCCCATCACCCCCCCCCCCACCCCAGCCCCTTTGGGTCTTGTATGGATATTAAGGGGGACCCCGCACCCAAAATAAAACCCTATACCTGCAACCCTATATACTCTGAACAGCAGTATATAGGTGGTGCAAACAAGACACGGACTGTAGGTTTGTTCTTAAGTAGAATATGAACAGGTACATTATGAAGTGTAGCTCCATCCCCAAAAAATCTATTTTTAAGCTTTTTGGAGAACATAGGGAGGGGTTATCACCCCTGTAACATTTGCTGTCTTTGCACATCTGTTCAGAACATGTCACCTCACTTTCCGTCCCAATGACAAATGTTTTTGGAAAAGTGGGGTTTGAATTGAAACAAGGATTGGTGATAAAGCATCAGTAGAGAGGAGATACCTTTTTCCCAAATTAAATCTAACAGGATAGAATTTCCCTTCCTAAGGGTAGATTTCCTCTCACTTCCTGTTTTCTCTTTCCGTTTGCAAGTAGGAGTCGTTTGTAAGTTGGATGTTTGAAAGTAGGGGCCTGCCGTATATACTCTGCAGAAATTTGCCCTATTAGATGTTGGTGTAGCCACAAGACTGGGGGGCACAGGAATGGGCCCTGCTGTGAGTTAATAGATCAAGATTTGTACTTGCATGCACCTGTTGAACCGGGCAGAAAAATTGGGCCTTTGGTGGTGGTGGTAGTGGTGGTGGTGGTGGACGGTGTTGCCACAAGACTGTAAGCCCTCACAGTTACTCTTGGTGGGCGCAGGAATGGGCCCTGCTGTGAGTTATTAGATCAAGATTTGTAATTGCATGCACCTGTTGAACAGGGCAGAAAAATTGGGCCTTTGGTGGTGGTGGTGGTGGTGGTGGTGGTGGACGGTGTTGCCACAAGACTGTAAGCCCTCACAGTTACTCTTGGTGGGCGCAGGAATGGGCCCTGCTGTGAGTTATTAGATCAAGATTTGTAATTGCATGCACCTGTTGAACAGGGCAGAAAAATTGGGCCTTTGGTGGTGGTGGTGGACGGTGTTGCCACAAGACTGTAAGCCCTCACAGTTACTCTTGGTGGGCGCAGGAATGGGCCCTGCTGTGAGTTATTAGATCAAGATTTGTAATTGCATGCACCTGTTGAACAGGGCAGAAAAATTGGGCCTTTGGTGGTGGTGGACGGTGGTGCCACAAGACTGTAAGCCCTCACAGTTACTCTTGGTGGGCGCAGGAATGGGCCCTGCTGTGAGTTATTAGATCAAGATTTGTAATTGCATGCACCTGTTGAACAGGGCAGAAAAATTGGGCCTTTGGCGGTGGTGGTGGACGGTGTTGCCACAAGACTGTAGGCCCTCATAGTTACTCTTGGTGGGCGCAGGAATGGGCCCTGCTGTGAACTATTAGATCAAGATTTGTAATTACACGCCCCTGTTAAACAGGGGCTGAAAAATTGTGCCTTAGGCATTGGTGCTGGTGCCACAACACTGCAACCCCTCACAGATACTGTACTCTTAGCACAGCAATGAGACCTGTTGCAAAGCATTGCCTAAAAATTGTAATTACACGCCCCAACAGGGGCTGAAAAATTGTGCCTTAGGCACTGGTGCCACAACACTGCAACCCCTCACAGATACTGTACTTGGAGCACAGCAGTCACACCTGTTGCGAAGCATCTTTTTAAAAAATTGTAATTACACGTCCCTGTTAAACAGGGGCTGAAAAATTGTGCCTTAGGCATTGGTGCTGGTGCCACAACACTGCAACCCCTCACAGACACTGTACTCTTAGCACAGCAATGAGACCTGTTGCAAAGCATTGCCTAAAAATTGTAATTACACGCCCCAACAGGGGCTGAAAAATTGTGCCTTAGGCACTGGTGCCACAACACTGCAACCCCTCACAGATACTGTACTTGGAGCACAGCAGTCACACCTGTTGCGAAGCATTTTTTTAAAAAATTGTAATTACACGCCCCTGTTAAACAGGGGCTGAAAAATTGTGCCTTAGGCATTGGTGCTGGTGCCACAACACTGCAACCCCTCACAGACACTGTACTCTTAGCACAGCAATGAGACCTGTTGCAAAGCATTGCCTAAAAATTGTAATTACACGCCCCAACAGGGGCTGAAAAATTGTTCCTTAGGCACTGGTGCTGGTGCCACAACACTGCAACCCCTCACAGATACTGTACTTGGAGCACAGCAGTCACACGTGTTGCGAAGCATTTTTAAAAAAAATTGTAATTACACGCCCATGTTAAACAGGGGCTGAAAAATTGTGCCTTAGGCATTGGTGCTGGTGCCACAACACTGCAACCCCTCACAGATACTGTACTTGGAGCACAGCAGTCACACGTGTTGCGAAGCATTTTTTTAAAAAATTGTAAGTACACGCCCCTGTTATACAGGGGCTGAAAAATTGTGCCTTAGGCACTGGTGTGGTGGCATGGATCATTGAGGAGGAGGAAGAGGATAGTCAGTGAACATAACAGGACAGTCACTCAGCATCAGCATAGGCAGTCTTGAAGGGATGTGACATTATAAATTATTCTGTTATATCCGCTTCAGGTGCCTGGTAGCTGGTGGTGATCCAAGACTGATTCATTTTGATGAAGGTCAGTCGATCAACCGAGTCGGTGGACAGGCGCACCCTATGATCGGTGACAAATCCTCCAGCAGCACTGAAAGTTGCGTTCGGAAAGAACGTGGAGGCAGGACAGGCCAGTAGCTCAATTGCATACTGTGCAAGCTCTGGCCAGTGATCCATCCTCAGGACCCAGTAAGCCAGAGGATTTTCGGTGGGAAAGGTGTCCAAGTCTGACCTTGCCCCAAGGTATTCCTGCACCATGTATATCAGACGCTGGCGATGGTTGCTGGAACCGATCATACCTTGGGGCTGCGGACTAAAAAATTGTCTGAACGCATCGGTCAGACGTCCACCTTCCCCACTGCTCCTTCTGCTACTGACCGAAGCCTCAGCAACTCGTCGTCCAGGACCAGGAGTTTGTAACCTCCCAGTTTCTGGGAACGCGTTGCACAGACCTTTCTGCAAGGCCTCCCTGAGATGTCTCATCCTCTGCTCCCTCTGCGACGGCAAGATAAGGTCCACAACCTTACCCTTGTACCGTGGATCAAGGAGAGTGGCCAGCCAGTAATGGTCCCTCTCCTTGATCCGAAGAACACGAGGATCCTTCCGCAGGCTTTGCAGGATCAGGGAGGCCATGCAGCGTAGGTTAGCTGAGGCATTCGGTCCGGAGTCTTCTGGGTCACTGAGGATGACATGATCGCCAGCCACCTCCTCCCAGCCACGTACAAGTCCACTGGTTTGTTGGGACTGTACATCATCCCTAAAAGACTGCTGCTGCTGATGCTGAGTGCCAGGCTCCACCTCCATGCTCACACAATCCTCCTCCTCCTCCTCATCCTCTTCCTGTGTGATGGGTGGGACAGAAGGAACACTGTCCGGATAAAGGGGGCCTTGAGAGGCAAGGAAGTCCTCCTCTTCCTGCCTCTGTTCTGCCTCAAGTGCCCTGTCCATTATCCCACGCAGCGTATGCTCCAACAGGTGGACAAGAGGTACAGTGTCACTGATGCATGCACTGTCACTGCTCACCATCCTCGTGGCCTCCTCAAATGGTGAGAGGACAGTGCATGCATCCCTGATCATGCTCCACTGACGTGGGGGAAAAAAACCAAGCTCCCCTGACCCTGTCCTGGTGCCGTAGTCGCAAAGGTACTCATTGATGGCCTTCTGCTGCGTGTGCAGTCGCTGCAGCATGGCCAACGTTGAGTTCCACCTGGTGGGCATGTCACATATTAGGCGGTTCTTGGGCAGGTTCAGCTCCTTTTGCAGCTCAGTCAGCCGAGCACTGGCATTATAAGATCGGCAGAAATGCACACAGACTTTCCTGGCCTGCCTCAGGACATCCTGTAAGCCTGGGAACCTGCCCAAGAACCGCTGCACCACCAGGTTGAGGACGTGAGCCATACAGGGCACATGGGTGAGCTGCCCCTGTCGCAGGGCGGAGAGGAGGTTGGTGCCATTGTCAGAAACGACCATTCCTGGCTTAAGCTGGCGTGGCGTCAACCACCTCTCGGCCTGCCCCTGCAGAGCTGCCAGAACCTCTGGCCCAGTGTGGCTCCTGTCCCCCAAACACACCAGCGCAAGCACGGCATGGCATCTTTTTGCCTGCGTACTTGCGTAGCCCCTTGTACGCCTACGGAGCACCGCTGGTTCCGAGGACAGAGAACTGGAGGAAGAAGAAGAGGAGGGGGTGGAGGAGAGAGGTATGTCACAACCAGTAGCAGTAGTAGCATTTTGGAGGCGTGGTGGCGGAACAACCTCCAACACTACTGCACCTTGTCCTGCATCCCTCCCAGCTGCCAATAGAGTGACCCAATGGGCCGTGAAAGAAAGGTAACGTCCCTGTCCATGCCTGCTGGACCATGAGTCAGCGGTAATATGCACCTTACCGCTGACCGCCCTGTCCAGCGAGGCATGGACATTGCCTTCCACATGCCGGTAGAGAGACGGAATCGTCTTCCGTGAGAAAAAGTGGCGTTTGGGAACCTACCACTGAGGAACCGCACATTGAACAAACTCACGGAAGGGGGCCGAGTCTACCAACTGAAAAGGCAGCAGTTGAAGTGCTAGCAATTTAGCCAAGCTAGCATTCAACCACTGGGCATGTGGATGGCTGGGAGTGTACTTCTTTCGACGGTCCAGCAGCTGGGGCAGGGAAATTTGCCTGCTACAATCGGACGTCGGTGTACTGCAAGTACTTGGTTGTGACACACCTAATTCTACACCTTCAGTCCTCTCAGAGCAGCTTTCAGAGAGGACTGAAGATGTAGTGGGGATGGAGATCCCAGCTGATGAGGAGCAAAGAGAGGTCCGCTTAGTTCTTTGGTGTGGGTCTTTTATGTGTGCTTGCCAACGAGCTGCATGGCAGGTCGACATATGTCTGCTCATGCTTGTGGTGCCCAAGCGGCTGATGTTTTGGCCACGCGAGATACGCTTGAGACAAATATTGCAAATAGCAGTGGTGCGATCTGATGCACTCGTCTCAAAAAAGGCCCACACCAAAGAACTTTTCAGATAACGTGCAGAGGCAGCGCCCTGCACAGGCGGAGCTCTGCGGTGTTGTACAGTTGCTGTGCTGGCCTCTAGCTGGCCTCCAGGGGGCATCCTGCCTCGTTGGACATGTGACGCCACATCCTCCTCCTCCTCGTCCTCCTCCTCATCCTCTCTCCCTTCAGGCACCCACGTGGAGTCAGTGACCTCATCATCCCCTCCCTCTTCACCACTAGAGCAAACCTGGCAGTAAGCTGCAGCTGGTGGAACAGTACTGCCAGATTGCTGTCCTTCAGCATCCCCTCTCTCTGCGCGCACACTACTGACTTCCTCAAGCTGGGTATCATCATCCGAGCCTTCGAATCGTTGGGCATCCTCCTGGAGCATGTACCCAACACTGTGCTCAAAGAGTTCGGGGGACTCCTCAGGAGGACATGGTGGGTCTAGGGAAGGGGTGGCTGATGATGCCATTGAGTACGCGTTGGCAGCTGCTCTGCCAGTACCCTTAGCCTGGGTGAGAGAGGATGAGGAGGATGAGGAGGGCTTGGTCATCCATTCTACCAAGCCTTCAGCATGATGCGGCTCCACATGTCCAGCTGCCGAAAACAAAGACGCGCGTGTCCCATGGCCACGTGCTGATGACGATGCACGACCACGTCCACGTCCACGTCCACTAGAAACAGAGCCTGCCTGCCCTGGGTTCTTGCCTCTGCACGCTCTGCCTCCCCTTGGCAGTCTTCCAGCCATTGTAGTCGGTAGTCCTGTGGGTGCTGCTGAGAAGAAAATATAGGAGCTCTGTGTGATGCCACTAACACACTAGAAGTCCTATGGGTGCTTCTGCAAAGAAAATATAGGAGCTCTGTGTGATGCCACTAACACACTAGAAGTCCTGTGGGTGCTGCTGAGAAGAAAATATAGGAGCTCTGTGTGATGCCACTAACACACTAGAAGTCCTATGGGTGCTTCTGGGAAGAAAATATAGGAGCTCTGTGTGATGCCACTAACACACTAGAAGTCCTGTGGGTGCTGCTGAGAAGAAAATATAGGAGCTCTGTGTGATGCCACTAACACACTAGAAGTCCTA
Source organism: Lithobates sylvaticus (assembly GCA_028564925.1). NCBI lineage: Eukaryota > Metazoa > Chordata > Amphibia > Anura > Ranidae > Lithobates > Lithobates sylvaticus. The sequence goes on along the minus strand of CM053037.1, from coordinate 103,927,274 downwards.
TGGGTGCTTCTGCAAAGAAAATATAGGAGCTCTGTGTGATGCCACTAACACACTAGAAGTCCTGTGGGTGCTTCTGGGAAGAAAATATAGGAGCTCTGTGTGATGCCACTAACACACTAGAATTCCTGTGGGTGCTGCTGAGAAGAAAATATAGGAGCTCTGTGTGATGCCACTAACACACTAGAAGTCCTATGGGTGCTTCTGGGAAGAAAATATGGGAGCTCTGTGTGATTCCACTAACACACTAGAAGTCCTGTGGGTGCTGCTGAGAAGAAAATATAGGAGCTCTGTGTGATGGCACTAACACACAATTGAAGTCCTATGGGTGCTTCTGGGAAGAAAATATAGGAGCTCTGTGTGATGGCACTAACACACAATTGAAGTCCTATGGGTGCTTTTGGGAAGAAAATATGGGAGCTCTGTGTGATGCCACTAACACACTAGAAGTCCTATGGGTGATTCTGGGAAGAAAATATAGGAGCTCTGTGTGATGCCACTAACACACAATTGAAGTCCTATGGGTGCTTCTGGGAAGAAAATATGGGAGCTCTGTGTGATGCCACTAACACACTAGAAGTCCTATGGGTGCTTCTGGGAAGAAAATATAGGAGCTCTGTGTGATGCCACTAACACACTAGAAGTCCTATGGGTGCTTCTGGGAAGAAAATATAGGAGCTCTGTGTGATGCCACTAACACACTAGAAGTCCTATGGGTGCTTCTGGGAAGAAAATATAGGAGCTCTGTGTGATGCCACTAACACACTAGAAGTCCTGTGGGTGCTGCTGAGAAGAAAATATAGGAGCTCTGTGTGATGCCACTAACACACAATTGAAGTCCTATGGGTGCTTCTGGGAAGAAAATATAGGAGCTCTGTGTGATGCCACTAACACACTAGAAGTCCTATGGGTGCTTCTGGGAAGAAAATATGGGAGCTCTGTGTGATGCCACTAACACACTAGAAGTCCTGTGGGTGCTGCTGAGAAGAAAATATAGGAGCTCTGTGTGATGCCACTAACACACAATTGAGGTCCTATGGGTGCTTCTGGGAAGAAAATATAGGAGCTCTGTGTGATGCCACTAACACACTAGAAGTCCTATGGGTGCTTCTGGGAAGAAAATATAGGAGCTCTGTGTGATGCCACTAACACACTAGAAGTCCTGTGGGTGCTGCTGAGAAGAAAATATAGGAGCTCTGTGTGATGCCACTAACACACAATTGAAGTCCTATGGGTGCTTCTGGGAAGAAAATATAGGAGCTCTGTGTGATGGCACTAACACACAATTGAAGTCCTATGGGTGCTTCTGGGAAGAAATTGTAGGAGCTCTGTGTGATGCCACTAACACACTAGAAGTCCTATGGGTGTTTCTGGGAAGAAAATATAGGAGCCCTGTGTGATGCCACTAACACACTAGAAGTCCTATGGGTGCTTCTGGGAAGAAAATATAGGAGCCCTGTGTGATGCCACTAACACACTAGAAGTCCTATGGGTGCTTCTGGGAAGAAAATATAGGAGCTCTGTGTGATGCCACTAACACACAATTGAAGTCCTATGGGTGCTTCTGGGAAGAAAATATGGGAGCTCTGTGTGATGCCACTAACACACTAGAAGTCCTATGGGTGCTTCTGGGAAGAAAATATAGGAGCTCTGTGTGATGCCACTAACACACTAGAAGTCCTATGGGTGCTTCTGGGAAGAAAATATGGGAGCTCTGTGTGATGCCACTAACACACTAGAAGTCCTATGGGTGCTTCTGGGAAGAAAATATGGGAGCTCTGTGTGATGCCACTAACACACTAGAAGTCCTATGGGAGCTTCTGGGAAGAAAATATGGGAGCTCTGTGTGATGCCACTAACACACTAGAAGTCCTATGGGTGCTTCTGGGAAGAAAATATGGGAGCTCAGTGTGATGCCACTAACACACTAGAAGTCCTATGGGTGCTTCTGGGAAGAAAATATGGGAGCTCTGTGTGATGCCACTAACACACTAGAATTCCTGTGGGTGCTGCTGAGAAGAAAATATAGGAGCTCTGTGTGATGCCACTAACACACTAGAAGTCCTATGGGTGCTTCTGGGAAGAAAATATGGGAGCTCTGTGTGATGCCACTAACACACTAGAAGTCCTATGGGTGCTTCTGGGAAGAAAATATGGGAGCTCTGTGTGATGCCACTAACACACTAGAAGTCCTATGGGTGCTTCTGGGAAGAAAATATGGGAGCTCTGTGTGATGCCACTAACACACTAGAAGTCCTATGGGTGCTTCTGGGAAGAAAATATGGGAGCTCTGTGTGATGCCACTAACACACTAGAAGTCCTATGGGTGCTTCTGGGAAGAAAATATGGGAGCTCTGTGTGATGCCACTAACACACTAGAAGTCCTATGGGTGCTTCTGGGAAGAAAATATGGGAGCTCTGTGTGATGCCACTAACACACTAGAAGTCCTGTGGGTGCTTCTGGGAAGAAAATATGGGAGCTCTGTGTGATGCCACTAACACACTAGAAGTCCTATGGGTGCTTCTGGGAAGAAAATATGGGAGCTCTGTGTGATGCCACTAACACACTAGAAGTCCTATGGGTGCTTCTGGGAAGAAAATATAGGAGCTCTGTGTGATGCCACTAACACACTAGAAGTCCTGTGGGTGCTTCTGGGAAGAAAATATGGGAGCTCTGTGTGATGCCACTAACACACTAGAAGTCCTATGGGTGCTTCTGGGAAGAAAATATGGGAGCTCTGTGTGATGCCACTAACACACTAGAAGTCCTATGGGTGCTTCTGGGAAGAAAATATGGGAGCTCTGTGTGATGCCACTAACACACTAGAAGTCCTATGGGTGCTTCTGGGAAGAAAATATGGGAGCTCTGTGTGATGCCACTAACACACTAGAAGTCCTATGGGTGCTTCTGGGAAGAAAATATGGGAGCTCTGTGTGATGCCACTAACACACTAGAAGTCCTATGGGTGCTTCTGGGAAGAAAATATGGGAGCTCTGTGTGATGCCACTAACACACTAGAAGTCCTATGGGTGCTTCTGGGAAGAAAATATGGGAGCTCTGTGTGATGCCACTAAAACACAATTGAAGTCCTATGGGTGCTTCTGGGAAGAAAATATAGGAGCTCTGTTTGCTGCCACTAACACACTAGAAGTCCTATGGGTGCTTTTGGGGTGCAATGCTGTGCTAACAGCACTGCGGTTGGTACTACTGAAATACTGTACTAACAGTAAAACACGCACCAGACTAATCCCCAGCAGCAGCTAAAAACACACTAACCAGCAGCAATGGACGATCAATGACAGGTAGCAATGGTTTAGCAAATAAATAGCCAATGGTTTAGCAAAGTAGAGCAAATATTTCTATATGAATGAATCTAGCAAAGACTCAGAATCAGCCTGATCTCTCCTAAAGCCGGAACTCATGTGACCGGCGCCGACGGCGTGGCGGCCTTTTAAATGGTGGGGCGTGTACTAAAGCCCCTGAGCTGTAATTGGCTACAGGCGTCCTGCCTGTAGCCAATTATGGCTCTCCGAGTTTCCGGCACTGTGATTGGCCAAGCATGCAGGGTCACAGTGCATGCTTGGCCAATCATCAGCCAGCAATGCACTGCGCCGGCCGCGCTGGCCGCAATGCATTGCGGGGCCGCTCGCATCACATAAATGTGATGCGAGTGGCCAAAATAGTTCTGGGCTTGCCGAGCGAGCGAACGCCCGGTGCTCGATGCGAACATGGGTTCGCATCGAGCACCAGGCCCATCCCTACTCATGAGCACGACTACGTTTTTTCAGACTTCTAGTAACATCTGTTTGCCAAGGTTGAAGGGGTCGGGGCTTGATTCTGTGTGTAGTGAGGGGGGCCAGTGAGTCCAGTGAGGCAATAAGTGAAGTGTTGTAGACAGAAGTGGCTAGGTTGGTGCAGGATAGGGGTGAGATTTTGTCGTAGAGGTTGTCGATAGCAGAGTATAGAAGAGAAGGGTTGAGATGATGTAGGTTTCTGCGGGTAACTTTAAGGCGGTTGGAGGGAGAGGAGGTGAAATAGAGGGAGAGAGTGAAACTAATAAGGTGGTGATCAGAGAGAGGGAATGGATAGTTATGCCCCGTACACACGGTTGGAAAATCCGACCACAAAATCCATCAGATTTTTTCCGACGGATTTTGTCCGACACTGGTGTTGCATACACACGGTCGGACAAAGTTGTCGATCATTCTGAACCTGGTGACGTTTGTTGCCTACAACGGGACTACGTAGAGGCTAGTAGCCAACAGCTTTGGTCTTGTAATGTGATCTGAGCATGCGTGGCACTTTGTCCGTCGGAATTCGCTACACATGATCGGAAAAAGTCCGATAGGACTTTGTTGTCGGAAAATTTGAGAGCAGGAGATAAAACTTTGTCCGTCAGAAAATCCGACGGAAAAAGTCCGATGGAGCCTACACACGGTCGGAATTTCCGACAACATTGTTCGATAGGACATTTTCCGTCGGAATATCCGACCGTGTGTACGAGGCATTAGAGAGGTTGCATGGAGTGCAAAGGTGAGCGAAAACGAGGTCAAGGGTATTGCCTTCAGAGTGAGTAGGAGCATGTATCCACTGCTTCAGGTCAAAGGAGGAGGTTAGGCTGAGAAGTTTGGAAGTGGCAGGAGTGTTAGTATTAATAGGGATGTTGAAGTCCCCGAGAATGATTGTGGGGATTTCAGAGGAAAGAAAGTAGGGTAGCCAGGCAGAGAAGTCATCAAGAAAGGTTGATACTAGACATGTGCACAACAAAAAAATTAGTTTATTTTCATTTCATTTTTTCGTTTCCGAAAAAAATTTGTTTATTTTCGTTTTGTTTTTTTCATTTCCGTTGATTCGTAACGATTCGTAAATTCGTAAGTCGTCGGTGTTCGTAACATTCGTAACATTCGTAGATTCGTTATCGGAGCATAATTCATAATTTTATGTAATGTGTATGCTATTATTACATTTTAATAATTTACAAATCGAAAAAAAAAGTTACGAATCGAAAAAAAAAGTTACGAATCGAAAAAAAAAAAAGTTACGAATGTACGAATTTTTTCGTTCAATCCATTCGAAGCACGTTAAGCAACGCCATTGTAAGAGACATGGAAAATTACGATTCGAAAAAAAAAAAAAAAAAAGTTACGAATGTGCGAATTTTTTCGTTCAATCCATTCGAAGCACGTTAAGCAGCACCATTGTAAGGGACACGGAAAATTACCAATTCAAAAAAAAAAAAAAAAGTTACGAATGTATGAATTTTTTCGTTCATTTTCGTTGTTCCTGTTTTCGTTTTTCAGATTTTCTTCATTCGTACATTCGTTGTTTCTAATTAGTTTTTTTCGTATTTTCGTTGTCTTTCGGATTCGTTCAATTCGAATGATTCGTTAATCGGATTCGTACGATTCGAACGATTCCTTATTCGGATTAATTCGGTTTCGAACGATTCGTTCATTCGTACGAAAACGAACGAATGAAAATAACGAAAAAGAACGAAAAACGAAAAAAAACGAAACGAATTGCACATGTCTAGTTGATACTGGTCCAGGGGGCCTGTAGATCACAGCTATCCTTAGAGAAATTGGTGTGAAAAGAAGAATGCAGTGGGCTTCGATAGAGGAAAGTGAAAGAGAGGGAGGTGGCTGAAGTACCTGAAAGGTGTTATGTGGGGCTAGAAGGATACCGACACCTCCTCCCTTACTTCCATTGGATCTGGGGGAGTGAGTCCAGAGAAGACCACCATGGGATAGGGCAGCAAAAGACGCAGTGTCGGATTCGTGGAGCCAGGTTTCGGTAATGGCAAGTAGGTTAAATGAGTTGGTGATACAGAGGTCATGGAGAGAGGTGAGTTTGTTGCAAACAGAGCGGGAGTTCCAAAGGGCACAAGAGAAAGGGAGTCTGGTCTTGGGAAGAATAGAAATGGGAACTAAATTGTGTTGATTGCGGCTGCTGCCAGAGGGTGCAGGATGATGGGTGCATGGGGTACAGTTAAATAATGGAGGCCCAGGGTTTGGGGATATATCTCCAGAGGTTAGGAGAAGCAGGAGGGTGAGGGAGGTAATATGGGAGTGGGATTTATATGAATATGCTTTAAAAGTAAAACAATTAATAATATACAAGAAACTAGTGATAATTTTATATATATATCGATTTAAAAAAATATATATATATCGATTATATATATATAAATATAGAGCGACAGGTCAACACAGGGAACTGTACTGTCACTATATATATATATATATATATATATATATATATATATATATATATATATATATATATATATATATATATATATATATTTTTTTTTTTATTTTATTTTTTTTTGTATATATATATAAATATCGAGCGCGAGATCAAGATAAATTATATATATATATATATATATATATATATAATTTATCTTGATCTCTCGATATTTATATATATATTTAACAAAAAAAAAAAAAAATATATATATATATATATATATATATATATATATATTGTAGCAGAGCGTCCCAGAGAGAGCCAGGAGGAGTCTTGTTTGGGATTTATACGTCTCCCAGGCTCCTCTCATACACATTCAGAGGTCTCTGATACATGATCCAGTTCGGATCTTAGTCCTCTTCCCCAGGCTAATTTAAGCTCACCTGAGCAGACAGCTTTTGCTCTCTGCCTGGGACACACAGACATGGATGGTTTGTGAGGAGCTAAAGGTTGGTAAAATCCTTTAAAACTCTATACAGAAACTGACAAGCGGTAGGCTTGCTCAGCCTGGTAGTGAGGGCCAGTGTATGGTATAGTTAGAGCCGAGACACGGCTAGGACTTTTGTTTTGTTATTTCTGTTCTGATATGTTTTCTGGAAGACTGTGCAGCACCTGTGTATGGACTTGTATTTAAAACAAATAAACCCAGCACTGTTTTCACTACCTCAAGTGGACTTGGTATCTGTGTCTAAATAAACAGCACATACCAGGGAGCTTTGTACCTGCTACCTGTCCCTCAGGTTACATATGGTGGAGTTCAGCGGGCAGCTGTAGTAAGTTACTACTTAAAAAGCCAGTACCTAGAGAGACTAAACATGGAGGAAATCCTAAAACAATTGATGATATCCAACGCTGCACAACAGCAAACAAACGCTGCACTGCAGCAAGCAAACGCTGCACAGCAGAAAACAAACGCTGCACTCCACGCTGCACAACAGCAAGCAAACGCTGAACAGCAGAAAACAAACGACGCACTCCACGCTGCACAACAGCAAGCAAACACTGCATTCCACGTGGCACAACAGCAAGCTGAACAGGAGCAATCGCAGAGGCTGAACAGCTAGCCACTGATGCAAAAGCAGATAGGAAAACCTTGTCTGAGGTTGTGGAGACAATAGCACAGTGGTCACCTGCTAACGTTGATAATGATGGAGACAAGCCTTCAGCCATCCATGTGGCTCGCTTTCTGTCTAAGATGACTACAGATGATGATCCAGAGGCCTTTCTGCTAACGTTTGAACGGACCGCTGAGAGGGAAGGTTGGCCTAAAACCCAGTGGGCAGGACTGGTCGCCCCATTGCTTACTGGGGAATCGCAGAAGGCCTACTATGATTTGGAGTCAGCAGAAGTGGCAGACTATGAAAAGGTCAAACAGGAAATACTGGCACGACTTGCTGTCACTTTGGCAGTTCGAGCACAGCGTGTCCACAGCTGGTCCTTCCAAGGCGAGAAGCACCCAAGATCGCAGATGTTCGACCTAATTCACCTGGTGAGGAAATGGCTACAGCCGGAGTCCCTGTCTGGGCCACAAATAGTGGAGCGTGTGGTCATGGACCAGTTTCTGAGGTCACTACCAATTCCCCTGCAGGAGTGGGTAAGTCAAGGAGACCCCAATTCGGGGAACCACCTGGTGGAAGTTGGTGAAAGGTATTTTGCTGCAAAGAACCTGGTCACCACCCCTATAGCCGCACGGACTTTCCGCCCAAAGCCATGGTCTCCCCAGGCAACCGGTAAGACTGTTCCAGGGGAAGTGGGTGGTAAGCATGGCAAGGAAATAGGGGGGAGGATTCTTGGTGCCAGGACTAAAGCTTGGCCTCCCAAACAAGGGAAGCCGGTGCCTGTCAGCAAACCAAACTGGGGAAACGTCAGGTGTTTTCGTTGCCAAGAAATGGGACATGTTGCGGCAAATTGTCCATTGACAGATGAACCAATGCAGTGTGATTTATCTATTAGAAGGCAGTCTATGTTTGCAGCGGTTTCATGCACTGCAACGCCAAATATGAGAAAACCAGTGTGCCTAATGATAAGCCTATTACAGCCTTGCTGGAAGTCTAGTGACTTTGGTTACAGCTGAAATGATTGAACCTGTAAATTATCATGCTAAAAATATTGCTGTGATCTGTATACATGGGAATACCCGGGAGTATCCTGTAACCACTGTTCAGTTTAAAACTGGTTTAGGTACATTTACCCATCCGGTTGGACTTGTTCCCCACTTGGTTCATGAGGCCATCATTGGTAGGGACTTCCCTAAGTTTTGGGAACTGTGGGATCATCCCAACTCGGTCGCAGTACCTGACTCAGTCGCAGAGCCAGAATTCCTGGCCACTACTGACAATGTGGGTTCAGGGGACTCTTCTCAGGGCTCCCCGGGTGTTCCTCTATTGGTTATGGCAGGAGAGCTGGAGGACCCTGAGGAAGTCTCCACTACCAGTAGAGCCGGACAGCCGTCTGCTGACTCCGAGCCTATGTTAGAGTTTGCTGACCTTAATGTGCATAGGGAAAATGTTGGTACTGAGCAGAGAAAAGACCATACCCTTTCCAGGGCCTGGGAAAATGTAATAGTGATTAATGATGTACCTGTCGAACCCGGGGACAGCCCCTGTTTTCCTTATTTCAACAGCAATGAGGATTTACTATATCGTGTATGTAAAATGAATGATGAAGTGGTTGAACAGTTGGTGGTTCCTAAGCCATACAGACGGCTGGTGTTAGAACTTGCCCATGGGCACTTGCTAGGAGGCCATTTAGGGGTTGAAAAAACGACTGAAAGGGTGTTGCGCAGGTTTTACTGGCCCGGGATACAGAAAGATATTAAGAATTATTGTCAATCCTGTCCTGTGTGTCAGATGTCAGCCCCACTATCCCACTTCCGAAGTCCTTTAGTACCCTTGCCTATCATTGAAGTGCCCTTTGAGAGGATTGCCATGGACCTTGTGGGCCCACTTCCCAAGTCTGCCCGGGGTCATCAGCATTTCCTCGTAATCATGGATTATGCTACCCGTTACCCTGAAGTAGTTCCCTTACGCGCATCGTCTGATAAAAACATTGCCAAAGAGCTGTTTATGGTGTTCAGTCGGGTTGGCATCCCGAAAGAAATCCTTACAGACCAGGGCACCCCTTTTATGTCGCGAATAACTAGGGAGCTCTGCAAGTTATTTAAGGTGACGCAGTTGCGAACCTCAGTGTATCATCCTCAAACGGATGGCTCAGTGGAACACTTCAATAAGACGTTAAAGAGCATGTAAAAAAAGGTTGTGGACAAGGATGAGAGAAAAACTGGGACTTCCTGATACCATACTTGATGTCTGCCATCAGGGAGGTTCCCCAGTCCTCTACGGGGTACTCCCCATTTGAGTTGCTTTATGGGAGACACCCTCTGGGACTCTTAGACATAGCCAAAGAAACTTGGGAGGGAGAACAGACACCCCATAAAAGTGTCATTGAGCATATTGCTCAAATGCAGGAGAGGATTGCAGCAATCATGCCAATGGTAGAAGAACACTTACTGCAGGCCCAGGCAGCCCAACAGAGAATATACAACAGGGGGGCCCAACTCCATGTTTTCTCACCTGGTGACAGGGTCCTGGTGTTAGTTCCCACTGTTGAGAGCAAGTTCCTGGCTAAGTGGCAGGGTCCCTTTGAAGTAATTGAGAGAGTTGGGGAGGTCAACTACAAGGTTTATCAACCAGGAAAAAGGAAGCCCGAACAGGTTTACCATATAAACCTGTTAAAACCCTGGAAGGATAGAATGGCGTTAACTGCGAGGCCTCTCCCAGTAACGCCTACGGGTACTGAGTCCCCTCTCATCCCTGAGGTCACGATTTCAGACACCCTCTCATATTCCCAAATACAGGACACTAGAGAATTCCTGATAAGGAATAGAGAGAAGTTTTCAGAGTTACCTGGCACGACTTCAGCAGTTCAGCATGATATTGTTACTGAACCTGGGGTACGTGTCAAGCTCAAACCGTACCGAATTCCTGAAGCAAGGAGAAAGGACATCAGCAACGAAGTTAAAAAAATGTTGGAGCTAGATGTCATTGAGGAATCCAATAGTGACTGGTCTAGCCCCATAGTGTTAGTCCCAAAACCGGGTGGCAATTGGAGGTTCTGTAACGACTTCAGGAAGCTTAATGCGGTGACAAAGTTTGACACATACCCAATGCCCAGAGTAGACGAACTTATAGACCGACTTGGCAAAGCTTGCTATCTTACCACTTTGGACTTGACAAAAGGGTATTGGCAAATACCCCTGACTGGTAGCGCCAAAGAGAAGACTGCATTTGTGACCCCAGAGGGTTCCTTTCAATATAAAAAAATGCCTTTTGGGTTGCAAAATGCCCCCGCGACATTTCAGAGGGCCATGGACAGGACCCTAAAACCCCACCGACGATATGCAGCAGCCTATCTAGATGACATAGTGGTACATAGTACTGACTGGGAGTCTCACTTGCCTCGTGTCCAGGCTGTTCTTGATTCCCTCTTCACAGAAGGTTTTACGGCAAATCCAAAAAAATGTGCCATTGGTCTAGAGGAAGCCAAGTATTTGGGCTACACTATTGGCCGTGGTGTCATAAAACCTCAAGTGAGTAAAATAGCAGCCATCCAGGAGTGGCCACGCCCTGCAAACAAGAAGCAGCTCAGGGCCTTTCTTGGTATTGCGGGGTATTATAGAAGATTTATCCCAAATTTTGCAACTATAGCTGCCCCTCTGACAGACCTTACGAAAGGGAAAGACTCAGTAATGGTGAAATTGTCATCAGTAGCAGAGGAGTCTTTCCAGGTCCTGAAGAAGGCTCTGTGTGCACAGTCAGTACTGTACTCCCCTGATTTCTCCAGAGAGTTTTTGGTTCAGAAGGATGCATCTGATGTTGGTATCGGGGCAGTACTCTCCCAGGTATACAATGGGGAAGAACACCCTGTCGTGTACCTAAGCAGAAAGCTCAATGACCATGAGAAAAAGTATGCAGTCATTGAAAAGGAATGTTTAGCCATAAAGTGGGCCGTGGACGCGCTCAGGTACTATTTGTTAGGGCGCCAGTTTGACTTAATAACTGACCATGCTCCCCTGAAATGGATGGCCCAAAAGAAGGAGACTAATAGACGGGTGAACCGGTGTTTTTTGGCTCTACAGGATTACTCCTTCACCATAAAACACAGGCCAGGTGTGGAGATGGGGAATGTAGATGCCCTGTCCCGTGTTCACTCCTGTTGGGCCACAGGTGTTCCAACCCTGGGGTTGAAACAAGGGGGGAGGATATGTAGCAGAGCGTCCCAGAGAGAGCCAGGAGAAGTCTTGTTCGGGATTTATACGTCTCCCAGGCTCCTCTCATACACATTCAGAGGTCTCTGATATATGATACAGTTCGGATCTTAGTCCTCTTCCCCAGGCTAATTTAAGCTCACCTGAGCAGACAGCTTTTGCTCTCTGCCTGGGACACACAGACATGGATGGTTTGTGAGGAGCTAAAGGTTGGTAAAACGCTTTAAAACTCTATACAGAAACTGACAAGCGGTAGGCTTGCTCAGCCTGGTAGTGAGGGCCAGTGTATGGTATAGTTAGAGCCGAGACACGGCTAGGACTTTTGTTTTGTTATTTCTGTTCTGATATGTTTTCTGTGCAGCACCTGTGTATGGACTTGTATTTAAAACAAATAAACCCAGCACTGTTTTCACTACCTCAAGTGGACTTGGTATCTGTGTCTAAATAAACAGCACATCCCAGGGAGCTTTGCACCTGCTACCTGTCCCCCAGGTTACAATATATATATATATATATATATATATATATATATATATATATATATATATATATTGTGACAGTACGGTTCCCTGTCCTAGTAAATGTCGCCCAGGGTTCTCAAATATGCAGGTTAAGGGGCTCCAGGGGTATTTAATGTGGAGGAATCTGTTTTATCAGTTTCCCCCAAAGGTTGTAAAATCCAGTTGGGGACCTGGAGCCCGGAGATTCCATAGCGTTATGGGTGGGACAGGATCTCCAATCCTGGGACCGGGTTTTGGAAACAGCCAGGAGTCTGGCTGGTTGATTGAGCAGGTGGGTCCTGGGCTTATAGCAGAGTCAGGATTAGGGTTCTGGGCTCCACCCAGAGAAACAGGAGGTCTCCAGAGAGTGCAGGTGTGCACTAGTGAATGCCAGAGGCCCAAGTCTGAGGATCAGAGCAGTGAGGTGCTGCTTTCTAGATAGACGCTGTGTGCGTTAAAGCTGTGTGCATCTAAGGAGACAGAGGAGAGCCTTAAGTGGTAGGCCTGAGCAGCAAGGAAGCTGAAAAGAGGTACAGTAGTTGTATGGGAACCCTGTTATATGGCCAAGAGGGCTGAAGTGTAAAGCCTAAGTGGCAGTACTGCTGCAGAGAGCCAGGTGGCTTGGCATTTTTCATGTGTTATTGTTTTTGGGAGAAGAACCCCTGTGTGGGCATCCAAGTGCATGTATGAACTTTCCTTTATTTGGTTCCTTTTTAATAAAAGTGGGCTACCATGCCCTTAAACTAAAGTTCCTGTCCAGTGGGGCCACTTAATGTGCACTTGAGAATGACTTTTCCCTATACAGTGGAAATGCAGGGGTTAAAGTCCAAACAGAACCTGTGTTGATGACTAAAAGTGTTGTGTCTAATGTCTGTCAGTCTCAAGTTGGCAGTGGGCTAGGACAGCCTGCAAAAGCTAAAAATGCTATAAGTGTTACTGTTAATGAAAAGTTTGCTGCTGTTGGGAAAACCCCAGGTTCTTTCAGAGCAAAAGTTATTACAAATGGGCTGTTGCCTCTAGCAACTGGTGGTAAGACAGCACAGTTGTCCCCAGAAATCTCCAGGGCACTTCATGTATTGGAGTCGGAGGTTGCCCTGGACAACTGCAATGTCACTCTGGTGGGACAGAGTGGAACTGTACCGTGTAATGGTAATGTGTTAGTGCAAGTGTTAGTACTAAAAATGTGCAGGTAAATAGTGGGTTAACACAACCTGTGAAAAATGCAAAGGTGTGTGAGGTTTATGGAGCGCCAGCCGAGCAAGGTGGTGAAAATGGTGTATTGCAACCTGTGTCAAAACCTGTGTTACCACATTCTGACATGATTTACAATGACTGGTGTATTGAGTCTGCAGCTAAGCCAGTCTGTTCTTATGTGTCTCCTTGGGCAGATTGATCGGTGCTGAGTACCGCTGAAGGGAGCTCACATACAATAGATTGGGATAGTTAGGGTAAAAATCTTATTTCCCTGATAGATAAGGCTTTTATGCCCAAAAATAAGGTGGACACGGTTTCTGCTGGGCCAGCAGGAGGGACTGCAGAACAGCTTGTACCTGAGGGCACGTGGCTGCTGCAGGGGTTAACCCTCATGAGCAGGATGAACCAAATAAGGGCGAGCGCACTGCAGAGACCTTGCCTGTGACACACAAAACTGAGGTTGACATGGAGTGTCAAAGTGACTTTGTCACTGGTAATGTTCTGGAGCAGTTCACTGATGCTGAGCCTGAGAAGTTGGGTATGAGTATAACACCTGGCAGCGCTCTGGTGGAGCACCAGGCTGTGTTTACCTCCAGCTGGGAGGAGGTTCCGTTAACCGTTGCAACTTTTCAAGTCTCAGCAAATGAGTCTCTCTGCATCCCCAGTGTCATGAAAGTCCCCAGGAAGGACTTAGGTCTGGAGTCAAGGGCCTGGTTTATAACCAAAGCATTAAAAGAGATGCTTGAACTTTGGGTTGTACAGCCAATCTATACTAGTGTGTCTCCTCCACAGTTTGACGGTCTGGTACTGCGGAGTACCACTAGGTGGAGCACTGAATGGCAGGCTGTACAGAACAAAGAACAGGACAGGAATGGTTTATTCCTGAATTTGTTACTTTTGTTAAAAGTTGCCACTGCGTATGCTGCTGGATTACGTCCACAAGAAATAATATTTGAAAGAGACTTTGGAGAAATGGAAAATAAGCCTAAAATGTCTGTGGTTTCACCTCCTAACAGCCAGATGGGAAGCATTTCTGCTGCTTTGGTCCAGGGTGGTGCTGGTCAGTTGTCGGTGAAGGGCGCGTATACTGCCTGAGATGGAAGGGCCAAGTGTTTACCCGAAAGCAGCAGAGATCTTGACCAGGTGGTTAAAGAGACTGGGGTCCCCAGTCCAATGTTTGGTTTAGGTGACAAACCTAATGAGGTCCCAGAGACAGGGGAATGGATAAGGAGTGCGGTAAAAATTGTATGTGGATCAGATGAGAGCTTGTCTGTTAAGGTGGATAAAAATACAGATGGCATCAGAATAGGTCCAGTAGTAGGACAGCTGCCTGCAGAGTGGGCGAACCCAGGGGAGGTGACTTCCTGTGAGGTTCCCGTGGGCGATGGCAGCCCTCCAGTATGGGTGCCCTCTGCAGACTCTGCCCTAGCAAATGCTGGAAAAAAAGGCATTGACATGTGCAACATTGAGAGGTCTAATGTTGGTTTGAAATTGAATATGTCTGTCAATGATGAACCAAGTAATATGTGAATGGTACATGATAATGTGGTGTCCAAAGGTACAGGTAAACCTGGTAAATAATTAGTGAATGCTAAGTCCGATACCAGAAATAAGAGGAGGGGTCCCGTTATAAACACCATAGAAATAGGCCCCCTACAGTCTCAGAACAGTAATGCTAAGATGTTTTGGGAAACCAGGAAACTTGAAGTGTGGAGGCAGAAGGGTTGGTAGAAAGACCAGGGGTACCCTGTTAAAATTTCAGGAGAGTAAGTCCTTATGGAAATGCACCCGGAAGAAGAGTCAGGAAGGTCTCAAAACCCATAGCAGAGGGACAGGGGGGCAAAGAGAGAGACACCAATGGAAGTGGTGGGTTGAGTTCCCCTTTAGAAGTGAGGTTGGACAGGGTTTGACTTCCGTAAGCTGTAGTTGGCACATGGGTGCCAAAAGGAAACGATGTGTTTCGCCCTCTGGTTCGAAATAAGGGGGAGGGATATGTGACAGTACAGTTCCCTGTCCTAGTAAATGTCGCCCAGGGTTCTCAAATATGCAGGTTGAGGGGCTCCAGGGGTATTTAATGTGGAGGAATCTGTTTTATCAGTTTCCTCCAAAGTTTGTAAAATCCAGTTGGGGACCTGGAGCCCGGAGATTCCATAGCGTTATGGGTGGGACGGAATCTCCAATCCTGGGACCGGGTTTTGGGAACAGCCAGGAGTCTGGCTGGTTGATTGAGCAGGTGGGTCCTGGGCTTATAGCAGAGTCAGGATTAGGGTTCTGGGCTCCACCCAGAGAGACATGAGGTCTCCAGAGAGTGCAGGTGTGCACTAGTGAATGCCAGAGACCCAAGTCTGAGGATCAGAGCAGTGAGGTGCTGCTTTCTAGATAGACGCTGTGTGCGTTAAAGCTGTGTGCATCTAAGGAGGAGAGCCTGAAGTGGTAGGCCTGAGCAGCAAGGAAGCTGAAAAGAGGTACAGTAGTTGTACGGGAACCCTGTTATATGGCCAAGAGGGCTGAAGTGTAAAGCCTAAGTGGCAGTACTGCTGAAGAGAGCCAGGTGGCTTGGCATTTTTCATGTGTTATTGTTTTTGGGAGAAGAACCCCTGTGTGGGCATCCAAGTGCATGTATGAACTTTCCTTTATTTGGTTCCTTTTTAATAAAAGTGGGCTACCATGCCCTTAAACTAAAGTTCCTGTTCGCTGTGAACTTACTGAAAAGGCATCTACCACTGAGCTAGACATCCCCTAATGGCACTATATATATATATATATATATATATATATATATATATATATATATATTTATCGGCGTATAACATGCACTTTTTCCCCCTTAAAATGTGCATGTTATACGCCGATACCCCCCAAAAAAGTGCCAAAAATAGCGAGCGCCACCGAAAAAGACCGAATCGCCGCCGGAAAAGACCGAGCTCCGCTCGTAGTCCCACCTCCCTGCGCTCGCTCCCGAAACAGCAGGGAGGCGGGACCACGAGCAGAGCCGAACAGTCGGCTCGGTCTTTTCCGGCGGGGCTTCGGTCTTTTTCGGCAGCGATTCTGTCTTTTTCGGCGGCGCACACGCGGTCTGTCTCGGCGGCGGAAAGTTTAAACGTGGGCAAGCTGCAAATGACGCTGGGCAAGGCTGCAAATGACGCTGGGCAAGGCTGCAAATGACGCTGGGCAAGGCTGCAAATGACGCTGGGCAAGCTGCAAATGATGCTTAAATGTAAGTTGTTTTTTTTTTTTTTTTCCTAAACTTCCCTCCTAAAACTTTTTTTCCTTAAAATGCCCTCCTAAACTAGGGGTGCGTGTTAAACTCCGGTGTGTGTTATACGCCGATAAATACGGTATATGTGTGTGTATATATATATAATATATGTATGCCAGTATGGTGGCCTGAATTTATGGGAAGAGCCCGGGGGGTATTTAACCAACCCACTTGCTGCTGGTCTTTGTCGGTTTCCTGTGCGCGATATCTGTTACGTCAGAAATCTAGGGCCGACTATTCGAGTCAATATTGTGAGTTCCTGTTCGTGAGTTCCCGTATTCGTTAGTCCCGTCTTCTTCAGTTTGTGTTACAAGTTCTGTGTTTGTGAGTCCGTGAGTCGTCGTCGCTCGTGTTAAAAGCCCTCGTTACCGAGTCGCAGTTTCAGTACAACGCATCTGGTTCCATTGTTGCAGATAGGGCTTCGGCTCCCAATTTTCATTTCTATGCACTGCATTTGCCATGTCACTAAACTGTGATATCCGTATAAAACTCACAAATTACTCACAAACATGTCACGAATCGTAATGTATACAGTTCACCCGCACGTGTTTGTAACTAAAACAACGGTTGTTACCAGGTGTCGCAAGACGACTCGTAGTCGCTCGCTTGTGACACTCCGGTCGGTGCCACATCAGGCACTCATTTTGCAATCGCACAATCTTTTTTGAGTCATTTAAAAAACGTTGGCGAGTAATTTCGGATCATTCCGAAACATTTCGAATTATTTCAATCATTTCTGTATCACTTCAAATCATTTCCATATCATTTCTATACCATTTCAAGCATTTCGAATCATTTCAATAATTTCATTCATTTCGATAATTTCATTCATTTCTGTCACGAACCGCGATCCGATTCGACTCTCCGATGCACCGATTCGCTCCGGTGTGCCCCAGTTTTCGGCCTCATTTCAGTACATGCTCCAGAGACAGATTCACTTGTTGGTTACAGATCCAGGCACTGATTCTAGTCTTTGTCATGGCATATCATTTCTGTAACATATTACGTTCCGATACGAATCCATTTGCATCCAAAAATGCATCAATTCGCTCCGGTTCGCCCAGTTGCTTCGGCCTCATTACAGTACATGCTCCAGAGACGGATTCACTTGTTGGTGATAGCTTCAGTCATTGATTCTAGTCTTTGTCATGGCATATCATTTCTGTCACATATTACGTTCCGATATGAATCCAGTCGCATCCAGTTGATGAACGGATTTGCCTTGGTATGCCCAGTTGCTCGGCCTCATTTCAGTACATGCTCCAGAGACAGATTAACTTTCATAGGTTCGATCATTGATTCTTGTCTTTGTCATGGTATATCATTTCTGTGTCACCTATCACATTCCGACACGAATCTAGTCACTATCACGTCTTCGCACTAATTTGTCTCGCAGTGCCCCAGGACCAGCCTCATTTCAGTACATGCTCCAGAGTCCGATCGTGCTCAGTCGAAACAGTGGCATGATGATCCGGGCCTCTGCCATGGCAGTTCAAATCATTTCACCTCACGTACCGTGCTCCGATTCGAACCCGGTCGCATTTACGATGTACCGATTCGTCCCGGTGTGCCCCAGCTATTTGGCCTCATTTCACCAATTGCCTCATTTCAGTACATGCTCCAGGGTCCGGTTCGCAGTCACTCGCAACGGCGTTACGATCGAGCCAGGCCTCTGTCATGGCAGTTTATTTTGTTAAAGGCAACATTTCATTCATTTATTTCATGTTCAATTCATTTAATTTTCATTTAATTTTCATTTCATTCTCGTTTCATTTCTAAGTCACTGACGCCTGTTAAATCACCATTCTAAACCAAATTTCAGGAAACAGCAAAAACAACTCTCAATGACTCATCTCAGTCCATGATCTGGCAGAGAACAAGGCGTATACTTGGGGGTACATCTCAGTTTTTCTCTCATATTTTCTTCAGGTCAGTCGAATTCAGTAGGTCCACCTGAACCAGCTTGAACGGGGCTTCAGCAGGTAAAAATAAAAATAAAAAGAGGGGGACATGTATACTCAGGTTAGGTACGTATGCAGTAAGGAGCACAAGCAGCAGGCTTCATAAAGCCACAGAACGATGTCTTCAGCCGGCAGTGAAGACCTCACGGCCCCTCTGTCACCCTCTCCAGTCTCCGAGAGTGGCAGTGTTCAGTCCCTTAGGGGGTGGACTATCCCTAGGTTGACTACAGAACTGAGACGTAGAGGGGTGCCCTTTCCTACTACAGCCAGGAAGGCAGAGCTGTTCAGGCTCCTCTTTCCTCCGCCTGCCACAGCAGGATCCAGCACTCAACAGGCATCCTTGGACTCAGTCTATTTCCCAGTTACACACCCTGATGTCATCCCTGACCTCATCAGTCACTGAGGTACAGAACAGGGTGGCACTTCTGGAGACCCGCCCGGCCGTTGCAGTCCCTGACCCTGCCATAGTCCAGGCCGTCACAGCTCCTTCCACAGGTATCAATGTGGAGTCCGGTAGTATACCCTTCTCACCTTGTACCAACCAACGTCCTGGAAGGCAAGGACGTCAACCTTGCCTCTTTACTCATCTCAGTCCATGATCTGGCAGAGAACAAGGCATATACTTGGGGGGACATCTCAGTTATCCTGAAAGCCAAAGACCCCAGGCTTAACAGGAAACTTTCTGTACCAGAATTTACGTTGGCTTTTGGCATGTTGAGGGACGTGGTTTGTTCAGCCTCCCCTGGCAGATGGGAGGAGCTGGACTTGTACCTCCACACAGTCGTAGACCTAGGCTACAAATACGGTGGCTTTGGGTTCTATGACTAACATCGCTCCTTCTCTGCCAAAGCCGCAGCAAGGTTCCTCCAGTTTCAGACGCCCACAGATTGGAGCATCATGGATACAGAACTCTTCTGCCGACACTTCGCTGGTCTGCGGTCACCACTGTGTGCAATATGCCAGTCGGCTACCCACACCGCTGCCAACGGTGTGCCAACGCGGCTACCAATCAACAGTATGATAACACCGCTACTTCCAGCGCAGGTCAGGGTCAGCAGGCCCCTATACAAGTGCCACAGACAGACAAGCTCGGACTCCCAGTCCGGACCGCGGGGGGAGCAGCCATCTGCAACAACTACAATTACGGGTCATGTAATTTTAGTCAGTGCCGCCTTCTTCATGTCTGTACCCTGTGCCAGAGGGCTCACCCCAGGATCCTATGTGAGGTCAAACAGAAGAAGGCATGACTAAGCCGGGTCAATGTCGCATGGCTCAGCTTCTATATGACTGCACACCCCACTCCCTCCCTTGCCGTCTACCTCATTCAAGGCTTCACGGAAGGCTTCCACACCTGTCTCATCTCCCTGCCCACACCACCTACAAGTGCAGGAACCTGCGGTCGACAGCCATCGATGAACAGGCCATCAACCAGCTCCTGCAGACGGGGGTTGGATCGGGACTTCATGATAGGCCCTTTCATCCAGCCCCCCTTCAACACATGGAGAGTTAGCCCTATTGGGCTTGTTAAGGGCAAATGTCCTAATAAATTACATCTTGTCTACGACTTGTCAGCGCCTCATTCCTCCCCCATCCCTAGTCTCAATTCCCTTATCCCCTCTGAAGAGTTTTCCCTCAAGTATGCCTCAGTGGACATGGCAATCCAGGCCATACTCGGAACAGGCACAGGTACCTGGCTTTCTAAAGCAGACATCTCAGATGCCTTTAAGTTACTGCCCATACACCCGTCCCTTTGGTGCTGGCATGGCATCAAATGGAGGGAGGCATACTACTTTGCCACCAAACTGACCTTCGGGTCAAAAAGTAGCTCCTGACTATTTAATACATTTGCCCAGACACTCACGTGGATCCTCTTGCACAAAGCACAGTGTCAAGAGGTCATCCACTATCTGGACGACTTTCTACTGATAGAGCCGCCCGGGTCAACCCCAGGGGACCTTAACAAATTAGGAGTGTTTTTTAACAACCTTAACGTTCCTATTTCCGTCGACGACCCAGCACAGAAAATCACATTTCTGGGTGTCAATCTGGACACCCGTGCCATGCAGGCCAGCCTTCCCTCAGACAAACTGAACCGCATCAGGGCGGTTCTCCAGGAATTTACCCGTGCCAGAGGATGCACCCAAAAGCTACTTCAGTCCCTTCTTGGGATGCTTAATTTTGCAATGCGGATCATCCCCCAGGGCCGCTCCTTCGTATCCCGCCTGCTAGTCTACCTGTCCCACACGCAGGATCCGGAACCTCGACACCGCAGCTATAGCGGACCTTGCCATGTGGGAAGAATTCCTGTCTACCTGGAACGGTATTTCACTTTTCATCCCCACAGTGTCTTCCCTGTCACCACAGGTAGTGACAGACGCGGCGGCCTCCACAGGGTTCGCCGCCATTTTTGGCCATCTATGGTTTGCAGCACCCTGGCCACCACAGGTACTAGCAATACCTGGCTTCACCACCACATCTGCCCTCTTTGAGCTCTACCCTATAGTGGCAGCTGCGCACCTTTGGGGTCACAGCTGGTCCGGGCAGACCGTAGCCTTCACGACCGATTAATCTTGCTACCGCATAAATTATAAATAAAGGCAGATCTAAGTCCCGGGCCGCTATGTCCTTCCTACGTAGGCTGGTACAGTTATCTCTTCAACATCAGTTTAATGTCTACTGTTCATTCATTCCGGGGAATCGCAATCTGGCAGCGGATGCGCTTTCCCGTTTTAATTACCTCTTTGTTTAAACAGATGCCCGGAGCCAGTCCCTTGTCGGCTACTATCGCGGTCTGGTCTCAGTTGACCCTAGACTAGCCCAGCATTTACAGGCAGCAACCCAACTCATCAATTCCTCGCTCTCCCGCAATACACTCAAGGCCTATCAGACAGCCTGGAGGGCATTCAACAAATTCTTGTCTCAGCACCCCAAAGAAACGTCTAGTATCAAACAGATACTAGCCTTCATTTCCTACTGTCATGCTCAGTTGACTCTGTCCAAAAACACCATACGGCTGTACCTGGCCGGTGTCTAACATTTCCTGTCCCTACAGGACCCCACGAGACCCTCCTTGTTTACATTTCATGCAGTACGGGCTGTTCTCCGGGGTAGCCAAAAGCTTCAGCCAGTAGTCTGCGCCAAACGCCTACCGATAACAGGAGAGGTCTTTAGGAACATGTCAACCATCCTGGACACATCTCCATTCGGTCTCCTCCCTAGTGTGGTCCTACAAGCCGCCATGCACCTGGCCTTCTACGGGTTCTTTCGACCCAGGGAATTTACTTGTAGTCACCCTTCAGGCCCAGTGTTACGCAAACGTAACTTGATCTGCCACGAGGACCACTTCATCCTACATCTAGCCGTTTCAAAGATTCAGCAAGTAGGCTCAGGAACAGGCATACACCTCTATAGGACCCATAACAACTGGTGTCCAGTGGCCACACTGAATCAGTTATTAGTACTACTGTCCGAGCAAACAGACTCTAGTCCTCTTCTACCCTTTCCTGTCAAACCTCTCAACACTTGCCAGTTCATGAAGCACACCCGGATCCTTCTCAGCAACCTTCATCTAAACCCCAGCCAGTACTCTGGACATTCATTCCGGAACGGGGCAGCCGTGGAATGTGGAAATGGCCCAGGCCTTTGCCAAACTCACCCAGTGACTTATCTCAGATCAATAAAGCTATTCCCTACCTGAATGTTTTTGCCCCCTTATTTTGGTGTACCATACGATAGACCAAGGCACACTTTCAGGTCAATTTCATGTGGTAAGTTTTGTGTTAAACATGTATGTCATCTATATCCGTATCGACCATAGGGCTCTAAACCATAAATAAGAAGGCCAGTATGGTGGCCTGAATTTATGGGAGGAGCCCGGGGGGTATTTAACCAGCCCACTTGCCGCTGGTCTTTGTCGGTTTCCTATGCGCGATACCCTCCCTTCCCCTTTTCGGGGCATTTCTCAAGTATTCTTACTCCTCACAGAATACTCATTTCATCTCATTTCATAGTTACTTCATTTCATAATTTCTTATCTAGGGTATGCCCGTTTATTTTGGTGTACCGTACGATAGACCAAGGCACACTTCAGGTCCATTTCATGTGGTAAGTTTTGTGTTAAACCTGTATGTCATCTATATCCGTATCGGCCATAGGGCTCTTAACCATAAATATATATATATTCTCCCAACCTCCAACCCACTGCACATGTATTAATAACATGTTTGCATTCATCAGGAAGGACTCAAAAATGTTCCTCACTGTCTTTCAGATTGCGCATTAGTACTAAATTGTCCACAAGAAAAAAACAAGTATCAATCTGAATCTTTTTGTTTGTCCCTTCTCTCCTGAATGCTTATCAGAACAAATTTGCAGTGTGGTGTGGCACAGACAAGCTGCCAACCAGATGATCATCTGTCATCCATGTTCCAGAGACCTCTCCAATCTCGCTCCACCAGGATTCTGGAAGTAAAAAACAAGAGCAGAATCAAATTCATATCCATAATATCTGCTCGCTTGCTACGTTTACTTATAGTTCCCTCCTTGGAACCCAGGAACCTAATATTCCTGGCTTCTGCAACTCTGACCAAACTATCAAAATAACCATGACCTTTTTAGGCTGAACCCTCTCTAAAATGGATGATCAGAAATTTAAAAACAAAACGAACGTCAATGTTTCTCAAAAATTCTCAATTTAAAACACTAAAAAAAAAAAAAACAATGCATTTATCTGTATCTAAGATCTATGCACTAATTTTGGACAAAGCATAAACTTTATAACTTTTTCCACCTGAATGAACATAAAACAAAGAAAAAAACTAACTCCAGAGGTTAGAATGGCTTCCTATTAACAACTCTTGTCTTAAACAAACAAAATTTATCCAGCTGGAGGACATATCCCATCACCACCTATTCAACTGCTAATTGAGGGAATTAGCCAATTACCCCCCTTTCAGGTGGAATAAACATAACAATTTTCCACCTGAACAAAAAAAAAAAAAAATAGATGACTAAACAAATACAAAAAATATAAAAAAAATATTAAAAAAATTTATAACAAAATAAATTTAAAAAACTGGCCATTTATCACATGAAAACAACATGACCAGACAACCACCATAAAACAATGACAAACACTTAACTTTTAATTAAAGACATCCATGGACTTTCCTCATGAGAAGAGTAAGTGCTCATTTCGATCTAAAAGACAATTAGTTAATGGGAAAAAAAAAAAAAAACATCTGTATCCCATCACAACATTTGTAACTTCATTTGTAACTCTTTAATACAATTGTATTTTTATCGTTGTTTGCAAACATTTACTAATTAATGAGCTCATGGTACCATGTGATAATCGATTATGCATTTGCAATAACCTATCCCCTGTTCTGCTAAATTGGCTTAAAAAGGACCTGCAAACAAAACACAAACATTAGTATCCAAACCAGTTTAACATCTTCCCTGGTCTCTGGAAAAGGAACACAAAGACAGTGATTACACACAATTATCGTGACAATTGACTTTTTAAGGCCCACAAGCCTTTTCCCATTAATTGTAATGCTAGGGAAACAATTGTCATATTTTCCTATACTAAGTAGGCAGTATTGGTAAACTTTGCCATATTACTCAGGAAAAATGGCAATGCAATTTGCGTACAACTACATACAAGCCAGAATGTTAGATTAGCCCAGGGGTTGAATATCGGAATGTTCATCCAGTCTTGTTGCTGGCTGTGGTTAGCTTGTGGACTGTCATATCTTATCTCTTCTTCAGAACTGTGTGATCTGTCCTGGCTGCTATCTTTAATATCAGGCCTTTGCGATATGCTGTCCGTCCTGGGTGGTGGTTTTCGTTGCAGATACCTGTATTTCTGGGGTTTCCTGCTTCATGCTAGCGATGAGCTCGGTGTTCGATTCGAACGCATGTTCGACTCGAACATCGGCCATTCGCCTGTTCGGCGAATTCAGAACTTTGTGGGCCGTTCAACATACTCGTGTGGTGTGACTGGCCCACGATGCACTGCGCCATCGCAGTGCATTGCTGGCTGATTATTGGCCAAGCATGCACTGTGACCCGCATGCTTGGCCAATCACAGCTCAGGGGGGTTTAGTAAACGCCCCACACTATATAAGGCCGCCAGCGTGGTGGCCTTGTGTAGTGTGTTGGCGTGCAGGGAGAGAGCAGGATAGGCAGAGAGAGTGTCATCTTTGCTTGTAAACCTAGCGCAGTTACAGTGGGTGTAGTGTGCCTCCTGCACAGTATACACCTGAAGCTACCCCTTATTTCTGGTGTTGTTTTGTTGTGCAACACAGGCATCTGCAACAGTTACAGTGGGTGTAGGTGCCTCCTGCACAGTATACACCTGAAGCTACCCCTTATTGCTGGTGTTGTTTTGTTGTGCAACACAGGCATCTGCAGCAGTTACAGTGGGTGTAGGTGCCTCCTGCAAAATATACACCTGAAGCTACCCCTTATTGCTGGTTTTCCCATCTCCCTGCAGGCCATTAGTATGTCTGGAAGGCCAACAAGGAGAGGCAGACAGTCACGAGCCAATAAAAGAGGGCAAGCAGGCTCTGTGTCTAGAGGCAACAGCGCTGGCCGTGGACGCGGTGCATCGTCATTAGCACGTGGCCATGGGACCCGCTTGTCCTTATTTTTGGCAGCTGGACGTGTTGAGCCGCATCATGCCGAAGACTTGGTAGAGTGGATGACCGAGCCCTCCTCATCCTCACCCAGGCTCAGGGTACTGGCAAAGCATCTGCCAACGCGTCCTTTTCCCTCATCTCAATGTCATCAGTCACTCCTTCCCTAGACCCACCATGTCCTCCTGAGGAGTCCCCCGAACTGTTTGACCACAGTGTTGGGTACATGCTCCAGGAGGATGCCCAGCGATTTGAAGGCTCTGATGATGATACCCAGCTAGAGAAAGGCAGTAGCGTGAGCGCAGAGAGGGGATGCTCAAGAAGGACAGCAATCTGGCAGTCATGTTCCACCAGCTGCAGCATACTGCCAGGTTTGCTCCAGTGATGAAGAGGGAGGGGATGATGAGATCACTGACTTCACGTGGGTGCCTGATAGGAGAGGGGAGGAGGAGAAGGAGACAAATCTCCAACGAGGCAGGATGCCCTCCGGAGGCCAGCTTAAGGGCATCACACCGACTGAATCACACCGCAGAGCTCCGCCTGTGCAGGGCGCTGCCTCTGCGCATTATTCCAAAAGTTCTTTGGTGTGGGCCCTTTTTGAGACGAGTGCAGCAGATCGCACCACTGCTATCTATGCTAACATATGTTTCAAGCGTATCTTGCGTGGCCAAAACATCAGCCGCTTGGGCACCACATGCTTGACCAGACATATGTTGACCTGCCATGCAGCTCGTTGGCAAGCGTACCTTAAAGACGCACACCAAAGAACAAAGCAGACCTCTCCTTGCTCCTCATCAGCTGGGATCTCCAACCCTACTATACCTTCAGTCCTCTCTGAAAGCTGCACTGAGATGAATGAAGGTGTAGAATTAGGTGTGTCACAGCCAAGTACTTGCGGGCACTCTGCTAGCAGTACACCGACGTCCAATTGTACCAGGCAAATTTCCCTGCCCCAGCTGCTGGACCGTTGAAAGAAGTTCACTCCCAGCCATCCACATGCCCAGCGGTTGAATGCTAGCTTGGCTAAATTGCTAGCACTTCAACTGCTGCCTTTTCAGTTGGTAGACTGGGACCCCTTCCGTGAGTTTGTGCAATGTGCGGTTCCTCAGTGGCAGGTTCCAAAACGCCACTTTTTCTCACGGAAGGCGATTCCGGCTCTCTACCGGCATGTGGAAGGCAATGTCCATGCCTCGCTGGACAGGCCGGTCAGCGGTAAGGTGCATATTACCACTGACTCATGGTCCAGCAGGCATGGACAGGGACGTTACCTATCTTTCACGGCCCATTGGGTCACTCTTTTGGCAGCTGGGAAGGATGCAGGACAAGGTGCAGTAGTGTTGGAGGTTGTTCCGCCACCACGCCTCCAAAATGCTACTACTGGTTGTGACACACCTCTCTCCTCCACCCCCTCCTCTTCTTCTTTCTCCATGGTCTCTTCCTGTGCTTTGTCCTCTGAACCATCGGTGCTCCGTAGGCATTCAAGGGGCTACGCAAGTACGCAGGCAAAAAGATGCCATGCTTGTGCTGGTGTGTTTGGGGGACAGGAGCCACACTGGGGCAGAGGTTCTGCCAGCTCTGCAGGGGCAGGCCAAGAGGTGGTTGACGCCATGCCAGCTTAAGCCAGGAATGGTGGTTTGCGACAATGGCACCAACCTCCTCTCTGCCCTTCGACAGGGACAATTGACCTATGTGCCCTGTGTGGCTCACGTCCTTAACCTGGTGGTGCAGCGGTTCTTGGGCAGGTACCCGGGCTTAAAGGATGTCCTGAGGCAAGCCAGGAAAGTCTGTGTGCATTTCCGCCAATCATATAATGCCAGTGCTGGGCTGGCTGAGCTGCAATAGGAGTTGAACCTGCCCAAGAACCGCCTTATATGTGACATGCCCTCCAGGTGGAACTCAACGTTGGCCATGCTGCAGCGGCTGCACGCGCAGCAGAGGGCCATCATTGAGTACCTATGCGACTATGGCACCAGGACAGGGTCAGGGGAGCTCGTTTTTTTTCCCCATGCCAGTGGGGCATGATCAGGGATGCATGCACTTTCCTGTCACCATTTGAGGAGGCCACGAGGATGGTGAGCAGTGACAGTGCATGCATCAGTGACACTGTACCTCTTGTCCACCTGTTGGAGCATACGCTGCGTGGAATAATGGACAGGGCACTTGAGGCAGAACAGAGGCAGGAAGAGGATGACTTCCTTGCCTCTCAAGGCCCCCCTTTATCCAGACAGTGTTCCTTCTGTCCCACCCATCACACAGGAAGAGGATGAGGAGGAGGAGGATTGTGTCAGCATGGAGGTGGAGCCTGGCACTCAGCATCAGCAGCAGCAGTCTTTTAGGGATGATTTACAGTCCCAAGAAACCAGTGGACTTGTACGTGGCTGGGAGGAGGTGACTGAGGATCATGTCGTCCTTAGTGACCCAGAAGACTCCGGACCGAATGCCTCAGCTAACCTACGCTGCATGGCCTCCCTGATCCTGCAAAGCCTGTGGAAAGATCCACGTATTCTTCGGCTCAAGGAGAGGGACCATTACTGGCTGGCCACTCTCCTTGATCCACGGTACAAGGGTAAGGTTGTGGACCTTAGCTTGCCATCGCAGAGTGAGCAGAGGATGAGACATCTCCGGGAGGCCTTGCAGAAAGGTCTGTGCAACGCATTCCCAGAGACTGGGAGGTTACAAACCCCTGGTCCTGGACAACGAGTTGCTGAGGCTTCGGTCAGTAACAGAAAGAGCGGTGGAGAAGGTGGTAGTCTGACCGATGCGCTCAGACAATTTTTTAGTCCGCAGCCCCAAGGTATGATCGGTTCCAGCAACCATCGCCAGCGTCTGATTTACATGGTGCAGGAATACCTAGGGGCAAGGTCAGACTTGGACACCTTTCCCACCGAAAATCCTCTGGCTTACTGGGTCTTGAGGATGAATCACTGGCCAGAGCTTGCACAGTATGCAATTGAGCTACTGGCCTGTC
Organism: Lithobates sylvaticus; assembly: GCA_028564925.1. NCBI lineage: Eukaryota > Metazoa > Chordata > Amphibia > Anura > Ranidae > Lithobates > Lithobates sylvaticus. The sequence continues at coordinate 103,899,235 of CM053037.1, read as the reverse complement.
CTGCATCCAGCGTTCTTTCGGAACACACATTGAGTGCTGCTGGAGGCTTTGTAACCGATCACAGGATGCGCCTGTCCACCTACTCGGTTGATCGACTGACCTTCATAAAGATGAATCAGTCTTGGATCACCACCAGCTACCAAGCACCTGAAGCTGATGTAACCGAATATTTTTTTTTGAAATGTCACATCCCTTCAAGACTGCCTATGCTGAGGCTGAGTGACTGTCCTGTTATGTTGACTGACTATCCTCTTCCTCCTCAATGATCCTGCTGATAGCTTGGAAGAACATTTTTGGTTCTGGGTGCCGCCACCAGTGGCTAAGGCCAAATTTTTCAGCCCCTGTTTAACAGGGGCATGTAATTACAATTTTTGATGCAATGCTTTGCAGCAGGGGTCATTCCTGCGCTCCAACTAGAGTATCTGTGAGGGGTTGCAGTGTAGTGGCACCAGTGCCTAAGGCCCAATTTTTCAGCCCCTGTTTGTTTAACAGGTGCATGTAATTACAATTCTTGATATAATATTTCACAGCTGGGCCCGTTCCAGCGCCCACCGAGAGTAACTGTGAGGACTTGCAGTGTTGTGGCACCACCACCACCAAAGGCCCAATTTTTCTACCACTGTTCAATAATGGCATGTAATTACAATTCTTGATATAATAGTTCACAGCAGGGCGCTCCATTGCCCCCCAAGAGTCACTTTGAGGGCTTTACAGTGTTAACTTGTGGCAACACCAACACCTTAGGGCCACATTTCTGCAGAGCATATAGGGCAGGCCCCAAATTTCAAACATCCAACTTACAAACGTCTCCTACTTGAAAACGGAGACAACAGGAAGTGAGATGAAAAAAGATGGACAGACAGAAAAATTATACAGGGGTGATAACCCTTCCCTATGTTTTCCAAAAAGCTTAAAAGATTTTTTGACTGGAGCTACACTTTAAAAATGTACCAGTTCAAAATTACAAACAGATTCTACTTAACACAACAAACCTACACAGTCCCTGTCTTGTTTGCACCGCCTGTATACTGCTGTTCTGAGTATATAGGGCCTGGGGGCCCCGCCTTTCCTTTTTTAAATTTGGGTATGGGGTACACCTTAATATACGTACAAGACCCAAAGGGGCTGGTAATGGGCAGGAGGGGCTACCCATTACATTTTTCTCAATGATTTTCATGCATATTGCCAGAACCAGACATTACATTAAAACCGCAAGCAGTTTTAAATGACTTTTTTTTTCCGTTAAATGTAATTTTGTGCAGGGACTGTTATAAACACTGGAAACGCGTGCCACTTCAAAAGCATACTATAGACACCCCCCAGGCACAATATTTAAAGGAATATTGCACCTTTTTTTTCACTTTAAACATTAAAATCAGTGCTCCTGAAAATTTGCATTGATCTATGTCCCCTGGGGCAGGAGCCGGATCCCCAAATCCTTTTTAGGACAATATCTTTCATATTAGCTTTTAAAATTAGCACTTTTTATTTCAAATATTCGAGTCCCATAGACTTTAATGGGGTTCTAAAGTTCGTGCAAATTTTCGATCCGTTCGAAGGTTCTGGTGCGAACCGAACCGGGGAGGTATTCGGCTCATCCCTACTCCATGCTAGCAATGTTAAGGGCTTTACGAAATCTATGTCCATGTCTCTTCCATTTAGAATGTCTGAACTCTCTCTGCCTTCCTTTACCTCTGCTTATTATGGATACCCCTGCCTTTGACCCATATTCGCTATCACTGGACTCTTGACAGAAGTCTCACAGGATATTGACAACATTTTGGTAGGATGTAGAATTCCTCAGAGCCATTCTAGTGGGATAGCTTACATAACACTTATTGGCCATTGAGTATATAAAACTTGCATCATCCTCCAATAAGTCAGGACAGTTGAAGACTTTCGTATACGATGCAAGATACTCACTGCAGAACAATATTGGGTCATCTCCTCTCCTAAATTTCATTCGTTGTAAATCACTTATACCATTATCACGACTGATATGTTAAATTCCAAAATGGTGAGAACTGGGACAAATGTAGGAGATGCAAATACTCAAATCTATGCAAATGCAACCACTTGCACCACGAGAGATAATGACAACACCCCTTGTCTTGACTAGTGTAGTCACGATAAAACCCCTTAGCTGTAACCATAAAACCCCATAAACTTAACTTAATTAATAAATGAGAGACCACACCGGTTATGGAGTAAAATGGCCATAACAGCTAATTTATTTAAATAACCAATAATAAGAACTCCAGTTTCTTATTAGAAAATTAAACATAAATAACAATAACAATAAACAATAACACTTTCAGACCCCTTGCTGAAAACAAAACAAAACAGGTTAAACCCCTATATCCATGTTGGTCAGTGACGGAGCTAAGTGCTTATACACACAACCTGATATCACTGATATCAACACAAGGGGGCACTGCGGGCAAAAGAAACCAATGGGTCTCTACCGTACCGCCCGATAACCAACATACCCGCAGTGCACAAAACCATTGGACATCAACAACGTTTGATGTAACAAGGAGGGGCCATCTATTGATGAGCCCCCCACCCACTTACCACCAGTATAACTGCTGCCGTCACTGACCAACAAACAACTAACGCCAACCCCCCAAGCTGTTATGACGAAAAGAGAATTCTTCCAAAGACCTGAAACGACAATGAAAACATTAATACATGCCATCACATACCTATAAAAAAGGGGGGGGTGGGTGGGGAAAAACCTGCCTCCTCGTGCTCTGTCTTTCCCGCACTGACCTCCCGGCTCCGCCCCTCTCTTTTATATGGCCGCTCCTCCCAGCTCTCCCAGCTGCCCACCCCTAAAATTGTTAACTCTCTCCTAGCTTGCTGAGTAACCTGACACACTGTCATGGGCGGACCTGCATGACATTTCCTTGCAGTGCATTAAATTCCGGTCCTTACTTGACTAGTGTAGTCACGATAAAACCCCTTAGCTGTAACCATAAAACCCCATAAACTTAACTTAATTAATAAATGAGAGACCACACCGGTTATGGAGTAAAATGGCCATAACAGCTAATTTATTTAAATAACCAATAATAAGAACTCCAGTTTCTTATTAGAAAATTAAACATAAATAACAATAACAATAAACAATAACACTTTCAGACCCCTTGCTGAAAACAAAACAAAACAGGTTAAACCCCTATATCCATGTTGGTCAGTGACGGAGCTAAGTGCTTATACACACAACCTGATATCACTGATATCAACACAAGGGGGCACTGCGGGCAAAAGAAACCAATGGGTCTCTACCGTACCGCCCGATAACCAACATACCCGCAGTGCACAAAACCATTGGACATCAACAACGTTTGATGTAACAAGGAGGGGCCATCTATTGATGAGCCCCCCACCCACTTACCACCAGTATAACTGCTGCCGTCACTGACCAACAAACAACTAACGCCACAGCCTGAAAGGGGGATCCCCTCACCCTTGATGGCACCTCCACACCCGCAGGGCCGCCTGAATACCCTCCTGCAGACCCAATGACCAGAGGTCAATGCCCACATCTGTAAGATGCACTCCATCCCGCCTCAAGTACATACCAACATTTACTTCCAACTCCCGGTGGCGAACCACTAGGCCACCTTGCCATGCTATGAACCGTCCCACCACTTTATTGACCCGGATTCTGGCTTTATTAATCCTAAACACCGACCTGGCCATGCGCCAGTTGGTCCTGGCTACCATATCCGACCAAATCAGAATGGTGCCCGGGAAAGTGGCCCGGAGGAACATAATGTCCGCCTTGATATCAGCTATCAAGTCCCTCACGGTCCTTACACCCAAGTCATTGCCGCCTGCATGAATGACCAACACTTCAGGTGGTCTATCTAGCCAGGCGTATCTCTCAACCTCCGGGGCCACCCTGCCCCACATCATACCAGGCCTACCTAACCACCTGATAACTGCATCCCTCCTGGATATGCCCAGCTGTCTCCCACCTGGTCTCACGTCCCCCCTCCTGGCACCCCAGCACACGTAAGAATGGCCGAGGATCCATACAAGGAGTTGTCGCCCTGCATCTGTAACAACAAGAACAACGTTACACGCACCACAACCCATACTACATCCACTTTATGCAGTACCCCTACATACCCACCAATCTTACTATTGGCACTTTAATTAAAACCACAACCAAACTTTTTTTTTTTTTTTTTTTTTTTTTTTTTTTTATATTATTCACACACCAACTGTGGCCGAACATAACTGCGGAATCGCTGAGATTCCCATCTCCCTAACTTTTGCACATCCGCTTCATCCAACCCACACCTGGCGGCTTCCGTAGCTGCCCCAATGCGGAAGGAGTGTGAAGCGTAGGCGTTGCTATCCAAACCCAACCTCCCCAAACACTTTCTCAACACCGCCACAAACTGAAATTTTGACAAGTACCGTCCATCCGCATGTATCAACAGCGGACCCTCCCCCCCTGGTCTTACTGCCAGGAACTTCGTCACCTTTAATAAAGGGCAAACACCGCACCCCTGTACAGCATACAAACTCACCTGCGTCCCTCGTCCTCTTTGGTCCGTTTTTGATCTTCTCAACCTGACCATGACCCTATCGTCCTTTACTTCCACATCCTGAACCATCAAGCCCCCCGCCACCTCTTTTGATGGGCTGACCAATTCCCCAATACGGAACGTTCCAAAGAATGCCAATGCAAATGCAGCTGAAAACAACCTCACCTCGTAGGCTGACTGACACACCCCTTTTAGCTGTACACTTATATCCAACAAGTTCCCAAATGTGATGGGGCGCCGCCTGTCTTTACTCTTATGCAACTTCCGATACCCCTTTATGGCTTGCTTCACCCAGAAATCCTTCGTTAGATCCTCCCTTCTCCTCAATTTAAACCAAAACGTGAGCCCTGCCATCCTCTTTTCAATAGCCGACACCGATTTTTCCATTTCCATATCCCTGGCCACCCAATCCAGCAATAACAACCTGTCTCCCGGGTCTTCCCCCCCGGCTTGTGCCCTACCCCGAAGGTCAGTCCATTCCTTCCACACTTTAGAGTAGGCCAGCCATGTAGACTCACTTACAGACCTCCGTATCCACTCTGCCGCGGTTCCAATGCTAACTCCCACATCCAGCCCGGGCATGGAACACCCTCCGCTCTTGCTGTCGGCGCCAGCTCCCTGAACTTGTCCCACTGAAAGCGAGACAAGGCGTCAGCTAAAGTGTTCTCAACACCCGGGATGTGAACAGCATACAAAAAGATGTTCAACCGCATGCAACGCAACACCAGATGTCTCATCAATCTGATGACAGGAGGAGAAGCCGCAGACATGTTGTTGATCACCTGCACCACCCCCATATTATCGCAGTTCAGCCTCAACTTGAGGTTCGTGCACGACTCCCCCCACAACTCCAAAGCCAGCACCACCGGAAACAGTTCCAGCAGTACCAAGTTTTTCTGAAAACCCACCTGTAACCATGATTGCGGCCAAGGCTCCGCACTCCACTGTCCCTGGAAGAAAGCCCCATAACCTGTAGATCCAGCGGCGTCTGTCACCAGCTCCACATCAAAGTTACTGACCGGTCCCGACATCCAAACCGCCCTGCCATTGTAACCTTCCAGGAACTGATCCCATATCTTCAAATCCTCCCTATGTTCCTTGTTAAGCCTAATGAAATGTGTCGGTATTCGCACCCCCTTAGTCGCTGCCGACAACCGCCTACAAAATATCCTACCCATGGGAATAATCCTGCACGCAAAATTCAACTTTCCCAACAACGATTGTAACGTGCGCAACTGAACTTTTTTCCAACCATAAACCTCTCCCACCATTTTCCTCAAATCCACCACCTTCTCTTCCGGCAGTCTACATTCCATGGCCATGGAATCTATTACTATGCCCAAAAAACTCAACTCTGTCCGCGGGCCCTCCGTTTTATCGGCTGCCAATGGCACCCGAAATTTGTCCGCAATGTGCTGCAACGTGGACAACAGTATCGCACACACATTGGAAGACGGAGGACCCACGCACAAGAAATCATCCAGGTAGTGGATGACAGAATCGATCCCTGTCACGTCCCTCACTACCCATTCCAAGAAGGAACTAAACGCCTCAAACATGGCGCAAGAAATGGAACATCCCATCGGTAAACACCGATCAACATAAAACTCACCCTCCCAGCAACAGCCCAATAACCGAAAGCTCTCCGGGTGTACCGGTAATAGCCGAAATGCTGCTTCCACGTCAGATTTCGCCATTAGCGCCCCTTTCCCGTACCGCCGCACCCAACGCACTGCGGCGTCGAATGACGTGTAAGACACCGTACACTCATCTGGGTCTATGAAGTCATTGACCGAGCCCCCTTTTGGGAACGACAAATGGTGAATGAGCCGAAACTTGTTCGGCTCTTTCTTGGGTACCACGCCTAACGGCGACACCACCAGGTCCTCTAACGGCTTAACCTTGAAAGGTCCCGCCATTCTACCCAACCCCACTTCCTTGGAGAGCTTCTCTGACACTACCTCAGGGTGTTGCAGGGCTGATCTCAAGTTCTTGGCCAGTGGTGGAATCACTGACAAATTACACGGAATCTTGAAACCCTCCCTAAAACCCCTGCTCAGCAAAACCGCCGCCCCCCTATCTGGATATCTATTTAGGAAAGGTTGCATCCTTTCCCACATCACCGGCGTCGTCCCTCTTGTGGCCAGATTCCCCTCCCCGCTTGCCTTTTTTAAAACATCTGGCGAGGGTGTGACCCCCCCCGCATCCTGAACATTCATGCTTGAATTTACAGGTTCCTCCAAACTTACAGGCCCCCTCATTAAATTGCCAGCATACCCCCCACTTCTTACCGGCCGGAGGTCCCGAGGCCTGGCTGCCTCCGGCCCCCCCTTGAAATGTCTGAGTCGGCGTCTTAGCCGACGCCATCAGCTTCATCCAGAGGCTAATATCCTTGTGATCCCACCTTAAAGCCGGGCGTACAGCCCTACGCTGACGGAACTGCTCGTCGTACCGCAGCCACGCCGTTCCACCGTACACCCGATAAGCCTCCCCAATTGCGTCCATGTAGCAGAACAACGCCGAACAATGTTCAGGGTTCTTCTCCCCAATCACTCCCGCCAAAATGGCAAACGCCTGGAGCCAATTGGCGAAAGTCCTCGGAATGAGCCTATACCTCCTTTTTTCCTCATCATCCTTTTTGCTACTATCCGGTTTTACCCTGTCCAGGTTGAATTTTTCCAGGGGGAGCAAAGAGAAAATCTCCACGTACTCCCCCTTCCAAATCTTCTCCCTGACCTCCTGCTTTAAATGGGCCCCGAGCGGTCCTTCAAAACAGACATAGACCTCGCATTTTGCTGCATCGGCCATCCGTACTATGTCATCCCTCACCGTCTGTTCCTTTTCCCCTTTTTCCACCTCATTCCCCTTCTCTGCTCCCACCACACCGGAGGTCGGCTGACTTCCTGCCGTGGCCTCTGCCGCCACCCCTCCCCCGACTGTTACCCCAGCCCCCACTTCACCGACTTCCATACTCACCCCTCCTGCTGGAGCATCCCTCCTCTCACCAAAACGGCCTATCAGCACCTTTAACCCTTCCAACAATTCCTGCAGTTGCCCCGGACTAGTATCCGCCCTCCCGCTCACCGCTCGCGGTTGGTCCGTCTCTGCCAACGACGATGCGGGAGGTATCCCTGGGCTTCCCCCACTGTTACCTGTCCCTAACAGGGATTGTAAAACTTTTACAAAGGAAATATTGTCAGTGGACTTACCGGGCTGACCGGGCGGGATTCCCACAGCCGCTGCACGGGCCTCCACCGGCGGGATAGGGCGACTGAGCTCCTCCTCCTCTTCCGACAATTCACCTTCGGACCGAGAAACGTCCTCCTGTGTAAAAGACAAGGCACGCACCCTAGGGGAGGGGGTCCTGTAAGAGTTACGATCCCGCCTGCCCGTTCTCACTTCGGGCTGCTGGCTGGTCCCTGGCTGATCCAAACACGCATGCGCAGGTGGGCCGGTTCGGGCTCCGCTCCTGCTGACTCGGGTCACCGCCGTGCTTGCTGGTGGCGTCCCGCCATCCCTTGCCCGTTGTGCTGAGTGGGTCCCCCTCCCCCCCACCCGTGATGACCCTCTGACCCTTCCGTCCTCCCCCCCCGACTCGTGCAGAGCCTCTGGGGGGTTCGCTGAAAAGGCATGTCCGGGGGGTGCGACCCCCCTCCTGGCCGTTGCCCGAGTGGCCCTTGAATCCCCTCCCCCCTGCTCGTGCAGAGCTGCTGGGGCGGACGTGGTCCCTGAAGAGCCTGATGCGCCGGCCATCTTCCTCACCCTTGCCGCGGCCCCCCCCCCCCCCCCTCCCCCCAGTGTTCCTACTGCCCCCCACCACGTGTGCAGGTGCTGGGGCTGCTGAGGCTGCTGTAGCACTGCCATCTGATGTTGAAGATCCTCTCCCTGGTCGGCCCCTCGCCCCCCCCCCCTCCCCCCGCAGGCCTGAGTCCTGCCTGCTTGTGTGACCCTCCAGCGCTGTCCCTCTGCACTCTTTTGGCTGGGGGGGTGGATCGCTCCCCCCTCGGGCTCCTTACCAGTCTTGAAGGTCCTGCTGTGGCCCCTGGAGAGTAGCGCTCCGGCGCCCTGGACACTCGAGCACGCTGTCCGGCGCCGCCATCTTGGATTTCCATCACTGCTGCTTGGTCTCTTGATCCCCCTCCTGAGCCATCCAGGACCGCTGCTATCTGTTCCATGACCCATCCGGGTCCCTGCTGCGCCGCCGCCGCCCTCACGATCGCCGCAAAATCCCCTCCGTCGGCCATGTTTAAGGAAGCACTGAGGAGCAGAGTGAAAAACCTGCCTCCTCGTGCTCTGTCTTTCCCGCACTGACCTCCCGGCTCCGCCCCTCTCTTTTATATGGCCGCTCCTCCCAGCTCTCCCAGCTGCCCACCCCTAAAATTGTTAACTCTCTCCTAGCTTGCTGAGTAACCTGACACACTGTCATGGGCGGACCTGCATGACATTTCCTTGCAGTGCATTAAATTCCGGTCCTTACTGTCTCAGTTACCCCTAATTTCCACTGTAAACCTCTTATAGTGCTAAAACAATAAAAACAAAGAAGTTTTACACTCACATTTATCTGTGCCCTTAGGCCGGCACTGAGCCTCTCCAGCCGTCAGGAAGCTTCCTGATGACGCATAGTGTATTTGCGAAACGCGTAGAGGCTGCTGGGTAAACACGTGACGCAACGCCATTTCTGGTCCGAGCGGCAGTGAGGCGAGGGGCGCAAACAACCAATACACCGGTTTTAAGGTCCCCACACACACGGCTGGAGAGGCTTAGTGCCGGCCTGAGGGCACAGATAAATGTGAGTGTAAAACTTCTTTGTTTTTATTGTTTGGCAATAAATATATTTTTTTGACATATTACACTATGGGAGCATTTTATCATTTTCCTTGAGAGCGGAGGCTACCCAGATTACAAAGCTTGGACTTCACAACTAAACAGAGGAGAGTGACCAGAGCAAGGAGTGGTTATCCGGCCAATTAAACCAAAGGTCCAAAACTCACCTGGTTCTGGTGAGTGGCCATTTTTTAGTGGTGGTGGATTCACAGTTAGGGTGGCTTTCACAAGCACCAGAATACTCAGGCACTCAGTCACAGGCGGTGGTACCAGTGGGAGCAATCAGTCATTAGCACATAAAGTGAAAGCGGTGTTGAAACGTCTCTCACCTTAGAATGCACACAGACTTTACCTAATTTGTTGGCACATAGGAATTGTGGCAATTTAGTGCTATATTATTTCACTATTATATTTTTTCCTTCAGAATTGTTTCACAGAAACACATTTATTGTTTTGTTTACACAAAATAAGAATATGTATATGGGCAGGATATAATATATGAATTAAGGGTACACTAAGGGCAGTGGCGGAATTATAGGGGTCGCTGCGATCGCCATGGCGACCGGGCCCCTTGCTGCAGGGGGCCCTGGGGGCCCCCTGTACACTTCGCTAGGAGGGGCGCCTGAGAGGAGCTCCCCAATCGCCGATTCTAAACTGTAATCGGCGCTATGCAGGGAGCTCCTCACATTAGGCTAAAGTGAAAGCACAAAGTGTGCTGTGCTCTTTGTCTCCCCCTACAGTGCAGTACCCGGCAGGAAGAGACAAGGTAAGAGGACTGCCGTTTTTTTGTTTTGTTTTTTTTATATATAAGACTATCTACTGTATGTGTGTGCATCATACATGTGTGTGTGTGTGTGTGTGTGCATGATGTATGTGTGTGTCTGTGCATGTATGTGTGTGCAATGCATGATGCATGTATGTGTGTGTTTGTGCATGTATGTGCGTGCAATTCATGATGCATGTATGTGTGTGTCTGTGCATGTATGTGTGTGCGATGCATGTATGTGTGTGTCTGTGCATGTATGTGTGTGCGATGCATGTATGTGTGTGTCTGTGCATGCATGTGTGTGTGCGATGCATGTATGTGTGTGTCTGTGCATGCATGTGTGTGTCTGTGCATGTATGTGTGTGCGATGCATGTATGTGTGTGTCTGTGCATGTATGTGTGTGTCTGTATATGCATGTGTGTGTCTGTGCATGTATGTGTGTGCAATGCATGATGAATGTATGTGTGTGTCTGTGCATGTATGTGTGTGCGATGCATGTATGTGTGTGTCTGTGCATGTATGTGTGTGCGATGCATGTATGTGTGTGTCTGTGCATGCATGTGTGTGCAATGCATGATGCATGTATGTGTGTGTCGGTGCATGTATGTGTGTGTCTGTGCATGTATGTGTGTGCATGTATGTGTGTGTGTGTGTGCATGATGCATGTGTGTGTGTTCATGATGCATGTGTGTGTGTGTGCGCGCATGTATGTCTGTGTGTGTGTGCATGATGCATGTGTGTGTGTGTGCAATGCATGTGTGTGTGTGTGTGTGCACGCATGTATGTATGTGCATGATGCATGTATGTCTATCTGTGTGTGTGTGTGCATGCACGTGTGTGTGCGCGTGCATATATGTATGTGTGTGTGCATGTATGTGAGAGTGCATGTATGTATGTATGTGAATGTGCATGTGTTTATTAGTGGTGGTGCATCCAAAAGGGCGAACAGGTGCCACCCCCTCTCTCCAGCCACTCCCTCTATGACAAATGGATAGATTCATGCATAGCATGATTCTATCCATGGCCCCTGCTGCCACCCCCATATTTAGGTGTCCGGTCCCTTTTGGGGCGCTGGGCGCCTGAAATACAGTGGCAGGGGGTGTTTTTAAGCACCAGATTAGAACCATAGGCTCTAATAGGCTTCATAATAGGTGAACTGCGAGCGCCATGCTTGACGCTCACAGTCCACCCAGGTGTGTTAGAAACACTGAACCGCATCTCCACCAATCAGGTGTGCGGTTCTGTTACCCATCACCTGATTGGCTGAAACGATAGGTGTCCAATAGCTGCACCTATCAGGAGGCAAGGACAGGAGATGAGGATGGCAGGAGACGCAAGGAGGACCCCACTTGTGGCCGTCACCCGCTGCCCCACCAAGACAGGGTAAGTGCCGGGCAGACAGCAAGCAGGCGGGGGGGATTCACAGTGGCAGCATTTGATGGCACACTGCCAGCATTTAATGGGCACAGTGGCAGCATTTTATTGGCACTGTGGTGGCATTTGATGGCACAGTGGCAGAGCTTGATGGGCACAGTGGCAGCATTTGATGGGCACAGTGGCGGCATTTGATGGGCACAGTGGTGGCATTTGATAGCACAGTGGCGGCATTTGATGGCACAGTGGCAGAGCTTGATGGGCACAGTGGCGGCATTTGATAGCACAGTGGTGGCATTTGATGGGCACAGTGGCAGCTTTTGATGGGCACAGTGGCTGCAATTTGTTTTTTTTCCGAATTTTTCAGTTTGCTTGCACCCACCTAAAAATTTTGAGCACCAGCTGCCACTGGTTTTTATGTGCGTGCATATGTGCATTTATATATATATACATATATATGCGTTTTTATATATGTGTGTGCATTTTTATATATCTGTGTGTGTGTGTGTGTGTGTGTGTGTGTGTGTGTATATATATATATATATATATATATATATATCTCTATCAGGGCTGGACAAATTTGCTTTGAATCTAGGAGCCAGTTAAAAAAGTTAGGAGCCAGTTTTTTTTTTTTGCGTAGTATGGATTGTCAGTGCCGGGGGTAAGGCCAGTAATTTTCGCCCCCTAACCCGCAACGGAGCACCCAGTCAATAACGCCAATGTAACGCTGTTACATCAGGGTTCTGGGCTGGACAGAAAGAGAGTAAGACTGGGTTTACACTGCAGCAAGAGCGGGGGGTTTGTCGAGCCCTGTATATATAGTATATGTGTGCGTATTATGTGTGTGTTTATATATGTGTGTTTACATGTATGTATGCACATTTTATGTAAAATGCTGTTCCTCCGAAAAGCGATCCATGCTCAGATCGCTTTTCAGACGCATTTGACAGCCAGTAGAGAGGCAATATGTTGCCTACTGACCACCTGTTTTAACCCCTTTAATGCATCATTACTAGGCTGCAACTGCATGCAATGCATACAGTTGCAGAGGGGTTGCAGTGCAGCCCCTTTCACCTAGGGGTATACTTCAAGGGTGCCCTGACTGGAAAAAGATTATGAAACACCGACAGAGGAACCCATTTTCCTCCTACAGCCACTGAATGCCTGTGGGTGGGAGAGGAGGAGAAGCGGGGGGAAATGGAGAAATCGGATCCTTTATATGCAGCCACCCACTTGTGAGCGGGCCCTGGTGTTCTGCCATCGGGCTCGGAGAAAAGAGCTTTGTCCGGATTTATTTTTTATGTTTGTTTTAGCACTATAAGAGGTTTACAGTGGAAATTAGGGGTAACTGAGACAGACAATTATGTCATTATCTCTCGTGGTGCAAGTGGTTGCATTTGCATCGATTTGAGTATTTGCATCTCCTACATTTGTCCCAGTTCTTACCATTTTGGAATTTAGCATATTATTTGATAAAGGTGAAATCAAAGTGATTGGCGCAACTCTCCTTTTGCACATTAACTAGAACTATAGACATTGGGCAATTAGCACTATTGTTTTTAGATTGCAGCCTATTGCATATGTTAGTTGGCATAATATATTGAATTGGCGCCGGTACCTTCACGTACACATTATCACGACTGTCCACAATACACTCTTTCCTCAACTCATTCCTCCGCATCTCTGAATCTGCATTAGTTATCATTAACCTGTGCAGATAACTGGCCTGTCAAAGATCCTGGTAGCCATGCTTTCAGAAGAGAACATGCATCATCATTACTCAAATAGAATTTACGGACTAGAGCCTCAAATTTATTGAACAGACTCACTGGTGATTCCAGGGCATTAAATTCACCAAGAATCTGGCACAAAGTAAGTCTCACTTGGATTGTAATCAAACTGTTATTCTGATCCTGTTATCTCCTCATTGACTGTGCAGATATTGGCCAATTGGCATGTTCTTTTGTGCTCATTGAGCGATACTATACATTGCTCTTTAGTAAGAAGCTGGGAGTGTGCATTTACAAATTTTCTTTCTAAAGACATAACCAACTCTTCCATCTCTGACAACTTTATTCGCAATGACTCTAAAAGTTTACTCTTCAAATCGCAGTCCATGCTGCACCTCGGAAGCTGTTCTTGTAGCTCACTGTTTCTTCCTGACAAATTGCCTGCTGTAGCCCGCAATTCATCCATCTCACTACTGGAGGCTGTTGCAATCTTTAGAAGGTTTTCACTGATATTCTCTATGTCTTCCCCGAGACGTCTATTCTCTGCTTCCCACTTCCCCCCCATTTGCTCAGATATACATTTAATTCTGAGAACACTGCAATTTAATTTGCCAACCTTTCTTTCTTCACTTTCTTTTTTAGCTGTTTACCCAATAATCTGCTATTATGTTGCTGACACTGAGACAATAGTACCTTACACCTGGCTTTTAAGAGGTTCATCTGCACAGGAATGATAACTGGCAGAGGCGTACTTTTTAACATATGTATACACAAGTTCCATTTCACAACCATACAATCCACACAATACACAATTCTATTTGTACTAATGTCCCAACACTGCACTGAGTAATAAACCAAACTCGATTATCGTTAGCTCTTGCAACTTACGAAAAAAAAAAGAATCGCTCTTCTAGCATTCAATATTCTTCATTCATTACCACTTTTACCTGATATAATTCAAAACAATTAAACTTTTGCCTGTCCATAGAAAAGACTCACCACACTAAAGCCCCATACACACGGTCGGACTTTTTCATGGATTCTGTCCGATCGGACAAGGTTGTTGAAAAATCAGACCGTGTGTATGCACCATCGGACAGTGTTCGTCGGTTTGTCCGACGGACAAAGTCTTATCTCATGCTGGAAATCTTTGCCGTCAACACGGTCCGATCACACCAAATCCGAGCGTGTGTACGCTTGTCCGACGGACAAAGTGCTACGCATGCTCAGAAGAAATTCTGTGACGGAAGCGCTCGGTCAGGTAAAACTACCTTTCCTAATCGACACAGCACATTCGTCACGCTGCAATGTTAAAATGTCTTTAATGCAGCGCATTCTCTTTTTCTTTACAATGCAACAAGAATGACATCTTTTAGCTGCTCCTATTCACCCGCACTTCTCACAAACTTACTTCTTTATTACTTTGCAGCATTTATACACTACATGTTTATTTTGACTCTGAACGGAAAAGAATCTTTGTTATTTTTTTACCATGATTTGTCTTTTTTTTTTTTTTTTTTTTGGGGAATACATATTGGAATGTTTTTTTTTTTTTGGAGGGGGGTTGTGTGTCTCAAATTAACAAAAACACATTATTAACATTTGTATTTCTTGCTTAAATTTACTAGGAGGTTGTTTGTTGTTGGTGCCCCTTGTTAATTCTACTTTAGGATTAGTGAAATGTACCTGCTTACTCAAAGAAAAACTGTCATTGTAGCAAAGTAAAACACAATAGTCAATGATTATTTCAAATCAAAAAAACCTTTATTTAGGTCACACCAACAAACCAAAGAGGAACGCAGCCATGGTGAAACTTGGGGAATTTGCAAAGTCTTGGCCCCCCACGGCAACCATCATTGTTGAAGCGTAGAAAATTGGGGGCCTGAGGAGTACGTATATTAAGGGGAGTGCAATCTGGTCGTGAAGTCCAAAGTATCCGGAACTGCAGCAGATGCCATCTAGGTCCCCAGGCTCTGGTACTACAAGAGGCTCCATCTTCTCTCAGACCAGACTGATTCCAGGTCGTCACTCTTAGGTCTTCCTTCCACGCTTCCTTGCACGCTGTGGCTGTCGTGCTGGTGGGGTGGCAGAAGGAGGAGGAGGAGGAGGCGGAGCATGGTAGCTATGGCAAACATGTGTGACTGGGGTCATCTCCCCAGCCCTACCCTTATTTAGGACATGGAGGATGAGCCCCTCACACATGTTGCGTTGCCTCACCTCCATACCCATCATTTTTGTGACAACCACCGAGCCAAAGGTCTCCTCGTCGGCGGGTGTGGCATGTAGGGAGTCTGAAGCCTCTCTGATCATGCGGAGCGCTGACTGTGCCGCATAACCCCCCCTTCTCGCCCTTTTGTACGGAAGGCGGAGGGGAGGGGTTTGGGTGTCAGTCAGGCTCCGCGGCCTAGCCCCCTCTTGGCTGCCACTACCCAGCTGGTGGCTGCCACTAACCCCTGCCTCCTCCTGACTGCCACCTTCCACAGCCACCTCCTGGCTGAGGTCTTCCTGTGTATGTAAAAGGGACATAGTTTCAGTTATTTGTTCATCAAACAGACACAATTCTCATCTAGTGACTGTTGCAAAATGTTTACAAATAGAAAACCATACAATTCTCAGCCCAGCAGTTTAGATTCTGGCCCCAAATGTCTCCAACACTACTGTCAGTTGATATGTCAAACACGTTAGGAACTAAGCAATTGGGGATCCTGAATTAAGTGAACATCATTCATTATTCCCATAAATGGTAACAAAACTACTATACCTGGAACAAGCTGGGCTCCTCCACCTCTTCCATACTGGAAGGCCCAGGTTGCTCCTCGGAAGCCTCATCAGGGGTGGCCTGCGCGCAAGGAAGCGTGGAAGGAGGAGTCGAGGTTGGCTCCGTGACATCAGTCTGGTCTTTCAGAAAATGGAGACTCTGATAGTACCAGAGCTTGGGCACATAGACCTCATCTGCTGAAGTTGCAGTTTCCTCAGACTTCACGACCTTCTTCCGCTCCCTGATATACGCACTCCTCAGGCTGCCAATTTTCTTTCTTAGATCATCAACAGTTGCCGTGGGGAACCTTGGCTTGACAAATTCCACAAGTTCCTCCAGGGCTGCATGCCTCTTTGGTTTGTTGGTGTAATGTGGGTGTTTACCCTGCCATAAAAGGGGAATTTCCCTGAATTTGGCAATGAAGAGGGGGAGAAAACTCATGTCGTTGAATCCCTGCATAATCTCTGCAAGACACAACACCACACAAAACCCTCTCAATTATGTCAGTCTAAACTCTCCTAATCTTCTCCATAAAGAAGCCTCAAGTTCAAATCAGTCTAGGCTAGTTATGTACCAACGTCAAATTGTACCTTCGTTTGTAGCGATCGTCTCGTGTGAGTTTTCTCTCCCCTCGTCTCCCAGATCGTGGCTACGACACAGGCGTGTGACGTTTTATATACAGTGCGCATGCGTCAAACTCCGCCCGCCCCTGACGATCGTTCTCGTCTATTCCCCACCCCTTCTCTTTACGGCGCAGTGGGGAGAGCACATGGCGGGGACACAGCAGGTGCGCCACAAATATCCCACCAACGAGGAGGAGGACGAGGAAAGTCCGGAGGCAGAAACGTCCCGATCCCGGAGCCTGAAATTCAAGGCCTCCAATATGTCATTTGGAGAAATGTTGGAGATGGTGGACATATTAAAGAGGAGCGACTATGATGGGAAGTATGGGCCTTACCTCAACCCCAATGTCCGCAAGGCCAAGATCATGTCTAAAGTTGTGAGAAGGCTGTACAATCAGTTTGGGGTACAACGATCCAAGGAGCAACTGAGGAAACGCTGGTCAGACCTGAAACTGAGGGAGGACGATCAGTACAGAAAGATCAAGCGAATTCTTCTAAAAAGTAAGTAGTTGTGTTTTGTGTTTGATTTCTTGCTTGCATACTGCTCCATTGTGGTTTGATTTTTACAAAGTTGTACATTCCAAAATGGCCACTTTCAGGTTCGTCTGTGCATTCGATCGTACTCAGCCTCGATCTTTCTGCCACTGTCATGGTCGTGTGTGTGTCCATTCGATCGTACGCAACCTCGATCGTTCGGCCACTTATAATACGATGTTTGGTGTTTTTTTGGGGGAAAGGAAGTTTGTTCTCACTAGAAATGTCATCAAGAATGTAAAGCCAATTTATTCAATGTAAAGGAGAGGTCACCCAGTAGCTGTTTACCCATCTGGACTCTAGAGCACTAGTGCTGGGACACCCAAACCCCCTTTTTATTAGGCTTTTCCACACATGTGCTCCAGTGGATACTAGAGGGGGGTCTCCATCACACAAACTTCTACCAAAAAGCTAGTCAGTTTAGCACCTTTACAAAGTGACTACATTCATGTAGTTGACATTTGTAACTGGCCAAACTAAAATAGTGTCCGTCACTTTCAAGCAATGTTTGGCATTTCCTATTTCTGCCCTCAATAGATTGTGTTGCTAAATCTTCCTTTTGTACATTCTCATAGGGGAGCGAAAACTTGGGCCGTCTGAGGAAACCCCCAAACCAACACCTCCCAAAAAAGGGGAAAGAGCAGAAGCAGAGGAGGAGGAGGAGGAAGGAGAGATCATCGAACTTGGAGAAATTGTCACCACAACAGGTGAGTGTTGGAGAACACAGCTACTGGTAAGCTAATCCATGTATGGCTGCCTCATTTCCAACACCCCATTTTTGTTTGTTTGTGGTTTTTAGGTGACGTGGATGTTGTGGAAGAAAAATCGCACTTTACCACAGAGAGTGCCCACGTACTCATCGGAGAGATAATGGTCTGCAATAGAGATCTAGATTACATAAAGCAAAACATCAATGATGTTCAACAAAAATTGAAGAACATCATTGATGTTTTAGGAAAAATATGAAAACGCACCAAGTAATTAACACACATTTGTGCCAGCTTCTGAACACATTTGCAACTTAAAAACTGTGTGAAATTTGGAACATGCACACATTGTGTCCACATGTGCTAGCTCCCATCATGGTGGATGAATGGCAACGTTTTTTTGGGGGTGCAAACACTTTACGAACTACGAAAGTGGTTGTGGTGAAGGGGTTGCACCCCCAAAAAACGTCCATTCATCCCCATGATGGAAAATGGCACTTTTGAAGCTTCTAGGCATGTGTTTTACCATCTAATGACCATTTTCAGACCCAAATTGTGTGCATGTTCTAAATTTCCACTTTCCGGGGGTGACCCCCCCATGTGATGAAGGCAAGATCAAACACACTTTGAACATATAGTCATGTCTGATCTTGTCTTCACTTTACAAAGTTGAACTTTCCTAGTTCATAGGTTCTGTTTTGCTCCATGCCTGGTTTTACCAATTGCGGAATGTTTGTAAACAATGTTGTAAATAACCAAGATGTTGTCAGTTTTGGCGTGAAGATTGTAAACGCACTTGTGAAGGTTTTCCTAGTAAACTTTTTTATTTTTCTAAATGTGTGGCTTCCTTATTTAAAAAACACAATGCATTATGTATGTTAAATGTAAAGGATATGGGGGGCAATGGGTGTTATTTACTAAAGGCAAATCCACTTTGCACTGCAATTGTCTTGCCCAGGGAACTTTTTCAATGCACTTGTAGAGCATAGCGGATTTGACTTATGTAAATGACACCCACAGTGCTTTGTACGAAAACACGGAGCACAGCATTTTTCAGAATACACACATGTCAGACCTGGTGATGAAAAGGAGTATTTTGGCTGTCAGTTATGCAGGACAAACCTTCTCTAGACCAAAGATTAGGTAGCAAACACACAACATGAGAAGAATCTTTTTGGGAAGAAGAGACTGTTACCTCCTTTTGCCCAGAAAGTGCATTCCCACTGTCGAAGGCAAAGGGAAAAAATGTCAAGGTAAAATAAGCTAAAAACAAGACTGAAATGACAAGAAATCATAGGTTGGTTCAAATATCAGATTTATTAAAAAATGCCTCTCACACATCGTCAGGCAGAGCAATGGCCCCCCTACCCACAAAGTACTCCATATATTGGTCGCGGACCACGCGGGCATTTAGAGGGGGCAAGCCTGGACGTGCCACTCGAAGGGCTGTGAGGTCCGCATTTGGAGGGCCCTCCACATCTGGGCCAACGGGCACCACATAGTTCCTGTTATGTCTTTTGAGGAAGTTGTGCAATATGCAACAGGCAAGAACTATGTGGTTCAGTTTGTATTCCGCCAAGTTAAATGCCGTCAGGAACAGGCGGAAGCGGCTGGCCAGGATGCCAAAAGTGTTCTCCACCACTCTTCTGGCTCTGGACAGCCTGTAGTTGAAGACCCTCTGGTCCGGGGTGAGGGTCCTCATCGGGAACGGCCTCATCACATGGGGAGTCAACGCAAACGCTTCATCTGCGACAAAGACGAAGGGGAGTCCTTCGGCATTCTCCTCTGGAGGTGGCAAGCACAGACTGCCACTTTGGAGACGCCAGTAGAACTCCGTGTGCGTAATGGCACCACCATCCGATATCCGGCCGTTCATCCCCACGTCCACATACATAAACTCGTATGTTGCCGACACCACCGCCAACATCACTACACTATTAAACCCTTTATAATTATAATAGTAGGACCCCGAGTTGGGCGGTGGGACGATGCGGACGTGTTTACCATCAATTGCCCCTCCGCAGTTAGGAAAGTCCCAACGGCTGGCAAAGTGGGAGGCCACAGTCTGCCATTCCTGTGGCGTGGAAGGGAACTGTGGAGTGAAACAAAAAAAAAAATTAGTCACTTTGCACCTAAACATTGCAAGCAGATTAGACAATCAACATCTTGGAACAAGAGCATTGTATAAAATTGGAGGCTGGAAAGTATTTGCACAGAAAAGTAGAGGCTCCCCTTCACAGATGACTCACCCCCATCAATCCCCACACTTCTGATGGGCCATTGGCAATAACTAGGGTTTTTTGGGGGGGGGGACAGGTAACCCTCTGCACTTCATTGATTGGCAAATGGCTCAATAATGTGTGCTAGTTTGGCCAGACCCTCTGTACTTAACACTATTGGCAGCCCCCAGGAAAGGTAAAATAACATTTCAACCCCCCCCCCCCCCAAAAAAAGGCAGGCACATTGTGACATTCTGAAATTACCAAGAAAGCTAATAGGAGGGAAAGAAGACAAAAAATTAGGAAATGGAATGTATGGAGGCAGCCCCTTGCACTACATGCTTTGCTGAATTCATCCCTAAAGATGCCCACTATAAAGAGGTAGGTATATAGTGTGTATGGACCTTGGGAAAGCCAGCAGATAAAGGATTGGTACCATCTGACAGAGCAGTTGGGGGAGGGGGTTCCTAATGAGTTTGCCACCCCCCCCCCCCCCCCCCCCAACAAAAAAAAAAAATTTCTAAAGGGGCTCTACATGAAGTAAACCACACAGCAAACATTTGTGCACATTTTAGGGGGTGTTTGGGGACAAACAATACTATGCAGCAGACAAAAGACATTGATTAAGTGACTAGGCCATAGGTGTCTATTGGGGCAGAAGAGCATGCTGGTGAGGTAAGTGAAGGGAAAAATGCATGAAGGAGAAAAGGGGCACAGCATATTAGAACATATTGCAATCATGGTAATTAGGGAAGGAGGTCAAAAATACAAGACATTAGCAAACAGAGCATACATAGATGGGAATAGTCAAGTAGAAATGTTACCTTAATATAGTCCTCCTGCAGGACCTGAATGATGGCAGAACAGGTCTCTGGAATAATGAGTCCCAGGGCCTGGGGAGAGATACCTGAAGAGAACTTCAAATCCTGAAGACTTCTCCCTGTCGCCAAGTACCTCAACGTGGCAACAAGCCTCTGCTCCGGAGTAATGGCTTGTCTCATGCAGGTATCCTGCCGGCTGATAAAGGGGGTCAGCAAAGCCAAAAGACGGTGAAAATCGGGGTCCGTCATCCTGAGAAAGTTCCTGAAATCATCAGGATTATTCTCCCGGATCTCACGAAGCAAAGGCATGTGCGAGAACTGGTCACGCTGAAGCAACCAATTCTTGGTCCACATACTCCTCGTCACTCTGTTCATGGACGGGTCTTGGGTCAAAGCTAAAAGCCTGACACCAATTCCGCGTACAGCACGAACTCAGCGACGAGTACGCACGGGAAACATCGCTCAGAAGGTCACAAAAGGTCGGCTGGTCAGAACGGACAAACAGAAAGCACCGATAAACAGCAAGGCCTGAAAGAACGAACTGAATACCAGCAACGAGCAGACAATAAGCAGTGCAAATCAAAGCGTCCTATATCAAGATATAGGCCGCAATGACCAACAAATGCGAACTGACTACACGCACTAATAAACAGATACGCACGACAAGCACAAACTGAAGAGCAGTAACGATCTGAGTCAGAAAACTGAGAAGCGCGAATCTTAAGTCACCAAACTTCCACTAACTCTCGATAAACACGGGATCAGCAGAAGGAGCCCAACGGGTGCCTGACGTGGTGCTGAACTTCCCTTTTGTAATCTCGTGGACGACGACTTACGTCACGACGTTCTTCCGGACCGGATATTCCAACAACGTAGTCCGACCGTGTGTACGCAACACCAACATCGGACAAAGTACGTCGGACAGAATCCGACCGACCTGGTCCGCGGATTGTCCGAGCGTGTGTATGGGGCTTTACTGTGGCATTATCAGCTGCCTTGTATCTGAGCACTTCTGTCCTGTAGGTTCTATGCGGCTCTTAGGATTACCACATGCTTTCTGGGGTGCCAATTGAAGGACATGCTGCAATATACAAACTACTATTAACTTGTCTGTCCCCATAGTTAGTTAGTTTATAAACCCTGCTAGACACACTGATATAAAGTTAGTTATAAAAACACACATACTGCTGCAAGTAAAAACAATATCTTATTTATTTCCCAAGAAATTAGGAAAGCTAACATAAAGTATTAAAAGGCATTACAATATCACAAAGCTTACAATCAGAACATATAATAAAAGAATATCAAAGATACTTATCACAAGGCCTTATTTCCCTTCCTTGCTCAGTCTTTTATACTTTGATCATACACCATTCAAACCCAACCCCATTGCCATCCCATCTAGACTTTTGACGAATCACAGTATTTATGGGGCAGTTCTTCTCAACAGTACTGTCTGTCCTGCTGTACTTTGGCATTGTCCATGTCACTCTTTAGATGCCTGTTGATCTTTGATCTTTGTCACCCACCGTCATCAATCATCCTGTCAGCCATGGTCCCTTGCGTTATAGCAATAGACGGTCCGGAGCCAAGAGCTGAAATGACATTCCAGACCACCCCCAGAAAAGCAAATGCTTGGTTGTAAAGAAACCCTTTTAAAATTGCAAGGATTAGCCTGGGTGATCTTTGGGAATAGGAAACAGATATGTAACGGATTTATGACAGATCCAATTTAAACTCTGGATTATACCAACACACTGTTACCCATAAACGCAGTAACATTGACAGAGAAACTCCAGAGATATGACACCAGACCCTGTTGCTATCCAACACGAGGGCTTGGCATTTTTACTTTACCACTTTCTTTGAATCAGTTAAATTTACAGTGAGCACATTTAGGGTAACACATATGATGAAACAAAGCCGCTAACTTTTTGCAAAGAAGTCATGTGTTTGTATGCCTGTATGATATAGCTAGTATGTTTTGCTAGTATGTATGATATAGCTAGTAGAAGTTAGTCACATTCAACTGGACTTGTCTTGTAATATGGAATAGATTTCCTTACTTTAGTTCATAAAATTGCCATGTGTTGATGTGTGGGGAATAACAGGAGCAACAAAAAAATAGTCCAACCCGGAGAAGAAAAAATAGACGCAGGGTCGGCCTTTCCAAGAAATAGGAGAGAACAGCCAAACAATGGAATAAGGATAAGAAGGAACTGAGGGGAACAGGAAGGTGAACATGAAGCAAGTGAATAAAAGAAGAATTTGAAGGTAACTGATAGAGCAAATAAAGAAGAATGGCAGAAAAATGTATTATTTATCGGGCACAAAGAGCAAAATATAACAAAAAAGAGAAGCCTACAAAATTAATAAATAACTGTAAAGCTGGCATGTTGGAGATACTATTTAATCCACCCGGCACACACTGATTTATTCACAACTTATACAGACAAACAAATACAAGGATATATTTTTACCCCCTTACTGGAAGCTTTGTTCATCAATGAGAAGCTAATGATGGGATGATATAAAGAACTTGTACAACTGCTGTAGCTGCCAGGAGGGCTAGTAATGATTGGCTCTATGCAGGACAGATAGACAGCACAGCATGCAATACACCAGGGGCAGCATGTGGGGTTGGACATATACACATATATAGATAGAAAGAGTAGTGGCAAAAGAGAACTGCTAAGCTGGTGGGCATGTGTCTACTTCATCACAACTCTCAGCGCACCCTAATCTCTACTCTCTCTGATAAAAGTGTAGCGCTACCCCCAGTTAAGAGAGCCGCTGGTTTGTTTTGGGTCCCTGAGTACAGCTCCACCAACCCCCGGCAATTTGGCTCTACCCACTCTGGCACAGTTAGTAAAGGGGTACGTCCCTATGCACATAAAACTTAGCTTATACTCTAAGTGTAATTGGTATGAACTCACAAGCAGACTGCTGAAATAAGAATAACTGGCTTTACTTTTGTCAGTAAGGAAAAGAAATAGCAACATGCGTTTGAACATACGACTTACAATACTTTAGCAGGTCCCTGCAATATGCACTTTAACATGTACACACATATGTATCAACTAGCAATGGGGAAACGGAGCGCCAAGTGTGGCGACCGTCTGCTATGCACCCCTGAGGTGCAATAAATCTATCTGCGCCTACCTAACGGACCAGGCCTGATCCCTAGCAATAGAGCTCAGTCCTTGTACTAGTACAGTGTTCTTCACCGGCAATGAATCTGTAGAGGTGGTGCACATGTAGCTTTAAATGGTGTCTTTGTAATCCACAAAAAGTAACATTGCTGCTCTGAGGTAAATTGCGCCTAGGCAGTTCAATAGGCATAAAACGTGTGTGTCAATGCAGGATGAGCCTCTCGGCTCTCTCACCAATCCTTGGGTACCGTCCTCAGCTCCGGTCCCTCCAATGGTGGCTCTGGTCTCTTCAATGGCGGCGTCCGGTCTCCTCAGTCACAGCCCTGAACTCCGGTCATCAGCTCCGTCCGACCGACAGTAAGGGGAAGTCTCCGCTCCGCTGCTGTGGACTCTGAGGGGTGAGAGTCTCACTCCATCGGCTGCAAGGCCCAGGCTTCAGGCCTTCAGCTCCGGTCCGCACAGGTGTCTCTGCTGGCTGTCTTCTCCGCGTCACCAGCTCTGTCAGCAGAGGCAGGCCAGTCCTGTCAGGCCTCAGAAGAGGAAGTGTCCCAAGAGGAAGAAGCGGTCTCCGCTCTTCCCTTTTATAATCTCCCCCAGCAGCCTCCCGGGCGGAAGTCAGCAGCCCTGGGGCCTGGGGAATCATGGGAGATGTAGTCTCTAAGCCTAAAAGGGGTAGAACCCCGCTACACACTCCCCCCACTTTGAATCTTTGGTCCCCAAAGACAGTGTTCAAACTACAAACTTCCTCGGGAACAACATTTTCACATAATTTGGACAGAGGAGCTTCCCACCAATTGGCATGAGATGGGGAGCTGTCCTGTCTACAGGTCACTTCAGTGTGGGCGACCTGTTTAACTGTGCCAGAGAGTGAGCTGGGGTTGCCCTCCACTAAGTGAACAGCGGAAGGGTCAGGGCTTTCAGCACTTCTCCTTGCTGTGTTAACAGAGTCCTCTGAACTTTCTCCCATCTTGGGGTAAGTTAACTTCTTGGGAGGCTTCACAACTCTGCGAGCTCTCTGTTCTCTTGGAACTTCTTCAGGAACACATTCTGGCAACACCTCTGGTTCTGGAACATCTTCTTCTTGTTCTGGGTAGAGACCAGGGATATCTTCCCAGCACTCAGGCACATCACTGAATGGCACAAACTCTGTGGCTTCTGGGTTCAATGTGTTATCTTCCACATCTTCAGTAGGTGGAAGATCTATGGCAGAATTTCCTGGAGTTGAGGAAGGCCATAGCCATTCAAGTTCTCCTCTTTCTTCTTCAGGTTGGGGGTCCTCACCACCCCTAACTTGGGACGTCTGAGACCTAGTATTAGGCCTGGGGGTATCCAGAATGGAAACAGATTCAGGTACGTCTCTTACTGGAGGCATTCTGACTGCTTCAGTGAGTGGGAGCAAATGATTCCTATGCCAGGTCTTCAATGGCCCCAATCTTCCCTCTGGTTTCAACTTGTAGACAGGCAATCCTGGAAGTTTCCTACAGATGATATATGGCTCTGGTCTCCATCTATCAGCAATCTTGTGTTTTCCAGGGATCCCTAGATTGCGTAACAGTACACGGTCCCCAGGCTGTAGGTCCTGTACTCTAACTTTCAAATCAAAGTTCCTCTTATTTCGGGCCCCCCTCTGGTCAGAGGCCGCTTGAGCTTTCTCATAAGCTATCTTCAGACTGTGCCTCAGTCTGTCCACATATCCTTTGTGGGAGGCAGCAGAGGCATGGTCTAAAGAAATGCCGAAGGCCAAATCCACTGGCAATCTTGCTTCTCTCCCAAACATAAGCCGGTAAGGGGAAAAACCTGTCACATCACTTGTGGTGCAATTGTAAGCATGCACTAGAGCTGATATGTGTTGGCTCCAATGTTGCTTCTTCTCTGTTTCCAAAGTTCCCAACATGTTCAATAGGGTCCTGTTGAACCTTTCAGGCTGGGCATCACCTTGAGGGTGATATGGTGTGGTCCTAGTCTTCTCTACTCCCAGAGAATCTAGTAGCTTCCTGATCAGGCGACTCTCAAAGTCCCTTCCTTGGTCTGAATGGATTCTCTGTGGCAGTCCATAGTGAACAAAGTACTTCTCCAGGAGTACCTTGGCTACTGTAGAGGCCTTCTGGTCCTTGGTTGGGAAAGCCTGAGCATAACGAGTGAAATGGTCGGTTACCACCAGAACATTTCCCAATCCGCTCAAATCGGGTTCAAGGCAGAGAAAATCAATGCATACCAGATCCATTGGGCCTTCACTCTGTAGGTGGCCCATTGGGGCAGCTTGATGGGGTAAAGTCTTTCTCTGAATGCATCTTGCACAGGAATGGCAATACTCCTCCACTTCGGCCCTCATGCAGGGCCAGTAAAACCGGTCTCTGACAAGTTGGAAGGTTCTCTCTGCTCCCAAGTGACCATGCTGGTCATGTAAGGCAATCAGCACAGTCTCTCGATGCTTCTCTGGGAGAAACAACTGCCACTTGTCTTCTGGTCCATCAGAGGGGCCCCTTCGGTAGACTACCCCCTGATGCACCTGTAGTTTGTCCAACTCTCTCCTCAGTAGGCGAGCTTCTTTAGAAGGGTGAAGGCGAAGTCCCTCTGGACTCTTGTCTTCCAGGGCTTCCAGGACCAATCTCCCATGGGATCTTCCAATTGGTCGCACCTTAACTCCTTCTTGGACAGCTTCGGCAGACACTCCTCTGCCAGTTGAGTTACCCCACAGTAACACTTCGGGACTCCCACTGTGGTAACTCCTATCTCTTCAGCTCTGGATCCTCCTCTGGCTTGGAGTTCAGCTCCTTGACAAAGGGCTCGCACCCCATCTGGTGCCACTTGGGTCCAGTCTTCCCAGTCATCGACCATGACATGGGATCTTCGGGACAGGGCATCTGCATCCCTATTTCCAGCCCCTGGCCTGTACTTGAGGCTGAAATTGAATCCAGACAACGCCGCCAACCATCTGTGTCCAGTTGCATCCAGCTTGGCGGTGGTGAATAGATAAGTCAAGGGGTTGTTATCTGTCTTTACAGTAAACTCGGCCCCATACAAGTAGTCTCTCAATTTGTCAACAACTGCCCACTTGAGGGCTAAGAACTCCAACTTGTGGGTGGGATAGTTCTTCTCGGAGGGGGTCAGGCTCCGGCTCACATAAGCCACTGGTCGTAGCTGGTCTTCATACTCCTGGTAGAGTACTCCACCTAGGCCCTCATGGCTGGCATCAACATGTAGCTCATATGGTCTAGTGGGATCAGCGTAGGCCAAAACTGGGGCTGTGGTGAGACTTCTCTTCAAGGTTCTGAAAGCCTCTTCACATCTTGAGTTCCACTGGTCTTGGACCGACTCACTGGACCTCCTAGGCCCCATTCCATCCTCCTCTCCTTCTGTCTTCAGCAGCTCGTTGAGGGGTTTGGCAATGCGGGCAAATCCATCCACAAACCTGCGGTAGTAGGAGCAGAACCCCAAGAAAGACCGAAGTTCTGTAACTGTTGTGGGCCTTGGCCACGAAGTAACTGCCTCCAGCTTCTCAGGGTCTGTAGACACTCCTTTTTCAGACACTATGTGTCCCAGATAGTTCACAGAAGACTGATAGAACCGACACTTCTCTGGAGAAAGTTTAAGTCCCTCTTCACTGAGCCTCTTCAGTACTTTCTCCAACCTGGCTTCATGTTCTTCCAAAGTCTTTCCAAAGACAATAACATCGTCCAGGTACACCAGGACTTCTATGAGGTTCATGTCTCCAACTGTCCTTTCCATTAGGCGTTGAAACGTAGCAGGAGCTCCAGATAGGCCCTGAGGCATCCTGTTGAACTCAAAGAATCCTACTGGGGTTATGAAGGCAGTCTTTTCTCTATCTTCTGGATGCATGGGGATTTGGTAATACCCACTCTTGAGGTCCATCACACTGAACCACTTAGCTCCAGATAAACTCTGCAAGGCATCTTCTATCCTTGGCGTGGTGTACTGGTCAGGAATGGTCCTCCTGTTGAGAGTTCTGTAGTCAATGCAGAGTCTCAATGACCCATTCTTCTTCCTGACTACCACAATTGGGGAGGCGTAGGGGCTTCTGGACTCCCTAATCACTCCCGTCTTCTTCAGTTCCGCAAGCTGCTCCCTCAGATCCTCCAGATCTGCTAGCGGGACTCGCCTCACTCTCTCTCTGAATGGCTTGTCCTCTTGCATGCGGATACGATGGGTGGCACTCCTCGCACACCCCACATCAAACTCATCTTTAGAGAAAATCTTCTCCCATCTGGTCAGCTGGGCCTTGGCTCTCTCTTTCCAAGCTCCAGGTAGGTTTGGGTTTTCCATGGAGAGTTTCTTCCAAACATCTTCTCCTTCACCCGTCCCCTTCACTTCTGACCAGCCAACTGGGACAGCAGGACTCACTTGTCCCAGAAGCATCCTGGCATGGATCTCCACGGGCCTCTCCGTGGGGTTCCTCACACTGACAGGGACTCTTCCTCTAGCCTTCTTCAGGTCCTTAAGTGAAATTACTTCTGCTATCACCTCCAGACCTGAGTGACCCTCCATTGGGTCAGGTTCCAGCATTACAAAGGGGCCAGGCTGCTCCCAAGTAAGTTTCACCGTGGCTCTCATGCAGGTCACCTCTCCAGGCTGTAACACTGCTCCTTCTTTTCCAAGCCTCCATACCCTTCCTATCCCCTCACTTGGGGTCTTCTGCTCTAGGACCAACCGCTGATAGGCCGCCTTCAGCATGGGATGGATCTTGGGAGTTGAGAGATTCTCTTTCTTCACCAGGGGAGTCAGAAGCCTTCTGACTAGGTCCGTGTTCGTCCCTATGATCAGGGAAGTCTTGCTGGTTCCTGGTGGGCGGGGACACACCACTGCTAAGGTGTCGAACACTTCAGACTTCCCAGCTACGGATGGGTCAAACGTCAACCGTATGGGTAAGTATCCATCATAGGGGAAACTCTGGGTTCCCAATCCCCTTATCTCCAACTCTTCTATCTTCTGTATAGGCAGATGACTCAGGTATCTGTCATAGAAGTCCCTGTACAACAGGGTCACTTGGGCTCCAGTGTCTAGGAGGGCCTTCGTGTACACTCCTTCCACCTGGATAGGTACAGTAGGGGATGGACCAACTAGCTCCTCTGGGTAGGGCCGAGTTGATGCTGTCCTCTTCTGCGGACTCTTTGCTTTACCAGAACTTGATTTGCACTTGCTCCTTTCTTGAGCCTGATATGCATTGATTTTCTCCCTCTTACTGGGAGTGTGAACCCGTTGAGGGACATTGTTATCTCTCACTTTGAAGAGTTCTCGCTTTGGGGTGCTGTATTCCTTCCGAGGGGTCTTGCCCCCTTTCTCTGGAGTGCACCTTGGTTGAGGATCCCTGGGCCCCTTCTGAGGGGTTTGGTCTCCTCGCTTTCTCTTCCTGTTGTGCTTCTTGGAGCTCACTGAAGGTGATGGGCACCCGGTTGACTCCTTCACCGGGGCCCTTTGGCGTTTCCCGCCGGCTGGCGGCTTTCTGCCTTCTTCTTGGGACTGGCACATACAGCTGCAATGTGGCCCACTCCGCCACAGTTAAAGCAAATCATCTCACCGTAGTCAGGTGAGGATGCTGGTGCTGAAACAGCTGGAAACAATTCCCTCCTGCTTGTTTCTTTCTTGGGACTGGGCGTCTCTTTCGCCACTAGAGACGTCAGTATCTCCATCATCTGGGACATCTGCAACTTCAGGGCATCTACCTCTGTGTCTCTTTCAGGGGTTAAGGCCGACCTGACCGTGGCCACTGGAAACTTTGTAGACCCCATCACCTGCTTCTCCCGTTTCTCTTCCAACATGGCCTCTTCTTCTCTGACCATTCGGATGAGGTCAGGGTAGTCCAGGCTCTTCCCATCCTGCCGGGTACGTAGTACTAGTGCGACAGGGTCCAAGGGTTGGGCTCCCCTCATCACCTGCTGGGCACGGGCTTCATCTACCTTCCCTGGATCTATCCCCTTCTTCAGGATAATCCTATGCAGGATCTTGTCTATGCGTCCCATGTACTCTGACAGCTTCTCCCCTGTCTTCTGGTAACAGTGTTCCAGTTGATAGGTAAGTTCTGTGACTTTTTCTGTCCCACCAAACACACCTTCCAGGATGTCTATGTAGTCCTGGGCAGTGCAATCCTTTTTACTCGTCTTCAGATTGCGTATGGCCTCTAACGCAGGTCCTTTTAGGCTTTCAACAATCCTTTGTTTCTTTCTGCCTTCTGAGACCTCCCATTCTTCTAGGGCCTGCGTGGCACCATCTAACCACTCTTCAAATCCCTCTTCTCCCGAGGGTACAGGTGTCCTCCCTGAAAACATCCGGAGTTTCCTGTATCCCGACATTGGGTAATCCCCGGGGTCTCTTCTGCACTGAGTCACAATTTCTGGACAGCACACAGTTCTGCACTAAGAGTAGTCTGTGCGGGTGCGGGACTTTCCGCGCCCTTCTGCTCCTCCTTCTTTGGGGATAGAATGGCTTTCATAGGAGAACAGTCTCTCTTCCGCGGCAGCGCATGCAGCACTTGGTAGGCCTGACCATTCGGTGCCTGTATGCTTTGGCTCCTGAACTGCTCTGGAGTCTCTTCCTTCCATTCTATTAGGGCGTATGTGTACCCAGCATCATTTCTCATGTCCATTATCCATGACTTCTGGCATGGGGATAATGACATTATGAGCTGCTTGACTGCCTCTCTCTGCCACATCCCTGGCAGTTCAATAACTGCTGCTGCGGCCGGGTCAGCGGCCCATGTTGCGGACCACCGTCCCACTTCTATTGGGTCCATGCCGGCACCTTCTGGCGGCTTTTTCCCGCTGACTCAGGATCCCGGAATACGAGCCCCCACGTGTAGCGCTACCCCCAGTTAAGAGAGCCGCTGGTTTGTTTTGGGTCCCTGAGTACAGCTCCACCAACCCCCGGCAATTTGGCTCTACCCACTCTGGCACAGTTAGTAAAGGGGTACGTCCCTATGCACATAAAACTTAGCTTATACTCTAAGTGTAATTGGTATGAACTCACAAGCAGACTGCTGAAATAAGAATAACTGGCTTTACTTTTGTCAGTAAGGAAAAGAAATAGCAACATGCGTTTGAACATACGACTTACAATACTTTAGCAGGTCCCTGCAATATGCACTTTAACATGTACACACATATGTATCAACTAGCAATGGGGAAACGGAGCGCCAAGTGTGGCGACCGTCTGCTATGCACCCCTGAGGTGCAATAAATCTATCTGCGCCTACCTAACGGACCAGGCCTGATCCCTAGCAATAGAGCTCAGTCCTTGTACTAGTACAGTGTTCTTCACCGGCAATGAATCTGTAGAGGTGGTGCACATGTAGCTTTAAATGGTGTCTTTGTAATCCACAAAAAGTAACATTGCTGCTCTGAGGTAAATTGCGCCTAGGCAGTTCAATAGGCATAAAACGTGTGTGTCAATGCAGGATGAGCCTCTCGGCTCTCTCACCAATCCTTGGGTACCGTCCTCAGCTCCGGTCCCTCCAATGGTGGCTCTGGTCTCTTCAATGGCGGCGTCCGGTCTCCTCAGTCACAGCCCTGAACTCCGGTCATCAGCTCCGTCCGACCGACAGTAAGGGGAAGTCTCCGCTCCGCTGCTGTGGACTCTGAGGGGTGAGAGTCTCACTCCATCGGCTGCAAGGCCCAGGCTTCAGGCCTTCAGCTCCGGTCCGCACAGGTGTCTCTGCTGGCTGTCTTCTCCGCGTCACCAGCTCTGTCAGCAGAGGCAGGCCAGTCCTGTCAGGCCTCAGAAGAGGAAGTGTCCCAAGAGGAAGAAGCGGTCTCCGCTCTTCCCTTTTATAATCTCCCCCAGCAGCCTCCCGGGCGGAAGTCAGCAGCCCTGGGGCCTGGGGAATCATGGGAGATGTAGTCTCTAAGCCTAAAAGGGGTAGAACCCCGCTACAAAAGTTTAAATATATGTTACATTTTTATAAAGAATAAATTCCTGCACTCAGTGATTCAATGAATAAATAAATAACCCAACAGTTGCACTCATATGTATGCACAATAAAACCGATAAAAAAAGCAAAATGTTGCTTATGATGTTGTTGATGTTTTGATGATGAAAATCAATATGAAATAAAACAGATCTTTATGAACAATGAAAGTCCATGCATGTGATCCACAAAACTTGGTGATAATTGAAGTGAAAAAGAAGATCCAAAACACCAAAAAGTCCTTGTAAAAGAAAAATAATGATGTCCTTCCAAATCAACTATAATTGTTAAACCATGTGCTCCCCAGGAGGTACGGTAATTAAAGATATCCTCTTACCAGATATCATGACCTTTCAAGGCTGATATATGCATCAGTGAGTTTTTACCCCTCACTACAGGTAGATCCAGCTCAGCTTTTCCACCTGTTATAGGGAACGCTATTGTGTCTATCGATCTCCCACAAGCCTCAGATCCAATTGAGCCCTATGTAATAATAATAAGAGGAAACACACCTCATTGCGCAACATCCAGTTAAAACCACAAGAGTTTTATTAAAATTCTACTTACAACAAGGATGAGTATACAGGCATATCGGAATATACATCAGTCCCACGTTTTGCTCATGTACTGAGACCGTCACCGATATTCCTTGCTTCGCCAAGCAAGGAATAGCGGTGACGGTCTCAGCACATGAGCAGAGCCTGGGAACTAATACAACTCTTGTGCTTTTAACTGGATGTTGCACAATGAGGTGTGTTTCCTCTTCTTCCTGACATATGACTAGGGTTGCCACCGAATTCCTTTAAACCCAAACACATATTAATTACACAGGTTCTGTGGCTGATTAAGGTGGTAATTAAACAAACTTGGTGCCTTGCATCAAATTAGCCTCAAAACCTGTGTAATTAATATGTGTTCGGGTTTCAAGGGATGAGGTGGCAACTCTACATATGACTTAATTGGATCTGAGGCTTGTGGGAGATTGATAGCAGTGCATTAAACTTCCCAGTGAATTGCTGTTAACACATGTTTAATCATTGGAGTAGAGTAGGCGGAGTTCTCAGCACAGCCAGAAAGATGATCACGCTGTGTTCTCATGCCCAGTTTGATCATTTTTTTTTTTTACTGTATTCTGTAAAATAATACATGCTGTTAACACATGTTTAATCATTGGAGTAGAGTAGGCGGAGTTCTCAGCACAGCCAGAAAGATGATCACGCTGTGTTCTCATGCCCAGTTTGATCATTTTTTTTTTTACTGTATTCTGTAAAATAATACATGCCCTGTGTTCTAAAGTATAGGGTATTTATTTCCTTTGTTTCTAAAAAGTTATTCACTCCACTCATGTTAATACTCTACAGTAGGGATGGGCGAACGGTTCAGCCCGAGCATAAGTTTAGGCCGAACTTTGCTTGTTTGGACGTTCGGCGAACAGCAAACAATATGCGGTGTTCGGGGCAAAATCGAAAACCGCAGAAAACCGTTAAAGTCTATGGGACACTAACATGAAAAACCAAAAGTGCTAATTTTAAAGGCTTATTTACAAGTTATTGTCATAAAAAGTGTTTGGGGACCCGGGTCCTGCCACAGGGGACATGTATCAATTAGAGTTGAGCGGACACCTGGATGTTCAGGTTCGGAAGGTTCGGCCGAACTTCAGAAAAAAGTTCGGGTTCGGGACCGAACTTGACCCCGAACACCGAACCCCATTGAAGTCAATGGGGACCCGAACGGCTATAATAAAGTGTCGGCTCCCGTCCCCCTTAATACAGAGAACAGTCATTGAAGTCATTTATTTTTAAAAAGTTAGTCATAAAAAGTGTTTGGGGACCCAGGTCCTGCCCCAGGGGACATGTATCGATGCAAAAAAAACTTCTAAAAACGTCAGTTTTTTCGGGAGCAGTGATTTTAATAATGCTTAAAGTGAAACAATAAAAGTGTAATATTCCTTTAAATTTCGTACCTGAGGGGTGTCTATAGTATGCATGTAAAGGGGCGCATGTTTCCTGTGCTTAGAACTGTCCCTGCAAAAAGTGTCATCTTTGCAGGAAAGAAAGCTATTTAAAATCACTCGCGGCTATATGAATTGTCGGGTCCCGTAACACAGAGAACAGTCATTCATTGAAAGCCATTCATAAAAAAAAGTCATTGATAAAAAAAAAAAAAAAACAACAAAAAAAAAGCGTGGGGGTCCCCCCAAATTCAATAACCAGGCCCTTCAGGTCTGGGATGGATATTAAGGGGGACCCCAGCCAAAAAAAAAAAAATGGCGTAGGGTCCCCCTCAAAATGTCCCTGCAAAAATTACACTTTTTGCAGGGACAGTTCTAAGCACAGGAAACATGCGCCCCGTTACATGCATACTATAGACACCCCCCAGGTACGAAATTTAAAGGAATATTACACTTTTATTGTTTCACTTTAAGCATTATTAAAATCACTGCTCCCGAAAAAACGGACGTTTTTAAAAGTTTTTTGTTGCATTGATACATGTCCCCTGGGGCAGGACCCGGGTCCCCAAACACTTTTTATGACTAACTTTTTAAAAATAAATGACTTCAATGACTGTTCTCTGTATTAAGGGGGACGGGAGCCAACAATTCATATAGCCACGAGTGCTTTTAAAAGACATTTTAAAAAGCACCATTACATCGCCGAACACCGGACCTGAACCCGAACATACAGTCAATTGTTCGGGTTCGGGTCCGGGACCCGAACACCCAAAAGTCCGGTACGGACCCGAACTTGACAGTTCGGGTTCGCTCAACCCTAGTATCAATGCAAAAAGTTTTAAAAACTGCATTTTTTTCGGGAGCAGTGATTTGATAATGCTTAAAGTAAAACAATAAAAATGAAATATTCCTTTTAAATATCGTGCATGGGGGGTCTCCTTAGTATGCCTTTAAAGTGGCGCAGCAAAACTTAATTTCGAAAAGAAAAAAGTTATTTAAAACTGATCACGGCTGTAATGAATTGTCGGGTCTCGGCAATATAGATGGAACAGTCCATTAACAGGCCTTTTGGGTCTGGTATGAATATTAAGGGGAACCCCAAACCAAATCCATACCAGGCCTTTCAGGTCTGGTATGGAAATTAAGAGGAACCCTGCGCCAAATAAAAAAAAATCCATACCAGACCCTTATCCAAGCACGCAACCAGGCAAGCCGCAGGAAAAGAGGGGGGGGAGGTGAGAGAGCGCCCCCCCTCCTGAACCGTACCAGGCCACATGCCCTCAAACATGGGGAGGGTGCTTTGGAGTAGCCCCCTAAAGTACCTTGTCCCCATGTTGATGGGGACAAGGGCCTTATCCCCACGACCCTTGCCCGGTGGTTGTGGGGGTCTGTGGGGGGGCTTATCGGAA
This sequence comes from Lithobates sylvaticus, assembly GCA_028564925.1. Taxonomy (NCBI): domain Eukaryota; kingdom Metazoa; phylum Chordata; class Amphibia; order Anura; family Ranidae; genus Lithobates; species Lithobates sylvaticus. The sequence goes on along the minus strand of CM053037.1, from coordinate 103,863,883 downwards.
TCTGGAAGCCCCCTTTAACAAGATCCCCAGATCCCGGCCCCCCCTATGTGAATTGGTACATTGTACCCCTACCATTTCACAAAAAAAGTATCAAAAATAGTAAAAAAGTCAGGAGACACTTAGGAACAAGTCCTTTATTAAAAGATAAAAAAAAAATGTCCCACGATGTAGATCCATCTAACGCCGCAGACAAGCTGAAAAAAATAAAATAAAAGCCGCAACCCCTCCGCCTCCATGGGAGGCTCCCGCCGTGTGCCGCTTCTTCTCGATGACAGCTGTTATATAGCTGAGGGCGGAATCACTTGGTAAATAAACAGGCGACCTTGTGGGGAGCGGGGTCACCCATTTACATCACCGAGTGGCCCCACCCTCAGCTATATAACAGCTGTCATCGAGAGGCGGAGGTGTTGCAGCTTTTTTTTTTTTTTCTTTTTTCAGCTCATCGGGCGGCGTGATAGAAGATCTTGTACTTTTAAATTACCTTTTTTCCTTTAGAAATGTCATTTTGTACAGGGACTGTTCTAAACATGGGAAAAATGCGCCACTTTACAGGCATACTATAGACACCCCCCAGGTATGAAATTTAAAGGAGTATTTCACTTTTATTGTTTCACTTTAAGCATTATTAAAATCACTGCTGACGTTTCTATAACTTCTTTTTGCATTGATATATGTCCCCTTTGGCAGGACCCGGGTCCCCAAACACTTTTTATGACAATAACTTGCATATCAGCCTTCAAAATGAGCACTTTTGATTTTTCATATTCGTGTCCCATAGACTTTAAAGGTGTTCATTTGTTCATCAGGGGGAGGGGATCTGCTGAGCATGTTCCGCCGCTCTGATCTGAGGTACTGAACGGGGGCTACACTAAAGAGGGGAGGCTACACTGAACAGGGGATACACTGAACAGGGGGACTACACTGAAGAGGGGGGCTACACTGAAGAGGGGAGGCTGCACTGAAGGGGGGGTCTGCACTGAATGGGGGCTACACTGAATGGGGGGTCTGCACTGAATGGGGGCTACACTGAAGGGGGTCTGCACTGAAGGGGGGTCTGTGTAACATGTAGTGGGTCTAGAGCTGCAGGGTGCTGTGTAATGTAAAGGGGCGCAGAGGTGCAGGGTGCTGTGAAATGTAAAGGGGTCCAGAGGTGGAGGGTGCTGTGTAATGTAAAGGGGTCCAGAGGTGAGGGGGCTGTGTAATGTAAATGGGTCCAGAGATGCAGGGTGCTGTGTAATGTAAAAGGGTCCAGAAATGCAGGCTGATGTGTAATGTAAAGGAGCCCAGAGGTGCAGGGTGCTGTGTAATGTAAAGGGGCCAGAGGTGCAGGGTTCTGTATAATGTAAAGGGGTGCAGGGGGCTGTGTAATGTAAAGGGGTCCAGAGGTGCAGGGGGCTGTGTAATGTAAAGTGGTCCAAAGGTGCAGGGTGCTATGTAATGTAAAGGGGTCCAGAGATGCAGGGTGAGGTGTAATATAAAGGGGCTCAGAGGTGCAGGGGGCTGTGTAATGTAAAGGGGCCCAGAGATGCAGGGTGCTGTGTAATGTAAAGGGGCCCAGAGGCACAGAGGGCTGTGTAATGTAAAGGGGCCCAGAGGTGGAGGGGGGCTGTGTAATGTAAAGGGGCCCAGAGATGCAGGGTGCTGTGTAATATAAAGGGGTCCAGAGGTGCAGTTGTGGAGAGGGGGTACATAGTAGTGACAAAGAGATATTGAACGATGCAGTGGTATGCAGGGGGCACAGTGGGGTGTTTTTACATTTTAATGTGCAGGGGGTGCCATATATAGGATCCGCCCCAGGTGCCAAATGCTCTAGGTACCTCCCTGACTTCCAGGAACTGTAGCTGCTGCGCTTCTGGGGGACACAGATTGCTCTGTAAGAAGGGCTCCGCTGCTGCTGCCAGGGACACTGAAGTAAGGAGGGCTCTGTTGCTTGGTGACAGATCGCTCTGTAAGGAGGGCTCCGCTGCTGCCAGGCACACAAATCTGTAAAGAGGGCCTCTGCTTCTGATGTAAGGATGGACTCTGTTGGGGGCACCTCTTGTAAGCACGGACTCTGCTGGGGGCACCTGGTTTAAGGACAGACTCTGCAGGGACACCTGATGCAAGGACGGACTCTGCTGGGGGGCACCTGATGTAAGGATGGACTCTGCTGGGGCACCTGATGCAAAGACGGACTCTGCTGAAGGCACCTGATGTAAGGACGGCCCCTGCTGGGGGCACCTGATGCAAGGAGAGACTCTGCTTGGGGCATCTGATGCAAGGACAGACTCTTCTGGAGGCACCTGATGCAAGGACAGACTCTTCTGGAGGCACCTGATGCAAGGACAGACTCTGCTGGGTGCACCTGATGCAAGGACAGACTCTGCTGGGGGCACCTGTTGCAAGGACAGACTCTGCTGGGGGTACCTGATAGCATCTGGTGGCAGGCATTGTGGCAGGTGACACGCTCAGGGGTCTCACTGATTATGGTGAGTTGAATGATTTCATTCTATATTACAATGTAATAATAGTAATAATGCACTTCAATCATCCTGACACCATAACAACCATGGTGCCGGGATGATTGAAGCGATAACACCAGGTGTTTGGAGTATCTTTATCTGCTGATTTGTTAAACTCTAGAATACACATTTCTATTGTGGTGTAGGATCTGGGCCTGCTGTCCCTCCATCCCTCTTTCCTTCCTTCTCTCACCTTCCCTTCCTCCCTCTTTCTTTCTCCATCTCTCATTCATCTCAGACTCTAACCACACCCCATTTGAACCATGCCCATATAAACCACACCCACTATTTTACGTAAACCACGCCCATTTTGGAGCGCTGCCCTCCACATTTCCTTTTTTGCTATGTCACGCCTACAAACACATGCCCCGCCCTCTAATTATAATAAGACTCCGCCCACAGCCCACATTTTTATTTTTGCTATGCCACGCCTATAAACGCATGCCACGCCCCCTAATTATAAGACTCCGCCTACAGCCAACAAAGTGTCCCTGTAATTTTTTTTTACAATGTTGACAACTATGAATGTCTAATCATGAAATGCTTTTAAGATAAATAACATTCAAAAATACAATAAATGTCATCTTATGGGAAGGTTCGTGACAGGGTTTCTTTAAGCAGCTTTTCGATTAAAAAAAAAAACAAAAAAAATGTTAATGCTCTTTTTACAAAATAACCGCTTGTGGATCAGCCGCCGCAGTAAAAGGTTGGCTCCGCTGCGAGAAATCGCGTTATTGTACGTGATCTCACGAGGCCCGGATAGCAGGCGCGAGCTCCATGAGTCTGACCGCGGGTCCCCACGGATTTGATGTCCGCGGGGATATCCGCGATCGTGTCACGGAGAGGAAGAATGAGGAAAGGCTGATGTAAACAAGCATTTCCCTGTTCTGCCTAGTGACACTGACAGTGATCACAGCTCCCTGTAATCAGGAGCAGTGATCAGTGTTGTGTCTCACATAGCCCATCCCCCCAGAGTTAGAACACACCCCTAAGACACACTTAACCCCTGCAGCGCCCCCTCCTGGTTAACACCTTTACTGCCAGTCACATTTACACAGTAATCAGTGCATTTTTAATCGCACTGATCGCTGTATAAATGTAAATGGTCCCAAAATAGCGCCAAAAATCACGATAAAAATCGCGGATCACCACCATTACTAGTAAAAAAAAAATTATTAATAAAAATGCCATAAAACTATCCCCTATTTTGTAGACGCTATAACTTTTGCGCAAACTAATCAATAAACACTTATTGCAATTTTTTTACCAAAAATATGTAGAAGAATACGTATTGGCCTAAACTGAGGAAAAAAAAATATATTTTTTTTATATATTTTTGGGGGATATTTATTATAACAAAGTAAAAAAATATTGCTTTTCTTTCAAAATTGTCGCTCTTTTTTGTTTATAGCGCAAAAAATAAAACGCAGAGGTGATCAAATACCACCAAAAGAAAGCTCTATTGGGGAAAAAAGGATGTTAATTTTGTTTGGGAGCCACGTCGCACGACCGCGCAATTGTCAGTTAAAGCGACGCAGTGCCGAATCTCAAAAAGTGCTCTGGTCTTTGGCCAGAAAATGGTCTGGGGCTGAAGTGCTTAAACAGTGCTTCTGGTGCAAATTCACTGTTTTTCATGTAACACATTGCTATTACATGTTGCTATCTAATTAGGCCATGTAAAGCTTTCTAAAAAAGATGCAGGTTTCTTTGTAAACATTTGTTTGTATACAGGATGCTGCACTTCAAATACTACTTCTCCCAGCTTAGGCCCCATTCGCATCTCAAGTAGCAGGAATTTGCGTTCCTGTTTGTGATTTTTTTTTTTTTTTTTTTTGTGTAATTGGGCTGCCCTATACTCATTTTACATAGCAAAGAAGCTCAAGGACCAAATTTTGGTCACAAGCAGGCATTTTTTCACGTTTTTTTTTTGAGTGACAATTGCAGCAAAATCACATTATATTTGGAGTTCCATTAAGTATGAATGGCACTCAAATGTGTGTTTTGCAGCAATTTCAGCGAGATTTGGAAAGGTGGGCAGAATTGAGCATATTCTGCCCGTGATTCCAAATCCTTAGATGTGAACAGGGCCTAAGTAAATAAAGAGAGGCAACTCTTTTGATATTATTTTATAAGTCTGAAACCTTTCTGCTATTGTATATCTGCTTGCCGACCAGCGCACGCCGATGTACGTCAGCAGAATGGTACTGGTAGGCAAAAGGGCGTATAGGTACATCCCCTTTAGGAGCGGTGTCGCGGGCGCGCACCCACCGCGGTCTCCATGACCGCGGGTCCCACGGATTCGATGTCCGCCAGGTGCCCAGGATCATGTCATGGAGAGGAAGAATGGGGAGATGCTTTTGTAAACAAAGCATTTCCCCGTTCTGCCTAGTGACAGGACAGTGATCACAGCTCTCTCACATCGAGATGTGTGATCACTGTCCTGTGTGTTGAAGCCCAGCTCCCTAACAGTTAGAATCACTCCCTAGGACACACTTAACCCCTTCACTGCCCCCTAGTGGTTAACCCCTTTACTTCCAGTGTCATTTACCCAGTAATCAATGCATTTTTATAGCATCGATCTCTGTATAAATGGCAATGGTCACAAAATGGTGTCAAAAATGTCCGATGTGTCCGCCATAATGTCGCAGTTCCGAAAAAAATTGCAGATCGCCGCCTTACTTAATAAAAACATTTTTTTTAAATAAAAATGCCATAAAACTATCCCCTATTTTGTAGACGCTATAAATTTTGTGCAAACCAATCAATATACGCTTATTGTAATTTGTTTTACCAAAAATATGTAGAAGAATATATATCGGCCTAAACTGAGAAAAAAAAAATTTTTATATATTTTTGGGGGATATTTATTATAGCAAAAATGTTGCGTTTTTTTTTCAAAATTTACTAAATTTTTTGTTTATAGCGCAAAAAATAAAAACCGCAGAGGCGATCAAATACCACCAAAGGAAAGCTCTAATTGTGGGGGGGAAAAAATACGCCAATTTTGTTTGGGTACAACGTTGCACGACCGCGCAATTGTCAGTTAAATCGACGCAGTGCCGAGTCGCAAAAAGTGCTCTGGTCAGGAAGGGGGTAAAATATTCCAGGGCTGAAGTGGATATAATATATACAACCTGCTGACTTTGCAAGTGTCCCACCTAACTGCTCCTTGTAGACAATGTCCCCTTTTCCCCTTAGATCATAGAGGATAACTGGTCTCTTTTATGCAGTGACTGCTGAACCTCTAGAGTCTAGAATCTTAGGATGGCCATACACGGTTAGATTTTTGTTCAAACATTCTGACAAATCGTTTGTCAACTAATTCAGTTTAAAAGCCCTTAAAATTTTGTTCAGGCCTGCTATTTGAATGGAATACCAGACATATTAAAGAGGTTCCATTAAAAAAAATCATTTTTTTTTTCCTAATGAAAACTACAGGCACAGTTAGAATTTAGTTCGATTCAGAAAATCTTTCCAACCTGCTTCCTTTTTCTTATCACGGTGATCAAAAATAAGTTTCAATTTGACCATAGACAATTGAGTACTGTCCATGATACTTTTTTTATTTGCACTAACATACAATTTTTCAGGACAAGCTTTCGGGGTATGTTCCCTTCTTCAAGGCCCCAGCTGTACTGATTCACAACGTTTTACCAGAGTGTTAAAAAATACAAAAACAAAACCCAATCTCTGAGGGAAAGGAAAAAGAAAAACACACACAAACCAATGTACATGGCAATGGTAATAAAAGTACAATAGTTAATGAGGTGATTGTAGCCGTATAAGTGCACATTTGCGAAATAGACAATTGAGTACGATCTATGATACTTTTTTATTTGCACAAATATACAAATTTTCAGGACAAACTTTTGGGATGTGTCCCCTTCTTCAAGGTCCCAGCAGTACTGATTCACAAAAGTTTTAGCAGAATGTTAAAAAAAACACAATCTCTAAAAGGAAAGGAAAAAAAAGAAACAAAACACACACGAACCGATGTACATGGCAATGATAATAAAACTAGCATAGTTAGTGAGATAAGACAGAGGGAGAGTTAGACTGGGGGGGGGGGGGGTGATAGTCACAGAGCGGAGAGCCACAGAGCGGAGCGAACTGAACCCACCCCTCCTCCTCCTCTGTGCACAGAGGAGGAGGAGGGGTGGGTTCAGTTTGCTCCGCTCCGCAGTGCACTCACTGCACTGTGTGTGTGTGTCAGGCAGCTGGGGAGAGATATCGGGTGCCGGCTCAGCTGCAATGCACAGTGGAGGCACACCACTGTACCGAGAGCACGCTGGTCTGAGGTCTGTCTGTGTAATCTTAAAGTGAGTCTTGGAGGGGTGGGGCGGATGAAGAAGAGGGAGGGGGGACATGCAAAGAGTTCACCTGTAGTTATTTGGGGGGAGAGGATATCCATCCATCCCCCCCATACCATCCCAACTCCATCCACCCCACCCCAATCCCACCCCAGCTCCATCCATGCCCCCCATACCATCCCAGCTCCATCCACCCCAATCTCATCCCGGCTCCATACACCCCATCCAAATGCCATCCCGGCTCCATACACCCCCCGATCCAATCCTAGCTCCATCAATCCCCCCCATACCATCCCAGCTCCATCTACCCCACCCCAATCCCATCCCGGCTCCATCCATTCCCCTGATCCAATCCCAGCTCCATCCATCCCCCATACCATCCCAGCTCCATCCATTCCCCTGATCCAATCCCAGCTCCATCCGTCCCTCCATACCATCCCGGCTCCATCCATCCCCTCGATCCCATCCTGGCTCCATCCATCCTCTTGATCCTATCCTGGCTCCATCCACCCCCCGATCCCATCCCGGCTCCATCCATTCCCCGATCCCATCTCGGCTCCATCCATTCCCCAAACCATCCCGTCCCCATCCATCCCTCTGATCCCATCCCTGCTCCCTCCATCCCCCAATCCCATCCCGGCTCCCTCCATCCCCCTGATTTCATCCCAGCTCTATCCATCCCCGATCCCATTCTGGCTCCATCCATTCCACCAATCACATTCCAGCTCTATTCCCCCCCTCAATCCCATCCCTGCTCCATCCATTGTGGCAGGTTAAGGAGGGTGAGCCACACCAACACACTAGCCTGCTAAGTGCATGGGGGTGACACCATGTTCTACCGCACCCGGTGACACCAACCCTAGTGATGCCACTGTGTGCTAGGGGGCACTCTAGGACTTGTGCTACAAGGGGTCTTGGATATGAAATCCACCCACCAGCATGTCTTCTCCCTTCTCCGCACATTTACTTCACCCCCAATCAAACAGATGCTGTCTTACACAAAGGGGGAGGCATCCATTTCATTTGCACAGTGGCTACACTTGATGGGCACAGTGGCTGCACTTGATAGGCACAGTGGCTGCACTTGATGGGCACAGTGGCGGCACTTGATGGGCACAGTAGCTGCACTCTGCAGTCCCTGACTCTGACCATCTCCTGTATCATGTCTGCACAGTCTCTGACCGTGTCCTGTATCACGTCTGCAGTCTCTGATCATCTCCTGTACTATGTCTGCAGTCTCTGGTCATCTCCTGTAGTATGTCAGCACAGTCTCTGACCATCTCCTGTATCATGTCTGCAGTCTCTGACCATCTCCTGTATCATGTCTGCAGTCTCTGACCATCTCCTGTATCATGTCTGCAGTCTCTGACCATTTCTTAAACCATGTCTGCAGTCTCTGATCATCTCTTGTATCATGTCTGCAGTCTCTGATCGTATCATGTCTGTAATCTCTGACCATCTCCTGTATCATGTCTGCAGTCTCTGACCATCTCCTGTATCATGTCTGTAATCTCTGATCATCTCCTGTATCATGTCTGCAGTCTATGACCATCTCCTTTATCATGTCCGCACAGTCTCTGACCATGTCCTGTATCACGTCTGCAGTCTCTGATCATCTCCTGTACTATGTTTACAGTCTCTGGTTATCTCCTGTAGTATGTCAGCACAGTCTCTGACCATCTCCTGTATCATGTCTGCAGTCTCTGATCATCTCTTGTATCATGTCTGCAGTCTCTGACCATTTCTTGTACCATGTCTGCAGTCTCTGACCATTTCTTGTACCATGTCTGCAGTCTCTGATCATCTCTTGTACCATGTCTGTAATCTCTGATCATCTCCTATATCATGTCTGCAGTCTCTGACCATCTCCTGTATCATGTCTGCAGTCTCTGACCATCTCCTGTCTCATGTCTGCAGTCTCTGACCATCTCCTGTATCATGTCTGCAGTCTCTGACCATCTCCTGTATCATGTCTGTAATCTCTGTTCATCTCCTGTATCATGCCTGCAGTCTTTGACCATCTCCTGCATCATGTCTGCAGTCTCTGACCATCTCCTGTATCATGTCTGCGACTCTCTCACTCTGCGGAAGGTGCTCCAGAGCCCCCTCCACATTAGAGTTTCCATTTTAAATGCAAGTTGGAACTCTGTGATGTAAAGGGGAATGCAGTGGACTTCCCCCTCCCTTACATTAGAGTTCCCCTTTAAACCAAAGTCTGCAGGTTCCCCCTTAGATCAAGATCTGCAGCATTCCCCTTTATATCAGAGTTCCCTTGCAATGTAAGGGGGAATCCTGCAGACTCTGATATATGGGGAAACACTGTGCTGGCTGGGTTATATTAACCTGACCTTCATGTAAATGGCTAAATATGCATGTAATATATAATATATATGTACTATATATATATTTGATTAAAGAAGAATTGGTTAGAGAAAAATTCTATAAACGGTAAATTCATAGTTCATAGAATTTAAAACTCTTAATATATCCAATTTATACAGTTAATTTTTATTGCTTGAATTATGTTTCCCATTATGGATATGAGTGGGGCCTAATGTCTCTGATTTGCCTAAGGCCTCACAAAGCCTAGAGCCGCCTCTGCCTAAGCTCGGTCAAAACACGCTTTTAAACCACCTCTGGGTTTATGGTCAGAATTTTGATCCTTGGATGGTTGCTTGCAGCAATATTCATATGGAAAACAGAGGAAACTGGATAGTGTATTACCATTTTAAAAGTTTTATTTAAAATGACAATATTCCCTATATTAACCACTTCAGCCCCGGACCAATTGGCAGCCAAAGGACCAGGCCCCTTTTTGAGATTCGGCACTGCGTCGCTTTAACTGACAATTGCACGGTCGCGCGACGTGGCTCCCAAACAAAATTGGCGTCCTTTTTTTCCCACAAGTAGAGCTTTCTTTTGGTGGTATTTGATCGCCCCTGCGGTTTTTATTTTTTGCGCTATAAAAAAAAATAGAGCGACAATTTTGAAAACAATGCAATAACGGAAAATTGTATCATACTTACCGTAATTTTCCTTTCCTGGTGCCTATCCATGGCAGCATACCTGTGATAGAGCTCCGCCTCGACTCCTCCCTCAGGACTAGTGAATAGCATAAATTAAAGGCACAGTCCCTCCCCCAACATTCTCTGTAATATAGCATACCGAGGGTGGGAGCGTATGCTGCCATGGATAGGCACCAGGAAAGGAAAATTACGGTAAGTATGATACAATTTTCCGTTTTCCTGGTGCCTCCATGGCAGCATACCTGTGATAAATAACTAGCTGACAAGGGTGGGATAATGCTTGCTAAGTGTTTAATCAGAAAAGGACATTGCAGCCTGGACTGCCCTCCTTCCGAACTCAATGGTTGTGAGAGCTCCTGGATCGATATGGTAGTGCCTGAGAAAAGTATGGCGAGAGGACCAGGTGGCGGCCCTGCAAACCGTCTCCAACGAAACATTAGCCCTTGCTGCCCAGGAAGCTGAGACTGCCCTTGTGGAATGAGCATTCACTCGGGAAGGAGGTTCCATATTCTTCACCCTGTAGGCCTTCTGAATCAGCTTTACGACCCAAGATGCCAGAGTTCTGATGGAAGCTTCTTTCCCCCTGTATTTACCGAAAGGTACCACAAAAAGTCTCTCGGAGTCTCTGAAGGGTCCGGTGGCTTCTAGGTAAGCCTTGAGTACTCTGGAGATGTCTAGCTCGTGACAAGACTCTGAATCCGTATCTGTGAATACTGGTAGTGCCCAGGGTTCTGCCATATGGCTTGTGGTAGTGACTTTAGGCGTGAAGCCCCTAAGGGGCCGAAGTTCTACTCTGTCTGGGAAAAAGGAGATATGGTCGTCACCTATCCCTAAAGAATGCAGTTCTGAAACTCTCCGGCCGGATGTGATGGCTAACAGGAAGGCAGTTTTCAGTGATAGGTTCCAGATTGCCACTTGTTCTACTGGAGCAAATGGATGGCTAGATAGGACCTCCAGGACTAGGGACAGATCCCACTTAGGGAACGGCCGTCCGATAGGGGGGCGAATTTTTAATACCCCCTTGAGGAAGGTGACCACCAAAGGATCCTCTGCCCATCTTCTATTTGTGGCTGCGGAAATTGCTGCTACCTGCACTTTGAGAGAACTCAGACCGAGCCCCAGGTCAAGACCTGACTGAAGGAAACCCAAAATATTGGGTGTGGAGGGAAGGATTGGGTCAAAGCCTTTATCCGTAGCAAAGGACAAGAATTTGTTCCAGATTCTTGAGTAGATAGCGTTGGTCGCCGGCTTTCTGGCCCTCAGTAGCGTTGAAATAACCTCTGGGGAACAACCTAAGGCTTCAAACCTTCGCCTCTCAACCTCCAGATTCGAAGATCTAATTTCTGTGGGTTCGGATGAACTAGGTTGCCCTGCGATAGAAGTTGAGGGAAAGGGGGGATCCTGATTGGAGGACTCACGCTGAGACGCATGGCCAGAGGAAACCAGGGTCTCTTCGGCCAATACGGAAGTACCGCCAACACTTGAACTGGTTCCCTGAGGACCCTCAGGAGGAACCTGAATATTAGTGGCCGGGGAGGGAAGGCATATGCTGTCGTGAACCTCCAGGAGCACGTCAGGGCATCCACTGCCTCGGCTTGAGTGTGTGGCAGGCGGGAGAAAAATCTGTCCAGCTTTGCATTCTCCGGAGTGGCAAATAGATCCACCTGAGGGGGATCCCACAGGTTGGAGATCTGAAGGAAGACCTGGGGATGGAGGGCCCACTCGTTGATGTCTTGGAAGTTTCTTGATAACGAGTCTGCTTCCGTGTTTAGTTTGCCCGGGAGATACATCGCTCTGAGATCCAGGAGGTTCTTCTCCGCCCAGAGCATGATCGGCTCTACCTCTCTGAGGAGTGATCTGCTGCACGTGCCTCCCTGCTTTTGCAGATATGCGACAGCCGCCCTGTTGTCCAGGCGTAGGAGGATCCTCCGTCCTCTGACTTGAGATGTCAAAGTAGTCAGTGCCAAGAATGCTGCCCTCATCTCCAAGATGTTGGATACCACTCCCCGGGTAGAACATGACCATCTCCCTTGAATCCTGGTTTCCCCGCAATGGGCCCCCCAGCCTTGCCCGCTTGCATCGGATGTAACCATGGTCCAAGAGAGGGAGCCCAGATGGTGAGGCTTGGAGAGGTTCTCTGGGATTGTCCACCAGCGCAGACTCCTGCGCATTACTCCCGTCAGCAGGATTGTCTGGGAGAGTCGCTGTCTCTTCCACTGAGCCAGAAAACCTGTCTGAAAGTATCTCAGGTGCCAATGGGTCCAAGGCGTCAGGGGGATGCAGGAGGACATTGTGCCAATAAGACTCAGACATTGTGATGCCGTCAGATACTGGCTCTGGATGGTCTTGCGCATCCTGCGGATGATGATCCTTGCCTTCGAAGGAGGTAATGACACTGTCCCTTCCTGAGTGTTGAACATCGCACCTAGATAGACCATCTGCCGCGTTGGTGATAGTTGACTCTTGTCCATATTTATCAGCCATCCCAGTCTTCTTAGGGACTGTAGAAGGATCTCCCGGTGATGTACCAACTGCTCCTGACTGCTGGCTAGCAGGAGGATATCGTCTAAATAGTGGTATATCCTCAGGCCCTTCTCCCGAAGGGGGGCCAGAGCGGATATCAATATTTTGGTGAATACTCTGGGAGAGGTGCACAGCCCGAAGGGTAGGGCTTGAAACTGTAGGTGGGTTTGGCCCACTGCAAACCTTAGATATTTCTGGAATGCAGGAAGAATCGGAACATGCAGGTATGCATCCTGCAGGTCGACCGAGATCATCCAATCCATCGGTTGGACTGCTTGGATAATTGTTTGCAGGGACTCCATCTTGAAGCTTTCGGTGCTGATGTACACATTGAGCTTCTTCAGGTCTATCACTGGCCTCCAACCGCCTGTCTTTTTGGGTACTAGGAACAGGGTAGAGTAGAAGCCTGTGAAGCGCTCTGACAAGGGAACCGGTACAACCGCCTCCTGAAGCTGAAGGGATGTTATGAACTGTATTAGGGCCTGCGCCTTTGACGGCGAGGACGGAATCTCGGTTCTCTTGAAGGATATGGGAGGTGGAGGGTGAGAAAATTTCCAAAAGTGTCCCCGCTGGATTGTTGATAAAACCCAGGGATCTCGGCAATGGGCAGCCCAGACTGGGACAAAGGACTTTAGTCTGGCTCCCACCGATGGTTTCTGGACTAATCTGGCGTCAAAAGGACTGCTTCTGTTCCTGTGGAGTCCTAAGGGTTTTATTTTTTCTACTCAAAAAGGATGCTTGGGTGCCTCTCCAGGGCCTTCTGTTGTCTCTGAAGTGCCTTGACTGTCTAAAGTCCCTGGCGTTCGACTGGCGGAACCTAGACGGACCTCCTCTGGGTCCTCGCACCCTTTTGTCCTGGGGGAGCATACCAGATTTCCCCCCTGTCACCCTGGAGATAGCCTTATCCAATTTGTCTCCAAATAGCGCTTTGCCATCGAATGGGATCTTACACCAATTTTGCTTGGAAGCGAGATCAGCCGTCCAGGGCTTCAGCCATAAGGCTCTCTTTGCCATCACAGAATGTAGCATAGACCGGGCCGAGCACCTGATGGTGTCGATGGCCGCTTCTCCAACAAAATCTGCCGATAGTCTAAGTTCCTCCAAGGCTTTAATTATGTCTTCCTTGGGGACCTCCTGTCGTAAGGCCGTCTCGATGTTGTCTGTCCAGGTCCTGATGGCATTCGACACGGAAGTGAGGGCGATGGCCGGTTTACAGGCGGCTCCTGCGGCCAAGTAGCTCCTCTTAAGCTCCAGATCGATCCGCCTATCTAGAGGGTCCTTAAAGGAAGCGGAATCCTCCATTGGGAGGGTGACATTCTTTGCTAAACGTACCACGGCCGCGTCCACTACCGGCATGGAGTTCAGCGACTGCGTTTCCGCCTCTGGTAAAGGGTAAAGCTTATTGAGCCGGCCCACGGAGAGCTTCTTGTCGGTCTTTAACCATTCATTTTGAATGACTTCCGTGATCTCCCCCATCAGAGGGAAGAGAATCTGCCTCCTTTTGAGGAATGGGAAGTAACTCCTGGACCTTTGAGGTGGTTCCTCCGCCTCCTCCCAGGTGATCGCAGTCTTGACCGCTTGGATGAATGGTGGGACCAGGGCATAGCTGAACCCAGACGGCTCTGATTCCTCTGAAGAGTCCCCTGAGGGGTCTTCAGGTGGTAATTTCTCGGCCGGCCGTGACGGCGGCGGGGGGGTACTGACTGCCGAAGGACCGGGGACTTCATGATCCGTCTCCCCTGCCTGTGTCCGTGGGATTGGCTGAACGGGGACTAAGGCTGCTAGCTCAGAGAATGAGTCCTTCATTGTCCGCTTAAGCAGATCCACGACCTGTTGACTCTCGAGCTCGCGGTTGGCCGCGTAGTCCCTGAAGCAGTCCTTACAGACCAGCTTGCCCGGTAGAGGCGTAGCCCCACATGTCCAGCACTTCTTCTTTGTGCAACTTCTAGGGGAAGGAGACCGGTCTCGTCTTCTGGATCTTGACCTCTCTGATTCGTGGCGTGAGGACCGGGACCCATGATGAGAGGAACGGTACCTGCGGTCTGGGCTGTCATCATTGTCGCTGTGTCTTGACGATTTCCTGGTGCTCTTGGAGTGGGCAGGGCTACGATGCAAAGAATCTATGTTAGATTCATGCAGTGCACTTTTTTTTTTTTTTTTTATACTTACGTACAGTTGGTCTCATACCTAATGGAAGTAGGAGGATCTTTGTTACGGGATGAATAACTCATAGCGCGGTTGGGCCGAAGGATCAGCTGCGGAAATATAGTAAGATAGGGGAAGAGAGAGAGAGAAAAGGACTATGTAGATTTAAGCGTATACATGAATACCTACATGCAACATATACTTGCATACATAAGCTTATATACCCGCATACACGTGCGCCCATCCCGCCCCCCTTCCCCCCATCTTTTTTTTTTTTTTTTTTACAGACAGAGACTTCCCATGTATGCCCAAAAAAAAAAGTATATCATATTTATATCTTGTCTTTTTCTTTTAAATATTTAAACTTTAATTTATTTATTTGGAGGACACCTACCGAGAGACGGGCAGCAAGAGGCTCGCAGGGCACGGCTGAGACAATACTGACAGCCATGACCCTGCTGCTAGCCTTTAAATACAAAAGGAGGTGGATGGGCTAATCCCAAACCACCTCCTACCTATAAAAAAAAAGAATAAAGGGCAAAACTGGAACTTTTTCCAGTAACCAAGATGGCCGCCGGGCGGTCAGGCAGCTGCGCATGCGCACGCGCATGCGCACTAGCTATCGGCGCCGTGGGCCCTGTGCAAAGCCCTCGCCAGTCGGCGTCCCCTCACCACCCCGGAACGCGCATGCGCCCACAAGGCGGCGAGGACGCCGACCACGGGGGGACCTGTCAGCCGCCCGCATGGAGCCATAAAGAGCGCTCCCGCGGCCCCCCCATGAAAGGATGGATATGGTGACATTCCTGTGAAAAAGGGAAGGCATGTAAACAACATCCGAGGCACATCTATATGGAAGGGAAGAGAGAGGGGGAAGGGGAGAAAAGAGAGAGAGAAGGAAAAGAGAAAAAGAAAGAGAAAAAAAAAAAAGGAACCGGCCTGAGAATGTGAGCTGATCCTCCTGCGACTCGCTGCGATTCACCATAGAAAGTGGCAGACTGCGTTCCTGTGAGGAAACTCTGCAAGAAGACCCCACAGATCCACAGAGGGGTTCCCAGTCTTATTAGTGCATTGAGCGGACCCAAGAACGGGGACTTCGCACGGGAAAGGCTAAACCCGGCGGACGCTGCCGAAGGCAGAGGTATGGACATCTGCTACTCTTCACCAGCACAAGAGGTATGAGGAAAAAAAGGAGAATGTTGGGGGAGGGACTGTGCCTTTAATTTATGCTATTCACTAGTCCTGAGGGAGGAGTCGAGGCGGAGCTCTATCACAGGTATGCTGCCATGGAGGCACCAGGAAATTTTTTTGCTATAATAAATATCCCCCAAAAATATATAAAAAAACATTTTTTTTCCTCAGTTTAGGCCGATACGTATTCTTCTACATATTGTTGGTAAAAAAAATCGCAATTAGCGATTATTGATTGGTTTGCGCAAAAGTTATAGCGTTTACAAAATAGGGGATAGTTTTATAGCATTTTTATTAATATTTTTTTTTTTTACTAGGAATGGTGGCGATCAGCGATTTTTATTGTGACTGCGACATTATGGCGGACACATCGGACATTTTTGACACATTTTTGGGACCATTGTCATTTATACAGCAATCAATGCTATTTAAATGCATTGATTCCTGTATAAATGACAGTTGTAGTGAAAGAGTTAACCATTAGAGGGAGGGGAGGGGTTATGGGCTGTGACGTGTGTTGTGTTTTTTACATTAGGGGGCGGGGCTGACATCTGACGTCATTGATCGGCTTTCCCGATGACCGGGAACAGCCAATCAATGACAGGCAGAGTAGGAAGCGCGGGGAGAGGTTTGTTTACACATACCTCTCCCCGTTCTTCAGCTCCATGACCCGATCGCGGGACACCAGCGGCGATCGGGTCCGCTGGTTCCGCGGCCGGGGTCACGGAGCTCCCGACCGGGTCGCGAGCGCGCCACTGGCGGTGCGCACGTGACCCACGGGCAGGCATTTAAAGGATCACGTACAGGTATGTGATTCTGCCTGCCCGTGCCATTCTGCTGACGTATATATGCAGTGGGCGGTCGGGAAGCGGTTAAGGTACTCACATTTAATAGGTGCTATGAGCACACCGCTCTGTACCAAGCGAAACAAATATAAAGGTGCTGTGCTGATGTATCCTCTCCCGCTCTGAGAACACTCCACTGTCTCACAAACAGTCCTGTCCCCTCCCCAACATGTGTTGATCCCGGGAAATGTCGTATCTTCCTCAGGGGGAATTTACAGAGTGGTGCGCTCATAGCACCTATTATATGTGAGTAACCTAATATAGGAAATATTGTCATTTTAAATAAAACTTTTAAAACGGTAATACACTAGCCAGTTTCCTCTGTTTTTCATATGAATATTGCTGCAAGCAACCATCCAAGGATCTAAATGCTGACCATAAACCCAGAGGTGGTTTAAAAGCGTGTTTTTGACCGAGCTTAGGTACAAGGTCACACGCTCTAAGGTGAGCGCATACACCAAAGGGGGAGCACAAGAGTGAACACGAGCACTTTACTGTTATATCATCTGTTTTATCATCTGCAATGAGCACCAGAAGAATGGAGTAGTTATGAATGGACTTTATGCTGCGATTTATGGAGTTTACTTTTTTTTCTATATTGATGCACCTTTTATATAGATTTATGTAAATTACAGATTGTCACTGCAATTATCGCACAGGGTTGCAAATTTCTCTATTGCATATGAAAGCTACATGTGTGTGTATGCTACACAGGTTGTCATTGGGAGGTTCGCATAAGATTGCAATTTTTATTGTTGATGATCGCAACTTATAATCACATAAGATTGCATTATTATATTCACTAGAATGTTTATATAGGAATAGTATATCCCACCACCACTATTTAACTGCAGCCAGTAATATTATGGTTTAGTACGGTTTCCGTACGATTACATTTGGATAGCGCAGCAATATATTGGTATAAAACTTTTTGGCACAAGCATATGGGATGTGATCAATGCTAGCAGCTGTCCTTTAATCATCTCTAATTGTCATTTGGATTTTCACATGGTAGCTCGCAAGATTCTGTTTGTTTTTTAGATTGTCTTTACTGCATTTACTAAGCTCTGGGAAAATTGAGTGCAACTGCACATGTAAAGTGCACAGTCTATACACTCTGCCAATTTTTATGTAATAATTTTAATTATTTTTTCTCTATACATTTTTTTGAATTATTCCATGATGTATGCTCCTGATGAGCGGTTGCAATACCGCGAAACGCGTAGAGCTTTTAGCCATTATTTTTTACCTCAACCATGGAATATCAAGATTTATATGACCTTCTTCCATTCATGACTAATCATTATGGCAGTTCTGTAGTTACTATGGTTACCTTGGCCATTTTGAGTCCAACCACTGTAAGAAACGTATATACATGCATCTACTGTCTTTTGTGCCTTATGTGAATGTTTATTTGACTGTAAACTATTGTACATTATTAGTCCATGATTCATTGTGTGGAGGCAGTATGCCCAGAGCATTTTTAGAGGTTGATGCCCAAAATGTTTTATAACATATCATGGACTACATAAAATAAATATTATAGTCACTTGACTTATTTTTTACTAATGTGTGCTTCGTTTAAAGTCCCACTTTTGTTCTCTCCTATTGCGCAGTCTATTTGCCTGTAGCAAATCCACCCCTAAGTGTTGCCGACAAGCCTTCCACACTCCACACATCTGTTTAGTCAGTCATGCTCATCTGCACTATCCCCTGTCTTTCAGATTTAAAAATCTTGACCAACAAAAAAGGGACATGAGGGGTTTGACATTGTAAACATCTACCTATGCTGCATCACCCTGTGCTTTCCTTGGTTTACATGTTGCTCTCTGCTTGTTTATATTCTGAAGGTATTAGATCACAGGTTTAGTGAAAGACATGTCAAAATTAATATCTGTTCCATTAAAAATGTACTCAGTGTGCATTAAAAATCCTACTGGCAACACATCTAATGTCAAATCCGCACCCTTTGTTTACTTTACTTGTGACTCCTCATTTAAAGAAGTATATAAATATTAATGTATTTATCTTGCTTGATTCTAAAAAGAGGGGATTGTGACTGAAACCCAACTCCTATGTCGCCTTGTGCTGAGGGGTACTGCTGCAGCAGCAAGCTGCACATAAGTAGAGTTAGGTTAATTAGGGTCCATATTTGATGACGTCAAAGCCCTGCCATAGGGTCACTGAGTGACTTTCCCTGAAGAGATGGCCCTGATTGGTGATGTCCCAGACACCTTGTGTGGACATATTGCAAAACACGCATTTATATACAGTGTATTGTGGAAGAGGCTTGATGCAGCATGTAAAGGTTCTGTCAGTGTTGCCAAGGCAGAAGGTGGGTTATCCCATTGTTAACAACCCACACAGTTTTATTAGAGCGCCCTGAATGTCTTATTGCTTATTACACAAAGTTTGTGAGCTCAGTCAGGGAGCAGCAATTTCTGTGCTACAGCAAATACGCCCACTCAGATCTCGACCAGACAGTCCTGAGGCACCAAGCCTCTTTTCTTTCCACTGGACACTCTAATGAGGCCTTCAGAATCTGGCTTTTCAACTCCCACACAGACCTGAGGATAAAGAAGATTAGAAGTTGTTAAAGAGGCTAAGTGACACAGACTTTATATATATTGTAGGTGAAGAAGAGCAAAAGGAGAAGTTTGGGAAGAAAACTGTCACTTAGGCCCCTTTCACACTGGGGCGTTTTTCAGGCGGTACATCGCTAAAACCGCACCGCTAGCAGGCCGAATCCCGCGGCTAAAACGACGGTAAAGCAGCGCTAAATATAGCGCTGCCTTACCGTCGCTGCGGCTCCCGCCCCAGTGTAAAAGGGGCCTTAAAGTGTAAATATGATGCTTGGTATCATTTGAAAAATAAGTTCACATTATACTGACACTGCAGTTTTTACCAGTTTAATTGTTTTTATTAATTTCCAATTTTTCCATTCTGTCTGTAGAAAAAATTGCATTATAGTTTCATTTTAACTTCTGACAGTCTTCTCCAGCTGTGAATATTTGTGGTGTATAAACTACATAACTAAATCTTTCTGTGGTGTTTTCTGGCAGAGCACAGATTAGATGGAATTCACATGATTGACAAAGCAAAACTTGAGCGAGGACCTCAGTTATGAAGAACGACAATAAAAATTAAATGTTTTCTCCCAAGAAAAGACGCTTAAGAGGGGATATGATCGCAATATACAAATATTTAAATGGTGACTGTATCACTGCGAGAACATTTTTAATCGAAGGTATCTAAAGAAGACACGCAGCCACACAATGAAGTTGGATGAGAAGCCGTTCAATCTCAAACCGAGTAAGGTTTTTTTTTTTACTGTTATGCCGCGTACACACGATTGGAAATTCGGCCAGCAAAAGACAGATGAGAGCTCTTGGTCGGAAAATGCGAAAAATTTCCGCCAGCAAAAGATTGAGAGCATGTTCTCAATTTTTCAGACGGAAAAAGTTTCTATCGGAAATTCCGTTCGTGTGTATGCAATTCCGAAGCGCAAAAAAAAGCGCATGCTCAGAATCAAGTACGAGACGGAGCCGCTCAGTCTGGTAAAACGACCATTCGTAATGGAGATGGCACATTCGTCACACTGCAAATTTTTTAATCTTTCAATGCAGTGCATTCTCTTCTTCTTTATAATGCTAGAAGAATTAAGTTGTTTTGCTGCTCATATTCACACAGAGTTCCCACAAACGTATTTCTTTATTGTTTCTCGTGATCTCCTGAATAATCTTTTTTTGTTTTTCAAGCCAGATCTCCCTAATAATGTTTAGAATTATTTTTTATAGTCTTTTTTTTTTTTTTTTTAATCAAGAGCTACTGTTTTTTTATTATTTTATAGTGATCTCCCTTTTTTTTTTTTGTATGTCATGTTTCCACAACACCATTATTATCTTGTATTTGTAAATCTCAATGAGGTTGGTTGGTGTCCCTTGTTAATTTGACATTGTATTTTTTAAATGTACCTGCCTACTAACAAACTGTCCTTTTTGAAGTAAAACACATAGGCAAGTATTTCTGAAAACAAAATATCCATTTATTCTGGGTCATAACAAAATAAAGAGGAAGGCAACGCTGGAGAAACTGGTGAAATTTGCCAAGCCTTTGTACCCCAGGGCAGACATCAATAATTTTACAGCCAAAATTGGTGGCCTGAGGAGTCTTTATAATAGTGAGCACAATCCGGTCCAGGACTACAAGAGATCAGGAACAGCAGCAGATGACATATCTGTCCCCAGGCTGTGGTACTACCACAGCTTGCATCTTTTTCCAGACCAGACTGAACCCAGGCCATCACTCTCTGGTCTGCCTTAGACGCTTCCTTCCAGGCTGTGGCTGTGGTGTTAGAGGTGTGGCAGGAGGAAGAGGAGGAGGACCATGGTTCAACTCACAAATGTGGCTTTGACTTTTGAGTTTGCCCCTCAACCCCTTATTTAGGGCTTGTAACATTACTTCCTCACATACAGTGGTGTGAAAAAGTGTTTGCCCCCTTCCTCATTTCCTGTTCCTTTGCATGTTTGTCAAACTTAAGTGTTTCGGAACATCAAACCAATTTAAACAATAGTCAAGGACAACACAAGTAAACACAAAATGCAATTTGTAAATGAAGGTGTTTATTATTAAAGGTGAAAAAAAATCCAAACCATCATGGCCCTGTGTGAAAAAGTGATTGCCCCCTAAACCTAATAACTGGTTGGGCCACCCTTAGCAGCAACAACTGCAACCAAGCGTTTGCGATAACGTGCAATGAGGCTTTTACAGCGTCCTGGAGGAATTTTGGCCCACTCATCTTTGCAGAATTGTCCTAATTCAGTTACATTAGAGGGTTTTCATGCATGAACGGCCTTTTTAAGGTCATACCACAACATCTCAATAGGATTCAGGTCAGGACTTTGGCTAGGCCACTCCAAAGTCTTCATTTTGTTTTTCTTCAGCCATTCGGTGGTGGACTTGCTGGTGTGTTTAGGATCATTGTCCTGCTGCAGAACCCAAGTTCGTTTCAGCTTGAGTACACGAACAGATGGTCGGACATTCTCCTTCAGGATCTCTTGGTAGACAGCAGAATTCATAGTTCCTTTTATCACGGCAAGTCTTCCAGGTCCTGAAGCAGCAAAACAGCCCCAGACCATCACACTACCACCACCATATTTTACTGTTGGTATAATGTTCTTTTTCTGAAATGCAGTGTTCCTTCTACGCCAGATATAGGACACACACCTTCCAAAGTGTTCCACTTTTGTCTCATCGGTCCACAGAATGTTGTCCCAAAAGTCTTGGGGATCATCAAGATGTGTTGTGGAGAAATTGAGACGAGCTTTGATGTTCTTTTTGCTCAGCAGTGGTTTTCTCCTTGGAACTCTGCCATGCAGGCCATTTTTGCCCAGTCTTTTCCTGATGGTAGAGGCATGAACGCTGACCTTAACTGAGGCAAGTGAGGCCTGCAGTTCCTTGGACGTTGTTGTGGGGTCTTTTGTGACCTCTTGGATGAGTCGTCGCTGCGCTCTTGGGGTAATTTTGGGCGGCCGGCCACTCCTGGGAAGGTTCACCACTGTTCCATGTCTTCGCAATTTGTGGATAATGGCTCTCACTGTGGTTCGCTGGATTCCCAAAGCTTTGGAAATGTCTTTATAACCCTTTCCAGACTGATAGATCTCAATTACTTTCTTTCTCAATTGTTCCTGAATTTCTTTGGGTCTCGGCATGATGTGTAGCTTTTAAGGATCTTCTGGTGGACCTTACTGTGTCAAGCAGCTCCTATTTAAGTGATGCCTTGATTGTGAACAGGTGTGGCAATAATCAGGCCTGGGTGTGGCTAGAGAAATTGAACTCAGGTGTGGACAACTACAGTTATAGTATGTTTTAACAAGGGGGGCAATCACTTTTTCACACAGGGCCATGATGGTTTGGATTTTTTTTCACCTTTAATAATAAACACCTTCATTTACAAATTGCATTTTGTGTTTACTTGTGTTGTCCTTGACTATTGTTTAAATTGGTTTGATGTTTCGAAACACTTAAGTGTGACAAACATGCAAAGGAACAGGAAATAAGGAAGGGGGCAAACACTTTTTCACACCACTGTAAGAGGCGTTGGCCCTGCTACATTTCCAGCATTTTGCAAGCTGTAATGTATGCAAAGTCCTCTTGAACACTGTGGGGGTTCTGAGGGCCACAGTAGCCTTCAGAAATAGGCCAATCGCTGCCTCCTTCACGTTACTCCTCTTCCTGACACTTTATGGTGGAAGGCGGAGGGAAGGGACCTGCGATTCTGGCAGGCTACTGGGCCCAGCCACTTCCTGGCTGCCACTTTCCATGGCCTGGCTGAGGCTTTCCTGTGTATGAAAAAGGGACATCGTTTTAGTTTTTGGTTCATCAATCACACACAATTTTCATCTCATGACTGTTGCAAATTAAATTTAAATAAATAGAAAAGACCATCATTCTGACCCCAGCATTTTTCATTTGTGTCCCAAACATTTGTGGCCACTACTGTCTATTGATATGTAAAACACTTTGTGAAATCAGAAATTGGTGATCAAAATTAGCATATATTTGACAACCAAAAATATTTTGAAGAATGCTATACCTGGCTCAAGCTGGGCTCCTCCACATGTTGCTGCCAGGAAGGCCCAGGTTGGGCATCATAAGCCTCAGCTGGGGGGGAAGGAAGCCTTGAAGGAAGACTGGAGAGTGCTGGCCTGTAGACACGTGCGCCGTCAATAAATTTGTTTTGTGTAGTAATTTGTTTCTCAGTATAGTCCAGTGATGCACCAACTTAAAATTGTACCAGATCGTACGTACGACACACACGTGTTCCGCTTTATATACACTGCGCATGCGTGATTCCTCGCCTGCCCCTGATGTTCTTTTTAGAATATTCCCGCCCCGTCTCTTTCGCCGCAGTGGAAGACCAAATGGCAGAGACACAGCAGGTGCTTAATATCAGTAATGAGGAGGAAAGCCCGGAGCAAGAAACGTCCCGTTCCCGGAGGAGATTTAAGGCCTCAAATATGTTCTTTTAAGAGATGGTGGAAATATTGAAGAGGGCCGACTATGATGGGAAGTATGGACAGTACCTAAACCCAAATGTGAGAAAGGCCAAGATCATGACTAAAGTTGTGAAGAGTCTGCGCCGGAAATTTGGGGTACGACGATCCAAGGAGCGATTGAGGAAACGCTGGTCGGACATTAAATTAAGGAAGCACAATCAGTACAGAAGGATCAAGAAAGTACTTCTAAAAAGTAAGTAGTTGTCGTGTGTTCCTATTCTTATTATTATTTGCATGCTGCTCCATGTGCTTTTCTTTACTGTTGTACAGTTAAAAATGTCTACTTTCATGTTCGTAGGCACAGTTTGCGTTTTTGCCAGATACAGGGTTAACTACATTTGGTCATGATGATTTGTATAAAAAGAAGTTTAGGACATTGTTGTCTAGATATGTTTGAAACTAGAATGAATTGCAAACTTGATTCAGTGTAATGTAAGGAGAGGACACTCTGTTTACACATCTGGACTCAGGAGTAGAGTTGAGCGGACACCTGGATGTTCGGGTTCGGCGGGTTTGGCCGAACTTTGGAAAAAAGCCCGGGTTCGGGACCGAACTTGACCCCGAACTCCGAACCCCATTGAAGTCAATGGGGACCCGGACTTTTGAACACTAAAATGGCTGTAAAAAGGTCATGGAAAGGGCTAGAGGGCTGCAAATGGCAACAAAATGTTGTTAAGAGCATGGCAAGTGATCTGCAAACAAATGTGGATAGGGAAATAACTTAAAATAACATAAAAAAAATAAAAATAAAATAAAATAAAAAATGCTGGAGGCCCCCTTCTCAGCAGAAGAGGTACAGGAAGTCATTAAGAACCTCAGAAACTCAACGGCACGATGCCGCACATATGGTGGGAATACCCCAGAATACGCACTTTCTGGAAAAAATTATTCAATTTAATGGATAAGATAGTGGGAAAATAAAATACTTGGAAATTTAAAAAAAATGAAAAAAATATAATCTTGACCTAGGAGGACGAAATTCAAATGGAGTAGGAGGTTGAGGTGGCGGTGGATGTGGCGGTGTAGGTGGAAGCGGCGGTGGAGGAGGACGAGGTAGCCAACACTGGTTCAAAAATACAACAATGGCTGGGTAAGGCTAGTGGTGAATGATGTGTCGAATTCTGTCCCCTGTCGCATAGCGTCCGCCCTGTACTGCGCTTGCTCAGTACGTAGGACAAGGGGATTTTGAAACTCTCCGAAGACGATGCGCGGTGACTCCAGGTTCAAGCCACATCATCCGAGGTTGAAGCCTAGCCAAGCGAGCCCGTGAGGGGCCCTGTTACTATGTGCTACCGTATGTCCACTTGGATGGTCGGGCTTGAACCTGCACTCACTGCCCAGGCGACGTTCATCTTTGGAGTTTTTGTGAATCTCCTTGTCCTCCGTACTGCGCAAGCACTGCACCTGCGCAGTAAGTGGCCGGACACTATCCGATAGCAAGACAGTTTTCGTCAGAACACCGGTATATGTGTCTATTCTGCACAAGGTACGGCCAAGTCCTGTGGGATCCATGCCTGGTTCATTTTAATGAACGTGAGCTTGTCCACATTGGCTATGGACAGGCGGCTGTGCTTGTCTGTGATAACGCCCCCTGCTGTGCTAAATTCACGTTCAGATAATACACTGGCGGCAGGGCAGGCCAGCACCTCCAAGGCGTAAAGGGCAAGCTCAGGCCATGTGCCCAATTTGGAGACCCAGAAGTTGAAGGGGGCAGACCCGTCATGCAGTACGTGTACGCGTGTGCACACATACTGCTCCACCATGTTGGTGAAATGCTGCCTCCTGCTAAGACGTTCCATCTCAGCTGGTGGTGCTGGTTGTTGTGGCGTGCCGACAAAGCTTTTCCACATTCTGGCTATGCTAACCCTGCCTTGCGAGGTGCTGGCGGTGCCCCGGCTGTGTTGGCGACCTCTTCCTCCTCCTCTGCCTTCGCCTTGTGCTTCCGCCGTACCCCCGCTTCCAAGTGGGAATGCCACCAGCAACGCGTCTACCAGCGTGCACTTGTACTCGTGCATCTTACGATCACGCTCCAGTGAGGTAATTAAGGACGGCACGTTGTCCTTGTAACGGGGATCCAGCAGGGTGGCCACCCAATAATCAGCACCAGTTAAAATGTGGGCAAATCGGCGGTCGTTGCGGAGACACTGCAGCATGTAATCGCTCATGTGTGCCAGGCTGCCCAGAGGCAAGGAAAAGCTGTCCTCTGTGGGAGGTGTATCGTCTGTGTCCTCTGTATCCCCCCAGCCACGCACCAGTGATAGACATGAGCTGGTCTGGGTGCCACCCTGCTGTGAACATGGTTCCTCCTCCTCCTCCATCTCCTCCTCATCCTCCACCTCGTCATCCTCCAGAACTGTGCCCTTGCTGCCAGACAATTGTGTACCTGGCGCTTGTTGGTGCAGGAACCCACCCTCGTAGCCACTTGTAAATGACTGCCCTGAAAGCCTTGGAAATTAACCCTCTTCCTCCTCATCCTGTGCCACATCCTCTTCCATCATCGCCTTAAGAGTTTTTTCAAGGAGGCATAGAAGCATAGAACTGGGATAGTAACGCTGAGAACGGCATCATTGGCACTGGCCATGTTGGTGGAGTACTCGAAACAGCGCAACAAGGCACACAGGTCTCGCATGGAGGCCCAGTTATTGGCGGTGAAGTGGTGCTGTTCCGCAGAGCGACTCACGCGTGCGTGCTGCAGCTGAAACTTCATTATTGCCTGCTGCTGCTCGCACAGTCTGGCAAGCATGTGCAAGGTGGAGTTCCACCTTGTGGGCACGTCACATATGAGACGGTGAGCGGGAAGGCCGAAGTTACGCTGCAGCGCTGACAGGCGAGCAGCAGCAGGGTGAGAACGCCGAAAGTGCGCACAGACGGCCCGCACTTTCTGCAGCAGCTCTGGCATATCGGGGTAATTCTTCAGGAACCTCTGGACCACCAGGTTCAGCACATGCGCCAGGCAAGGGATGTGCGTCAAACCGGCAAGGCCCAGAGCTGCTACGAGATTTCGCCCATTATCGCACACCACCAGGCCGGGAGGCTCACTGGAGGCTGAGGCTGAGGCTGAGGCTCACTGCCACCAACCACTCATCGGTCTGTTGTTCCATGTCCCTCCACAACTCCTGCGCGGTGTGGTTTTTTTTTCCCCCAAATAGGAAAGTTTTAAAACTGCCTGCTGTCGTTTAGCCCTGGCTGTGCTGAAGTTGGTGGTGAAGGTGTTACGCTGACCGGATGAGGAGGCGGTAGAGGATGAGGAGGCGGAGTAGGAGGAGTTAGCAACAGGAGGCAAACTGAAGTGCCCTGCAATCCTCGGTGGTGGAAGGACATGCGCTAAACTGCTATCCGCCTCAGGCCCAGCCGCCACTACATTTACCCAGTGTGCTGTTAGGGAGATATAACGTCCCTGACCGTGCTTACTGGTCCACGCATCCGTAGTTAGGTGGACCTTGCCACAGATGGCGTTGCGCAGTGCACACCTGATTTTGTCCCCCACTTGGTTGTGCAGGGAAGGGATAGCTCGTCTGGAAAAGTAGTGGCGGCTGGGCACGATGTACTGTGGGACAGCCAATGACATCAGCCTTTGAAAACTCTGCGTCTCCACCAGACGGAATGACAGCATTTCAAAGGCGAGCAATTTTGAAATGCTGGCATTCAGGGCCAGGGATCGCGGGTGGCTAGGGGGATACTTCCTCTTCCGCTCCAGTGTTTGGGAAATAGAGAGCTGAAAGCTTCCATGGGACATTGTGGAGATGGTTGGTGACCCAGGTGGTAGTGTTGCTGGCAGATCCTCTGTTTGCGGGTTGGCAGGTGTCACTGTCACTACAGAGGTGGATGAAGAGGCCGAGACTGCAGTAGAAGAGGAAGCAGGAGGAGCCAGAGACCTTTCTTGGTTTTTGCGGTGTCTACTCCACTGCATCTCGTGCTTTGCACTTAGATGCCTGGTCATGCAGGTTGTGCTCAGGTTGAGAACGTTTATGCCTCGCTTCAAGCTCTGATTGCACAGCATGCAAACCACTCGTGTCTTGTCATCAGGACATTGTCTGAAGAACTGCCACGCTAGGGAACTCCTTGCACCTGGCTTTGGTGTGCTCGGTCCCTTGCTGCGTTGGGCAGTAGCAGACGTACTGTCTAGGGGACGGACGCTCCGCTTTTGCACCCTGCTCCCTCTTCTGCTGTGCTGGTGGCTCTGTGCGACCACCACCTCTTCCTCTGAACTACACTGGTCACCTGCATGACGTTGATTCCATGTGGGGTCAAGGACCTCATTGTCCTCCACATCATCTTCCACCCAAAATTCACCCCTTCCCTCCTTGTCGGTCTGCACAATGGCGAAAGCAGCAGCAGTTGGCACCTGTGTTTCGTCATCATCCGAGACATGCTGCGATGGTCCTCCCATGTACTCATCATGAAACATAAGTGGTTGGGCATCGGTGCACACAATCTCTTCCACTTCTGGGGCAGGGCTAGGTGGATGGCCCTGGGAAACCCTGCTAGCAGAATCATCAAAAAGCAGAAGAGACTGCTGCATGATTTGGGGCTCAGACTGATTGGCTGATTTGCAAGGGGGTGAGGTGAAAGACTGATGGACATTGGCTGCAGGTGCCAACTCTGAACTTTCATCAGGAGACTGGGTGGGAGACAATGTGAAGGAACCGGAGGCACTGTCAGCAGCAACCCAATCTACTATCGCCTGTACTTGTCCTGGCCTCGACATTCGTACAGCCTCATTAGGCGTGCCAAAATACTGCTGCAGGCTCTGTCGCCTACTCGCACCTGAGGAAGGTGTTTCACTAGTGCGTGTAGCTGGCACAGATCGACCACGTCCTCTCCCTGCAACAGGAGCGCCACCAGCAGCACCACGACCCGGGCCACGTCCCCTTTTTGATGATCTCCTCATATTTTCAAAATTTATGATCTCGCCCTAAATGGGTGTTTTTGAATATAGCAGAATACACGTACAGTGTCTTAAGCGTTTATGAAAACGCAGAAAATGCTATTGGAAAGAATAAAAACACTGCAAAATAAAAAAAATTTGCAATGTTTTTCCAATATCAGAATACACGGAAAGCGTTTATGAAAACGCAGAAAATGCTATTGGGGAAAAAAAACACCGCAAATTTTTTTTTTTTGCAATATTCTTGCAATATCAGAATACACGGACAGTATGTAAAGCGTTT
Source organism: Lithobates sylvaticus (assembly GCA_028564925.1). NCBI lineage: Eukaryota > Metazoa > Chordata > Amphibia > Anura > Ranidae > Lithobates > Lithobates sylvaticus. The sequence goes on along the minus strand of CM053037.1, from coordinate 103,835,116 downwards.
ATGAAAACGCAGAAAATGCTATTGGGGAAAAAAAACACTGCAAAATATATATTTTTTTGCAATGTTTTTGCAATATCAGAATACACGGACAATATGTAAAGCGTTTATGAAAACGCAGAAAATGCTATTGTGAAAAAAAAGACTGCAAAATATATTTTTTTTTGCAATGTTTTTGCAATATCAGAATACACGGACAATATGTAAAGCGTTTATGAAAATGCAGAAAATGCTATTGTGAAAAAAAAATACAGCAAAAGATTTTTTTTTTTTGCAATGTTTTTGCAATATCAGAATACACGGACAATATGTAAAACGTTTATGAAAACGCAGAAAATGCTATTTGGGAAAAAAAACACTGCAAAATTTATTTTTTTTGCAATGTTCTTGCAATAAAAAAACAGTATGTAAAAATGTATATTTTTTGAAAAAAAAAACACAGCAAAGATTTTTTTTTTTGCAATATCAGAATACACGGACAATATGTAAAGCGTTTATGAAAACGTAGAAAATGCTATTGGGAAGAAAAAAAACACTGCAAAATTTATTTTTTTTGCAATGTTTTTACAATATCAGAATACATGGACAGCGTTTATGAAAACGCAGAAAATGCTATTGGGGAAAAAAAACACCGCAAATTTTATTTTTTTTTGCAATGTTCTTGCAATATCAGAATACACGGACAGTATGTAAAGCATGTATGAAAATGCAGAAAATGCTATTGTGAAAAAAAAAACACAGCAAAAGATTTTTTTTTTTGCAATGTTTTTGCAATATCAGAATACACGGACAATATGTAAAACGTTTATGAAAACGCAGAAAATGCTATTGGGAAGAAAAAAAACACTGCAAAATTATTTTTTTTTGCAATATCAGAATACACGGACAATATGTAAAGCGTTTATGAAAACACAGAAAATGCTATTGGGAAGAAAAAAAACACTGCAAAATTAATTTTTTTTTTGCAATGTTTTTTCCAATATCAGAATACACGGAAAGCGTTTATGAAAACGCAGAAAATGCTATTGGGGAAAAAAACACTGCAAATTTTATTTTTTTTGCAATGTTCTTGCAATATCAGAATACACGGACAGTATGTAAAGCGTGTATGAAAACGCAGAAAATGCTATTGGGGAATAATTTTTTTTAATTTTTATGCAATGTTTTTCCAATAGCAGAATACACACAGACTTTGGTGTATCTCTTAGTATATGCAGTGTTGGTCCTAATGTTGCATTGAGCTTGCAGGTAAAACGTTTATATTTTGTCTGGCACTGGCCTCATGGCACTGTTACTGTGACTGTGCACTGCACCCCAGCCAGGGTACAATTGATTTAGGAATCTCTTCAATAATTATCTCTACCTCTTTCTTTTGCTAAATAAAGAAACTCCCTACTGTAGCTATCTAGATCGCTCACTGATCTAACTAATTAGAATAAAATTCAAGGAATGTGGACTGACTTTAGCACACTAACTCCTAAAATCCTCTATCTGCAGCACAGGAACCTGTCTAACAGTGTCTGTCTAACAGAATGACGCTGTGTGCTGTGTGTGTACTATTTATAGAGACTGGGTCACATGCTGCACTGGCCAATCACAGCCATGCCATTAGTAGGCATGGCTATGATGGCTTCTAGGGCACACTAGTGAAACGATCATCTATTGGCTGCCCTAAAGCTGTTAAAAAGGCGCCAATACAGTGCCGAACACCGGACCCGAACCCGAACTTACAGCCAATAGTTTGGGTTCGGGTCCGGGTCCCGGACACCCAAAAGTTCGGGTTCGCTCAACCCTACTCAGGAGCACTAGTGTGGGACACAAGAACAAAACTTTTTAGGGTCTCCCATACAGGTGCTCCAGTGGATACTTGGGGTGTCTCCATGTGTGAAACTTGTCCAAAAAAGGAAAGTATTCCAGCTTTGGTAAGGGAAAAAATCATGTCTTCAGCTTTGAACTGCCAAAACAGACAATTGTACCCCACTTCCAAGCAATGTTTCATATTCCTATTTCTGGCCTCAAATATCTGTGTGCTAAGTATACCTTTTGTTTCATTCTCATAGGGGAGAAAAGACTCGAGACATCAGAGGACCTCAGGGACCCCCCACCTCCTAAAGAAGGGTAACAGAGGTCACAACCTGAGGATGTGGATGAAGGAGAGGTGGTGGCGATTGTCACCACAACAGGTGAGTGTCTGACACCACAGATTCAGGTAACAGATGTATACCTGCATATTTCTAATACATGGTGTGTATTTTTTATTTTAGGTGATGTGCAGGTTGTGGAAGAACAATCTCATCATTTCTCCAGTGACAGTGCCCAAAAGCTAATCCAGGACATAATGTTTTGTAGTCAGGATTTAGAATTTATAAAGCAAAAAAATGAATGAGATAGAACATGATTGATGTACTAGGAAGAATATAAATACCTAAAAAATGGCACAATTTTTGATATTTGCGTACAAAATATTTACATATTTTAAGAGTCAAATTTTGAAGATGCACACAGTGTGTCAACATGTGCTATCTGCCATCAGGGGATATCAATGTATGCGTTTTGTGCCTGCAACCCCTTCCTCAAAACTTAAGTAGGTGAGAGGAAGGGGTTGCACCCCCAAAACACATCCATTGATCCCCCATGATAGGAGAAAGCACATATTGACATTAGGCATGGGATCAGGAGGGAAATCCCCAGTTTGACTCCAAATTTGTGTGCATCTTCAAAATTTGGCTTTTACAAGGGTGACTTCACCCCATCTGATAAAGGCAATATCAAGACATTTTTGACACTAGAATGTCTGATATTGCCTTCAGTTTTTGAATGTTGAACTTTGTAAGTTCCAGAGTTGTGTATGTTATGTTTTTAACGTGCCTGTTTATGTACCCTAAAAAAAAAAAAAAAATATATGAAACCAAGAATTTGGGTTTTTAACAAAAATATGTTTTACAATGCACATGTGCACGGAATACAAGGTTTTATACTCAACAATGTGTGGCTTCTTCTTTCAAAGATCAATACCAGTTTTTGTATTAAGTTGGTGTTTACAGTGACAATGAGTTATTTAATAATGGAATAACCACTTGGCACTACAAGTGCACTAGGAGAACCTAGGAGACATCAAAATTAAACCCAAGCAGTAAATGAAAATCAAGATTGTATCTGATAAAAGAGAAAATGTATTGAAAATTTGCTGGCAAAGCAATGACCCCCCCTACCCGAAAAATATTGTACATATTTTTCTCGCACTTCACGGGCGCTTTGGGGGGGCAAGCCAGGACGGCCAGCTTCCAGGGCCGTCATTGGAATTTCTGAAAATCTGGCCTCAGGTCCAATGGAGGCAACATAACTTAACCATTATTTCTTTTTAAAAAATTGTGCAGGATGCAGCAACATAAAATGATATGGTTTAGTTTATATTCCCGCCATTTTTACGGCCGTTTGAAATGGGCGGAAGCGGCTGGCCAGGATCCCAAACGCATTCTCCACGACTCTTCTGGCTCTGGCCAGCTGGTAATTAAAAACCCTCTTCTCCGGGGTGAGGATCCTCTGGGGGAATGGCCTCATCACGTGGTCACCCAGACCGAATGCCTCATCTGCGATGAAGACAAATGGCAGTCCTTCTACGTTCTCCTCCGGAGGTGGCAATCCCAAGCAACCACTCTCTAAAAGCCGATAGAACTTGGCCTGGGCAAATACTCCACCATCCGACATCCGGCCATTCCTCCCCACATCCACATACAGAAACTCATATGTCGCCGACAACACCGACATCAAAGCAATACTATTAAACCCCTTGTAATTATAATAGTATGACCCTGAATGGGGTGGTGGGACGATGTGGACGTGCTTCCCATCAATTGCCCCTCCGCAGTTAGGAAAGTCCCACCGCTAGGAAAATTGGGAAGCCACAGTCTGCCATTCCTGTGGTGTTGAAGGAAACTGTGGAGTCAAACAAAAAATATAAATTAGTAATTTTGCACATAAACATTGCAAGCAGATTAGACACAGACATTCTTAGCCAACATCAGTATAACATTTATTTTAAGGAGTATTTAAAGGCAAAAATATAAGGTCAGATTCCGCCCTCCCCCCACCCCCTTTGATGGCCACTTATTATAAAAATACATATTTTGGGGGGGTATGTTTTGGACAGGTAACCCTCTCCACTTCATTGAGAGCTGAATGCATAAATGTGTTACTTTGGCCAAGCCCTCCTTACTTACACTATTGGCAGCCCACTGGACAGGTAAGAAGTGTCATAATAAAAAATATAAATACACACTGTACAAAGTGAAGCATATTTTTACATTCTGCAATTAACAATCAAGATAATAATAGGAGAACAAAACTTTAAACAGTACCATTTGAAAGTATTTAGGCAGGCCCTTTCACTGCATGCTTTGGGGAATTCATCCATAAACATGACCACAAAAGAGGTAAGTATAGTGTGTATGGGTTTGGCAAAGTCAGCAGACAGAGGATTGTTATCAGCTGACTTAGCGGTTGGGGGGGGGGGGGTTCGAAATGATTTTGGGCCCCCCCAAAAAAAGCCTCTGGCACTGAATTTAAGGGCACAAATAACATTTGGACACATTTTAGGGGGTGTTTAGGGTAAAGCACTACAATGGAGCTGACAAAATACATTGTTAAGTGACTAGGCAAGGTGTATATGGGCCCAGGATAGCAAGCTGGGGAGGTTATTGAAGGCAAATATGCATGAGGGACCAAAAACAAACTTTTAAAAATTTCAGCATGCAAAAAGCCTCTGGCACTGAATTTAAGGACACAAATAACATTTGGACACATTTTAGGGGGTGTTTAGGGTAAAGCACTACAATGTAGCTGACAAAATACATTGTTAAGTGACTAGGCTAGGTGTATATGGGCCCAGGATAGCAAGCTGGGGAGGTTATTGAAGGCAAATATGCATGAGGGACCAAAAACAAACTTTTAAAAATTTCAGCCTGCATGAGGACAAAGGGGATATTCACAGCATATTAAAATCATGATAATTAGGGAATGATGAAAGAAATACAAAACATTAGCAAACATTAAATACATATAATGTGATGTTAAAGGAGAACTCTTACCTTAATATAGTCCTTCTGCAGGACCTGAATAATGGCAGAACAGGTCTCTGGAATAATGATCCCCAGAGCCTGGGGGAGATGCCTGTTGAGAACTTGAGGTCCTGCAGAGTTCTCCCAAGTACCGAACGTGGTGACTAGCCTCTGCTCGGGAGTGATGGCTTGCCGCATGCAGGTATCCTGCCTGCTGATATAAGGGGACAGCAAAGCCAACAAACGGTGAAAAACGGGGTCCGTCATCCGGAGATAATTCCTGAAATCATCAGGGTTATTCTCCTGGATCTCCCGCAACAAAGGCATGTGAGAGAATTTGACTGACTGACGTACAGTAAGCAGGAAGTAGCCTGGGGAGGAGGTGTAGGAGAATCCAAACATTGCACTACCGGGGCTGCAGATCTGGGAACAGGTGATCCTATCCCCCTCATCACTACAGCACTGCCAGCACTTTAAAGGGTGTTTTTTATCCTATTAAATGTAAGTTTAATGTATTACATGTTTTAAAGAATATTAAACATTATTGTAGCGGTATTACACTATTGTGTGCCTTTATTACTCTCCCTATGGGACATGTGAGGAGGCTTGGTGGAGACATCTTGGAGAGAGGAGAGCAGCCAGTGTGAGCAGGAGACTAATGCCCCTACGGAAAAAATTTGAGATCCTGCTCTCAAATTTTCCGACAACAAAGTCTGATCAGACTTTTTCCGATCGTGTGTAGGGAATTCCGACGGACAAAGTGCCACGCATGCTCAGATCAAATTACGAGACCAAAGCTATTGGCTACTAGCCTCTACGTAGTTCTGTCATACGCAACAAACGTCACCACGTTCAGAATGATCAGATTTTCCGACAACTTTGTCCGACCGTGTGTATGCAACACCAGCGTCGGACAAAATCCATCAGAAAAAATCCTATGGATTTTGTGGTCGGAATTTCCGACCATGTGTATGCCCCATAAGAGTGAGAGGTATCCACAGCAGCAAGCACAGGAGTAAAAGAAAAAAATCAAGACCTCCGGCTGTTATAAAGTATTTCAGGCTTAAAATTTAAGCCCTTAAGGTGAGGGTACACCTGACGGGGAGGTGAGCACAATCTGCATGAAGTCACTTGGCACTTTAATTATTTTTTCATTTTAGAGAGTTTTTTTTTCTGTTTTTATTTTTATACTTTTTTCCAATGGACTTGATTGCTTTATATTGAATTATTCACACCACATTGTTTGGAATCCACGGAGCAAGAGCACTTTTTGTCATTTACAGCAGACACTATTTATAATTTTATACTTATATTATTTGTTTTTCATTTGATTAGCACTCATTGACTGTTTTTTTTTTTTTAGCAGTCTGCACAGCAGTTTCAGATATTCACTGTGATTTTATACCATTAGTAGCCTGCACAGCCGTTTCAGATACTCATTGGGACAGGTTTGCGATTTAATATTATTAGCAGTCTGCACAGCAGTTTTAGACACTCTGTAGAGCGACACATTTATATACACCTGTGTGTCTGCACAGATATATATAATAACAAATACATGTGAGAGAATTGGTCATGCTGGAGTAACAAATTCTTGGTCCATGAACTCCTCCTCGCCCTGTTCATGGACTGGGCTTGGGTCAAAGCTAGAAGCCCAAAACCAAGCCCCCGGACAGCACGAACTCTACGACGAGCACGTACCCGCAACATGGCTTTAAAATGGTTGGCTGGTTAGAACGAACTAAACAGAACGCACTGAAGAACAGCAAGGCCTGTGAAGCGTGAGCATGAAATCAGTAACGAGCGGACAAGAACACACTGAAAAACAGATACGAACTGACTACACGCACTGAAAAACAGATACAAACCCACAAGCACAAACTGAACAACGATCTGAAAAAGCACGAGTCTGAAAAGCGAGAATCGTCTCTCACCAAACTTCTACTAACACGAGATAAACACGAGATTAGCAGAAGGAGCTCAAAGGGTGGCACACTGGCTATTGAACTTCCCTTTTATAGTCCCATCGTACGCGTTGTACGTCACCACGTTCTTGGCGGTCGGAATTTGGTGTGACCGTGTGTATGCAAGACAAGCTTAAGCGGAATTCCGCCGGAAAAACCAGCATAGCTTTTTCAGAAGAGAATTCCGATCGTTTGTACAAGGCATTAGAGGGGTAAGGATGTGGTACTCCAATTCAAGGTTGGTGGTGTCAGCGGGGAGTGTAAATAAATGAAATTAAAAAACCTTTAGATGTGTTTCTTGTGTGAACACAAGGATATGGAAGTTGGTAGCAACACACACACACACACACACACACACACATTTTATACTTTAAACTGGTTAAACTGGATAGACCAGTTTTTTTTTTTTTTTTTTTCAACCTTACCAACTATGTAACAACCGAGTAGATTTAGTCGGAAAAAGCATTTACTATAGCGCACGAGAAAAAATTGTTGCAAAAGCGAATTTACTAATGGTCATAGAAATCAGCGATTGTCTAAATCAGTTCACATGGTAGGAGCATGGGAATTGCACAGGGAAATAATGCTTTCAAAAATGAATTTGAAAACAAAAATATAAAGTGAAAGTCTAATGCCGCGTACACACGATCGGACTTTCGTGTGTGGGCTCCAGCAGACTTTTCCCTCCCAAAAGTCAGACAGACCTAGATTTAAAACATGTTTTAAATCTTCCCGCCGGACCCAGTTGGGAAGTCCGCTCGTCTGTTTGCAGGTCCGGCGGACTTTCCAAATGAACGGACTTGCTCACAGACGGACTAAAGTCCGTTCATTTTGAACGTGACTCCAGGTATGACGGGACTAGTGAAGGAAGTCAATCTCGTTGCTTTCATCGGCGAGATTGACACCTTGCGAGCCCCGACGCCTGTTATGGATTTTGAGGGTAAGCCCCTACGCCGAAAAAACGGTGTGGGGGTCCCCCCAAAGTCCATACCAGACCCTTATCCGAGCATGCAGCCCGGCCAGTCAGGAAAGGGGATGGGACGAGCGAGTGCCCAGGATCGCAGGTTTCCATTAATCAGAGGGGGCGGGGTCACCCGCGCGTCACTGAGGAAGCCCGGGTTTCCCCTTGCATCAGAGGTAGGCGGGGTCACGTGACAGGTGGCCCCGTCTTCCTCAGCTAAGAGACCTGTCAGGCTGCTGAGATTCCCGCAGTGTCTCCGGTGGAGACAGGATCAACATGGAGACAAGGTGCTTTGGGGGGCTACCCCCAAAGCACCCTCCCAATGTTGAGGGCATGTGGCCTGGTATGGCATTTTTTTGTTAAATTTGGCGTGGAGTTGGATATCTGGGGGGAACCCCACGTCATTTATTTTTTTTTATTTGACTGGGGGGTTCCCCTTAATATCCATATCAGACCTGAAGGGCCTGGTAATTGAATTTGGGGAGACCCCCACGCATTTTTTTTTATAAATGACTTTCAATGACTGTTCTCTGTATTACCGGGAGCAGACAATTCATTATAGCCGCGAGTGCTTTTAAATTACTTTTTTTCCTTCAGAAATTACACTTTGTGCAGGGACAGTTCTAAGAACGGGAAACATGCGCCCCTTTACAGGCATACTATACACACCCCCTAGGTACGAAATTTAAAGAAATATTACACTTTTATTGTTTCACTTTAAGCATTATTAAAATCACTCCCGAAAAAATGGCTGTTTTTAAAACTTTTCATGATAATAACTTGCATATAAGCCTTTAAAATTAGCACTTTAGATTTTTCATGTTCGAGTTCCATAGACTTTAACGGTGTTCGGATGTTCAAACGAATGTATTGCCTGTTTGCATGTTCTGATGCAAAGCGAACTGGGGGGGTGTTCGGCTCATCCCTAATGAGGAATGTGTGTTTTGTCAAAACTTTGTGTGAAGCAGCCCTCATAAAGTTGACATTTCCTGTTTTGGACCCTCCACATGCCCAACAAGGTACAACTTGAATTGTTTGATTTTTGGTATCACTGATCATGGCCAGAGCCTTGGACATTTGATCTTTTCGGTTTACCCTGCATTCTTTTATTTGGCAAGAGTGTGTGTTCCTGATCAACAAGTGGGAGCACTTGAGGCATACATGAAGAGACAGAATCAATCACACTAGTGGGTGTGTCCTTTACTGGGTAGGTGTGCTATCGATCCTACCTATGTTATATAAAGGCCTGCATTTGTGGCGGTTGCTTTGCCTGAGAAGAGGCCAGAATCTTTGCTCACAGTACTTGTATTTGTTATAAATGTTTTGCTTTTTTGGGGGAGAGGAGAGAGCTAGTGTGCATACCCACCCACTCACCACTAAGGCTGTGGTTTGATGATTGCTTTGTCTGTTTGCTGGAATAATTTTGCATTTTGGCCCTCAAAAGTGTATTTTTGTGGGCATGGCTTCCAAATTGTGTGTCTTTGTCCAGACTGACCATCGGTTTATCGTTTGTGAGCCTCAGCGGACCCCCAATCTTGTTCTAGTTACTTATAAATCTCACATGTTAGACTCCTAATGTTAATCTAGTTAATGTAATGGTTTAGATGAAAATGGAGCTTCCTGCTAACCCTAGCCATAAATATATGTGTGTGAATTGGGGGGGGGGGGGGGGGGTGATGTAGTTATTTCACTGCCTATCATTCTATCAAATTTTATATCTTGTCTGCTTTGTTTGTTTAATCCTGCACTTAAACGTTTGATGGGGGTGGGGTGGTGAGAGTTGTTATACCCTAAAATGTTTGGCATGGTTAGTGCTAGCCTTATTTTGGTCCCTGCTGTACACTATGAAATTTAATGTGTGTCCAATTTAAAGCGGAGTTCCACCCAAAAGAGGAACCTCCTCTTAATTGACTTCTCCTCCCCTCTGGTGCCACATTTCCAGTGTGTGTACACATGTATATAGAATGTTGAGCTATTATTCACAAACTGCTTGTGATCTCATAATAGTGATGCACTTAAAGCGGGGTTCCAGCGACCATTCCTATTTATTTTTTTGCAGTCATTGAGATAAATGTAAACGATAAATAAACCCCCTTTTTAGTTTTTTTTATGTTGTTGCTGTCCGTTTTCGTTCTAAAAAAAGATTGTGGCCATTCCCATCTTGCTTGTGGGCATGTGAAGCCCACAAGCATGGATTTCTGGGATATGGTGAATGCTGAGCTCCCAGCATTCACTGCTATTTCCCGTGCATGCTCAGCGTTTACAGTGAGCAGCGCCGCAAACTTGAGGGGTTGCCATCACAGCGGCGGCGTCGAAATCCTGCGAGAACTCGCAGCAGGCATCCGCAATGACTCCTGGGAATAATGACAGGAGCTCCCAGGAGACATTGCTCGAATAAAGGAAATTACGTTATACCCGCAGATTACCCACCCATATCCGCAGAGAGCTAAGACAGGAAGCAGAGGAGGACTTCTGCAAAAACACAGGTACAAAAAAATAAATAAAATATCCGTTTATTACTGAATAGATTTATGGCATGTGATTAAGCAAAACATGTAAAATGGGGTGAAGCTCTGCTTTAAAAAGAAATTACAGTATATAATATATATGTGCAAAATACATATACATACAAAACATATACAACTCCTAAAAAGTGCTTGTGCATCCGTGAATTTCAAACAAAGCGATAAAAATGTGCATATATATATATAAGTCCATATATTCAACAAAAAAGTGAGTTTAAAACAGATAAAGTGACAGGTGCCTTCATGCATCAGTGCTCTCCTCCCCCATCAGATGTACCCTCACCTTAAGGCCCCTTTCACACTGGGGCGGGAGCGGCGTCGGCGGTAAAGCGGTGTGACAGACCTAGCCGGGACAGAGGCTGTTGGAGGGGACTGAATGCGAGCCTCTTGCCTTGCGATTATGGGCCCTGGCATTTGGGGGAACGGTGCTCTTTGAGCTGCATGCCTGGGGACCCCTGAGCTGGTGTTACTTGGATTCAGGTCCATGCTGGCCCCCACAGACACATAGACTCTGTATATGTATTTGCCATATTAGCAATAGACTGAATGACACTGTTGGGACACAAGCTGTCAGATGCTAATGTCATCAACTCCAGCCACCTGTCTGTTGTGTAAATGAGTATAGTCTGGCTTGTAAGAGTATTCCACACATTGTTGTTTGTGCTAATTAACCCTGTGTTGATGTTTATTGAATGACCATTCAATAGCTAAGAGCCGAAAAGTCTTACCCTGAAAAGTCTCATCTCTCAGTCAACTAGTCTGGGTCAATGATTAGATAATTAGCTCATGCTAATTAGGTTAGGTTTTAGTCATCCGGCTGTATATATTTGTGTGACATCTCAAATAAAAAGTTATTCCTGATGTACTCCAAGACTGGTGTTGTCTAGTTCTTGGGGGTTCCTATAGCCAGATCCATTGGACTCATGTTCCAGGACTTAGGAAGCATTTACGGCGGACACCTTGAGTACAGGATTCGTCACAAGCGGTTTTAGCGCCGATTTACCGCCGTCTTAGCGGCGCTATTCGGCCGCTAGCGGTGCAGTTTTTACTTCCGCTAGCGCCCGAAAAAGGGTTAAAACTGCCTGCAAAGTGGCGCTGCAGCGGGGCTTTGCCGGCGGTATAGCCGCGCTGCCCCATTGATTTCAATGGGTAGGAGCGGTTTAGGAGCGGTAAATACACCGCTCCAAAGATGCTGCTAGCGGGACTTTTTTGACCGCCCTGCTAGCGCACCGCTCCAGTGTGAAAGCCCTCCGGCTTTTACACTGGAGTGAATGGGGCCGTTTTTTTTCAGGCGCTTTACAGGCGCTATTTTTAGTGCTGTAGCGCCTGAAAAACGCCTCCGTGTAGAAGGGGCCTAAGGACTTCGGATTTGAGCCTGAAGTGTTAACAGTGGCTGATCTGGATCTCTCCTTATGCCCGGCTGCTGCACATGGATCCTTCTCACTGTGACTCTCTTTCCACCATAGACTCCACAGCTGTCTCTTAATTATATCCACCAAGCCTCCTCAGGTTCACATATAAAAAGGCATACCATAGTGTAATACTGCTTTAAAACTTTAATCCTTTTGAAACATGTTATACATTCAACTCACATTTCCACGAATAAAAACACTCATGTAGTGCATGTAGCAGTGAGGGGGGATAGGAAAAACCTATACCCCGGATCTGCAGCCCCAGTGTATGCGGCGTGCGGACTCTCCTATTCCTCCTCTCTTCGCTACCAAACTCCTCCTCAAACAGTCAGATTCCTACCGGTTTCGTCACACAGCTCGTGACTTCTTCTGGGATTTCTCGATTAGGAGATCGCAAGCAGTTGGAGATTAATAGCGCAACATTCTATATACATGTGTACACACATAGGTGTGTGCACGAGCACTGTTTAGGAGGTGTATATGTTTGTTTGTTTATGGATTCTGCACATATATATTTTAAAGATCATCACTATTAAGAGATCGCAAGTAGTTTGCGATTAATAGCTCAACACTCTATACATATGTGTACACACACAGGTGTATAATACATTCAGTTTTTGGTTATTCACACTGTGGGGAGGTGTGGGAAGTGTCAGCAGCTGAGATACATTTAGCTTATAGTTTCAATACTAGCAGCGCACAAGGTCCAACCCATTTTGTCTTTTGAGCAGGGCCCTTCTAACCATATTGTAAAGTGCTGTGAAAAATGTTGCACCATAAATGCCAATCAATTTTTTGGGGCAAAGAAACTGAATGTACAAACTAGCGTTCCTATTGTCCAAATAAAATGTAGAATCAGTTTTGAGTGTTTTTTTTTGTTGATTAATAAAATATTTTATAAGTGGAATGTATTATTAACACACCTTTCAATCTCTATTAAATCTATGTGGCTACAAAATATTTTTTTCCTCCACACATGCATGTTAAATAGAGTAAAAAGAGTAAAGCCCTAGATAGATCGAAATTTGTTCGGTTTCTGCTGAACCCGCAAAATTTTGACCCTTCTTTAGACGGATTAAGAGTTTTAAAGTGGAAATAAAGGCTATATCTATATAGGTCTTCTTGCCACCCCCTCCCACCTAAGCTGTATACTGCTGGTAAAAAAGGTCTGTGTAAATACCATTTTCAATCTGTCCCTGTGTGGTCATATGATGCAGAATCTCCCCTGAGTTATAGAGATCCCTACAACACGACAAAATTCTAGGAGCCGTGACATTAGCTGGTTTCCACTGCCCATCTGTTGTTGACCACTCCCTATTCTCGCCTGCAGAAACCCCTCCATTACATAGGGGAGCTGGCTCTTCTGCATCATGTGATTGTACCGGAGCAGATTGAAAAAACTTATTTACACACATTCTTTTTACCAACAGTATACAGCATAGGTAGGAGATCCTTGGCCCCAAGAGGCTGCATATTTGCGTGAATTGCGATCAATACAGCTGTGCGGAGAGTGTACATCCTGCACGCTCCCTGCACAGTTACCGGCGCCTAACTGAAAGCATAGTCACGCTTGCAATCGGGAGTTTTCGGATCACGTGACCGCTGTGACAGCCAATCACAGTGGCCATGTTATCTTAAGCCCCGCCTCACAGCAGCCTTAACCTCTTAAAGGGCTGGGAGGTGCCAGCGTGAAGAGGTTAAGCAATGTGGCTCACAGCAGGGGTCCGGTGTGTCCCCGTTCACCATTTCAGGTCCGATTTCAGCCCGAATTTTGGTCTGAATTTGAACCTGAAACAGACCAAAAGATGCACAGGGCTCCTGTGCAAATTCGCACTGGAGCTGCAGCGGAGATATGTGAACCAGCTCCATAGAGAGCCAGTCAAAATCTCCCTTTATTGCGAAACTGCATCCAATTCACAATAGTGTAAACCCAGCCTTCATGTTGATTACCTGGAACACCAGATTGATCCTCTGTGTCCTTTCTTTAGTTGTGGTCATATGTGCTTTGTTTTGTTTTTTTATTTAGTCTTTGTTCAGGCGTTGACTATTTCAGGAAACTCCTTTAAGTAAGATTTCCACATCCGTTAGCTCTCTCAGTGGCAGTTGCCCACCCTTCAGTTAGAGCCCTTTCACACTGAGCCGCGGGCTGCATTAGCGGTAAAGTGCCACAAGTTTTAGCGGCGCTTTACCATTGATTATTCGGCCGATATTGGGGCGATTTTAACCCCTGCTAGCAGCCGAAGAAAGGGTTAAATTCATCCTAAAAGCGCCAAAGTGCTTTGCAGGCACTTCGGCAGCAGTGCCAATTCATTTCAATGGGCAGAGGCGGTGGAGGAGCGCTGTACACCACTCCTCCATGACCCCAAAGATGCTGCTTGCAAGACTTTTTTTTTTTTAACGTCCTACCAGCGCAGCGCCTCTGCGTGAAAGCCCTCAGGCTTTCACACTGGGGCTGCAGGGGTGGTGTTTTCAGATGCTTTACAGGCGCTATTTTTAGCCCTTTAGCGCCTGAAAAATGCCTCAGTGTGAAAGGGGTCTTAGACTGTTTTTCGACATCCCAAATATCTATAAAATTACTATATTCATGTATCCCTCATTAAGACATTAATCACTTCAATATCCGCCCCCCCTTCCTGCCCAGGCCAATTTTCAGCTTTCAGCGCCGTTTCATTTTAAATGACAATTGCGCGGTCATCCAACACTGTACCCAAACAAAATATTTATAATTTTGTTCCCACAAATAGAGCTTTCTTTTGGTGGTATTTGATCACCACTGGGTTTTTTTTTTTTTTTTGCTAATCAAAACAAAAGACCAAAAAAAACATTTTTCTTGGTTTCGGTTATAAAATTTTGTAAATAAGTACGTTTTCTCTTTCACTGATGGTACTGATGGGTGCTGATTAGGGATGGGCCCGGTGCTCGATGCGAACCCATGTTCGCATCGAACACCGGGTGTTCGCTCGCTCGGCGAGCCCAGAACTATTTTGGCCGCTCGCATCACGTTCGTGTGATGCGAGCGGCCCCGCAATGCATTGCGGCCGGCGCGGCCGGCGCAGTGCATTGCTGGCTGATGATTGGCCAAGCATGCACTGTGACCCCGCATGCTTGGCCAATCACAGCGCCGGAAACTCGAAGAGCCATAATTGGCTACAGGCAGGACGCCTGTAGCCAATTACAGCTCAGGGGCTTTAGTACACGCCCCCTCTTATAAAAGGCCGCCACGCCGTCGGCGCCGGTCACATGCGTTCCGGCGTTAGAGAGAGCAGGATCATTCTGTGTCACTCTGCTAGATTCAGTTAGAAAGATTTAGTTAGAGAGATTTAGTTAGAAAGATTCATTTAGAAAGATTCATTTAGAAAGAGGGGCTTGTAGTGTGTTCGTGGCAGGCAGGCACTGGCAGGCAGTGGCAGCAAACAGAGCTCCTATATTTTGTTCCCAGAAGCACCTATAGGACTTGTAGTGTGTTCGTGGCAGGCAGGCAGTGGCAGCAAACAGAGCTCCTATATTTTGTTCCCAGAAGCACCTATAGGACTTGTAGTGTGTTCGTGGCAGGCAGGCAGTGGCAGCAAACAGAGCTCCTATATTTTGTTCCCAGAAGCACCTATAGGACTTGTAGTGTGTTCGTGGCAGGCAGGCACTGGCAGCAAACAGAGCTCCTATATTTTGTTCCCAGAAGCACCTATAGGACTTGTAGTGTGTTCGTGGCAGGCAGGCACTGGCAGCAAACAGAGCTCCTATATTTTGTTCCCAGAAGCACCTATAGGACTTGAAGTGTGTTAGTCCCATCACACAGAGCTATATTTTCTTCCCAGAAGCACCTATAGGACTTGTAGTGTGTTAGTCCCATCACACAGAGATCATATATTTTGTTCCCAGAAGCACCTATAGGACTTGAAGTGTGTTAGTCCCATCACACAGAGCTATATTTTCTTCCCAGAAGCACCCATAGGACTTGAAGTGTGTTAGTCCCATCACACAGAGATCATATATTTTGTTCCCAGAAGCACCTATAGGACTTGAAGTGTGTTAGTCCCATCACACAGAGCTATATTTTCTTCCCAGAAGCACCTATAGGACTTGAAGTGTGTTAGTCCCATCACACAGAGATCATATATTTTGTTCCCAGAAGCACCTATAGGACTTGAAGTGTGTTAGTCCCATCACACAGAGCTATATTTTCTTCCCAGAAGCACCTATAGGACTTGTAGTGTGTTAGTCCCATCACACAGAGATCATATATTTTGTTCCCAGAAGCACCTATAGGACTTGTAGTGTGTTAGTCCCATCACACAGAGATCATATATTCTGTTCCCAGAAGCACCTATAGGACTTGTAGTGTGTTAGTCCCATCACACAGAGCTATATTTTGTTCCCAGAAGCACCTATAGGACTTGAAGTGTGTTAGTCCCATCACACAGAGATCCTATATTTTGTTCCCAGAAGCACCTATAGGACTTGTAGTGTGTTAGTCCCATCACACAGAGATCATATATTTTGTTCCCAGAAGCACCTATAGGACTTGAAGTGTGTTAGTCCCATCACACAGAGCTATATTTTCTTCCCAGAAGCACCTATAGGACTTGTAGTGTGTTAGTCCCATCACACAGAGATCATATATTTTGTTCCCAGAAGCACCTATAGGACTTGAAGTGTGTTAGTCCCATCACACAGAGCTATATTTTCTTCCCAGAAGCACCTATAGGACTTGAAGTGTGTTAGTCCCATCACACAGAGATCCTATATTTTGTTCCCAGAAGCACCTATAGGACTTGAAGTGTGTTAGTCCCATCACACAGACCTATATTTTCTTCCCAGAAGCACCCATAGGACTTGTAGTGTGTTAGTCCCATCACACAGAGATCCTATATTTTGTTCCCAGAAGCACCTATAGGACTTGAAGTGTGTTAGTCCCATCACACAGACCTATATTTTGTTCCCAGAAGCACCTATAGGACTTGAAGTGTGTTAGTCCCATCACACAGAGCTATATTTTCTTCCCAGAAGCACCCATAGGACTTGTAGTGTGTTAGTCCCATCACACAGACCTATATTTTCTTCCGAGAAGCACCCATAGGACTTGAAGTGTGTTAGTCCCATCACACAGAGATCCTATAGTTTGTTCCCAGAAGCACCTATAGGACTTGAAGTGTGTTAGTCCCATCACACAGAGCTATATTTTCTTCCCAGAAGCACCTATAGGACTTGAAGTGTGTTAGTCCCATCACACAGAGATCCTATATTTTGTTCCCAGAAGCACCTATAGGACTTGAAGTGTGTTAGTCCCATCACACAGACCTATATTTTGTTCCCAGAAGCACCTATAGGACTTGAAGTGTGTTAGTCCCATCACACAGAGATCCTATATTTTGTTCCCAGAAGCACCTATAGGACTTGAATTGTGTTAGTCCCATCACACAGAGATCCTATATTTTGTTCCCAGAAGCACCTATAGGACTTGAAGTGTGTTAGTCCCATCACACAGACCTATATTTTCTTCCCAGAAGAACCCATAGGACTTGTAGTGTGTTAGTCCCATCACACAGAGCTATATTTTGTTCCCAGAAGCACCTATAGGACTTGAAGTGTGTTAGTCCCATCACACAGAGATCCTATATTTTGTTCCCAGAAGCACCTATAGGACTTGAAGTGTGTTAGTCCCATCACACAGACCTATATTTTCTTCCCAGAAGCACCCATAGGACTTGAAGTGTGTTAGTCCCATCACACAGAGATCCTATATTTTGTTCCCAGAAGCACCTATAGGACTTGTAGTGTGTTAGTCCCATCACACAGAGTTCCTATATTTTGTTCCCAGAAGCACCTATAGGACTTGAAGTGTGTTAGTCCCATCACACAGAGCTATATTTTCTTCCCAGAAGCACCTATATGACTTGTAGTGTGTTAGTCCCATCACACAGACCTATATTTTGTTCCCAGAAGCACCTATAGGACTTGAAGTGTGTTAGTCCCATCACACAGAGATCCTATATTTTGTTCCCAGAAGCACCTATAGGACTTGAATTGTGTTAGTCCCATCACACAGAGATCCTATATTTTGTTCCCAGAAGCACCTATAGGACTTGAAGTGTGTTAGTCCCATCACACAGACCTATATTTTCTTCCCAGAAGAACCCATAGGACTTGTAGTGTGTTAGTCCCATCACACAGAGCTATATTTTGTTCCCAGAAGCACCTATAGGACTTGAAGTGTGTTAGTCCCATCACACAGAGATCCTATATTTTGTTCCCAGAAGCACCTATAGGACTTGAAGTGTGTTAGTCCCATCACACAGACCTATATTTTCTTCCCAGAAGCACCCATAGGACTTGAAGTGTGTTAGTCCCATCACACAGAGATCCTATATTTTGTTCCCAGAAGCACCTATAGGACTTGTAGTGTGTTAGTCCCATCACACAGAGTTCCTATATTTTGTTCCCAGAAGCACCTATAGGACTTGAAGTGTGTTAGTCCCATCACACAGAGCTATATTTTCTTCCCAGAAGCACCTATATGACTTGTAGTGTGTTAGTCCCATCACACAGAGATCTTATATTTTGTTCCCAGAAGCACCTATAGGACTTGAAGTGTGTTAGTCCCATCACACAGAGCTATATTTTCTTCCCAGAAGCACCTATAGGACTTGAAGTGTGTTAGTCCCATCACACAGAGATCCTATATTTTGTTCCCAGAAGCACCTATAGGACTTGAAGTGTGTTAGTCCCATCACACAGACCTATATTTTCTTCCCAGAAGCACCCATAGGACTTGTAGTGTGTTAGTCCCATCACACAGAGATCCTATATTTTGTTCCCAGAAGCACCTATAGGACTTGAAGTGTGTTAGTCCCATCACACAGACCTATATTTTGTTCCCAGAAGCACCTATAGGACTTGAAGTGTGTTAGTCCCATCACACAGAGATCCTATATTTTGTTCCCAGAAGCACCTATAGGACTTGAAGTGTGTTAGTCCCATCACACAGAGCTATATTTTCTTCCCAGAAGCACCCATAGGACTTGTAGTGTGTTAGTCCCATCACACAGAGCTATATTTTGTTCCCAGAAGCACCTATAGGACTTGAAGTGTGTTAGTCCCATCACACAGAGATCCTATATTTTGTTCCCAGAAGCACCTATAGGACTTGAAGTGTGTTAGTCCCATCACACAGAGATCATATATTTTGTTCCCAGAAGCACCTATAGGACTTGAAGTGTGTTAGTCCCATCACACAGAGCTATATTTTCTTCCCAGAAGCACCTATAGGACTTGAAGTGTGTTAGTCCCATCACACAGAGATCCTATATTTTGTTCCCAGAAGCACCTATAGGACTTGAAGTGTGTTAGTCCCATCACACAGACCTATATTTTCTTCCCAGAAGCACCCATAGGACTTGTAGTGTGTTAGTCCCATCACACAGAGATCCTATATTTTGTTCCCAGAAGCACCTATAGGACTTGAAGTGTGTTAGTCCCATCACACAGACCTATATTTTGTTCCCAGAAGCACCTATAGGACTTGCAGTGTGTTAGTCCCATCACACAGAGATCCTATATTTTGTTCCCAGAAGCACCTATAGGACTTGAAGTGTGTTAGTCCCATCACACAGAGCTATATTTTCTTCCCAGAAGCACCCATAGGACTTGTAGTGTGTTAGTCCCATCACACAGAGCTATATTTTGTTCCCAGAAGCACCTATAGGACTTGAAGTGTGTTAGTCCCATCACACAGAGATCCTATAGTTTGTTCCCAGAAGCACCTATAGGACTTGAAGTGTGTTAGTCCCATCACACAGACCTATATTTTCTTCCCAGAAGCACCCATAGGACTTGAAGTGTGTTAGTTCCATCACACAGAGATCCTATATTTTGTTCCCAGAAGCACCTATAGGACTTGAAGTGTGTTAGTCCCATCACACAGACCTATATTTTGTTCCCAGAAGCACCTATAGGACTTGAAGTGTGTTAGTCCCATCACACAGAGATCCTATATTTTGTTCCCAGAAGCACCTATAGGACTTGAAGTGTGTTAGTCCCATCACACAGACCTATATTTTGTTCCCAGAAGCACCTATAGGACTTGAAGTGTGTTAGTCCAATCACACAGAGATCCTATATTTTGTTCCCAGAAGCACCTATAGGACTTGAAGTGTGTTAGTCCCATCACACAGAGATCCTATATTTTGTTCCCAGAAGCACCTATAGGACTTGAAGTGTGTTAGTCCCATCACACAGACCTATATTTTGTTCCCAGAAGCACCTATAGGACTTGAAGTGTGTTAGTCCCATCACACAGAGATCCTATATTTTGTTCCCAGAAGCACCTATAGGACTTGAAGTGTGTTAGTCCCATCACACAGAGATCCTATATTTTGTTCCCAGAAGCACCTATAGGACTTGAAGTGTGTTAGTCCCATCACACAGAGATCCTCTATTTTCTTTGCAGAAGCACCCATAGGACTTCTAGTGTGTTAGTGGCATCACACAGAGCTCCTATATTTTCTTCTCAGCAGCACCCACAGGACTTCTAGTGTGTTAGTGGCATCACACAGAGCTCCTATATTTTCTTTGCAGAAGCACCCATAGGACTTCTAGTGTGTTAGTGGCATCACACAGAGCTCCTATATTTTCTTCTCAGCAGCACCCACAGGACTTCTAGTGTGTTAGTGGCATCACACAGAGCTCCTATATTTTCTTTGCAGAAGCACCCATAGGACTTCTAGTGTGTTAGTGGCATCACACAGAGCTCCTATATATTCTTCTCAGCATCACCCACAGGACTACCGACTACAATGGCTGGAAGACCGCCAAGGGGAGGCAGAGCGTGCAGAGCCAAGAACACAGGGCAGGCAGGCTCTGTTTCTAGTGGACGTGGCCGTGGCCGTGGACGTGGTCGTGCATCGTCATCAGCACGTGGCCATGGGACACGCGCGTCTTTGTTTTCGGCAGCTGGACATGTGGAGCCGCATCATGCTGAAGGCTTGGTAGAATGGATGACCAAGCCCTCCTCATCCTCCTCATCCTCTCTCACCCAGGCTCAGGGTACTGGCAGAGCAGCTGCCAACGCGTACTCAATGGCATCATCAGCCACCCCTTCCCTAGACCCACCATGTCCTCCTGAGGAGTCCCCCGAACTCTTTGAGCACAGTGTTGGGTACATGCTCCAGGAGGATGCACAACGATTCGAAGGCTCGGATGATGATACCCAGCTTGAGGAATCTGGCAGTACTGTTCCACCAGCTGCAGCTTACTGCCAGGTTTTCTCTAGTGGTGAAGAGGGAGGGGATGATGAGGTCACTGACTCCACGTGGGTGCCTGAAGGGAGAGAGGATGAGGAAGAGGACGAGGAGGAGGAGGATGCGGCGTCACATGTCCAACGAGGCAGGATGCCCCCTGGAGGCCAGGTAGAGGCCAGCACAGCAACTGTACAACACCACAGAGCTCCGCCTGTGCAGGGCACTGCCTCTGCACGTTATCAGAAAAGTTCTTTGGTGTGGGCCTTTTTTGAGACGAGTGCATCAGATCGCACCACTGCTATTTGCAATATTTGTCTCAAGCGTATCTCGCGTGGCCAAAACATCAGCCGCTTGGGCACCACAAGCATGACCAGACATATGTCGACCTGCCATGCAGCTCGTTGGCAGGCACACATAAAAGACCCACACCAAAGAACTAAGCGGACCTCTCCTTGCTCCTCATCAGCTGGGATCTCCATCCCCACTACACCTTCAGTCCTCTCTGAAAGCTGCTCTGAGAGGACTGAAGGTGTAGAATTAGGTGTGTCACAACCAAGTACTTGCAGTACACCGACGTCCGATTGCAGCAGGCAAATTTCCCTGCCCCAGCTGCTGGACCGTAGAAAGAAGTACACTCCCAGCCATCCACATGCCCAGCGGTTGAATGCTAGCTTGGCTAAATTGCTAGCACTTCAACTGCTGCCTTTTCAGTTGGTAGACTCGGCCCCCTTCCGTGAGTTTGTTCAATGTGCGGTTCCTCAGTGGCAGGTTCCCAAACGCCACTTTTTCTCACGGAAGGCGATTCCGTCTCTCTACCGGCATGTGGAAGGCAATGTCCATGCCTCGCTGGACAGGGCGGTCAGCGGTAAGGTGCATATTACCGCTTACTCATGGTCCAGCAGGCATGGACAGGGACGGTACCTTTCTTTCACGGCCCATTGGGTCACTCTATTGGCAGCTGGGAGGGATGCAGGACAAGGTGCAGTAGTGTTGGAGGTTGTTCCGCCACCACGCCTCCAAAACGCTACTACTGCTACTGGTTGTGACACACCTCTCTCCTCCACCCCCTCCCTCTTCTTCTTCCTCCAGTGCTCTGTCCTTGGAACCAGCGGTGCTCCGTAGGCGTACAAGGGGCTATGCAAGTACGCAGGCAAAAAGATGCCATGCCGTGCTTGCGCTGGTGTGTTTGGGGGACAGGAGCCACACTGGGCCAGAGGTTCTGGCAGCTCTGCACGGGCAGGCCGAGAGGTGGTTGACGCCACGTCAGCTTAAGCCAGGAATGGTCGTTTCTGACAATGGCACCAACCTCCTCTCCGCCCTGCGACAGGGGCAGCTCACCCATGTGCCCTGCATGGCTCACGTCCTCAACCTGGTGGTGCAGCGGTTCTTGGGCAGGTTCCCAGGCTTACAGGATGTCCTGAGGCAGGCCAGGAAAGTCTGTGTGCATTTCCGCCGATCTTATAATGCCAGTGCTCGGCTGACTGAGCTGCAAAAGGAGCTGAACCTGCCCAAGAACCGCCTAATATGTGACATGCCCACCAGGTGGAACTCAACGTTGGCCATGCTGCAGCGACTGCACACGCAGCAGAGGGCCATCAATGAGTACCTTTGCGACTACGGCACCAGGACAGGGTCAGGGGAGCTTGGTTTTTTTTCCCCACGTCAGTGGAGCATGATCAGGGATGCATGCACTGTCCTCTCACCATTTGAGGAGGCCACGAGGATGGTGAGCAGTGACAGTGCATGCATCAGTGACACTGTACCTCTTGTCCACCTGTTGGAGCATACGCTGCGTGGGATAATGGACAGGGCACTTGAGGCAGAACAGAGGCAGGAAGAGGAGGACTTCCTTGCCTCTCAAGGCCCCCTTTATCCGGACAGTGTTCCTTCTGCCCCACCCATCACACAGGAAGAGGATGAGGAGGAGGAGGAGGAGGAGGAGGATTGTGTGAGCATGGAGGTGGAGCCTGGCACTCAGCATCAGCAGCAGCAGCAGCAGCAGTCTTTTAGGGATGATGTACAGTCCCAACAAACCAGTGGACTTGTACGTGGCTGGGAGGAGGTGGCTGGCGATCATGTCATCCTCAGTGACCCAGAAGACTCCGGACCGAATGCCTCAGCTAACCTACGCTGCATGGCCTCCCTGATCCTGCAAAGCCTGCGGAAGGATCCTCGTGTTCTTCGGATCAAGGAGAGGGACCATTACTGGCTGGCCACTCTCCTTGATCCACGGTACAAGGGTAAGGTTGCGGACCTTATCTTGCCGTCGCAGAGGGAGCAGAGGATGAGACATCTCAGGGAGGCCTTGCAGAAAGGTCTGTGCAACGCGTTCCCAGAAACTGGGAGGTTACAAACTCCTGGTCCTGGGCGACGAGTTGCTGAGGCTTCGGTCAGTAGCAGAAGGAGCGGTGGGGAAGGTGGACGTCTGACCGATGCGTTCAGACAATTTTTTAGTCCGCAGCCCCAAGGTATGATCGGTTCCAGCAACCATCGCCAGCGTCTGATATACATGGTGCAGGAATACCTTGGGGCAAGGTCAGACTTGGACACCTTTCCCACCGAAAATCCTCTGGCTTACTGGGTCCTGAGGATGGATCACTGGCCAGAGCTTGCACAGTATGCAATTGAGCTACTGGCCTGTCCTGCCTCCAGCGTTCTTTCCGAACGCACATTCAGTGCTGCTGGAGGATTTGTCACCGATCATAGGGTGCGCCTGTCCACCGCCTCGGTTGATCGACTGACCTTCATCAAAATGAATCAGTCTTGGATCACCACCAGCTACCAGGCACCTGAAGCGGATATAACGGAATAATTTATAATGTCACATCCCTTCAAGACTGCCTATGCTGATGCTGAGTGACTGTCCTCTTATGTTCACTGACTATCCTCTTCCTCCTCCTCAATGATCCATGCCACCACACCAGTGCCTAAGGCACAATTTTTCAGCCCCTGTTTAACAGGGGCGTGTACATACAATTTTTATAAAAAAATGCTTCGCAACACGTGTGACTGCTGTGCTCCAAGTACAGTATCTGTGAGGGCTTGCAGTGTTGTGGCACCAGCACCAGTGCCTAAGGCACAATTTTTCAGCCCCTGTTTAACAGGGGCGTGTACTTACAATTTTTTTAAAAAATGCTTCGCAATACGTGTGACTGCTGTGCTCCAAGTACAGTATCTGTGAGGGGTTGCAGTGTTGTGGCACCAGCACCAGTGCCTAAGGCACAATTTTTCAGCCCCTGTTTAACAGGGGCGTGTACTTACAATTTTTTAAAAAAATGCTTCGCAACACGTGTGACTGCTGTGCTCCAAGTACAGTATCTGTGAGGGGTTGCAGTGTTGTGGCACCAGTGCCTAAGGCACAATTTTTCAGCCCCTGTTTAACAGGGGCGTGTACTTACAATTTTTAAAAAAAATGCTTCGCAACACGTGTGACTGCTGTGCTCCAAGTACAGTATCTGTGAGGGGTTGCAGTGTTGTGGCACCAGCACCAGTGCCTAAGGCACAATTTTTCAGCCCCTGTTTAACAGGGGCGGGTAATTACAAATCTTGATCTAATAGTTCACAGCAGGGCCCATTCCTGCGCCCACCAAGAGTAACTATGAGGGCCTACAGTCTTGTGGCAACACCGTCCACCACCACCGCCAAAGGCCCAATTTTTCTGCCCTGTTCATCAGGTGCTTGCAATTACAAATCTTGATCTAATAACTCACAGCAGGGCCCATTCCTGCGCCCACCAAGAGTAACTGTGAGAGCTTACAGTCTTGTGGCAACACCGTCCACCACCACCACCACCCCCAATTTTTCTGCCCTGTTCAACAGGTGCATGCAATTACAAATCTTGATCTATTAACTCACAGCAGGGCCCATTCCTGTGCCCACCAGTCTTACGCCAGGCCCCTACTTTCAAACATCCAACTTACAAACGACTCCTACTTGCAAATGGAAAGAGAAAACAGGAAGTGAGAGGAAATCTACCCCTAGGAAGGGAAATTCTATCCTGTTAGATTTAATTTGGGAAAAAGGTATCTCCTCTCTACTGATACTTTATCACCAATCCTTGTTTCAATTAAAACCCCACTTTTCCAAAAACATTTGTCATTGGGACGGAAAGTGAGGTGACATGTTCTGAACAGATGTGCAAAGACAGCAAATGTTACAGGGGTGATAACCCCTCCCTATGTTCTCCAAAAAGCTTAAAAATAGATTTTTTTGGGATGGAGCTAAACTTCATAATGTACCTGTTCAGATTCTACTTAAGAACAAACCTAAAGCCGCAAGTGGTTTTAAATGGCTTCTTTTTTTCCTTTACAAATGTCATTTTGTGCAAGGACAGTTCTAAACACGGGAAACACATGCCACTTCACAGGCATACTTTAGACACCCCCCAGGTACCATATTTAAAGGAAAATTTCACTTTTTTTTTTTTTCACTTTATGCATCATTAAAATGACTGCTCCCGAAAAAACGTTAGTTTTTAAAAGTTCTTTTTGCATTGATATATGTCCCCTGGGGCAGGACCCGGGTCCACAAACCTGTTTTATGACATTAACATGCATATTGGCCGTTGTAATTAGCACTTTTGATTTCGAACGTTCGCGTCCATTATAACGTATAGGGTTCGAAAATTTGCGCGAACTTTCGGTCCGTTCGAAGGTTCTGGTGCGAACCGAACCCGGGGGTGTTCGGCTCATCCCTAGTGCTGATGATGAGGCACTAATATGCAGCACTGATGGGCACTGATAAGCGGTACTGATGGGCATTGATAGGTGGCACTGATGGGCATTGATAGGCGGCACTGAAAGGCACTGATAGGTGGCACTGATAGGCAGCACTGATGAGAAGACACTGACAGGCATTACTGATGGCCACTGATTGGCACCTCTAATGGGCACTGATTGGCACCTCTAATGGGCACTGATTGGCAACCCTGGTTGTCATGGGTGGGCTTACCTGGTGGGCATCCTGGGGGGGCTGTGCTGATAATCAATCTGCGCAGACCCCCCTTGTTAGGAGAGCAGCAGATCGGCTCTCCTCTACTCCATGTTTGTCAGTGCGAGTGAAATTTTTTATTTTTGTTTTGGATCGAGTAGGTAAGTTGGAAGTGAGGGTTGCAGGTGCTGGCTTAATATTTTTGTTTGTCAGTGTCAAAACCTACTGTCCAAGTATAATTATATTCCTGTGTCCTTCAATGGAATTTAACTAGTTCGGCTCAAGAGCTAATTTTTTCAATTTTGCCCACAACTTTGGCAAAAAAACTATTTTGTACCCCAGAACATTTATATATTTTCTGAAAGCAGAAGCCCTGTAGAATAAAACGATGAGAGTTGCACATTTTTTTGTCACATGATATTTGCGCAACTGTTTATTAAACACAATTTTTCAGGAAAAAGAAAAGATGAGGTTGTGTCGAATAAATAGATACCAAACATGCCAAATCTTAAAATTGTGTTCCCATGATATTGCAAAAAGTACAGTACCCAAAATCTCCATAGATGACGCTTTAAAAGCCTTTAGGCTTATCGGTTTAGCGTTAACCTGAAGCTCTTGTGTTAGAATTATTGCTCTCACTCACCACGGTTTACATACATGTACGCATCCTGGGCGTGCATTTGCGCATGTGTGCCCAGCACCGTCATTATACTGCGGCAGGTTGGCACGTTCCCGCAAATCGCCGTAGCTGTACGTCGG
The DNA here is from genome assembly GCA_028564925.1 of Lithobates sylvaticus. Taxonomy (NCBI): domain Eukaryota; kingdom Metazoa; phylum Chordata; class Amphibia; order Anura; family Ranidae; genus Lithobates; species Lithobates sylvaticus. The sequence goes on along the minus strand of CM053037.1, from coordinate 103,808,279 downwards.
CCCTTTAAACAGCTTTAGATATCCGCCGGCCACGCACGATTGTGGGCACGAGAGCCAGAACGAGGATGTGTGTGTGTAAACACCTAAATAACCATTCCGTCTGGAGAGGAGAGACAGATTGTCTGTTCCTACTAAGTTGGAACGAACGATCTGTCTCCTCCTCTGGTAAGTCACATCCCCATACAGTTAGAAACACCTAGCAGGGAACACATGTAATTTCCTTAATTGCCCCCTAGTGTTAGCCCCTTCCCTACCAGTGACATTTACACAGTAATCAGTGCATTTTTAAAGCACTGATCGCTGTATAAATGTCAATGGTCCCAAAAATGTGTCAAAAGTGTCCATCTGTCCGACGCAATGTCGCAGTCCTGCTGCGCAGATCGCCGCCATTACTGGTAAAAAAAAAAATAATAATAAAAATGCCATAAATCTATTCCCTATTTTGTAGACGCTATAACTTTTGCGCAAACCAATCAATATACGCTTATTGCAATTTTTTTTTTACCAGAAATATGTAGAAGAATATATATCGGCCTAAACTGATGAAGAAATTTTTTTTTTTTTAATTTTTTGGGGATATTTATTAAAGCAAATAGTATAAAATATATTTTTTTTTCAAAATTTTCAATGTTTATAGCGCAATAAAAAAAAAAAGCAGAGGTGATCAAATACCACCAAAAGAAAGCTCTATTTGTGGGGAAAAAAAGGACGTAAATTTTGTTTGGGTGTAGCATCTCACGACGGCGCAATTGTTAGATAAAGCGATGCAGTGCCGTATCGCAAAAAATGGCCTGTCATTAAGGGCAGAAATTCTTGGTTAACCGCTTCCCAACCGCCCACTGCATATATACGTCAGCAGAATGGCACGGGCAGGCAAAATCACGTATATATACGTGATTTTACATTTGCCTGCCTGTGGGTCGCGCTCACGCCGCCAGCGGCGCGCTCGCGACCCGGTCGGGAGCTCCGTGACCCCGGCCGCGGGACCAGCGGACCCGATCGCCACTGGTATCCCACGATCGGGTTACGGAGCTGAAGATCGGGGAGAGGTATGTGTAAACAAACCTCTCCCCGCGCTTCCTACTCTGCCTGTCATTGATTGGCTGTTCCCGGTCATCGGGAAAGCCGATCAATGACGTCAGACGTCAGCCCCGCCCCCTAATGTAAAAAAAAAAACACACACGTCACAGCTCATAACCCCTCCCCTCCCCCTAGTGGTTAACCCCTTCACTACAACTGTCATTTATACAGGAATTAATGCATTTAAATAGCATTGATTGCTGTATAAATGACAAAGGTCCCAAAAATGTGTCAAAAATGTCCGATGTGTCCGCCATAATGTCGCAGTCACAATAAAAATCGCTGATCGCCGCCATTACTAGTAAAAAAAAAAAATATTAATAAAAATGCTTTAAAACTATCCCCTATTTTGTAAACACTATAACTTTTGCGCAAACCAATCAATAATCGCTAATTGCGATTTTTTTTACCAAAAATATGTAGAAGAATACGTATCGGCCTAAACTGAGGAAAAAAAATGTTCTTTTATATATTTTTTGGGGATATTTATTATAGCAAAAAGCAAAAAATATTGCATTGTTTTCAAAATTGTCGCTCTATTTTTGTTTATAGCGCAAAAAATAAAAACCGCAGGGGTGATCAAATACCACCAAAAGAAAGCTCTATTTGTGGGAAAAAAAGGACGCTAATTTTGTTTTGGAGCCACGTCGCACGACCGCGCAATTGTCAGTTAAAGCGACGCAGTGCCGAATCGCAAAAAGGGGCCTGGTCCTTTGGCTGACAATTGGTCCGGGGCTGAAGTGGTTAAATACACTTTATTATAATTTTTTTTATTTTATTTATTTTTACTTGATTGCTATCACAAGGGGTTAATAAACCCCCATGTAATAGCATTGGGCAGGTGACAGGTACTCTTTTTGGAGACATTAGGTGTATAATAGACCCCAAACTCTCCGCTGCCCTTCACATCATCTTCACATCAGATCTGCTCGGTTACATGTGTCCCCTAGCTGTACTGGCCAGAATCTGAAAAAAAGTGACAAAACCATTGAAGGCAGAATCTTCTCAATGGGGGCACATATAACTTGACAGACCACCTAATTCTTCCCCACACTATCCAAACATTTAAAACATGTTTATCCTTTCAAGTTGAATTCCAGCATTAGCAAATAATGTCTAAACATATGCCATTACTTCCAGACCTGTGCAGTAATCCATTGTGAAACTTTGCCACTCTGCAGGAGTTTTCTTTACTAAAGACCAGTCACTGCTGCACTTTCTACTTGTGCAGGATGTCTGATACTGTATCTTCCTCACTGTAGTTTTACAATGGCAGCATGTAGTGGAAGAACCTGCTATATGCAACACAGTAATGATGTCATTACAACATTTACAAGGTAATAGCTGGGTTTGAAAATGCATTTTGTTCACACAAAGTGGATTTACAGTATGGGAGAAGGGAGGGGGGGGGGGCGTCACCCACCTATGAGACCGTGGCTGACTATACATATAAATTTGTTAAAGAAATTTGAAAAATTAATAAGATAGGATTGGAAGAAATTCAAGTGCTTAGTGAACAGTCGGCAGAAGACGCATAAAGCCCTCCCACCCATCGTCGCCGTCCTTTTAATGTGGTTAGTCCTTTTCACTTGAAAAAGGGACAATTCTATATACAGTATATAAGGACATGTGTTGTATTAGCTTGAGCAGTTATGGCTGCGTTAGATGAGGACACAGCGGCCAGAGGAGGAGGAGGAGGAGTACACGGGGGCCGGAGGAGGAGCACACAGGGGACAGTCCGGATGATCGGTGCGGCGGGGGAAAGTTGCAAGCACAGATCTCCCTGTATGGTTGAATAATGTTGCGCTGGAGTGCTAATGTGCGTGTGACCTATTAGTATTGGTCAACCATGCAATGATAAATGTTGTGTCATTAAATGATAAAATTAAAATCATTCGTTATGAAAACACATATAAATGACTAAAAACGCGTAATAATAAAATCGCGAACCACATGTAAATGAATAAAATGCGATAAAAGAAAAAGACTGAGTGTCAGTCTAAAGGCACTGGTGAGTGACCCAAATGTGGATATACAGTGATCTGATAGCAAAAGGTCAAAAAAATGTTCTAATGAACTTAGTATAAAGTGGCTATGTGCTTTGTGAATCATATGCTGGATGCGACAAAGTCCATATGGATGGTGAAGTCCTGTATGGAGTGGAATTTTTGTGCAATCATCCAGCAGCACTAGAAAGTGCTCTAAGTGCGATGGTGATGATCCGATGGCATCAAGGCCTGTAGGAATGCAGCTTACTGGAAGTCACAGACTTGGGAAGGCGTATGCGTAGGCTTCCCTCAGGGTATATATCAATGGACAGAGGATGGGCGTCCAAAAACTCTGTTGTGTTCATGCGTATTCATGTGTACCGGATTAGGGTAAAAACAGAACTCGCATGGCGTAATAACGTTTGACAAAACGATTTAATGGTAAAAAGAAGGTAAAATGCTCACATTTTAGTAGAAGAAATATGGCAAGGATTTCAATAAGTAGTAGCGTAGAGCTGATGCTGTGGTCCAACCGACGCGTTTCGTCCTCTAAGACGTCATCTGGGGTATGGACCATCAGCTCCAGCAGTACGCTTTTATTTAGAATGTGACCCCAAGTTGAATTGCGGTAAACCGGAAGTGAACGTCACTTCCAGTCCGGCCGGTCGTCAAAATCGCAACCGTATGTGTGAAAATGTAGTACTGTTCATATGTACATTAAAATGGGGATTAAAAAATGAAACTTTTAAAATTTGTATTTAGTTTTGCATTCTTTAAGATGCTGTCAGCGTCCGTTTCCTGGAAGATTATATCGCCGCTATTGTGTGGTGGCGGCATGACGTCATGCGTCGTGCGTCCAAGCATCCCCAGCGAGGTGGAGAACCAAGCCTCACTGTGGGTATGGGGACGCAGCCGCATGAGGAAAAGACATCACGGCGCATGCGCCGATGAATGGAGAACGAGTTCCGGCGGTAGCCAAGCCTCGCTTTCAATCCTTTACAGAACGATGGGGCGTGACGGCGGCTGCGCGGCCCGGCCTCGCGCCAGCAAGGAGATATGTGCTGCTGACATTCCAGACGGAAACCGGAAGTCACAGTTACGATCTCATAAATAAAAGGGTCAAATGATTGAAACAATGTGTTTATAAAAGGCAGAATTGGTGCATGAATATTATGGTAATTTAATCAACTACCCGAGAATTGCTTCAAGGTGGAATCGCATTACTAAATGATACATAAAGTTAAAAAATAAATAAAATGCAGCACGCTAGCAATGATTACATAAATTGTGTAAATATGGAAGAGATTTGTACTGTATATAAAGTTATCACATGTACTATGAAATAAACAATGAGATTAAAAATGAATAATAAATAAAAATTATAAATTAAAAAAAATTGCCATAAATGAGTGTGATTTTAATACCTAACTAATAATATTAGAAATGGGATGATAAAACATGTATATTGTAAAAAAAAAATTTTCATTGATTGATTAAGGATTAAAAATTTAAAAAAAATAGATTAAAATTACAATTAGTCAAACTGAATCGAAGTTAATTGACATGCGCCACGAAGGTAATTTGTGGGCATTATGCTTTATTGATGAAAGCGTTAATGTCCCACTCGACATTCATTCCGAGTGGAAAATAGGATTGTAATGGGTAGATCCAGAAAGTCTCAAGTCTTGATACCCCTTTAGTTTTTGCGCCGCCCCTCCAGGGTGCAGTGCATCTATCGATAATCAAGAACTGTGTGCCGCGGGGGTTTCGATTGTGGAACTGACGGTAGTGTCTCGGGACTGTATGTTTTATACTGCCTCCCTTAATTTTGGTGATATGTTCGATGACACTGGTGGTGAAAGATCGGATTGTTCTGCCTACATATTGTTTAGAGCAGGGGCACGTTATTAGGTATACCACATGGGTGGTTGAGCATGTGCAGAATTGTTTAATGGGGAATTTCTGTTTCGTGACTGTTGACATAAACTCCTTAGTTGTATGTCTGCCATTTGTATTAAGATGGCATACTGTACATTTCTTGCAAGGGTAATACCCTGTAAGGTTATGGAAAAAGGATGGTTTCACCGGTGGGTTGATGATTGTGGGAGCAATTTTACTATTGAGGGAGGGTGCTCCTTTATAAATCACCTTGGCTTTTTCTGGTAGAAGGGGGCCCAAAATTTTGTCATTTTTTAAGATTCCCCAGTGTTGTGAGAAGATAGATTTTATCTGTTTATGCTGAACTGAAAATGAGGTGAGGAAGGACCACTTAAATGTGTCATCTGAAGTTTGTCGGGGTTTGTCGATCAACAGTGAAGAGCGCTCTACCTCCAATGCTTTTTTTAGGTCTAAATCAACCTCGTGCATATCATATCCCTTCTCTTCAAAGCGTTTCCTCAAAGTATTTGCTTGTTCCTTAAAAGTATTAATATCTGTACAATTTCTGCGTAAGCGTAAAAACTGGCTCTTTGGGATGGATCGCAACCAAGAGCTATTGATTGGTATGAAGCCGTTGCCATCAGTTGGTTTGAAATAAGTGCCGAATTCAAAATGGTGTCCCAAAAGCTTAATTTCTAAGTCTAAAAAATGTATTTTAGTATTGTTTGATTCATATGTTAAGGATATGCCTCTATCATTATCGTTAAGAAATGTAAAAAAGTTCTCCAAAGAATCTAAGGAACCGTTCCATAGGAGGAGGATATCGTCAATGTAACGTGCCCACAGCACTAGCTGTGGTGCCCGAACAGCATAGACGACATCCTCCTCCCACTTGGCCATAAAGATGTTGGCCAGACTGGGGGCAAATTTGGCTCCCATGGCTACTCCTTTCTCTTGTAAATAAAACCGACCATTGAACCAAAAGTAGTTGTGGTGTGTGGCAAAATTTAAAAGTTCCATAATGAAATTGTTCTGTGACTTGACTAGGGTGGGCTCTCTTTCGAGGAAGATTTTTACTGCTTCCAAACCTTTTGAATGAGCAATACAAGTATACAGAGAGGCCATATCCGCGGTTGCCATGATATAGTCACCGTCAATATTAACTGATGAAAGGATATTAATAGCATGCTTGGTGTCCTTTAAATAGGAAGGGATTTTTTGGACAATGGGTTGAAGGTAGTGGTCAACATATTTGCCTATCCTGGATGTGACAGAGTCGATCCCACTTATGATGGGACGACCTGGAGGGTGTACACCATCTTTGTGGATTTTAGGCAAGAAATATATAGTTGGTATGCGTGGTGCCAAAGGGACAAGAAAGTCCCTTTCTTTACGGTTTAGAATGCACAAATCTGAACCCTTGGAGATGAGTTCGGTGAGTGCTCTTTTGTATGTGACAGTAGGGTCATTTGGTATTTCCTTATATGTGCTGTTGTCACTCAGGATTTTGTACATCTCTTCCATGTATGCAGATTTATCAAGTAGAACAATGCCACCGCCTTTGTTGGCAGGGCGGATGATTAGGTCTTTATTGTCACACAGAGACTTAAGGCCAGTGATGGGTAAAGTGCTATTAGTGCATTTGGGTGGGAGTTTAGCCAAGTCTTTTAAAACTAAGTCTCTGAACATGTTCAGGGCGGGGGCTAATTGTGTGGGAGGATTAAAAAGGGAGAGATTGGAGAGGCCAGAGTGGACAGTGCCTGAAGTAGCAGCCCTGGCTGGATTTCTGGTAGGGTTGGAAATGATAAACCTCTGGATATTGCCTTTGCGAATATACTTCTGAACATCGATGAATGTCTCGAATTTATTAAGTTTGCGAGAAGGTGCAAATTTAAGACCCTTGTCTAGCACCTTTTTTTCCTCATCGGTTAAAATTACACTACTCAAATTAAATACTTCTTGGCAGGTTATGTTCGCTTTCTTTTTCCGTCTCTGTAACCTCCTCCCTCCTCTGCAGCCTCTGCTATTTCTGGGCCCCTTTTTCGGTTCTGGGGGTCCCCGTGAAAATCCTGACTGGGAAAGTGATTGGCTTGATTATATCCGTATATTGGCTGATCATATTTAGCGTTGGGATACGGATAAATCACGTCATCGTAGGGTTCTCGTAACGGAAAATAGCGGTTTTGGAGGGGTAAGGGTGGGTAATTGGCATGTTGAGGATTCGAATAGTTATTAGGATATTCATAATATCTCGCGGGTGAACCCCTTTGTTGGTAATCGTCATAATTATGATAGATATTGCCTGGGTTCGTATAATTACCCCTAGGGCCCCATTGCCCCCTCCTATTTGAGTTGTTAGTATTACCTCTGCCCCTTTGTGGAGTACGGGCATTGGTAGTTGGTCCCCTCTGGAGATAGTAATTACCTTGTTGAGTACCCTTGACGGGAAGTGGTTTATTCAAAATTGGTTGTGTATTGGGAATGTCTCTATGTGCATCGCTAGTGGTTGCAATGTTAGTTTCCATGGAGGCATCTGGTGTAGACTGTTTTTGCCAGTTGAAAACTTTACATTCGAATCTCTTCTCACAACACTGGGGCATCTTAAAAAATGACAAAATTTTGGGCCCCCTTCTACCAGAAAAAGCCAAGGTGATTTATTTATTTATTTATTACAGGATTTATATAGCGCCAACAGTTTACGCAGCGCTTTACAATATAACAAGGGAGACAATACAGTTATAATACAATAAAATACAAGAGGATTAAGGGGGCCCTGCTCAGAAGAGCTTACAATCTAATAGGGTGGGGGAGGTGATACAAAAGGTTGTAACTGTGGGGAATGAGCTGATGGAAGTGGTAGAAGATTAGTTGGAGACATGATAGGCTTCCCTGAAGAGATGAGTTTTCAGGGATCGCCTGAAGGTAGCTAGAGTAGGGGATAGCCGGACAGGTTGAGGTAGCGAGTTCCAGAGGATGGGAGAGGCTCTGGAGAAATCCTGGAGACGAGCATGGGAGGAGGAAACAAGAGAGCTTGACAGGAGGAGATCTTGAGAAGAGCGGAGAGGACGGTTTGGGATATGTTTGGAGACAAGATTGGTGATGTAGCTCGGGGCAGAGCTGTGGATGGCTTTGTAAGTTGTGGTTAGTATTTTGAATTTAATTCGCTGGGTGATCGGGAGCCAGTGTAGGGATTGGAGGAGAGGGTTGGCAGACACTGAACGGTTGGTAAGGTGGATAAGTCTGGCAGCAGCATTCATGATAGACTGAAGAGGGTAGAGCCTATGGAGAGGCAGGCCAATGAGAAGGGAGTTGCAATAGTCAAGGCGAGAGATAACAAGGGAGTGAATGAGGAGCTTGGTGGTGTCATTTGTTAAAAAGGGGCGAATTTTAGAGATGTTACGGAGGTGAAGTCTACAAACTTTTGACAGCGATTGGACTTGAGGCTGAAATGACAAGTCCGAGTCTAGGATTACACCGAGTACCCTGGCGTGAGGGGAGGGACTGATGGTTGCATTGTTGATTTTGATGGAAAAGTCATGGAGGGGGGCACGGGTGGGGGGGAATATTAATAGCTCAGTTTAGAGAGATTTAATTTAAGAAAGTGGTGCGACATCCATGCTGAGATGTCAGTTAGTAAGTTAGTAATGCGAGAGGAGACTGAAGGAGTGAGGTGAGGAGTAGACAGATAGATTTGGGTGTCATCAGCGTATAAGTGGTATTGGAAGCCGTGGGTGGTTATCAAGTGACCAAGGGAGGAGGTGTAGATGGAGAAGAGAAGGGGTCCAAGAACAGAGCCTTGGGGGACCCCCACAGAAAGGGGCAACGGAGAGGAGGAGACAGAGTTGTAGGTAACACTGAAGGAGCACTGTGATAGATAGGCAGAGAACCAGGATAGAGCAGAATCTTTGAGGCCAAGGGAATGGAGTTTATTGAGAAGGAGCGGGTGGTTAACAGTATCAAAGGCTGCAGAGAGGTCAAGTAGTAGCAGTATGGAGTACTGGCTGTCGGATTTAGCAGTTAGTAAATCGTTAGTGAGTTTTAGTAAGGCAGTTTCCGTGGAGTGCTGCGAGCGAAAGCCAGACTGTAAAGGGTCAAGAAGGTTATTTTCACTGAGGTAGGAGCTAAGACGGTTGTAGACTAAGCGCTCTAGAAGTTTAGAGGAGAATGGGAGCAATGAGATGGGCCTTAAGTTATTCAGGTTGGTGGGGTCCAGGGAGGGCTTTTTAAGTATGGGAGTGATCTGCGCATGTTTTAGAGGGGAGGGGAAGGTGCCACTAGAGAGGGAGAGATTGAAGATGTGAGTGAGGGAGCATAGGATAGAAGAAGAGGGTGACCGTAGTAGTTGTGAGGGAACAGGATCCAAGGGACAATTGGTTAGGTGGGCATCTAAGAAAAGTTTTGTAACCTCTTCAATAGTAGCCAATTCAAAGGACAGGGGAGAGATTATGTCATATAGATGGTCAGTAGTAAGGATGAGCCCGGTGTTCGATTCGAACCCATGTTCGAATCGAGCACCGGGTGTTCGCTCGCTCGGCGAGCCCAGAACTATTGGGGCCGCTCGCATCAAATTTGTGTGATGCGAGCGGCCCCGCAATGCATTGCGGCCCACGCAGTGCAATGCTGGCTGATGATTGGCCAAGCATGCACTGTGACCCCGCATGCTTGGCCAATCACAGCGCCGCAGCGAGGAGAGCCATAATTGGCTACAGGCAGGATGCCTGTAGCCAATTATAGCTCAGGGGCTTTAGTACACGCCCCACGGTATAAGAGGCCGCCGCGCCGGCGGCCTCGCATATTATGTTTCAGTCAGTGTCAGCGTGTCAGTGTGCTGCTGACTGCTGACAACAATATGTGCTCTATTTCTGGGGATATGTGTGTGCATGCTGTTAGAACAGCATTGCAGTATCACATCTGGGGGGTGTCTATAGGTGGCCTGTGAAGGGGGCAGGTTTCCTGTGCTTAGAACTTTCCCTGCAAAAAAGTGTCATTTTTGCAGGAAAAAAAGCTATTTAAAATCACTCGCGGCTAATGAATTGATGGCTCCTGTAACACAGAGAACTGTCATTCATTAATAAAAAACAAAAAAAAAGCGTAGGGGTCCCCCCAAATTCAATAACCAGGCCCTTCAGGTCTGGGATGGATATTAAGGGGAACCCCAGCCAAAAAAAAAAAAAAAAAATGGCGTAGGGTCCCCCTCAAAATCCATACCAGACCCTTGAGGTCTGGTATGGGTTTTAAGGGGAACCCTAGCCAAAAAAAATGGCGTGGGGTCCCCCTCAAAATCCATACCAGACCCTTATCCAAGCACGCAACCTGGCAGGCCGCAGGAAAAGAGGGGGGGACGAGAGCGGCCCCCCCTCTCGCCTGAACCGTACCAGGCCACATGCCCTCAACATTGGGAGGATGCTTTGGGGGTCTAAGACCCCTAAAGCACCTTGTCCCCATGTTGATGAGGACAAGGGCCTCTTCCCCACAACCGTGCCCGGTGGTTGTGGGGGTCTGCGGGCGGGGGGCTTATCGGAATCTGGAAGCCCCCTTTAACAAGGGGACCCCCAGATCCCGCCCCCCCCCTGTGTGAAATGGTAAGGGGGTACAAAAGTACCCCTACCATTTCACCAAAAAAGTGGCAAAAATTGTAAAAATGACAGGAGACAGTCTTTGACAATTCCTGTATTAAAATCTTCTTTCTTTCTTCTTTCTTCATCCTTCGGTTTCTTCATCTTCTCCTTCCTTCATCTTCTTCCATCTTCTTCTTCCATTTTCTTCTTCCTCCGATCCGCTTCTTCTTGCGCTGGTCTTCTCGTCCTTCTCGTCCGGCATCTTCTTCCGTCGGCGTCGGCGTCGGCGTCGGTGTCTTCTTGGGCTGCTCCGCGCAATGGGAGGCTCCCGCTGTGTGAGGCTCCGCTCCATCTGACAGGTCTTTTATAATGGAGGGCACCTGGTGACCCCGCCCCCTCTGACGCACAGAGACGTCATGGGGAATTCCATGATGGCTTTCCCCATGATGTCAGAGGGGGGCGGGGTCACCAGGTGCCCTCCGTTTTAAAAGACCTGTCAGATGGAGCGGAGCCTCACACAGCGGGAGCCTCCCATTGCGCGGAGCGGCCCAAGAAGACACCGACACCGACACCGACGCCGACGGAAGAAGATGCCGGACGAGAAGACCAGCGCAAGAAGAAGCGGATCGGAGGAAGAAGAAAATGGAAGAAGAAGATGGAAGAAGATGAAGGAAGGAGAAGATGAAGAAACCGAAGGATGAAGAAAGAAGAAAGAAGATTTTAATAAAGGAATTGTCAAAGACTGTCTCCTGTCATTTTTACATTTTTGCCACTTTTTTGGTGAAATGGTAGGGGTACTTTTGTACCCCCTTACCATTTCACACAGGGGGGGGGCCGGGATCTGGGGGTCCCCTTGTTAAAGGGGGCTTCCAGATTCCGATAAGCCCCCCGCCCGCAGACCCCCACAACCACCGGGCACGGTTGTGGGGAAGAGGCCCTTGTCCTCATCAACATGGGGACAAGGTGCTTTAGGGGTCTTAGACCCCCAAAGCATCCTCCCAATGTTGAGGGCATGTGGCCTGGTACGGTTCAGGCGAGGGGGGGGCCGCTCTCGTCCCCCCCTCTTTTCCTGCGGCCTGCCAGGTTGCGTGCTCGGATAAGGGTCTGGTATGGATTTTGAGGGGGACCCCACGCCATTTTTTTTGGCTAGGGTTCCCCTTAAAATCCATACCAGACCTCAAGGGTCTGGTATGGATTTTGAGGGGGACCCTACGCCATTTTTTTTTTTTTTTTGGCTGGGATCCCCCTTAATATCCATCCCAGACCTGAAGGGCCTGGTTATTGAATTTGGGGGGACCCCTACGCTTTTTTTTTCATTTTTTTTATTTTTTATCAATGACTTTTTTTTATGAATGAGTTTCAATGAATCACTGTTCTCTGTGTTACGGGAGCCGTGAATTAACATTAGCCGCGAGTGATTTTAAATAGCTTTTTTACTTTCAAAAATGACACTTTGCGCAGAGACAGTTCTAAACACGGGAAACATGCGCCCCTTCACAGGCATACTATAGACACCCCCCAGGTACGAAATTTAAAGGAATATTACACTTTTATTGTTTCAATTTAAGCATTATTAAAATCACTGCTCCTGAAAAAACGTCAGTTTTTAAAAAATTTTTTTGCATTGATACATGTCCCCTGGGGCAGGACCCAGGTCCCCAAACACTTTTTATGACATTAACATGCATATTAGCCTTTAAAATGAGCACTTTTAATTTCGAACGTTCGCATCCATTATAACTAATAGGGTTCTAAAGCTCGCACGGACTTTAGGTCTGTTCGCGGGTTCTGGTGCGAGCCGAACGGGGGGGTGTTCGGCTCATCCCTAGTCAGTAGCAGAATAGAGAAGAGATGGGTTAAAGTGGCGAAGGTTCCTACAAGTAATTGTTTGCTGCTTGGAGGGATGGTTGGTTGGAGGCAAGGATACAGAGAAACTGATGAGGTTGTGATTAGACATGTGCAATTCGTTTCGTTTTTTTTCGTTTTTTCGTTTTTTTTCGTTATTTTCGTTCGTTTGTTTTCGTACGAATGAACGAATCATTCGAATTGTACGAATACGAATAACGAATCGTAACGAATCGTTCGAATCGTACAAATCCGAAAACAACGAAAATCCGAAAAAAACTAATTAGAAACAACGAATGTACTAATGAAGAAAATCCAAAAAATGAAAACGAACGAAAACGAACGAAAAAATTTGTAACTTTTTTTTTTGTTGAATTGGTCATTTTCCGTGTCCCTTACAATGGTGCTGCTAAACGTGCTTCGAATGGATTGAACCAAAAAATGAGTACATTCGTAACTTTTTTTTTCGATTCGTAACTTTTTTTTTCGATTCGTAACCTTTTTATTTATTTTTTTTTCGATTTGTAATTTTCCATGTCTCTATTGAACCCAAAAATTCGTACATTCGTAACTTTTTTTTCGATTCGTAACTTTTTTTTCGATTCGTAACTTTTTTTTTTTCGATTCGTAACTTTTTTTTTTTTTTTTTTTTTTTTTTTCGATTTGTAATTTTCCGTGTCTCTATTGAACCAAAAAATTCGTACATTCGTAACTTTTTTTTCGATTCGTAACTTTTTTTTACGAATCGTAACTTTTTTTTCGATTCGTAACTTTTTTTTTTTTTTTTTTTTCGATTTGTAATTTTCCATGTCTCTATTGAACCAAAAAATTCGTACATTCGTTACTTTTTTTCGATTCGTAACTTTTTTTTTTTCGATTCGTAACTTTTTTTTCGATTCGTAACTTTTTTTTTTTTTTTTTTTTTCCATTTGTAATTTTCCGTGTCTCTATTGAACCAAAAAATTCGTACATTCGTAACTTTTTTTTCGATTCGTAACTTTTTTTTTTTTTTTTTCGATTTGTAATTTTCCGTGTCTCTATTGAACAAAAAAATTTGTACATTCGTAACTTTTTTTCGATTCGTAACTTTTTTTTTCCGATTCGTAACTTTTTTTTTTCGATTCGTAAATTATTAAAATGTAATAATAGCATACACATTACATCAAATTATGAATTATGCTCCGATTACGAATCTACGAATGTACGAATAAATACGAATGTGTCCGAAAATTAAACTAACGAAAAAACGAATCAACGAAAAAATAACTCTTACGAATGTACGAATCGTTACGAATACGAACAACGACGACTTACGAATGTACGAATCCGAACAACGACGACTTACGGATGTACGAATCGTTACGAAATGACGGAAACGAAAAAAACGAAACGAAAAAAACGATTTTTTTTTTTTCGGAAACGAAAAAAACGAAACGAAAAAAAACAAATTTTTTGGTTGTGCACATGTCTAGTTGTGATCAGAGAGTGGAAAGGGGGTGTTGGTGAGGTTGCAGGGATTGCAGAGATGGGAGAATACAAGGTCAAGAGTATTACCATTTGAGTGGGTGGAAGTATGTGTCCATTGGGTTAGGTCAAAAGAAGAGGTTAGGTTGAGAAGTTTAGCTGTAGTTGGGCTGTTAACATTGACAGGAATGTTGAAGTCGCCAAGAATTATAGTGGGTATTTCAGAGGAGAGAAAGTAGGGTAACCAGGCAGCAAAGTCATCAAGAAAGCGCGATACCGGTCCGGGAGGCCGATAAATTGCTGCAATCCTCAGAGAAATAGGAGAAAACAGACGGATACAGTGCATCTCAAAAGAAAGGAGGGATAGAGAGGGAGGGATAGGAATGACTTGAAAGGTGCTTTGTGGGGATAGAAGGAAGCCAACTCCACCTCCTTTCTGTCCATTAGGTCTGGGGGAGTGAGTCCAATGGAGGCCACCATGGGATAGGGCAGCAGGAGAAGCTGAGTCCAAATTTTGAAGCCAGGTTTTAGTTATGGTGAGTATGTTAAAGCCATGAGAGATGAAGAGGTCATGTATAGATGTAAGCTTATTACAGATTGAGCGGGCATACGATTTATAAAGGAGCACCCTCCCTCAATAGTAAAATTGCTCCCACAATCATCAACTCACCGGTGAAACCATCCTTTTTCCATAACCTTACAGGGTATTACCCTTGCAAGAAATGTACAGTATGCCATCTTAATACAAATGGCAGACGTACAACTAAGGAGTTTATGTCAACAGTCACGAAACAGAAATTCCCCATTAAACAATTCTGCACATGCTCAACAACCCATGTGGTATACCTAATAACGTGCCCCTGCTCTAAACAATATGTAGGCAGAACAATACGATCATTCACCACCAGGGTCACCGAACATCTCACCAAAATTAAGGGAGGCAGTATAAAACATACAGTCCCGAGACACTACCGTCAGTTCCACAACAGAGACCCCTGCGACACACAGTTCTTGATTATCGATAGATGCACTGCACCCTGGAGGGGCAGCGCAAAAACTAGAGGGGTATCAAGACTTGAGACTTTCTGGATCTACCAATTACAATCCTATTTTCCACTCGGCATGAATGTCGAGTGGGACATTAACGCTTTCATCAATAAAGCATCATGCCCACACATTACCTTCGTGGCGCATGTCAATTAACTTCGATTCAGTTTGACTAATTGTAATCGATTTAAAATTTTTTAATCTTTAATCAATTAAATTATTTTTTTTCCAATATACATGTTTTATCATCCCATTTCTAATATTATTAGTTAGGTATTAAAATACACACTCATTTATGGCAATTTTTTTATTAATAATTTTTATTTATTATTCATTTTTAATCTCATTGTTTATTTCATAGTACATATGATAACTTTATATACAGTACAAATCTCTTCCATATTTACACAATTTATGTAATCATTGCTAGCGTGCTGCATTTTTTTTTTTTTTAACTTTATGTATCATTTAGTAATGCGATCCCACCTTGAAGCAATTCTAGGGTAGTTGATTAAATTACCATAATATTCATGCACCAATTCTGCCTTTATAAACACATTGTTTCAATTATTTGACCCTTTTATTTATGAGATCGTAACTGCGACTTCCGCTTTCCGTCTGGAATGTCAGCAGCACATATCACATATCAGCAGCCGCCGTCTCGCCCCATCATTCTGTAAAGTATTGAAAGCGAGGCTTGACTACCGCCGGAACTCGTTCTCCATTCAGCGGCGCATGCGCCGTGACGTCTTTTCCTCATGCGGCTGCGTCCCCATACCCACAGCGAGGCTTGGTTCTCCACCTCGCTGGGGATGCTTGGACGCATGACGTCACGACGCCGCCGCCCCACAGTAGCGGCGATATAATCTTCCGGAAACGAACGCCGACAGCATCTTAAAGAATGCAAAACTAAATACAAATTTTAAAAGTTTCATTTTTTAATCCCTATTTTAATGTACACATGAACAGTACTACATTTTCACACAAACAGCCGCGATTTTGACGACCGGCCTGGACCGGAAGTGACGTTCACTTCCGGTTTACCGCAATTCAACTTGGGGTCACATTCTAAATAAAAGCATGCTGCTGGAGCTGATGGTCCATACCCCAGATGACGTCTTAGAGGACGAAACACGTCGGGTGGACCACAGCATCAGCACTACGCTACTACTTATTGAAATCCTTGCCATATTTCTTCTACTAAAATGTGAGCATTTTTTTTTTATTATCAAATTTTTATTGTTTTTTTTTTCACATTTCCATATAAAAGCCATCTTACATTGTTTATACACACACATTTTAACATAGAAACATCCTAGTCTATTATTCCCCCCTCCCCCCAAGGAAAAAAAAAACAAAAAAAAAACAACATCTACCCCTACATAGTCGCCTCGCTCCCCCCCCATAAAAAAAATTCTAATTTCCCTTCATTAAGTGTATGAGGCTTCTTAGGGCCAATTTACTATAGTTTGTGTTTTAACACTGTGTTTTAAGATTATTTTCAAAAGGAAATAAAAAAAAAAACAAAAAAAAATCCCCAAGTGATTTGTGAGTATAATTTAATTCATAATCTACTTCCCGGCTCAAAGGGAGGGGAGGGGAAAGGTGAGAGAGAGAGGACCAGAGAGGGCAAAGAGAAAAGTAAAAAAAAAGGAAAAAATAAAAAAATAAATAAAAAAAACAAATAAAAAAATAAAATAAAAAAATTACAATTAATCTTCTCTCCCCCATCTCCTCCCTCCCCCCCAATGGCCCCGGGTGCAGTTGTTATTATTCTACTTATTATTCAATCTCTGCTTTACACAGTTCCCATTCTGTCCATATTTGCACAAACCTCTCTTTTCTACCTTCAATCTTATGTATCCATCTCTCGGCCTCCATTATTAGATCTACTTCTTTCTTACAATCAAGAATGGTTGGACATTTAGACTGTTTCCATAACCTCGGAATCAGTAATTTAGCTGCGTTTAATAAGTATGGTAAAATGTTGTTCGTGTATTTCCTACGTGTCTTCATTGACCCATGGAATAGAAAATTTAAAGGTGTTGATTCTATCTGACATTGTGCTAATTTCTCTATCCATGGGGTAATTTCTTGCCAGAACTTTCTTATCCTGGGGCATTCCCACCATAAATGAAGTAGGGTGCCTCTCTGGCCACAGCCTCTCCAGCATCTGGCATCTACTGTCGAGTATATCTATGCCAGTTTCACTGGAGTACGATACCATCTGGTCAGGAGTTTATACGAGGTTTCCTGAATTTGAGAACTTTTCGAGGTATAATATGTCGAGTAAATAAGTTCTTTAATTTGTGTCTCCGTAAAACTGCAATTTAGTTCCCCTTACCACTCCCTAATGTAGTATGGTGTTATGTTTTTCCTGGTCCCCGAAATTAGTGTGTACATTTGGGACAGTAAATGTCTGGGTTTCGTCATCTTTACGTATTTCATTTCAAATATAGTAAGTGAGTTCAGAGGTCTCATCATGGTCTTCAGTTTATTGAAAAAGCTTTTTAATTGGAGATACCTCCATTCCATCATTGGTATTGTTCCCATTTTTTGTATTAATTCTGTTAATGTTAATAAAATACCCTTCGGTGCAAATTTGCCGCATGTGGTATCCCCATCTTCCCCCCAAATTCCCATTGATCCCACTTTTTCCCCTGGTAAGAACCACGGGAATCCCTCTACTGGGGTTAGCGGGGATATCTGTTGTGCATAATCTCCACGTTATAATAAATAAAAGCGTACTGCTGGAGCTGATGGTCCATACCCCAGATGACGTCTTAGAGGACGAAACGCGTCGGGTGGACCACAGCATCAGCACTACGCTACTACTTATTGAAATCCTTGCCATATTTCTTCTACTAAAATGTGAGCATTTTACCTTGTTTTTACCATTAAATCGTTTTGTCAAACGTTATTACGCCATTCGAGTTCTGTTTTTACCCTAATCCGGTACACATGAATACGCATGAACACAACAGAGTTTTTGACGCCTATCCTCTGTCCATTGATATATACCCTGAGGGAAGCCTTGGAAACAGTCCGTGGAACCGCGATCCATCAGCTTTATAACCAAAAGCCTATCACGACTTGCGAGGCATACGCCTTCCCAAATCTGTGACTTCCGGTAAGCTGCATTCCTACAGGCCTTGATGCCATCGGATCATCACCATCGCACTTAGAGCACTTTCTAGAAGAGAGAAGAGAGGGATAGAGAGGGATGGATAGGAAGGACTTGGAAGGTGCTTTGTGGGGATAGAAGAATTCCAACTTCACCTCCTTTCTGTCCATTGGGTCTGGGGGAGTGAGTCCAGAAAATGGCCATGGGAGAGGGCAGCAGGAAAATCAGAGTTGAAATTTGGAAGCCAGGTTTCAGTTATGATGAGTATGCTAAAGCCATGAGAAATGAAAAGGTCATGCACAGAAGGAGCAGGCATTCCAAAGGGAACATGAGATTGGGGGGCTGGTTTTAGGAAGCAGGGGGATAGAAATTAATGACTTGCCGACCAGCGTCCTCATTATACTACGGCAGGTCAGCTCTATCGCACAAACCGCCATAGGTGCACGTCGCTTCGTGCAATAGATACAGTGGGCAGATAAAGTGTCCGATCTGTCTGCCGCAATGTCCCAGTCTTGCTAATCACCGCTATTACTAGTAAGAAAAAATTTTTTTATAAAAATTCCAAAAATCTATCCCCTATTTTGTAGACACTATAACTTTTAGGCAAACCAATCAATATACGCTTATTGTTATTTTTTTTTACCAGAAATATGTAGAAGAATATACATTGGCCTAAACTGATGAAGAAATTATTTTTTTTACATTTCTTTTTTGGATGATTATTATAGCAAAAAGTAAAACATATTGTTTTTTTACAAAATTGTCTGCCTTTTTTTGTTTAAAGCGCAAAAAAAAAAACCCTGCAAGGGTAATAAAATACCATCCAAAGAAAGCTCTATTTGTGTGAACGGAAGGACATAAATTTTGTTTGGGTACAACGTCGCACGACCACATAATTGTCATTTAAAGCGACAGAGTGCCGTATCACAAAAAATGGCCTGGTCATTAAGGGGTAAATCCTTCTGGGGGTCAAGTGGTTAATGTGAGTGGAGGAGGAGGAGGGGTGTCAGATATGTGGTTTTCAGTTCGAAAATGGAGGACCAGGATTTGGAGAAACGTCCCCCAAAACTAGGAGAAGAAGCAGGGTGAGGAAGGTAAGATAGGAGTGGGGAATAGGGATGTGTATGACGCACATGTCTAACTGCCCTGGTGTTTAGGTCAGCATGTACAGTAGGTTCAGCAATTGCAGGAGGTAATGGTGAGGTGAGGTGAGGTGCAGTAGTAGGGAGAGGGTAGGAGCGAGGGTGATATGTGTATGTTATAGGGTAGAGAGAAGGGGTAGAGTAAGGATAATTTGAGTATAAAAGACACTGATGTTACATAGTTGGTGAGGTTGAAAAAAATCCATCATGTCCAACCTGTGTGTGTGTGCTTTTATGTCAATAATACATTGTATATCCTTGTATGTTGTGGTCGTTAAGGTGCCTATCTAATAGTTTTTTTTTTAATTATCGATGCTCCCTGCTGAAACCACTGCTTGTGGAAGAGAATTCCACATCCTTACCGCTCTAACAATAAAGAACCGTCTACGCAGTTTAAGGTTAAACCGCTTCTCTTCTAATTTTAGTGAATGGCTGCTAAAATTACTTTTTAAATTCCCTTGCACGGAAGAGTTTTATCCTTATTGTGGGGTCACCAGTATGGTATTTGTATATTGAAATTGTATCCCCTCTCAAGCATCTCTTCTCCAGAGAGAAAAAGTTCAGCACTTGCTGTCTTTCCCATAGCTGAGATCGTCCAGTCCCTTTATTAGCTGCCCTTCTCTGGATCCTCTCCAGCACATCCCTTCTGAGGACTGGCGCCCAGAACTGTAAAGCCCCATACACACGGTCGGACTTTTTCATGGATTCTGTCCGATCGGACAATGTTGTTGAAAAATCAGACCGTGTGTATGCACCATCGGACAGTGTACGTCGGTTTGTCCGACGGACAAAGTCTTATCTCCTGCTGGAAAGATTTGCCGTCAACACGGTCCGATCACACCAAATCCGATCGTGTGTACGGTTGTCCGACGGACAAAGTGCTACGCATGCTCAGAAGAAATTCTGTGACGGAAGCGCTCGGTCAGGTAAAACTACCTTTCCTAATCGACACAGCACATTCGTCACGCTGCAATGTTAAAATGTCTTTAATGCAGCGCATTCTCTTTTTCTTTACAATGCAACAAGAATGACATGTTTTAGCTGCTCCTATTCACCCGCACTTCTCACAAACTTAGTTCTTTATTACTTTGCAGCATTTATACACTACATGTTTATTTTTACTCAGATCGTAAAAGAATCTTTGTTCTATTTTTACCATGATTTGTCTTTTTTGTATTTTTTTTTTGGGAATACATCTTTGAAGGTTTTTTTTTTTTTTTTTTTTGGAGGGGGGTTGTGTGTCTCAACTTAGCAAAACCACATTATTAACATTTGTATTTCTTGCTTAAATTTACTAGGAGTTTGTTGGTTGTTGGTGCCCCTTGTTAATTCTACTTTAGGATTAGTGAAATGTACCTGCCTACTCAAAGAAAAACTGTCATTGTAGAAAAGTAAAACACAATAGTCAATGATTATTTCAAATCAAAACACATTTATTTAGGTCTCAGCAACAAACCAAAGAGGAACGCAGCCATGGTGAAACTTGGGGAATTTGCAAAGCCTTGGACACCCATGGCAACCATCATTTTTCAGGCTTTAACAATTGGGGGCATGAAGAGTACCTATCTAAATCATAAGGTAGCGCAATCTGGTCCTG
The DNA here is from genome assembly GCA_028564925.1 of Lithobates sylvaticus. Taxonomy (NCBI): domain Eukaryota; kingdom Metazoa; phylum Chordata; class Amphibia; order Anura; family Ranidae; genus Lithobates; species Lithobates sylvaticus. The sequence goes on along the minus strand of CM053037.1, from coordinate 103,787,556 downwards.
AAGTCCAAAACATCCGGAACTGCAGCAGATGCCATCTAGGTCCCCAGGCTCTGGTCCTACGAGAGGCTCCATCTTCTCTCAGACCAGACTTAATCAAGGTCATCACTCTCTTGTCTTCCTTGTACGCTTCCTTCCACGCCGTGGTGCTGGTGCTGGTGGGGTGGCAGAAGGAGGAGGAGGAGGCGGAGCAAGATCACTCTCGCAAACATGTGTGAGTGGGGTCATCTCCCCAGCCATCCCCTCATTTAGTATTTTGAGGATGACATCCTCACACATGCTGCGTTGCCCCGCCTCCATACCCGTCATTTTACTGCCAACCAAGGAGGCAAAGGCCTCCTCGTAGGTGGGTGTGGCATATAGGGAGGCTGAGGCATCTCGTATCAGCTGGAGCGCTGACTCTCCCACCTCCCCCATGCTTTTCGCCCTTCTGTAGGGAAGGCGGAGGGGAGGGACTTGGGAGACAGTCAGGCTCCTACGCCTACCACCCTGTTGGCTGCCACTAACCCCTGCCTCCTCCTGACTGCCACCTTCCACAGCCACCTCCTGGCTGAGGTCTTCCTGTGTATGAAAAAGGGACATAGTTTCAGTTATTTGTTCATCAAACACACACAATTCTCATCTAGTGACTGTTGCAAAATGTTTACAAATAGAAAACCATACAATTCTCAGCCCTGCAGTTTAGACTCTTCCCAAAAATGTCTCCAACACTACTGTCTGTTGATATGTCAATCACGTTAGGAACTAAGCAATTGGGGATCCTGAATTAACTGAACATCATTCATTATTCCCCAAAATGGTTACAAAACTACTATACCTGGAACAAGCTGGGCTCCTGCACATATTCCATACTGGAAGGCCCAGGTTGGTCCTCGGAAGCCTCATCAGGGGTGGCGTGCGCAGAAGGACGCGTGCAAGGAAGAGTCGAGAGTGACTTCCTGACAGTAGCCTGGTCTTTGAGAAAGTGGAGCCTCTCATAGTACCAGAGCGTGGGGGCATAGACATCATCTGCTGCAGCTCCAGATGCTAGGGACTTCCGGACCTTATTGCGCTCCCGGAAATAGGTACTCTTCATGTTGTTAATCTTCACTTTTAAGTTTGCCACGGTTGCCATGGGCAGGTTAGGCTTTACAAATGCCACAAGTTTCAGCAGGGCTGCGTACCTCTTTGGTCTGTTGCTGTAGTCACAATGTTTAGGTTGCCATAAGAGGGGGAATTCCCGGTATTTATCAATGAAGAGGGGGAGAAAACTCACGTCGTAGAAGGCCTCCATCACCTCTGCAAGACACAACACCACACCAAACAATATAAATAATGTCAGCCTAAACTCTCCTAATCTTATCCATAAAGAAGCCTCAAGTTCTAATCAGTCTAGGCTAGTTATGTACCAACGTCAAATTGTACCTTCGTTTATAGCAATCGTCTCGTGCGTGAGCTTTCTCTCCCCTCGTCTCCCAGATCGTGGCTACGACACAGGCGTGTGACGTTTTATATACAGTGCGCATGCGTCAAACTCCGTCCGCCCCTGACGATCTTTCTCGTCTATTCCCCACCCCTTCTCTTTACGGCGCAGTGGGGAGAGCACATGGCGGGGACACAGCAGGTGCGCCCCAAATATCCCACCAACGAGGAGGAGGACGAGGAAAGTCCGGAGGCACAAACGTCCCGATCCCGGAGCCTGAAATTCAAGGCCTCCAATATGTCATTTGGAGAAATGTTGGAGATGGTGGACATATTAAAGAGGAGCGACTATGATGGGAAGTATGGCCCTTACCTCAACCCCAATGTCCGCAAGGCCAAGATCATGTCTAAAGTTGTGAGGAGGCTGTACAATCATTTTGGGGTACAACGATCCAAGGAGCAACTCAGGAAACGCTGGTCAGACCTGAAACTGAGGGAGGCCGATCAGTACAGAAAGATCAAGCGAATTCTTCAAAAAAGTAAGTAGTTGTGTTTTGTGTTTGATTTCTTGCTTGCATACTGCTCCATGTGGTTTGATTTTTACAAAGTTGTACATTCCAAAATGGCCACTTTCATGTTCGTCTGTGCATTCGATCGTACTCAGCCTCGATCTTTCTGCCACTGTCATGGTCGTGTGTGTGTGTCCATTCGATCGTACGCAACCTCGATCGTTCGGCCACTTATAATACGATGTTTGGTTTTTTTTTTTTGGGGAAAGGAAGTTTGTTCTCACTAGAAATGTCATCAAGAATGTAAAGCCAATTTATTCAATGTAAAGGAGAGGTCACCCAGTAGCTGTTTACCCATCTGGACTCTAGAGCACTAGTGCTGGGACACCCAAACCCCCTTTTTATTAGGCTTTTCCACACATGTGCTCCAGTGGATACTAGAGGGGTGTCTCCATCACACAAACTTCTACCAAAAAGCTAGTCAGTTTAGCACCTTTACAAAGTGACTACATTCATGTAGTTGGCATTTGTAACTGGCCAAACAAAAATAGTGTCCGTCACTTTCAAGCAATGTTTGTCATTTCCTATTTCTGCCCTCAATAGATTGTGTTGCTAAATCTTCCTTTTGTACATTCTCATAGGGGAGCGAAAACTTGGGCCGTCTGAGGAAACCCCAAAACCAACACCTCCCAAAAAAGGGGAAAGAGCAGAAGCAGAGGAGGAGGAGGAGGAAGGAGAGATCATCGAACTTGGAGAAATTGTCACCACAACAGGTGAGTGTGGGAGAACACAGCTACTGGTAAGCTAATCAATGTATGGCTGCCTCATTTCCAACACCCCATTTTTGTTTGTTTGTGGTTTTTAGGTGACGTGGATGTTGTGGAAGAAAAATCGCACTTTACCACAGAGAGTGCCCACGTACTCATCGGGGAGATAATGGTCTGCAATAGAGATCTAGATTACATAAAGCAAAACATCAATGATGTTCAACAAAAATTGAAGAACATCATTGATGTTTTAGGAAAAATATGAAAACGCACCAAGTAATTAACACACATTTGTGCCAGCTTCTGAACACATTTGCAACTTAAGAACTGTGTGAAATTTGGAACATGCACACATTGTGTCCACATGTGCTAGCTCCCATCATGGTGGATGAATGCCAACGTTTTTTTGGGGGTGCAACCACTTTACGAACTACGAAAGTGGTTGTGGTGAAGGGGTTGCACCCCCAAAAAACGTCCATTCATCCCCATGATGGAAAATGGCACTTTTGAAGCTTCTAGGCATGTGTTTTACCATCTAATGACCATTTTCAGACCCAAATTGTGTGCATGTTCTAAATTTCCACTTTCCAGGGGTGACCCCCCCATGTGATGAAGGCAAGATCAAACACACTTTGAACATATAGTCATGTCTGATCTTGTCTTCACTTTACAAAGTTGAACTTTCCAAGTTCATAGGTTCTGTTTTGCTCCATGCCTGGTTTTACCAATTGCGCAATGTTTGTAAACAATGTTGTAAATAACCAAGATGTTGTCAGTTTGGGCGTGAAGATTGTAAACGCACTTGTGAATGTTTTCCAAGTAAACTTTTTTATTTTTCTAAATGTGTGGCTTCCTTATTTCAAAAACACAATGCATTATGTATGTCAAATGTAAAGGATATGGGGGGCAATTGGTGTTATTTACTAAAGGCAAGTCCACTTTGCACTGCAAGTTTCTTTTCCAGGGCACTTTTTCACTGCACTTGTAGAGCATAGTGGATTTGACTTATGTAAATGACACCCACAGTGCTTTGTACGAAAACACGGAGCACAGCATTTTTGAGAATACACACATGTCTGACCTGGTGATGAAAAGGATTATTTTGGGTGTCAGTTATGCAGTACAAACCTTATCTAAACCAAAGATTAGGTAGCAAACACACAACATGAGACTAATCTTTTTGTGAAGAAGAGACTGTTACCTCCTTTTGCCCAGAAAGTGCATTCCCACTGTCGAAGGCAAAGGGAAAAAATTTCAAGGTAAAATAAGCTAAAAAGAATACTGAAATGACAAGAAATCATAGGTTGGTTGAAATATCAGATTTATTAAAAAATGCCTCTCACACATCGTCAGGCAGAGCAATGGCCCCCCTACCCACAAAGTACTCCATATATTGCTCGCGGACCGCGAGGGGGCAAGCCTGGACGTGCCACTTGAAGGGCTGTGAGGTCCGCATTTGGAGGGCCCTCCACATCTGGGCCAACGGGCACCACATAGTTCCTGTTATGTCTTTTGAGGAAGTTGTGCAATATGCAACAGGCAAGAACTATGTGGTTCAGTTTGTATTCCGCCAAGTTAAATGCCGTCAAGAACAGGCGGAAGCGGCTGGCCAGGATGCCAAAAGTGTTCTCCACCACTCTTCTGGCTCTGGACAGCCTGTAGTTGAAGACCCTCTGGTCTGGGGTGAGGGTCCTCATCGGGAACGGCCTCATCACATGGGGAGTCAACGCAAACGCTTCATCTGCGACAAAGACGAAGGGGAGTCCTTCTGCATTCTCCTCTGGAGGTGGCAAGCACAGACTGCCACTTTGGAGACGCCAGTAGAACTCCGTGTGCGTAATGGCACCACCATCCGAGATCCGGCCGTTCATCCCCACGTCCACATACATAAACTCGTATGTTGCCGACACCACCGCCAACATCACTACACTATTAAACCCTTTATAATTATAATAGTAGGACCCCGAGTTGGGCGGTGGGACGATGCGGACGTGTTTCCCATCAATTGCCCCTCCGCAGTTAGGAAAGTCCCAACGGCTGGCAAAGTGGGAGGCCACAGTCTGCCATTCCTGTGGCGTGGAAGGGAACTGTGGAGTGAAACAAGAAAAAATAATTAGTCACTTTGCACATAAACATTGCAAGCAGATTAGACAATCAACATCTTGGAACAAGAGCATTGTTTAAAATTGGAGGCTGGAAAGTATTTGCACAGAAAAGTAGAGGCTCCCCTTCACAGATTACTCACCCCCCATCAATCCCACCACTTCTGATGGGCCATTGGCAATAACTAGGGTTTTGGGGGGGGGGGGGTGGTGGACAGGTAACCCTCTGCACTTCATTGATTGGCAAATGGCTCAATAATGTGTGCTAGTTTGGCCAGACCCTCTGTACTTAACACTATTGGCAGCCCCCAGGAAAGATAAAATAACATTTCAACCCCCCCCCCCCCCCCCAAAAAGGCAAGCACATTGGGACATTATGAAATTACCAAGCAAGCTAATAGGAGGGAAAGAACACAAAAAAATAGGAAATGGAAAGTATGGAGGCAGCCCCTTGCACTACATGCTTTGCTGAATTCATCCATAAAGATGCCCACTATAAAGAGGTAGGTATATAGTGTGTATGGACCTTGGGAAAGCCAGCAGATAAAGGATTGGTACCATCTGACAGAGCAGTTGGGGGAGGGGGTTCCTAATGAGTTTGCCCCCCCCCCCCCCACCAAAAAAAAAAAAAAAAAAAAAAAGGGGCTCTACATGAAGTAAACCACACAGCAAACATTTGTGCATATTTTAGGGGGTGTTTGGGGGCAAACAATACTATGCAGCAGACAAAAGACATTGCTTAAGTGACTAGGCCATAGGTGTCTATTGGGGCAGAAGAGCATGCTGGGGAGGTAAGTGAAGGGAAAAATGCATGAAGGAGAAAAGGGGCACAGCATATTAGAGCATATTGCAATCATGGTATTTAGGGAAGGAGGTCAAAAATACAAGTCATTAGCAAACAGAGCATACATAGAAGGGAATAGTAAAGGAGAAATGTTACCTTAATATAGTCCTCCTGCAGGACCTCGATGATGGCAGAACAGGTCTCTGGAATAATGATTCCCAGGGCCTGGGGAGAGATACCTGAAGAGAACTTCAAATCCTGAAGACTTCTCCCTGTCGCCAAGTACCTCAACGTGGCAACAAGCCTCTGCTCCGGAGTAATGGCTTGTCTCATGCAGGTATCCTGCCGGCTGAAAAAGGGGGTCAGCAAAGCCAAAAGACGGTGAAAATCGGGGTCCGTCATCCTGAGAAAGTTCCTGAAATCATCAGGATTATTCTCCCGGATCTCACGAAGCAAAGGCATGTGCGAGAATTGGTCACGCTGAATCAACCAATTCTTGGTCCACATACTCCTCGTCACTCTGTTCATGGACGGGTCTTGGCTCAAAGCTAAAAGCCCGACACCAATTCCGCGTACAGCACGAACTCGGCGACGAGTACGCACGGGAAACATCGCTCACAAGGTCACAAAAGGTCGGCTGGTCAGAACGGACAAACAGAAAGCACCGATAAACAGCAAGGCCTGAAAGAACGAAATGAATACCAGAAACGAGCAGACAATAAGCAGTGCAAATCAAAGCGTCCTATATCAAGATATAGGCCGCAATGACCAACAAATGCGAACTGACTACACGCACTAATAAACAGATACGCACGACAAGCACAAACTGAAGAGCAGTAACGATCTGAGTCAGAAAACTGAGAAGCGCGAATCTTAAGTCACCAAACTTCGACTAAATCTCGATAAACACGGGATCAGCAGAAGGAGCCCAACGGGTGCCTGACGTGGTGCTGAACTTCCCTTTTCTAATCTCGTGGACGACGACTTACGTCACGACGTTCTTGCAGACCGGATATTCCGACAACGTTGTCCGACCGTGTGTACGCAACAACAACATCGGACAAAGTACGACGGACAGAATCCGACCGACCTGGTCCGCGGATTGTCCGACCGTGTGTATGGGGCTTTAGGCATACTCCAGGTGCCACCAGACCAGAGTCTTGTAGAGTGGGAGAATTATCATTTTATCTCTGGAGTGAATCCCCTTTCTAATGCATGCCGATATTCTGTTGGCTTTGCTTGCAGCAGCCTGGCATTGCATGCTATTGCAGAGCCTGTTATCTACTAAGACCCCCAGGTTCCCCCAGAGGTTCTTCCCCTATTGAGTAGATTGCATTCATATTTTCTGCACCCAAATGCATTCTTTTAAATTTTTCAACATTAAACCTTTGCCATGTAGTTGCCCACCCCATTAATTTGTTTAGATCTTCTTGCAAGGTTTCCACATCCTGTGTAGAAGTTATTGCCCTGCTTAGCTTAGTATCATCCACAAATACAGAGATTGAGCTGTTTATCCCATCCTCCAGATCGTTTATGAATAAATTAAATAGTATTGGTCCCAGGACGGAACCTTGGGGGACCCCGCTTTCTACACAAGGCCAGTGCGTGTATTCCCCATTTATCACCACCTTCTGGACTCGCCCCCGTACTCACCCTTTGGTCCATGCCAGTTTGTTAGTTTGTATAGTAAACGTTTATGGGGAACTGTAAGGAATGCCTTTGCAAAATCCAGATACACCACGTTTACAGGCCTTCCTTTATCTAGAGGGCAGCTCTCCTCCTCATAGAAGGTTAATAGGTTGGTTTGGCAAGAATGACTCTGAAATGAGCTGATGAGCTTGAAACTATTGATGTTAGGCTAACTGGTCTGTATTTCCCAGGTATATATCTTGGCCCTATAAATATTGGTGCTACAGTGGCTTTTCTCCAATCAGCTGGTACCATTCCAGTCTGTAGACTGTTCGTAAAAATTGGGAACAATGGTCTGGCAATCACTTGACTGAGTTCCTTAATGACCCTCAGGTGTAAGCCATCGTGTCCTGGTGATTTATTAATGTTACGTTTTTCAAGTCTATTTCTAATTCTATCCTCTGTTGGCCATGAGGGTGCTTCCTGTGATGTGTCATGAGGATAAAGGAAGTGAGAAGGAAGAGTAGAAGGAAGAGTAGGAGTAGAAGGAGTAGAAAGAGCATGTTAGTGGATAGAGAGTGGGAATCTGACTTCAAATAAATTCAATGTCAAATGCTGGTTTGCTTGCCGTCTTTCCAGAGTGGAGCAGAGTTCTTGTTGTATCTTCATCCAGCTTTAGTTATCCTGCTTTTTTTAAACTGCAGCAGTGAAACTGTGCACCACTCGTGACACTGAGACATAGAAAAGAGACATAATATCTGCGCCTTGCCCCTGTCTGTGTCTTCCCATAGCCTGCATTAAATTTATAGGGAGATTGAGTAGTAGGGATGGGCCGAACACCCCTCGGTTCGGTTCGCACCAGAACATGCGAACAGGCAAAAAGTTCTAGCAAACATGCAAACCCTAATAAAGTCTATGGGACATGAACATGAAAAACCAAATGTGCTAATTTTAAAAGGGAAATAAATTTAATTTAAACTTGCTTGTGGCTGTAATGTATTGCCAGTTCACGGCAATATACATGAAAAATTGGTGTGGATTTGGTATGGCTTTTAAGGGAAACTCCACGCCACAATGCAAAAAAAATTGGCGTGGCCCCCCCCCCAAATCCATACTAGACCCTTATCCGAGCATTTAGCCTGGAGGTCAAGATGGGGGGGACGACGAGCAAGCACCCCCCCCTCCAGAACCATACCAGGCCACATGCCCTCAACATGGGGAGGGTGCTTTTGGGTCCCCCCAAAGCACCTTGTCCCCATGTTGATGGGGACAAGAGCCTCTTCCCGACAAAACTGGCCATTGGTTGTCAGGATCTGCGGATGGGGGCTTATCAGAGTCTGGAAGCCCCCTTCAACAAGTAAAAACCACAATAGACAGTTTTTGACAACTCCTTTATCAAAAAAAAAAAAAAAGCATCCATCATCAATCCCGCCGCCCGATGGACCCTAAAAAAGAAAAAGAAATGAAAAAACTCTGTCTCCATGGGAGGCTTCCTGGCGACTGCTGTCTTTTGGCTTTGACAGCTGTTATATAAGCAAGGGCAGGGCCACCCGCTGACGTAACAGGATGACCCTGCCCCCTCTGACGTCAGATGTCAGAAGGGGGCGGGGTCACTCTGTTACATCATTGGGTGGCCCCGCCCTTGCCTATTTAACAGCTGCCACAACCAAGAGACAGCAGTCGTCGGGAGGCAGAGCTTTTTTATTTTTTCTATTTTTCGGGTCCATCGGGCAGCGTGATTGAAGATGGATGGACATTGCAACTGTCAGTTGTGGTTTTTACTTTTTGACATTTGCTATACCCAAAGGGCCTGGTTCGGATTTTGGGGGCCCCACACTTTTTTTTTGTTGTTTTTTGGCGTGGAGTTCCCATAAAGTCTATACCAGACCCGAAGGGCCTGGTATGGATTTTGGGGGGACCCCATGCCGTTTTTTAATCAATTCTGTCATAGGGTTCCCCTTAACCAATTTAATACACTGTATTATATACTCTGCACTATATATATATATATATATATATAGTGCATACATATACACACACACACACACACACAGTATATCACAAAAGTGAGTACATCGCTCACATTTTTATAAATATTTGCTATTGTTTCATGCGACAATACTGAAGAAATTACACTTTGCTACAATGTAATTTGCTGTCCCCTCAAAATAACTCAACACACAGCCATTAATGTCTAAACCGCTGGCAACAAAAGTGAGTACACCCGTTGGAAGTCAACATGGTTTAATATCATATTTCTGGAGTTTTACTTCCTGGTTGATACAGCCAGGTGGCCTAAGCTGGAAGTTGCAAGTTGACCCAGCAGGGTGTCGATTCATGTCCCCTGGCAGGGGAGTAGAGCTTGGCTCCAGACCACCTGGTGTAATAAAGATGGAAGTGCTTGATTAATACTTCTGCGAATAAAGCTTCAAAGAAAGCCACTGCTGCCAAGATGACTGAGTTCAAAGGACAGCTGTCATTGAGGATTTGACCAGGGCCCAGCAATCCAAGGCATAGAGGCCATAGTAATTAAATCCGTGTCCCTTTTAAAACCCAAAATGCGAAGCCTACACATTAAAAATAGTCGGAGGATGGGGGAGGGGTCTGCGCATGACCAGGTGAGGGAGTGAGAGACACAAGCTCCCGGCTCCAGCCTGTTCCGTATGATGCTGATTAACTGACCGACATCCCAGTGGTGTATCAGGATTAGTCTGGTGGGACCTCAAGGCTATCTCTTGGTGAGATTACTGCGGTAAAAAAATCGGGGAGACAGAGGGAGACGAGAACTGCACGCAAAGCAGCCCAGCTGGTCCGGCTTCCCAGAGAGGGGGAGTTGCAGCCAGAGATCCACCGCTACTTCCCCACGGTACAGGGTGCGAGACTTGAACCCGGAAGTGAGAGAGGGAAGGCAGACGTGCTACTGCAGCCTAGGAGACGAGGGTGGGGGGACACTATAGGGCACTATACCCCATGACATATTGCAGTGATGGAGGGGAAAGCCTCTCCCCGGACCCTCTTCCTCTGAGGGTGGTATGTTGATATAAGTTTTACATTGATGAGGATCATATGAAATAGAGCAATGGGCAAGAAATTGATAATATAGAATGGTTGAGAATAGGGATGAGCCGAACACCCCTCAGTTCGGTTCGCACCAGAACCTGCGAACGGACCGAAAATGTGCGCAAACTTTAGAACCCCATTAAAGTCTATGGTACTCGAACGTTCAAAATCAAAAGTGCTAATTTTAAAGGCTAAATTGCAAGTTATTGTCCTAAAAAGGGTTTGGGGACCCGGGTCCTGCCCCAGGGGACATGTATCGATGCCCAAATTTTTTTTTTTAAAACGGCCGTTTTTTTGGGAGCACTAATTTTAATGACGCTTAAAGTGAAAAAAAGTGAAATATTCCTGTAAATATCGTGCCTGGGGGGGGGTCTTTAGTATGCCTGTGAAGTGGCACGTGTTTCCCGTGTTTAGAACAGTCCCTGCATAAAATGTAATTTCTAAACAGAAAAAAAGTCATTTAAAACTGCTTGCGGTTTTAATGTAATGTCTGGTCCCGGCAATATGGATGAAAATCATTGAGAAAAATGGCATGGGTACCCCCCCCCCCCCCCTGCCCATTACCAGCCCCTTTGTGTCTTGTATGGACATTAAGGGGAACCCCGTACCCAAATTTAAAAAAGGAATGGCGAGGGGCCCCCAGGCCCTATATACTCTGAACAGCAGTATACAGGCGGTGCAAACAAGATAGGGACTGTGTAGGTTTGTTGTTAAGTAGAATCGGTTTGTAATTTTGAACTGGTACATTTTTAAAGTGTAGCTCCAGTCAAAAAAAACTATTTTTAAGCTTTTTGGAAAACATAGGGAAGGGTTATCACCCCTGTAACATTTGTTTTGCTGTCTGTGCACCTCTTCAGAAGATTTCACCGGACTTTCTGTCCCAATGACAAAAGTTTTTTTGAAAATTTGGGTTTTTTAGTAAAACAAGGATTGGGATAAAGCATCAGTGGAGAGGAGACATGTTTTTCCCATATCAACTCTTACAGGAGAGAATTTCCCTTCCTATGGGTAGATTTCATCTCACTTCCTGTTGTCTCCTTCCGTTTGCAAGTAGGAGACATTTGTAAGTTGGATGTTTAAAAGTAGGGGCCTGCCCTATATGCTCTGCAGAAATTTGGGCCTAAGGTGTTGGTGTTACCACAACTAAGGATGGGCCCGGTGCTCGATGCGAACCCATGTTCGCATCGAGCACCGGGTGTTCGCTCGCTCGGCGAGCCCAGAACTATTTTGGCCGCTCGCATCACATTCGTGTGATGCGAGCGGCCCCGCAATGCATTGCGGCCGGCGCGGCCGGCGCAGTGCATTGCTGGCTGATGATTGGCCAAGCATGCACTGTGACCCCGCATGCTTGGCCAATCACAGCGCCGGAAACTCGGAGAGCCATAATTGGCTACAGGCAGGACGCCTGTAGCCAATTACAGCTCAGGGGCTTTAGTACACGCCCCCTCATTTAAAAGGCCGCCACGCCGTCGGCGCCGGTCACATGCGTTCCGGCTTTAGGAGAGTGCAGGCTCATTCTGTGTCACTCTGCTAGATTCATTTAGAAGGATTCATTTAGAAAGATTCATTTAGAAAGATTCATTTAGAAAGATTCATTTAGAAAGATTTGCTCTACTTTGCTAAACCATTGCTACCTGTCATTGATCGTCCATTGCTGCTGCTGGTTAGTGTGTTTTTAGCTGCTGCTGGGGGTTAGTCTGGTGCATGTCTTACTGTTAGTACAGTATTTCAGTAGTACCAACCGCAGTGCTGTTAGTACAGCACTGCACCCCAAAAGCACCCATAGGGCTTTTAGTGTGTTCGTGGCAGGCACTGGCAGCAAACAGAGCTCCTATATTTTGTTCCCAGAAGCACCTATAGGACTTGTAGTGTGTTTGTGGCAGGCACTGGCAGCAAACAGAGCTCCTATATTTTGTTCCCAGAAGCACCTATAGGACTTGTAGTGTGTTCGTGGAAGGCACTGGCAGCAAACAGAGCTCCTATATTTTGTTCCCAGAAGCACCTATAGGACTTGAAGTGTGTTAGTCCCATCACACAGAGCTATATTTTCTTCCCAGAAGCACCTATAGGACTTGTAGTGTGTTAGTCCCATCACACAGAGATCCTATATTTTGTTCCCAGAAGCACCTATAGGACTTGAAGTGTGTTAGTCCCATCACACAGAGCTATATTTTCTTCCCAGAAGCACCTATAGGACTTGTAGTGTGTTAGTCCCATCACACAGAGATCCTATATTTTGTTCCCAGAAGCACCTATAGGACTTGAAGTGTGTTAGTCCCATCACACAGACCTATATTTTCTTCCCAGAAGCACCCATAGGACTTGTAGTGTGTTAGTCCCATCACACAGAGATCCTATATTTTGTTCCCAGAAGCACCTATAGGACTTGAAGTGTGTTAGTCCCATCACACAGACCTATATTTTCTTCCCAGAAGCACCCATAGGACTTGTAGTGTGTTAGTCCCATCACACAGAGATCCTATATTTTGTTCCCAGAAGCACCTATAGGACTTGAAGTGTGTTAGTCCCATCACACAGACCTATATTTTCTTCCCAGAAGCACCCATAGGACTTGAAGTGTGTTAGTCCCATCACACAGAGATCCTATATTTTGTTCCCAGAAGCACCTATAGGACTTGAAGTGTGTTAGTCCCATCACACAGACCTATATTTTCTTCCCAGAAGCACCTATAGGACTTGAAGTGTGTTAGTCCCATCACACAGAGATCCTATATTTTGTTCCCAGAAGCACCTATAGGACTTGAAGTGTGTTAGTAACATCACACAGAGCTATATTTTCTTCCCAGAAGCACCTATAGGACTTAAAGTGTGTTAGTCCCATCACACAGAGCTCCTATATTTTGTTCCCAGAAGCACCTATAGGACTTGTAGTGTGTTAGTCCCATCACACAGAGCTCCTATATTTTCTTCTCAGCAGCACCCACAGGACTTCTAGTGTGTTAGTGGCATCACACAGAGCTCCTATATTTTCTTCTCAGCAGCACCCACAGGACTTCTAGTGTGTTAGTGGCATCACACAGAGCTCCTATATTTTCTTCTCAGCAGCACCCACAGGACTTCTAGTGTGTTAGTGGCATCACACAGAGCTCCTATATTTTCTTTGCAGAAGCACCCATAGGACTTCTAGTGTGTTAGTGGCATCACACAGAGCTCCTATATTTTCTTTGCAGAAGCACCCATAGGACTTCTAGTGTGTTAGTGGCATCACACAGAGCTCCTATATTTTCTTCTCAGCAGCACCCACAGGACTTCTAGTGTGTTAGTGGCATCACACAGAGCTCCTATATTTTCTTTGCAGAAGCACCCATAGGACTTCTAGTGTGTTAGTGGCATCACACAGAGCTCCTATATTTTCTTCTCAGCAGCACCCACAGGACTTCTAGTGTGTTAGTGGCATCACACAGAGCTCCTATATTTTCTTTGCAGAAGCACCCATAGGACTTCTAGTGTGTTAGTGGCATCACACAGAGCTCCTATATTTTCTTCTCAGCAGCACCCACAGGACTACCGACTACAATGGCTGGAAGACCGCCAAGGGGAGGCAGAGCGTGCAGAGCCAAGAACACAGGGCAGGCAGGCTCTGTTTCTAGTGGACGTGGCCGTGGACGTGGTCGTGCATCGTCATCAGCACGTGGCCATGGGACACGCGCGTCTTTGTTTTCGGCAGCTGGACATGTGGAGCCGCATCATGCTGAAGGCTTGGTAGAATGGATGACCAAGCCCTCCTCATCCTCTCTCACCCAGGCTCAGGGTACTGGCAGAGCAGCTGCCAACGCGTACTCAATGGCATCATCAGCCACCCCTTCCCTAGACCCACCATGTCCTCCTGAGGAGTCCCCCGAACTCTTTGAGCACAGTGTTGGGTACATGCTCCAGGAGGATGCCCAACGATTCGAAGGCTCGGATGATGATACCCAGCTTGAGGAAGTCAGTAGTGTGCGCGCAGAGAGAGGGGATGCTGAAGGACAGCAATCTGGCAGTACTGTTCCACCAGCTGCAGCTTACTGCCAGGTTTGCTCTAGTGGTGAAGAGGGAGGGGATGATGAGGTCACTGACTCCACGTGGGTGCCTGAAGGGAGAGAGGATGAGGAGGAGGACGAGGAGGAGGAGGATGCGGCGTCACATGTCCAACGAGGCAGGATGCCCCCTGGAGGCCAGCTAGAGGCCAGCACAGCAACTGTACAACACCGCAGAGCTCCGCCTGTGCAGGGCGCTGCCTCTGCACGTTATCAGAAAAGTTCTTTGGTGTGGGCCTTTTTTGAGACGAGTGCATCAGATCGCACCACTGCTATTTGCAATATTTGTCTCAAGCGTACCTCGCGTGGCCAAAACATCAGCCGCTTGGGCACCACAAGCATGAGCAGACATATGTCGACCTGCCATGCAGCTCATTGGCAGGCACACATAAAAGACCCACACCAAAGAACTAAGCGGACCTCTCATTGCTCCTCATCAGCTGGGATCTCCATCCCCACTACACCTTCAGTCCTCTCTGAAAGCTGCTCTGAGAGGACTGAAGGTGTAGAATTAGGTGTGTCACAACCAAGTACTTGCAGTACACCGACGTCCGATTGTAACAGGCAAATTTCCCTGCCCCAGCTGCTGGACCGTCGAAAGAAGTACACTCCCAGCCATCCACATGCCCAGCGGTTGAATGCTAGCTTGGCTAAATTGCTAGCACTTCAACTGCTGCCTTTTCAGTTGGTAGACTCGGCCCCCTTCCGTGAGTTTGTTCAATGTGCGGTTCCTCAGTGGCAGGTTCCCAAACGCCACTTTTTCTCACGGAAGGCGATTCCGTCTCTCTACCGGCATGTGGAAGGCAATGTCCATGCCTCGCTGGACAGGGCGGTCAGCGGTAAGGTGCATATTACCGCTGACTCATGGTCCAGCAGGCATGGACAGGGACGTTACCGTTCTTTCACGGCCCATTGGGTCACTCTATTGGCAGCTGGGAGGGATGCAGGACAAGGTGCAGTAGTGTTGGAGGTTGTTCCGCCACCACGCCTCCAAAACGCTACTACTGCTACTGGTTGTGACACACCTCTCTCCTCCACCCCCTCCTCTTCTTCTTCCTCCAGTGCTCTGTCCTCGGAACCAGCGGTGCTCCGTAGGCGTACAAGGGGCTACGCAAGTACGCAGGCAAAAAGATGCCATGCCGTGCTTGCGCTGGTGTGTTTGGGGGACAGGAGCCACACTGGGCCAGAGGTTCTGGCAGCTCTGCAGGGGCAGGCCGAGAGGTGGTTGACGCCACGTCAGCTTAAGCCAGGAATGGTCGTTTCTGACAATGGCACCAACCTCCTCTCCGCCCTGCGACAGGGGCAGCTCACCCATGTGCCCTGTATGGCTCACGTCCTCAACCTGGTGGTGCAGCGGTTCTTGGGCAGGTTCCCAGGCTTACAGGATGTCCTGAGGCAGGCCAGGAAAGTCTGTGTGCATTTCTGCCGATCTTATAATGCCAGTGCTCGGCTGACTGAGCTGCAAAAGGAGCTGAACCTGCCCAAGAACCGCCTAATATGTGACATGCCCACCAGGTGGAACTCAACGTTGGCCATGCTGCAGCGACTGCACACGCAGCAGAGGGCCATCAATGAGTACCTTTGCGACTACGGCACCAGGACAGGGTCAGGGGAGCTTGGTTTTTTTTCCCCACGTCAGTGGAGCATGATCAGGGATGCATGCACTGTCCTCTCACCATTTGAGGAGGCCACGAGGATGGTGAGCAGTGACAGTGCATGCATCAGTGACACTGTACCTCTTGTCCACCTGTTGGAGCATACGCTGCGTGGGATAATGGACAGGGCACTTGAGGCAGAACAGAGACAGGAAGAGGAGGACTTCCTTGCCTCTCAAGGCCCCCTTTATCCGGACAGTGTTCCTTCTGTCCCACCCATCACACAGGAAGAGGATGAGGATGAGGAGGAGGAGGAGGAGGAGGAGGATTGTGTGAGCATGGAGGTGGAGCCTGGCACTCAGCATCAGCAGCAGCAGTCTTTTAGGGATGATGTACAGTCCCAACAAACCAGTGGACTTGTACGTGGCTGGGAGGAGGTGGCTGGCGATCATGTCATCCTCAGTGACCCAGAAGACTCCGGACCGAATGCCTCAGCTAACCTACGCTGCATGGCCTCCCTGATCCTGCAAAGCCTGCGGAAGGATCCTCGTGTTCTTCGGATCAAGGAGAGGGACCATTACTGGCTGGCCACTCTCCTTGATCCACGGTACAAGGGTAAGGTTGCGGACCTTATCTTGCCGTCGCAGAGGGAGCAGAGGATGAGACATCTCAGGGAGGCCTTGCAGAAAGGTCTGTGCAACGCGTTCCCAGAAACTGGGAGGTTACAAACTCCTGGTCCTGGGCGACGAGTTGCTGAGGCTTCGGTCAGTAGCAGAAGGAGCGGTGGGGAAGGTGGACGTCTGACCGATGCGTTCAGACAATTTTTTAGTCCGCAGCCCCAAGGTATGATCGGTTCCAGCAACCATCGCCAGCGTCTCATATACATGGTGCAGGAATACCTTGGGGCAAGGTCAGACTTGGACACCTTTCCCACCGAAAATCCTCTGGCTTACTGGGTCCTGAGAATGGATCACTGGCCAGAGCTTGCACAGTATGCAATTGAGCTACTGGCCTGTCCTGCCTCCAGCGTTCTTTCCGAACGCACATTCAGTGCTGCTGGAGGATTTGTCACCGATCATAGGGTGCGCCTGTCCACCGACTCGGTTGATCGACTGACCTTCATCAAAATGAATCAGTCTTGGATCACCACCAGCTACCAGGCACCTGAAGCGGATATAACGGAATAATTTATAATGTCACATCCCTTCAAGACTGCCTATGCTGATGCTGAGTGACTGTCCTCTTATGTTCACTGACTATCCTCTTCCTCCTCCTCAATGATCCATGCCACCACACCAGTGCCTAAGGCACAATTTTTCAGCCCCTGTATAACAGGGGCGTGTACTTACAATTTTTTAAAAAAATGCTTCGCAACACGTGTGACTGCTGTGCTCCAAGTACAGTATCTGTGAGGGGTTGCAGTGTTGTGGCACCAGCACCAGTGCCTAAGGCACAATTTTTCAGCCCCTGTTTAACAGGGGCGTGTAAGTACAATTTTTTAAAAAAATGCTTCGCAACACGTGTGACTGCTGTGCTCCAAGTACAGTATCTGTGAGGGGTTGCAGTGTTGTGGCACCAGCACCAGTGCCTAAGGCACAATTTTTCAGCCCCTGTTTAACAGGGGCGTGTAATTACAATTTTTTAAAAAAATGCTTCGCAACACGTGTGACTGCTGTGCTCCAAGTACAGTATCTGTGAGGGGTTGCAGTGTTGTGGCACCAGCACCAGTGCCTAAGGCACAATTTTTCAGCCCCTGTTTAACAGGGGCGTGTAAGTACATTTTTTTAAAAAAATGCTTTGCAACACGTGTGACTGCTGTGCTCCTAGTACAGTATCTGTGAGGGGTTGCAGTGTTGTGGCACCAGCACCAGTGCCTAAGGCACAATTTTTCTGCCCCTGTTTAACAGGGGCGTGTACTTACAATTTTTTAAAAAAATGCTTCGCAACACGTGTGACTGCTGTGCTCCAAGTACAGTATCTGTGAGGGGTTGCAGTGTTGTGGCACCAGCACCAGTGCCTAAGGCACAATTTTTCAGCCCCTGTTTAACAGGGGCGTGTAAGTACAATTTTTAAAAAAAATGCTTCACAACACGTGTGACTGCTGTGCTCCAAGTACAGTATCTGTGAGGGGTTGCAGTGTTGTGGCACCAGCACCAGTGCCTAAAGCACAATTTTTCAGCCCCTGTTTAACAGGGGCGTGTAACTTACAATTTTTTAAAAAAATGCTTCGCAACACGTGTGACTGCTGTGCTCCAAGTACAGTATCTGTGAGGGGTTGCAGTGTTGTGGCACCAGCACCAGTGCCTAAGGCACAATTTTTCAGCCCCTGTTTAACAGGGGCGTGTACTTACAATTTTTTTTAAAAAATGCTTCGCAACACGTATGACTGCTGTGCTCCAAGTACAGTATCTGTGAGGGGTTGCAGTGTTGTGGCACCAGCACCAGTGCCTAAGGCACAATTTTTCAGCCCCTGTTTAACAGGGGCGTGTAATTACAAATCTTGATCTAATAGTTCACAGCAGGGCCCATTCCTGCGCCCACCAAGAGTAACTATGAGGGCCTACAGTCTTGTGGCAACACCGTCCACCACCACCGCCAAAGGCCCAATTTTTCTGCCCTGTTCATCAGGTGCTTGCAATTACAAATCTTGATCTAATAACTCACAGCAGGGCCCATTCCTGCGCCCATCAAGAGTAACTGTGAGAGCTTACAGTCTTGTGGCAACACCGTCCACCACCACCACCACCACCACCGCCAAAGGCCCAATTTTTCTGCCCTGTTCAACAGGTTCATGCAATTACAAATCTTGATCTAATAACTCACAGCAGGGCCCATTCCTGCGCCCACCAAGAGTAACTGTGAGAGCTTACAGTCTTGTGGCAACACCGTCCACCACCACCACCACCACCACCACCACCAAAGGCCCAATTTTTCTGCCCTGTTCAACAGGTGCATGCAAGTACAAATCTTGATCTATTAACTCACAGCAGGGCCCATTCCTGTGCCCACCAGTCTTGTGGCTACACCAACATCTAATAGGGCAAATTTCTGCAGAGTATATACGCCAGGCCCCTACTTTCAAACATCCAACTTACAAACGACTCCTACTTGCAAATGGAAAGAGAAAACAGGAAGTGAGAGGAAATCTACCCCTAGGAAGGGAAATTCTATCCTGTTAGATTTAATTTGGGAAAAAGGCATCTCCTCTCTACTGATACTTTATCATCAATCCTTGTTTCAATTCAAACCCCACTTTTCCAAAAACATTTGTCATTGGGACAGAAAGTGAGGTGACATGTTCTGAACAGATGTGCAAAGACAGCAAATGTTACAGGGGTGATAACCCCTCCCTATGTTCTCCAAAAAGCTTAAAAATTGATTTTTTTGGGATGGAGCTACACTTCATAATGTACCTGTTCAGATTCTACTTAAGAACAAACCTACAGTCCGTCTCTTGTTTGCACCGCCTATATACTGCTGTTCAGAGTATATAGGGTTGTAGGTATAGGGTTTTATTTTGGGTGCGGGGTCCCCCTTAATATCCATACAAGACCCAAAGGGGCTGGGGTGGGGGGGGGGGGGGGGGTGCTGGGGTAGCCATGCCATTTTTCTGAAGGATTTTCAGCCATATGGCGGCCAGGACAAGACATGACATTAAAGCCGCAAGTGGTTTTAAATGGCTTCTTTTTTTCCTTTACAAATGTCATTTTGTGCAAGGATAGTTCTAAACACGGGAAACACATGCCACTTCACAGGCATACTTTAGACACCCCCCAGGTACCATATTTAAAGGAAAATTTCACTTTTTTTTTTTCACTTTATGCATCATTAAAATGACTGCTCCCGAAAAAACGTTAGGTTTTAAAAGTTCTTTTTGCATTGATATATGTCCCCTGGGGCAGGACCCGGGTCCCCAAACCTGTTTTATGACATTAACATGCATATTGGCCGTTGTAATTAGCACTTTTGATTTTGAACGTTCGCGTCCATTATAACGTATAGGGTTCGAAAATTCGCGCGAACTTTCGGTCCGTTCGAAGGTTCTGGTTCGAACCGAACCCGGGGGTGTTCGGCTCATCCCTAACCACAACACTGTAAGCCCTCAAAGTGACTCTTGGTGGGCACTGGAACGCCCTGCTGTGAACTATTATATCAAGAATTGTAATTACATGGCATTGTTGAACAGTGGTAGAAAAATTGGGTCTTTGGTGGTGGTGGTGTTGCCACAACACTGTAAGCCCTCACAGTTACTCTTGGGCGCAGGAATGGGCCCTGCTGTGAAATATAATAATCAAGAATTGTAATTACATGTCCCTGTTGAACAGGGGCAGAAAAATTGGGCCTTAGGCACTGGTGCTACAACACTGAAACACCTCACAGAAACTCTAGTTGGAGCGCAGGAATGAGCCCTGCTGCAAAGTATTACACCAAAAATTGTAATTACACGCCCCTGTTAAACAGGGGCTGAAAAATTGGGCCTTAGCCACTGGTGGCGGCGCCCAGAACCAAAAATTTTCTTACAAGCTATCAGCATGATCATTGAGGAAGAGGATAGTCACTCAGCATAACAAAATAGTCACTCAGCATCAGTATAGGCAGTCTTGAAGGGATCTGACATCAAATCAAAAATTATTCGGTTACATCAGCATCAGGTGCTTGGTAGCTGGTGGTGATCCAAGACTAATTCATTTTTATGAAGGTCAGTCAATCAACCGAGTCGGTGGACAGGCGCACCCTGTGATCATTTACAAAGCCTCCAGCAGCACACTGAATGTGCGTTCCAAAAGAACGCTGGATGCAGGGCAGGCCAGTAGCTCAATTGCATACTGTGCAAGCTCTAGCCAGTGATCCATCCTCAAGACCGAGTAACCCAGAAGATTTTCGGTGGGAAAGGTGTCCAAGTCTGACCTTGCCCCTAGGTATTCCTGGACCATGTAAATCAAACGCTGGCGATGGTTGCTGGAACCGATCATACCTTGGGGCTGAGGACTAAAAAATTGTCTGAACACATCAGAGACATATGTTCTCCACCGCTCCTTCTGTGACTGACCAAAGCCTCAGTAACACGTTGTCCAGGACCAGGAATTTGGAACCTACCAGTCTCTGGGAACGCGTTGCAAAAACCTTTCTGCAAGGCCTCCTGAAGATGTTTCATCCTCTGCAATGGCAAGATAAGGTCCGCAACCTTACCCTTGTAACGTGGATCAAGGAGGGTTGCCAGCCAGTAATGATCCCCCTCCTTGATCCAACGAATATGAGGATCCTTCCGCAGGCTTTGCAGCCTCAGTGAGGCCATGCAGCGTAGGTTAGCTGAGGCATTCGGTCCGGAATCCTCTGGGTCACTAAGGACTACATGATCCGCAGCCACCTCCTCCCAGCCACGTACAAGTCCACAGGTTTCTTGGGACTGTGAATGATCCCTAAAAGACTGCTGCTGATGCTGAGTGCCAGGATCCACCTCCATGCTGACACAATCCTCCTCCTCCTCCTCCTCCTCCTTTTCCTGTGTGATCGGCGGGCCAGCAGGAACACTGTCCGGATAAAGGGGGCCTTGACAGGTAAGGAAGTCCTCGTCTTCCTGCCTCTGTTCTGCCTCAAGTGCCCTGTCCATTATTCCATACAGCGTGTGCTCCAACAGGTGGACAAGAGGGTCAGGGTCACTGATGCATGCACTGTCACTGCTCACCATGGCCTCCTCAAATGGAGACAGGACAGTGCATGCATCCCTGATCATGCCCCACTGGCATGGGGAAAAAAAACAAGCTCCCCTGACCCTGTCCTGGTGCCGTAGTCACAAAGGTACTCATTGATTGCCCTCTGCTGCTATCACGTACCTGGTAGTAGAGCCTGATTGGACGAGGAAGGCCTCCCTTACACCTCTGGCTCTGGGCCTCTGGTAATGTAAACAGAAGGCGCCGGAGTGCAGAGTCGCACGAGTGCCAAGGAATCTTGCAGACAGCAGGGCGGATGTCCTGGAAGGCTGGAGAAGATACCGGAAGGTCCTGGCAGGCAGCGGATGCAGGTGACAGCAACAGATGGCTGGGTCAGGCAGGCTGGGTCATACACGGCAAGACAGTCAGATGCAGGGTTCAGAAGTTGGAAAATATTGCGCTGAGTATGGATAATTTATAAGGAAGCTGCAAACATTGCCGATAGACTAAATGGTTTGGAAAAGATGTATATGTTGCGCTCAAAGGATGGTATACGTGTAAAATCACTCTTACATAATATTTGCATACAGGTGAGTTATGATAAAAGCATAAATATATATCGTAGGTGAATTGAAATAAAGTAAAATCGAACTGTATATAAAAATATATAAAGGAACAGTAATAAAACTGAGTAAAATGTGAATAAATACTGTGAAAGTGATCCTGTGACTGGTAAAATTCAATAAAATTCAAAAAAATTGTGAACAACAATTGTTGATATAGTGAATATATAAACATAGAACCATTTGAAATGAATAAATAGCGAGTGAGTATTAGGTGGAAAAGGTCGCCAAACTGTATATATGCATTTATACAGTGGTATAGTCCAGTGGGTGACACAATATATATATAGTCCGGTGGGTGGCACAATATATGTGAATAACCGTAGATGAAAAATGGTATTTCTAGGTGAGGTGATGGTGATCCTGTCTGGTCGGCGTCAGCACTTATTGAAAAGAGGCTTACCAGAAGTCACAGACTAAATGAGACGTACGCCTCATAAGTCGTGACAAGCTTTGTTGTGGAGGGTTACCAGGTCCCTATTCCACGGATGAATTCCAGGATATATGCGCGTAAACGGGCAGGAGGGATGCGGTCATCAAAATCTCCAATAACATTCGGTCATATTTGAGAAAAGAGAACTTGCATAGTGTGATACCGTAAAAAATACTTTTAATGAGGTAAAAACAGATTAAAAACACTCACATTTTGGAAGTAATATTCAGGCTCATAGAATGGTGATAGGTGTCAGAAAGTGCTGCTGCTGTAGTCCATCCGACGCGTTTCGTCCTCTGGGACTTCGTCTGGGGTGTGGACTACAAGCATCAGCAGTGCATTTATATAGGGAGTGTGACCCCAATCTGTTTGTGAGTTTGTGTGACCGGAAGTTGACCTCACTTCCGGTCCGGCGGTATTTCGCTCTTATATTTGCAATAAAAGGGTAATATATGTGTGGGGATATGTAGTATAAATAATGGGGATTAGCATTATTATAAGCGTATATTAAAATTATAAGAAATCGAGGAGAGACAGTAGGTATCATCTCCTCGATCCGGTCCATTGATTTGCGGCGGTGGAACACAGCGCACGCGTGGCATGCGTGACGTCGTGACGTCACTTCCGCCGGCCGCTGGCTAGGCTTTGTCTTAGCCAAGCGTCATTGTGGGAAGGGGCGGCCGCGCGCAACGACAGCACGTCGCGGCCGCTCCATATAACATGCAGAGACGAGTCTCACTGTTAGGTGAACACCCGCAAGTGTGTATACGCCGCACATAACTCGGTCTGACCGATCATATGTTGCTGACACTGCTGGACATTGATTCTAGGAATTTGGAATTTCAATGGGAGCATGGCCAGGCTTAAATAATTAAATAAAGGGAAAAAGATATATATATATATATGCGGAATGCTGCCACTGTAAACCAGGTTGAGAAATAGGGGAACAGAGAGAGGTCACTCCTTACCCAATTAACCCATGTATAAACCTGTAAATACATATATATATTTTCCATATTCTAGTTTATGTACATCATATGGAGTGTCAAATATATGAGAAAAAATGGGGACTTTTTTATATATATATATATATATATAAGGAGATAATAAATGGAAACCACAAAACGGTTGAATATGCATCCAACGTACTGGCTAGATCTATGTGTATTTAAAGTGTCTAAAACTGCGTAAAAACATATATATATGAACATGTAAAAACATGGGTCCACAAAATATGTAAAAATTACACATAAAATTTTCATAAAACTCCAATATATATAAAATATTAAATATAAAAATATTATAAAAAACTCCGAAATAAATATATAAACTATAAAACCTCGCCTTTGTTATTAGGGGTTGTCTATGTGTAAAAACAAATAAATAACAAATACATATAAAAGCGGGCTAATATTATGATTTATATATAAAAGTATATAAATTTAAAATATTTAAAAATATTTGGGAGCAGCAGCAATTGCGAGTAAAAAGGATTGTGGTAGTTATGAGTGAACATATAGCAAAAGTTTGAGATTAGAGAGGGGGCTAATATAGCGTGTAGTAAAACTGGGGGGGGGAATGATGGTCAGGCTTTATTGATAAAAGCATTAATATCCCACTCCACGTTCATACCCAACGGGGAGTGGGATTGTAACTGATATATCCAGTATGTTTCCAATTTAGAAACCCCTCTAGTTTTAGCTCCACCCCTCCACGGTGCAATGAATTTGTCAATTATTAAAAACTGAGTACCACGAGGATCTTGGTTATGATGCTGTCGGTAGTGCCTCAGGACTGTATGTTTAATGCTGCCACTTTTAATCTTAGTGATATGTTCCGTGACATGTGTCGTAAAAGAGCGTATAGTACGTCCTACATACTGTTTTGAACACGGACATGTGATAAGATATACAACATGGCTTGTGGAGGAATTACAGAAGTTTTTAATTGGGAATTTTTGCTTGGTAACTGAGGATTCGAATTCCTTAGTATTACGTCTACCACTTATGTTAAAATAACACACTGTGCATTTTTTGCAAGGGTAATAGCCTGTAAGGTTGTGGAAGAAAGAGGACCTCACAGGTGGATTGATAATTGTTGGGGCGATCTGACTATTGAGAGATGGAGCTCCCTTATAGATGACTTTTGCTCTATCAGGTATGAGGTTACCTAGAATTTTGTCGTTCCTGAGAATACCCCAATGTCGTTCAAAGATAGATTTGATTTGCCTGTGTTGTATTGAATACGAAGTGAGAAAAGACCATCTAAAATTGTCATTGCGAGGTTGGCTCGGTTTATCTGTAAGTAGTGTTGCCCGATCAACTTCTAAAACTCTGTTTAAGTCTCGATCCACTTCATCCATATTATAACCTTTTTCTTTGAAACGGTCTCTCAGTGTGTTGGCCTGTTCTTTGAATCTAGTAACATCTGTGCAGTTTCTGCGTAGTCGCAGAAACTGACTCTTAGGGACAGATCGCAACCATGCTTTGTGATGACAGCTGTCAATTGGTATGTAGCCATTGCGATCTGTGGATTTGAAGTATGTACTGAATTCGAACTGGCGTTCCCTTATTGTAATCTCCAAATCTAAAAAATGTATCTTAGTTTTACTTGATTCGTATGTGAGGACTATACCTCTATCATTGTTGTTGAGAGACATGAAGAAGGATTCTAATGATTCTGAGGTCCCATTCCATAGGAGGAGGATGTCGTCAATATATCGTGCCCAAAGTATCAGTTGAGGCCTTTCCATAGCATAGACGACATCCTCCTCCCATTTGCCCATAAATATGTTTGCCAGGCTTGGGGCAAACTTGGCACCCATGGCTACCCCTTTTTCTTGTGAATAGAAGCGTCCATCAAACCAGAAGTAGTTATGATGTGTGGTAAAGTTCAATAATTCCATAATAAAATTTGTTTGGGTACGTATTAGGGTATTTTCCCTTTCTAAAAATATTTTAACTGCTTCTAAGCCCTTAGAATGTGCTATGCATGCATAAAGTGATGCCACATCGGCAGTAGCCATAATGTAATCATCATCAATACTCAGTGAAGCAAGTTTATTAATGACATGCTTAATGTCTTTGAGGTAGGAGGGAATTTTTTTGACTATAGGCTGTAAAAAATAATCAACATATTTGCCGATCCTGGACGTGACAGAATCGATGCCACTAATGATCAGTCATCCAGGGGGGTTTATTGCATTTTTATGAATTTTCGGCAAATAATAAATAATGGGAGTACGGGGGGCTCAGGGGATTAAAAAATCTCTTTCCTTACGGTTTAAAATAGAGGAGTCGAAGCCCTTGGATATAATGGTGGCAAGTAATTTCTTGTATTGATTTGTTGGGTTGACTGGTAATTCTTTATACATGGCCTGGTCATTAAGAATTTTATACGTCTCGCTCATGTATGCCGATTTATCCAATAGAACAATGCCTCCGCCTTTGTCGGCGGGGCGAATTACCAGATCTTTATTGTCACAGAGGGATTTTACTCCTCTGCTGGGCAAAGAGTTATTGTGGATACGTTTTGGTGGCAATTGGGCGAGATCCTTTAACACTAAATCCCTGAAGATATTTAATGCTGGTGCTAATTGAGTGGGGGGATTGAAAAGTGAGGGGTTGGAGAGGTCCGAGTGAACAGTGCCAGACATGGCTGCCCTGGTGTGACTGTTAATCAGATTTGAAATTATGTATCTCTGAATGTTTACTTTCCGGATATATTTGTGGACATCTATAAAAGTTTCAAATTTGTTTAGATTACGTGGGGGTGCAAACTTGAGGCCTTTGTCTAGGACGTTTTTTTCCTCATCTGTCAGCACGGTGTTACTCAAGTTGAAAACCCCCTGACACTTTATGTGCGCTTTCTTTTTCCTTCTCTGTACCCTCCTCCCTCCTCTGCAGCCTCTCTTAGATCGGGGCCTCTTTTTCTGCCTTGGGGGTCCCTGTGAAAATCCTGATTTGGATAGTGATTAATCTGATTATATCCATATGTTGGTTGGTCATATTCAGCATCTGGATATGGATACACATTATCCTCGTAGGATTCACGTAGAGGTTGGTATCGATTCTGGGTGGGTATAGATGGATAACGTGTGGTTTGCATAGGTGGGTAATTCATATATGGAGGTTTGGGGTAAGTTTTTGGGGGTCATGGTACCTAGCGGGTGAACCTCTATATTGGTAGTCATCATATTCATAATGACGATTCCCAGAATTAGACTGGTTCCCTCTGCGTCCCCTTTGTCCCCTTCTATTTGAATTGTTATTACTGTTTCCCCTACCTCTTTGTGGGGTGCGTGTATTTGGAACTGGTACTCTCTGTGGGTAAGAGTTATTTTGTTGTGTGCTCTTAACGAGCGGTGTGTTGGTGTTAGTTTGCTGGGAGCTTGATGTTGCCCCATCTCCATTGCTGGTGGAGGCACTATTAGTTTCCATGGATACTTCTGAGGTAGTTTGTTTTTGCCAGTTGAAAACTTTGCATGCTTTATAATCATTAATGTCGCGTGTATATTTTTTGTGTTTTTTAGCGTTTTGGTCTCTGTCCTCTTTGATAAGGTGAGCCTGGAGATTGGAGGAGAGAGTGTTATATTCTACTGTGTTTTTATAAATCAGTAGTTTCTCTTTGATCTCCTTAATCTCCTTATCCAAAACGCAGAGACGGCTTTGTTTGCGTGTTTTGAGGAAAATAAAAAAACTCTATGCCAGCCTCGTTAAAATATTTATACCACGATTCTAGATCAGAGTCTCCTTGTTGGGGGGAAACATCCCACCTAAGGCTTCGAGGAACCATGTGTTCTCTAGTATACTGTTCCAGGAATGCGAGATCCCATTGTAAGTGTAGCTCAGAGACCATGATGTTCCTAAGTCTCATAAAGAGTCCGCCTATGGCGGTGTCATTGTTTGTTACAACAAAGACTCCCTCTGTGTTTACTGTCCATGTGGCACGGTATTCAAACACGTCCATGATAATAGGAAATGAGGGAGAAATGGAGGTACACTGCTGCAATAATAGGTCAGAAATAGGACAAATAAAATTGGAAGTTGGAAAATATTGCGCTGAGTATGGATAATTTATAAGGAAGCTGCAAACATTGCCGATAGACTAACGGAAAAATGGTTTGGAAAAAACTGAAAAAATGGATGAAGTGGATCGAGACTTAAATAGAGTTTTAGAAGTTGATCGGGCAACACTACTTACAGATAAACCGAGCCAACCTCGCAACGACAATTTTAGATGGTCTTCGTATTCAATACAACACAGGCAAATCAAATCTATCTTTGAACGACATTGGGGTATTCTCAGGAACAACAAAATTCTAGGTAACCTCATACCTGATAGAGCAAAAGTCATCTATAAGGGAGCTCCATCTCTCAATAGTCAGATCGCCCCAACAATTATCAATCCACCTGTGAGGTCCTCTTTCTTCCACAACCTTACAGGCTATTACCCTTGCAAAAAAGGCACAGTGTGTTATTTTAACATAAGTGGTAGACGTAATACTAAGGAATTCGAATCCTCAGTTACCAAGCAAAAATTCCCAATTAAAAACTTCTGTACTTGCTCCACAACCCATGTTGTATATCTTATCACATGTCCATGTTCAAAACAGTATGTAGGACGTACTATACGCTCTTTTACGACACGTGTCACGGAACATATCACTAAGATTAAAAGTGGCAGCATTAAACATACAGTCCCGAGGCACTACTGACAGCATCATAACTGAGATCCTCGTGGTACTCAGTTTTTAATAATTGACAAATTCATTGCACCGTGGAGGGGTGGAGCTAAAACTAGAGGGGTTTCTAAATTGGAAACATACTGGATATATCAGTTGGGTATGAACGTGGAGTGGGATATTAATGCTTTTATCAATAAAGCCTGACCATCATTCCCCCCCCCCCCCAGTTTTACTACACGCTATATTAGCCCCCTCTCTAATCTCAAACTTTTGCTATAGGTTCACTCATAACTACCACAATCCTTTTTACTCGCAATTGATGCTGCTCCCAAATATTTTTAAATATTTAAAATTTATATACTTTTATATATAAATCATATTAGCCCGCATTTATATGTATCTGTTATTTATTTGTTTTTACACAAAGACAACCCCTAATAACAAAGGTGAGGTTTTATAGTTTATATATTTATTTCAGAGTTTTTTATAATATTTTTATATTTAATATTTTATATATATTGGAGTTTTATGGACATTTTATGTGTAATTTTTACATATTTTGTGGACCCATTTTTTCTCATATATTTGACACTCCATATGATGTACATAAACTAGAATATGGAAAATATATATATGTATGTACAGGTTTATACATGGGTTAATTGGGTAAGGAGTGACCTCTCTCCGTTTGTTCCCATATTTCTTAACCTGGTTTACAGTGGCAACATTCCGCATATATATATATATATATATATATATATATATATATATATATATATATATATATCTTTTTCCCTTTATTTAATTATTTAAGCCTGGCCATGCTCCCATTGAAATTCCAAATTCCTAGAATCAATGTCCAGCAGTGTCAGCAACATATGATCGGTCAGACCGAGTTATGTGCGGTGTATGTGCACTTGCGGGTGTTCACCTAACAGCGGGACTCGTTTCTGCATGTTTTATGGAGCGGCCGCGATGTGCTGTCGTTGCTCGCGGCCGCCCCGCCCCTTCCCACAATGAGGCTTGGCTGAGACAAAGCCTAGCCAGCGGCTGGCGGAAGTGACGTCTTGACATCACGCACGCCACGCGTGCGCTGCGTTCCACCGCCGCAAACCAATGGACCGGATTGAGGAGATGATACCTACTGTGTCTCTCCTCGATTTCTTATAATTTTAATATACGCTTATAATAATGCTAATCCCCATATTTATACTACATATCCCCACACAGATATTACCCTTTTATTGCAAATATAAGAGCGAAATACCGCCGGACCGGAAGTGAGGTCAACTTCCGGTCACACAAACTCACAAACAGATTGGGGTCACTCTCCCTATATAAATGCACTGCTGATGCTTGTAGTCCACACCCCAGATGAAGTCCCAGAGGACGAAACGCGTCGGGTGGACTACAGCAGCAGCACTTTCTGACACCTATCACCATTCTATGAGCCTGAATATTACTTCCAAAATGTGAGTGTTTTTAATCTGTTTTTACCTCATTAAAGTATTTTTTACGGTATAACACTATGCGAGTTCTCTTTTCTCAAATATGACCGAATGTTATTGGAGATTTTGATGACCGCATCCCTCCTGCCCGTTTACGCGCATATATCCTGGAATTCATCCGTGGAATAGGGACCTGGTAACCCTCCACAACAAAGTTTGTCAAGACCTTATGAGGCGTACGTCTCATTTAGTCTGTGACTTCTGGTAAGCCTCTTTTCAATAAAAGCTGACGCCGACCAGACAGGATCACCATCACCTCACCTAGAAATACCATTTTTCATCTACGGTTATTCACATATATTGTGCCACCCACCGGACTATATATATTGTGTCACCCACTGGACTATACCACTGTATAAATGCATATATACAGTTTGGCGACCTTTTCCACCTAATACTCACTCGCTATTTATTCATTTCAAATGGTTCTATCTTTATATATTCACTATATCAACAATTGTTATTATTCACCATTTTTTGAATTTTACCAGTCACAGGATCACTTTCATAGTATTTATTCACATTTTACTCAGTTTTATTACTGTTCCTTTATATACAGTTCGATTTTACTTTATTTCAATTCACTTATGATATATATTTATGCTTTTATCATAACTTACCTGTATCCAGATGCAGGGTTCAGGCAGGAACGTGGTCAAGAGACAAGCCAGGTCTGGAACCAGATGCTTGCAGACAGGAGCCAAGGGAGAAGGCAGAAGAAGGGTCACAGGACAAGCCGAGGTCAATGCAGGCGGAGTTCAAGGGAAGGTCAAAACAAGCCGGGTCAGCACAGAGATCAGAACACAGGTTTCACAGGTAACAAGGCACTGTTTGGCGCCAGCATCAATCACGGGCGCACTTCTATGGACCAGTGTTCTTCTGCGTCTTGGAGAGCATCTAGAGGGGCGATCTTGTCTGCTGGCATGTGCACCCTGACAGCTGCGTGTGCAGCTGCTGCAGCATGGCCAACATTGAGTTCCACCTGGTGGGCATGTCGCAGATTAGGCAGTTCTTTGGCAGGTTAAATTCCTTTTGGGAGGTCAGCCAGCCGAGCACTGGCATTATATGACCAGCGGAAAAGCACACAGACTTTCCTGGCCTGCCTCAGGACATCCTGTAAGCCCGGGTCCCTGCCCAAGAACCGCTGCACCACCAAGTTAAGGTTGTAAGCCACACAGGGCACATGGGTCAGTTGTCCGGGCGGAGGGCGGAGAGGACGTTGGTGCCATTGTCGCAAACCACTATTCCTGGCTTAAGCTGGTGTGGCATCAACCACCTCTCAGCCTGCCCCTGTAGAGCTGACAGAACCTCTGCCCCAGTGTGGCTCCTGTCCCCCAAGCACACCAGCGCAAGCACCGCATGGCATCTTTTTGCCTGCATACTTGCGTAGCCCCTTGAACGCCTATGAAGCACCCCTGCTTCCAAGGACAAAAGCACAGGAAGAGGCCATGGAGGAAGAAGAAGAGGAGGGGGTGGAGGAGAGAGGTGTGTCAAAATCACCAGTAGTAGCATTTTGGA
The DNA here is from genome assembly GCA_028564925.1 of Lithobates sylvaticus. Lineage (NCBI taxonomy): Eukaryota > Metazoa > Chordata > Amphibia > Anura > Ranidae > Lithobates > Lithobates sylvaticus. The sequence continues at coordinate 103,756,256 of CM053037.1, read as the reverse complement.
GGCATGGTGGCGGAACCTCCAACACTACTGCACCTGCTGCCAGAAGAGTCACTCAATGCGCCGTGAAAGATGGATAACCTCCATGCCTGCTGGACCATGAGTCAGCGGTAATATGCACCTTACAGCTGACTGCCCTGTCCAGCGGGGCCAAGACATTGCCTTCCACATGCCGGTAGAGAGCCGGAATCGCCTTCCCTTAGAAAAAGTGGCGTTTGGGAACCTGCCACTGAGGAACCGCACATTCCACAAACTCACGGAAGGGGGCAGAGTCTACTAACTGAAAAGGCAGCAGTTGGAGTGCTAGCAATTTATCCAAGCTAGCATTCAACTGCTGGGCATGTGGATGGCTGGGAGTGAACTTCTTTCAACGGTCTAACAGCTGGGGCAGGGAAATTTGCCTGGTACAATCGGACGTCGGTGTACCGATAGCAGATTTCCCACAAGTACTTGGCTGTGACACACCTAATTCTACACCTTCATTCCTCTCAGTGCAGGATTCATAGAGGACAGAAGGTATAGTGGGGTTGGAGATTCCAGCTGATGAGGAGCAAGGAGAGGTCCGCTTTGTTCTTTGGTGTGGGTCTTTTAGGTACGCTTGCCAACGAACTGCATGGCAGGTCGACATATGTCTGGTCAAGCATGTGGTGCCCAAGCGGCTGATGTTTTGGCCAAGCGAGATACGCTTGAGACATATGTTGCAAATAGCAGTGGTGCGATCTGATGCACTCATCTCAAAATAGGCCCACACCAAAGAACTTTTGGAATAACGCGCAGAGGCAGCGCCCTGCACATGCGGAGCTGTGCAGTGTGATGCAGTCGGTGTGCTGCCCTTAAGCTGCCCCCTGGAGGACATCCTGCCTCATTGGAGATGTGCCTCCTCCTCCTCCTCTCTCCTATCAGGCACCCACATGGAGTCAGTGACCTCATCATCCCCTCCCTCCTCATCACTGGAGCAAACCTGGCAGTATGCTGCAGCTGGGGGAACATGACTGCCAGATTGCTGTCCTTCTTGGACATCCACTCTCTCTGGGCTCACATTACTACCTTCCTCTAGCTGGGTATCATCATCAGAGCCTTCAAAACGCTGGGCATCCTCATTGAGCATGTACCCAACACTGTGGTCAAACAGTTCGGGGGACTCCTCAGGAGGACATGGTGGGGAAGGGGAAGGAGTGACTGATGCCATTGAGCAGAGGGAAGAGGCCACGTTGGCAGCTGCTTTGCCAGTGCCCTGAGCCTGGGTGAGAGAGGATGGAGGAGGATGAGGACGGTTTGGTCATCCACTCTACCAAGTCTTCGGCATGTTGTGGCTCAACACATCCAGCTGCTGAAAAAAAGGACAAGCGTGTCCCATGGCCACGTGCTGATGAGGATGCACCGTGTCCACGACCAGCACTTTTGCCTCTAGACACAGAGCCTGTTTGCCCTGTTTTATTAACTTGTGACTGTCTGCCTCTCCTTGTTGGCCTTCCAGACATACTAATGGCCTGCAGGGAGATGTAGCTGCACAAAGCTGGGACGTATATACTGATATACTGTAGCTAGTAGAATCAACTGCCTGCCTGTAGTATTATTATTATGAGAACACCAGCAATTGGGGTAGCTTTAAGCATACACTGTGCAGATGGCACAATTCACCCACTGTAATTGCTACAGCTGCCTGTGGATAAGATCAGCAGAGCACCAGCAATTGGGGTAGCTTCAGGCGTATACACTGTGCAGGTGGCACAATACGCCGTTTCTGTAATTGCTACAGCTGCCTGTGGATAGGATGAGCAGAACAACAGCAATTGGGGTAGCTTCAGGTGTACACTGTGCAGATGGCACAATACACCCACTGTGCGTCGGGAAGACCGTCGGACCTAGTTAGCCAGAAATCCTGGTCATGTGTACACGGCATTAGAGATATAAACACTTATTGAGGCGATGATAGAAGGAGCAGGAGCGAGGTCCGGGAGCTCCCCTCCCAGGTTCATGCGCAATTAATCCAACATAGTAGATTAGTACTCACCTAGGGTAGGGGGAGAGGAGTGCGTTCTTATTCTTTTATCCCTTCATCTGTCGGAGGGAGATACAGGGGGGGGGGGGGGGAGTAAACCCCACGTAACACATTAGGGTTATTAGAACCCTCTTCATTCCTTTTTCTTTTCCCTTTTTCTTTTTTTTTCTGTTGCTTTCTGGTAGGGGGGATGGAGGCTTTAAAGGTCACTTCTCTAAACGCGAAAGGGCTTAATGTGCCGGAGAAAAGGAAGATTTGAAACGCTCATACTCGGATGTGGCATACATTCAGGAAACCCATTTAGTGGGTAAGGTACCAATTCTTAAGAACAACTTCTACCCCTATGCATATCATGCCATTTAATAGGGCAGCTAAATCAAGAGGGGTTTCTATATTGGTTTCAAGAAGAAATCCCTGGACATTAATAGAAAAAAAAAACAGATATAGAGGGCAGATTTCTGTTCCTTAAAGGGACGATGGGTGGCATAAAAGACTTTGGCCACGATATATGCCCCCAATAATAATCAAGATCAATTTATCTGCACTACTATTAACAAGCTGATGAAATTTACTGACGGTAAACTTATCTTGGGGGGCGATTTTAATCTTCCCCTAGACCTGAAGATGGATAAATCAGGGGGAAGCTCCTCGGTAGATACAGGTCTACGTAAACGAGTCTTATGCCCTGTACACACGGTCCGAAATTCCGACCACAAAATCCGTCGGATTTTTTCCGACGGATATTGTCCGACGCTGGTGTTGCATACACACGGTGTCAGGATAATCTACAATTGAGCGCTGCGCGCCGATTGCCTGTGCGCATGCGCGGCGGAACGGCACTCCGGCGCATGCACACTCGCGGCTCGGCGCTCCGACGCACGCACATGCGCAGTGGCGCACGCCTGAGCGTCCCTGGGCATCATAGCATCACGTGACCACTCACACCGCCCATTTAAGGAAGTGCTTGAGATCAGTCCAGCGCTGGCTTGTCTTCAGCTTCCTGCCAAAGCTCTGTTCCTGCTTCCTGTTTGATCTGATTGCCTGTTTTTGACCCGGATTTCGCCTTTGACCTTGCTGCCTTCTCCTGCCCTTGACCTTTGGACTGTGTACTGGACTTACCTGCTTGATTGCCTCTGGCCCTTTTGAACCTCTGCTTGTGACCCGGATTTGCCTCTGTCTCCTGCCCTGTGATCTTTGCTTGTGACCCGGACCTGTTTATCTTCAGCCCAGTACCTGCACCCGTGTTTTGGACTCTCCAGTATCTTCCTGATCCAGAACTTGGCTCCTGCTCCAGTTCCCATCCCCTGGTTGGGTAGCCTGTGCCTCTTTGTGCCATTCACCCCCTGTCTCACCTCCAGGGGGCGGACTGCGCTCAGTTGCAAGGGTGAACCACTCTCGGCATTTCGGCCTCGGTAAGTACTCTCCTGATAGTACAAGCCAGCCATGTCTGAGGCCGACAGAGTGCGTTCACCCCTTGAGGTTTTGTGCCAACAAGTCTCAGCACTAACTGAAGCCGTGCAAAAACTGCAAGAGGGGTACACCCAAGTGGACAGTCGCCTGCAGCAACTTTCCGGGTTAGCTGCACCCACCTTAGCAGCTCCTGCCGCCACCAGTGGAATATCCACTCCTCCTGGATCAGCCAACCCCACTGTGATCATGGCATCTCCCGAACCCAGGGTCCCGACCCCTGAACGCTTCACAGGTGACCGTAAAAAGTTCCGGGCCTTTAAAAACGCCTGCTCTCTCTACCTAGCCCTCCAGACCAGGACTTTTGCTTCCGAAGTAGTAAAGGTGGGCTTCATTATCTCGCTCCTGGCTGAGGAGCCACAGGCATGGGCCCATAGCCTGATGGAACAGAGAAGCCCAGCACTCAATGCAGTGGAGACCTTTTTTGAGAGTATGGCACAATTGTACGATGACCCTCAACGTGGGGCTACAGCTGAAGCCACACTACATAATCTACTTCAGGGACGCAGACCAGTGGAGGATTACACCGTTGAATTCCGGAAGTGGTCAGCTGATACCGGGTGGAACGAACCAGCTCTTAAATACCAGTATCGCCAGGGGTTATCTGAGACTTTTAAAGATGAGTTGGCAAGATCTGAAACTCCTGACACACTGGAGGACTTAATCCAAGCCGCCACCAAGTTGGACCGCCGCATGCGTGAGAGGCGTTCCGAGCGCCTTCAGTCTCCCCGTACCAATTGGAACTTTCCTAAACCTACCTTGTCTTCACCCACCACCTCAGCTCCGGCAGTAGTAACCCAGGAGACGGAACCCATGCAGCTGGGTCTGGTTCATGCCCCTCTCACGTCAGAAGAACGGCTCCGTAGGTGACGGGCCAATCTATGCCTGTATTGTGGGGCTTCGGGCCATTTTCTCAGCAACTGTCCCGTAAGACCGAGTAAGTCCTACCAACAATGTATAATGAACTACCAATCTTTTGGGTTTTCCCAGACTTATGTCGCCCTCTTTGTCTCCTTACAGCTGCCGGGAAAGGAAACCCGACTATCAGCCATAATTGATTCAGGAGCCTGCAGCTTCTTCCTTGACGCGGCATTAGCTACCAAACTGCACTTACCTCTCGTCCCGAAGAAACAAAATCTACAGGTACATCTGGCTGATGGCTCTCTTCCTCGTTCAGGATTCATTACCCATGAGACCCAACCCATCCGTGTCACTACTGACTCTGTTCACCAGGAGCTTATTCAATTTGACATTATCCCGTCTCCAATGTTCCCCATAATCTTGGGGATTCCATGGCTACAGATCCACGAACCCCAGATCAACTGGGGAAAGAAAGAGGTTTCTTTCCTGTCACCTCACTGCACCCAACATTGCTTCACTCAGGCTGTGACCACCTGCTCTACTATTTCATCTATACCAGACAACCTTCTTCATGTACCACCAGTTTACTTGGAATTCCAAGATGTTTTCGATAAGCAACAGGCAGATTGCTTACCGCCTCATCGGACGTATGACTGTCCCATCGACCTCCTTCCTGGTTCAGAGATCCCTTTTGGCCGCATCTTTCCCCTGTCCGAAGTGGAACTAAAGGTCCTCAAGGCCTACATTGACGAGAACCTGGAAAAGGGGTTCATTCGCCCTTCCTCGTCACCAGCCGGAGCTGGCATCTTTTTTGTGGGAAAGAGAGACGGCTCCCTAAGGCCTTGCATCGATTACAGGGAATTAAATAAAATCACAATTAAAAACCGGTATCCCCTGCCTTTGATCCCAGAGCTTTTCCAGCGCTTCAGGTCTGCCCGAATCTTCTCTAAATTGGACCTTCGTGGGGCCTACAACCTCATCCGAATCAGAGCAGGAGATGAATGGAAAACAGCCTCTGGTGAATGATATTTTCCGCAAACACCTTGACGACTTCCTTGTCGTTTATCTCGACGACATCCTTATGTTTTCAGACTCCATTGAACTTCACCGAGTACACGTGAAACAAGTACTCAGCATTCTTAGAAGCCACAGACTGTACCTTAAGGCAGAGAAGTGCGAATTTGAGAAATCCACGGTGCAATTTTTGGGGTTCATCATTTCTACAGGTGGGGTCTCCATGGACCCACAGAAGGTTAAAGCCATACTGGAGTGGCCAGCCCCAGTGAACAAGAAAGGGGTGCAGCGATTCATTGGATTCGCAAACTTTTATCGAAGGTTCATTGTTGGCTTTTCCTCCATAGTGGCACCCATCACCAAGTTGACCCACCAAGGTACCCAATTCCATTGGTCCCAGGAAGCACAAGAAGCCTTCGACACTTTGAAGAAATTATTTTCGTCCGCTCCCATCCTGATGCATTCAGATCCAGCCCTTCCATTTGTGCTGGAGGTGGATGCATCAGAGACAGCTACTGGAGCTATCTTGTCCCAGAGACTGGGACCCAAGGCCCTCTTACACCCTGTGGCTTTCGCGTCACGTAAGTTAAGCCCTCCAGAGAGGAACTACGACGTGGGAGATAGAGAATTACTGGCCATTAAGTTTGACTTGGAGGAATGGAGGTATCTCCTGGAGGGGGCTTCTCATCCTGTCATGATTTGGACGGACCACAGAAACCTGGAGTACCTCAGGACAGCCAAACGCCTAAGGCCCAGGCAAGCCCGATGGGCGCTCTTCTTTTTAAGATTTAATTTTCATATCTCCTACAGACCCGGCTCAAAAAATGGAAAGGCAGACGCTGTCTCTAGAATGTTTCACGAGACACCCCAGGAATCTGAACCCAGCACTATCCTTTCTCCGCAAAACTTTCTCTCTCTCCTCCTGCAACCTGATCTGATCTCCGCCATTAAGGCGGCATCCGGGCAACCCACCGACCATGGAATTCCCTCAATGGAGGAACACGACGGGCTACTCTGGGTACGTGGGAAGGTCTTTGTCCCCACAGAAACAAGACCTTTAACACTCAAGACCCTACATGATCACAAGCTTGCAGGACATTTTGGGGTTCACAAAACGTCTGACTTAATCTCGCGCTTTTTCTGGTGGCCTGGGTGGAGACAAGACTGCAGGGATTATGTAACCTCCTGTATCGTTTGTCAACGCAACAAAGGAACTAATTCTAAAGCCTGGGGCCTGCTGAAGCCCTTGTCCATTCCGGAGCGCCCATGGGCGGATATATCAATGGACTTCATTGTGGAGTTACCCTCCTCTGAGGGGTTCACCACCATCCTGGTCGTAGTCGACCGTTTGTCAAAAATGGCACACTTCCTCCCAATGATTGGGACTCCTTCCGCTTCTGCTACAGCTGACATATTCTTCAAGGAGATTATTCGACTCCACGGGGTACCTACAAGTGTCACATCTGATAGAGGTTCTCAGTTCACCTCCAAGTTTTGGCGAGAATTATGCAAAACCCTTGAAATCAAGATATGCCTCTCTTTGGCCTATCATCCTCAGAGCAATGGCCAGACGGAGAGGACAAATCAATCACTAGAGCAATACCTCCGCTGTTTCTGTTCGGATTCCCAGGATGAGTGGTCCAGCCTCCTACCCTATGCGGAGTTCGCCTACAACAACGCGGTCCAAGATCGAGTTAATTTTCTTCAGCAAAACTTTCGGAAAATTCAGGAGACCATGCAAAAAACTCAGGAGGGGTATGAAAAATACTTCAACCGAGGGAGGAAGGAAAATCCAGACTTCAAGATAGGGGATGAGGTTTGGTTGTCCTCAGTCAATCTCAAATTGGCTATACCCACACGTAAGCTAGGGCCAAAGTTTATTGGTCCTGTCAAGATGAAACGAAAAATTTATCCCGTGGCTTCTGAACTTTCCTTACCAGATTCATACAGGATACACCCGGTGTTCCACGCTTCCATCCTGAAACCTGTCATTCCCAGTCCCTTTCCAGGCAGATCTGAACCACCACCTCCACCAGTACTGGTGGATGGCGAAACAGAATTTGTGGTGGAAAAGATTTTAAGTTGCAGAAAGGGGAGGCAACTCCAATATCTGGTTAAATGGGAAGGTTACCCGTCGGAAGAGAACTCTTGGGAACCCTCAGGAAATCTGCATGCTCCACGCTTGATCTGGGCTTTCCATACTGAACATCCAGAATTGATGGCTAGCTTGGGCGTCCACAGGCCACCCCTCGGGGGAGGGCACTGTCAGGATAATCTACAATTGAGCGCTGCGCGCCGATTGCCTGTGCGCATGCGCGGCGGAACGGCACTCCGGCACATGCGCACTCGCGGCTCGGCGCTCCGACGCACGCACATGCGCACTGGCGCACGCCTGAGCATCCCTGGGCATCATAGCATCACGTGACCACTCACACTGCCCATTTAAGGAAGTGCTTGAGATCAGTCCAGCGCTGGCTTGTCTTCAGCTTCCTGCCAAAGCTCTGTTCCTGCTTCCTGTTTGATCTGATTGCCTGTTTTTGACCCGGATTTCGCCTTTGACCTTGCTGCCTTCTCCTGCCCTTGACCTTTGGACTGTGTACTGGACTTACCTGCTTGATTGCCTCTGGCCCTTTTGAACCTCTGCTTATGACCCGGATTTGCCTCTGTCTCCTGCCCTGTGATCTCTGCTTGTGACCCGGACCTGTTTATCCAGTTCCCATCCCCTGGTTGGGTAGCCTGTGCCTCTTTGTGCCATTCACCCCCTGTCTCACCTCCAGGGGGCGGACTGCGCTCAGTTGCAAGGGTGAACCACTCTCGGCATTTCGGCCTCGGTAAGTACTCTCCTGATACACGGTCGGACAAAGTTGTAGGAAAATCCGATCATTCTGAACGTGGTGACGTTCGTTGCGTAAGACAGAACTACGTAGAGGCTATTAGCCAATAGGTTTGGTCTCCTAATTTGATCTGAGCATGCGTGGCACTTTGTCCGTCAGAATTCTATACACACGATCGGAAAAAGTCCAATCGGATTTTGTTGTCGGAAAATTTGAGAGCAGGATCTCAAATTTTCCAACGGAAAAAGTCCGATCGGACATTTTCGGTCAGAATTTCCGACCGTGTGTACGGGGCATTACACATATTGCATAATTACCAACTTACTGACGCATGGAGAGCGTATCACCCAGACAAAAGAGACTACACCTTTTATTCAGTGCCACATAAAGTATATTCTAGAATCAACTTATTTTTCACTCCACAGAGTATGTAAACGGCAGTTAAGGAGGTGGCTATAGGGAGTATTACATGGTCAGACCATGCCCCGGTCTCACTGACATTAACTATGAATGAGTATTCCTCTGATAAGAGGAGACAGTGGCGATTGAATGAGAGTTTGATGGAAGATAAGATGGTGGTAGAAGAAGTTATTAAGGATTTGCAGTATTATTTTCAATATAATACTGTAGAGGAGACAGATGCAGGGACAATCTGGGAGGCGCACAAAACGGTAATAAGAGGGGTACTCATTAAGCATGGTTCCAGAATAAAAAAGGAAAGGGAGGCCCAATTGACCCAATTACTGACAGATATACAGATGTTAGAGACCCAACATAAACAAAACACGAGGTGTACGGGGGAGACAGAACTCCTTAAATTGAGTAGACAAGTGACAGAGTTACTCCAACATGGCGCTAAGGCAGCACTTCAGAGATGCTGGAAATATTATTATGAAACCAGAGACAAATGCGGCCATTCACTGGCTGGAGATTTACAGGAACAGAGGACTCAATCCTATGTTTCCCACTTAGTGGACCTCGAAGGTAGGAAGGTACACCTTCCCTCCCAGATTGTCTCGAACTTCCGTAGATTTTACCAATCCTTATATAAATTTGCCTACCAGATCACAACCTCAAAATATCATGGAGGAATAAAATTTCCTCTTCAGGTATTTCTCAATTGACAGAACAGATTCGAGAAGAGTTGGAGGTTGCTATTACCTTTGAGGAATTGCAAGAGGCCATCAGGACATCCGAACCCAGGAAAGCTCTGGGCCCGGATGGCTTTACACATAAATATTACCAGACATTTTTCCCTCAGTTGGGTAAGCAGATGGTACACACATTTATTGCAATGGGACACGGGACAGGATTTACACAAGAAACCCTGAAAGCACATATCACCGTTATTCCGAAGGAGGATAAGGACCCATCAATATGTGGCAGCTATCGCCCCATTTCATTATTGAATGTAGATCTTAAGTTATTTACAAAAATATTAGCCACACGTATACAACCACATTTGACTGCATTAGTACACCCAGACCAGGTAGGCTTTATTCCATTGCGGGAGGCCCATGATAATACCATTAAAATTTTGAATCTAGTCCACTTAGCCGGTCATTCTAAAACATCCACTCTGTTCCTGGGAACGGATGCCGAAAAGACATTCGACCGGGTCAATTGGTCTTTTATGTTTTCATAAAATCTCGAGGTGGATTTCGAGCATATACATAAGGCCGGATGCAAAATAAAAGCAAATGGAATTCTATCTGAACCTTACTCTAACGGCACCCACCAAGGGTGCCCTTTATCATCACTCCTTTTTGCTATCACTTTAGAGCCATTTCATTGTAAGGTCAGGAAAAACCCTGATATTAGTGGGTTAAAAAACTGAGATTTACATCATAAAGAATCCGCATATGCGGATGATCTTTTATTCTGCCTTACTAAACCTGTTATATCTATGCCGAACCTACTAAGAGAACTGGACCAATAAGGTTCACTGTTAAATTAAAAAATGAATATGTCCAAGTCCGGGGCAATGGGTGTATCTATGACTACGACTCAAATTAAAGCTTTAAAAATGAATTTAAAGTTTAGATGGACCTATACGAGCATCAAATACCTGGGCACGTTGATTCCACCTAAATTGGACCAAACCTTTGAGTTGAATTTTCTACCTCTACTGAGTAGAGTGAAAGTCTTACCTTCTAAATGGCATCAGGGCCTTTTCTCTTGGTTTGGTAGATGTCACATAATAAAAATGTCAGTATTGCCTAAATTATCCTATATCTTTCAAACTACCTATTCACATACCCCCAGAATTCTTTAAACAGACTAATAAGATTATAGCTGAATTCATTTGGGCCCAAAAAAGGCCCAGAATTCAACGCCGTTTAAGGGACAATGCCTAAACAATATGGGGGGGGCGGTATCGGTACCAGATATGCAGAAATATTATCAGGCGGCTCATATGGTGCGACTAGTAGACTGGTGTAGGCATGCAAGCTCTAAAATATGGCCAAAGATCGAGCAATCACAGTGTGAGGTCCCACTGCGTTGTGTGGTTTGGTGCTTTGAAGACCTGAGTTCAGCTCTCAAAAAGCACCCAACCTTGTGCCCTACCCTGCGTATTTGCTCTTGAAATATGTTCCACCACTTTATTATCATCTGTCAACTCCCCCATACCCGATTGTAGGGAATCCTCGTTTCCCTCCGGGACTACAGGAGGGACCCTTCAGGAAACTTTCGGACTCAGTGTTTTCAGGTCTCGCATTTTATACAAATAGCGACCGGGACATGGCCCTTATTACCGGAACTAACCTCATCCAATTACAATTTCTGTCTTGATTTCTGGAGTGGAGCTCAGTTGCGATATTTCCTTAACACTCTCCCACCTCTGGACAGATTTCTACGAACATTGACACCCTTAGAACTACTATGTGAGGGGAGGGGGCCTTGCTCTTACTTAATCTTGCAAATGTATGCACTACTTGTTGCCCCCCAAGAGGATTATGTCCCTCCATATATAAGGAAGTGTGAAATGACATTAGACAGGACGTTCACCGGGGCACAACATAGGCAGATAGTAAATCTTGCGTTGAAATCTTCAATATCCACAAGAATCCAAGAAACACATTTTAAAATATGGTACCGTACACCCTCAATACTTAAAGGGGCGTTCCGGCCAATACATTTATTTTTTAAAAGTCAGCAGCTACAAACACTGTAGATGCTGACTTAATAAGGACACTTACCTGTCCAGCGATCCCACGATGTCAGCCGCCCCGAGGCTGATCCGTCCATCGGATCGGCTGCTGGCGCCTCCATCTTAACAAAGGGAAACAGGCAGTGGAGCCTTGCGGCTTCACTGCCCGTTTCCTACTGCGCATGCGCGAGTCGCTTTGTGAATGGCCCCATTGTTTTCTGGGACACACACATGTCCCAGAAGGCAACAGGGCCGCTCACCGAAGAGTAGGAAGTGCCGCGGAATAGGAAGAGGCAGATTAGGAAGACTGCCTAGACAACAGGGGTTTCAGGTAAGTGAATTTTTTATTTTATTTATTTTTTTAATTTTAATTTTTTGTTTTCAAAAAGCTTTTATTAGAAAAAACTGAATTTGCAAGAAAAAAAGATTAACATCATCCAACAGTATCGGGGTCATAACAAAGGGTTCATCGTAAGTCGTTAGACATACATTTTCATCAAAGCGTTAAACACTAAAATATAAGTAAACCTCAGATATTTACAAGATGAAAGAGTCTCAATGGAGAACAACTAACTTGAGGGGAGTGCCAATAAATGGATGAAAACCAAAGCAAAAAAGGTAGAGAAAAGGAAAGACAGAAGAGAAAAAAAAGGAAAATGTCTTAATCTGTATACCAAAAAATAAATAAAAAGTGGGAGAGAGAAGTGTGGTCAATCTTGAAGTCTAAGAACAATCCAAGGATTCCATTTCGCATCAAAAGCAGGACTCGTATCCTGTAGGGTGTGAAAGATTTTTTTCAGCAAGCATCATTCGGTCTATACGTTTCATAATTTGTACAAAAGGGACCACTGGAGTTTTCCAGTGAAGGGCTATGGTCCAGAGCACGGCAGTAGATATAGAATGGATCAGCCTCACCAAGGGCTTGGGGGTGTTAGAAGGAGATTGGAATAAGATGCAGTGCCGTTGCAACAATGTGATAGACGTACCGGCTAGTTTGTTAATCAAACTAAAAACATCTGTCCAGGCTGATTGGGACAATCCCAAAATCGGTGACTCAAAGTGCCATGCACATTAAAGCCTCTGAAACAGTCAGGGGTGGTGAGGGAGTAGATCCTATGCAGGCGAGCTGGAGTATAGTACCATCTAATAGTAAGTTTAATGGCTGTCTCCCTGATTGTCAGAGATTTGGTGCCTTTACACGTTACTCCAGCCTTTCTCCCAGTCTAAATCGTCACCACCTAGACCTAGTTCTTGTTCCCAATCTGTCCTATATTTCAAGGTACGTGTCTCGTTCACAGACTCTAAGGATTTGTAAACCCCTGAAATTAGGCCTTTCTGACGAGGACATATATGACATATGTCCTCGAAGGGAGTAGTGCGATCTGCGGGGGAGGTTGTGTAGTGTGACAGGAAGAAATGCCTAATCTGTAAGAAGCAAAAGTATTCCGTGTCCGGAATGTGGTATAGGGCCTGCAAGCACTGAAAAGTGACAAATTTCCCTCCGGCGAAAAAGACGCCAAGTTTAGTTAGTTTTTGATCAATTCAGCATTGGAACGATTCTGGGTTGTGGTATGCCAGGGGGAATCTGGGGTCCCCGAGGAAAGCAGCCCTTAAGGGAGTTTTAGAAATCAGGTTGTATTTAGATTTGTATTGATTCCAGAGCCGCAGGCCCATGGCCACAATCATGTTTTTCCATTCTAATACTGGAAAAGTAGAAAGAGAGGACCACATCAGTCCTGGGAGGTGTAGGGGAGTGATAGATTCACCTTCAAATCTAACCCAGGGTACTCTGGAGTAGGGATGAGCCGAACACCCCCGGGTTCGGTTCGCACCAGAACCTTCGAACGGACCGAAAGTTTGCGCGAATTTTCGAACCCTATTCGTTATAATGGACGCAAACGTTCGAAATCAAAATTGCTAATTACAACGGCCAATATGCATGTTAATGTCATAAAACAGGTTTGGGGACCCGGGTCCTGCCCCAGGGGACATATATCAATGCAAAAAGAACTTTTAAAAACTAACGTTTTTTCGGGAGCAGTCATTTTAATGATGCATAAAGTGAAAAAAAAAAAGTGAAATTTTCCTTTAAATATGGTACCTGGGGGGTGTCTAAAGTATGCCTGTGAAGTGGCATGTGTTTCCCGTGTTTAGAACTGTCCTTGCACAAAATGACATTTGTAAAGGAAAAAAAGAAGCCATTTAAAACCACTTGCGGCTTTAATGTCATGTCTTGTCCTGGCCGCCATATGGCTGAAAATCCTTGAGAAAAATGGCATGGCTACCCCATCACCCCCCCCCCCCCCCCACACACACCCCAGCCCCTTTGGGTCTTGTATAGATATTAAGGGGGACCCCGCACCCAAAATAAAACCCTATACCTACAACCCTATATACTCTGAGCAGCAGTATATAGGTGGTGCAAACAAGACACGGACTGTAGGTTTGTTCTTAAGTAGAATCTGAACAGGTACATTATGAAGTGTAGCTCCATCCCAAAAAAATCAATTTTTAAGCTTTTTGGAGAACATAGGGAGGGGTTATCACCCCTGTAACATTTGCTGTCTTTGCACATCTGTTCAGAACATGTCACCTCACTTTCCGTCCCAATGACAAATGTTTTTGGAAAAGTGGGGTTTTAATTGAAACAAGGATTGGTGATAAAGCATCAGTAGAGAGGAGATACCTTTTTCCCAAATTAAATCTAACATGATAGAATTTCCCTTCCTAGGGGTAGATTTCCTCTCACTTCCTGTTTTCTCTTTCCATTTGCAAGTAGGAGTCGTTTGTAAGTTGGATGTTTGAAAGTAGGGGCCTGCCGTATATACTCTGCAGAAATTTGCCCTATTAGATGTTGGTGTAGCCACAAGACTGGTGGGCACAGGAATGGGCCCTGCTGTGAGTTAATAGATCAAGATTTGTACTTGCATGCACCTGTTGAACCGGGCAGAAAAATTGGGCCTTTGGTGGTGGTGGTGGTGGTGGTGGACGGTGTTGCCACAAGACTGTAAGCCCTCACAGTTACTCTTGGTGGGTGCAGGAATGGGCCCTGCTGTGAGTTATTAGATCAAGATTTGTAATTGCATGCACCTGTTGAACAGGGCAGAAAAATTGGGCCTTTGGTGGTGGTGGTGGTGGACGGTGTTGCCACAAGACTGTAAGCCCTCACAGTTACTCTTGGTGGGTGCAGGAATGGGCCCTGCTGTGAGTTATTAGATCAAGATTTGTAATTGCATGCACCTGTTGAACAGGGGCTGAAAAATTGTGCCTTAGGCATTGGTGCTGGTGCCACAACACTGCAACCCCTCACAGATACTGTACTCTTAGCACAGCAATGAGACCTGTTGCAAAGCATTGCCTAAAAATTGTAATTACACGCCCCAACAGGGGCTGAAAAATTGTGCCTTAGGCACTGGTGCTGGTGCCACAACACTGAAACCCCTCACAGATACTGTACTTGGAGCACAGCAGTCACACCTGTTGCGAAGCATTTTTTTTTAAAATTGTAAGTACACGCCCCTGTTATACAGGGGCTGAAAAATTGTGCCTTAGGCACTGGTGTGGTGGCATGGATCATTGAAGAGGAGGAAGAGGATAGTCAGTGAACATAACAGGACAGTCACTCAGCATCAGCATAGGCAGTCTTGAAGGGATGTGACATTATAAATTATTCCATTATATCCGCTTCAGGTGCCTGGTAGCTGGTGGTGATCCAAGACTGATTCATTTTTATGAAGGTCAGTCGATCAACCGAGTCGGTGGACAGGCGCACCCTATGATCGGTGACAAATCCTCCAGCAGCACTGAATGTGCGTTCGGAAAGAACGCTGGATGCAGGACAGGCCAGTAGCTCAATTGCATACTGTGCAAGCTCTGGCCAGTGATCCATCCTCAAGACCCAGTAAGCCAGAGGATTTTCGGTGGGAAAGGTGTCCAAGTCTGACCTTGCCCCTAGGTATTCCTGCACCATGTATATCAGACGCTGGCGATGGTTGCTGGAACCGATCATACCTTGGGGCTGCGGACTAAAAAATTGTCTGAACGCATCGGTCAGACGTCCACCTTCCCCACCGCTCCTTCTGCTACTGACCGAAGCCTCAGCAACTCGTCGTCCAGGACCAGGAGTTTGTAACCTCCCAGTTTCTGGGAACGCGTTGCAAAGACCTTTCTGCAAGGCCTCCCTGAGATGTCTCATCCTCTGCTCCCTCTGCGACGGCAAGATAAGGTCTTGCCGTCCCCTTGTACCGTGGATCAAGGAGAGTGGCCAGCCAGTAATGGTCCCTCTCCTTGATCCGAAGAACACGAGGATCCTTCCGCAGGCTTTGCAGGATCAGGGAGGCCATGCAGCGTAGGTTAGCTGAGGCATTCGGTCCGGAGTCTTCTGGGTCACTGAGGATGACATGATCGCCAGCCACCTCCTCCCAGCCACGTACAAGTCCACTGGTTTGTTGGGACTGTACATCATCCCTAAAAGACTGCTGCTGCTGATGCTGAGTGCCAGGCTCCACCTCCATGCTCACACAATCCTCCTCCTCCTCCTCCTCCTCATCCTCTTCCTGTGTGATGGGTGGGACAGAAGGAAAACTGTCTGGATAAAGGGAGCCTTGAGAGGCAAGGAAGTCCTCCTCTTCCTGCCTCTGTTCTGCCTCAAGTGCCCTGTCCATTATCCCACGCAGCGTATGCTCCAACAGGTGGACAAGAGGTACAGTGTCACTGATGCATGCACTGTCACTGCTCACCATCCTCGTGGCCTCCTCAAATGGTGAGAGGACAGTGCATGCATCCCTGATCATGCTCCACTGGCGTGGGGGAAAAAAAGCCAAGCTCCCCTGACCCTGTCCTGGTGCCGTAGTCGCAAAGGTACTCATTGATGGCCCTCTGCAGCGTGTGCAGTCGCTGCAGCATGGCCAACGTTGAGTTCCACCTGGTGGGCATGTCACATATTAGGCGGTTCTTGGGCAGGTTCAGCTCCTTTTGCAGCTCAGTCAGCCGAGCACTGGCATTATAAGATCGGCGGAAATGCACACAGACTTTCCTGGCCTGCCTCAGGACATCCTGTAAGCCTGGGAACCTGCCCAAGAACCGCTGCACCACCAGGTTGAGGACGTGAGCCATACAGGGCACATGGGTGAGCTGCCCCTGTCGCAGGGCGGAGAGGAGGTTGGTGCCATTGTCAGAAACGACCATTCCTGGCTTAAGCTGGCGTGGCGTCAACCACCTCTCGGCCTGCCCCTGCAGAGCTGCCAGAACCTCTGGCCCAGTGTGGCTCTGGTCCCCCAAACACACCAGAGCAAGCACGGCATGGCATCTTTTTGCCTGCGTACTCGCGTAGCCCCTTGTACGCCTACGGAGCACCGCTGGTTCCGAGGACAGAGCACTGGAGGAAGAAGAAGAGGAGGGGGTGGAGGAGAGAGGTGTGTCACAACCAGTAGTAGCATTTTGGAGGCGTGGTGGCGGAACAACCTCCAACACTACTGCACCTTGTCCTGCATCCCTCCCAGCTGCCAATAGAGTGACCCAATGGGCCGTGAAAGAAAGATAACTTCCCTGTCCATGCCTGCTGGACCATGAGTCAGCGGTAATATGCACCTTACCGCTGACCGCCCTGTCCAGCGAGGCATGGACATTGCCTTCCACATGCCGGTAGAGAGACGGAATCGCCTTCCGTGAGAAAAAGTGGCGTTTGGGAACCTGCCACTGAGGAACCGCACATTGAACAAACTCACGGAAGGGGGCCGAGTCTACCAACTGAAAAGGCAGCAGTTGAAGTGCTAGCAATTTAGCCAAGCTAGCATTCAACCGCTGGGCATGTGGATGGCTGGGAGTATACTTCTTTCGACGGTCCAGCAGCTGGGGCAGGGAAATTTGCCTGCTACAATCGGACGTCGGTGTACTGCAAGTACTTGGTTGTGACACACCTAATTCTACACCTTCAGTCCTCTCAGAGCAGCTTTCAGAGAGGACTGAAGATATAGTGGGGGTGGAGATCCCAGCTGATGAGGAGCAAGGAGAGGTCCGCTTTGTTCTTTGGTGTGGGTCTTTTATGTGTGCTTGCCAACGAGCTGCATGGCAGGTCGACATAGGTCTGCTCATGCTTGTGGTGCCCAAGCGGCTGATGTTTTGGCCACGCGAGTTACGCTTGAGACAAATATTGCAAATAGCAGTGGTGCGATCTGATGCACTCGTCTCAAAAAAGGCCCACACCAAAGAACTTCTGTGATAACGTGCAGAGGCAGCGCCCTGCACAGGCGGAGCTCTGCGGTGTGGTACAGTTGCTGTGCTGGCCTCTAGCTGGCCTCCAGGGGGCATCCTGCCTCGTTGGACATGTGACGCCGCATCCTCCTCCTCCTCCTCCTCCTCCTCTCTCCCTTCAGGCACCCACGTGGAGTCAGTGACCTCATCATCCCCTCCCTCTTCACCACTAGAGCAAACCTGGCAGTAAGCTGCAGCTGGTGGAACAGTACTGCCAGATTGCTGTCCTTCAGCATCCCCTCTCTCTGCGCGCACACTACTGACTTCCTCAAGCTGGGTATCATCATCCGAGCCTTCGAATCGTTGGGCATCCTCCTGGAGCATGTACCCAACACTGTGCTCAAAGAGTTCGGGGGACTCCTCAGGAGGACATGGTGGGTCTAGGGAAGGGGTGGCTGATGATGCCATTGAGTACGCGTTGGCAGCTGCTCTGCCAGTACCCTGAGCCTGGGTGAGAGAGGATGAGCTTGGTCATCCATTCTACCAAGCCTTCAGCATGATGCGGCTCCACATGTCCAGCTGCCGAAAACAAAGACAAGCGTGTCCCATGGCCACGTGCTGATGACGATGCACGACCACGTCCATGGCCAGCACTGTTGTCTCTAGAAACAGAGCCTGCCTGCCCTGTGTTCTTGCCTCTGCACGCTCTGCCTCTCCTTGGCGGTCTTCCAGCCATTGTAGTCGGTAGTGTATATAGTATAAAAAATAGAGCTCCTATGTGTGCTCACAACACACTGTAGGTCCTATGGGTGCTGACACTAACACACTATAGGTACTATGTGTGCTGCTGACAAGAAAATATAGGAGCTCTGTTTGCTGCCACTAACACACTAGAAGTCCTATGGGTGCTGCTGAGAAGAAAATATAGGAGCTCTGTGTGATGCCACTAACACACTAGAAGTCCTATGGGTGCTGCTGAGAAGAAAATATAGGAGCTCTGTGTGATGCCACTAACACACTAGAAATCCTATGGGTGCTTCTGGGAAGAAAATATAGGAGCTCTGTGTGATGCCACTAACACACTAGAAGTCCTATGGGTGCTTCTGGGAAGAAAATATAGGAGCTCTGTGTGATGCCACTAAAACACTAGAAGTCCTATGGGTGCTGCTGAGAAGAAAATATAGGAGCTCTGTGTGATGCCACTAACACACTAGAAGTCCTATGGGTGCTTCTGGGAAGAAAATATAGGAGCTCTGTGTGATGCCACTAACACACTAGAAGTCCTATGGGTGCTTCTGGGAAGAAAATATAGGAGCTCTGTGTGATGCCACTAACACACTAGAAGTCCTATGGGTGCTTCTGGGAAGAAAATATAGGAGCTCTGTGTGATGCCACTAACACACTAGAAGTCCTATGGGTGCTGCTGAGAAGAAAATATAGGAGCTCTGTGTGATGCCACTAACACACTAGAAGTCCTATGGGTGCTGCTGAGAAGAAAATATAGGAGCTCTGTGTGATGCCACTAACACACTAGAAGTCCTATGGGTGCTGCTGAGAAGAAAATATAGGAGCTCTGTGTGATGCCACTAACACACTAGAAGTCCTATGGGTGCTTCTGGGAAGAAAATATAGGAGCTCTGTGTGATGCCACTAACACACTAGAAGTCCTATGGGTGCTTCTGGGAAGAAAATATAGGAGCTCTGTGTGATGCCACTAACACACTAGAAGTCCTATGGGTGCTTCTGGGAAGAAAATATAGGAGCTCTGTGTGATGCCACTAACACACTAGAAGTCCTGTGGGTGCTTCTGGGAAGGAAATATAGGAGCTCTGTGTGATGCCACTAACACACTAGAAGTCCTATGGGTGCTGCTGAGAAGAAAATATAGGAGCTCTGTGTGATGCCACTAACACACAAGAAGTCCTATGGGTGCTGTTGGGGTGCAATGCTGTGCTAACAGCACTGCGGTTGGTACTACTGCAATACTGTACTAACAGTAAGCACGCACCAGACTAATCCCCAGCAGCAGCTAATAACACACTTACTGTGCAATCAGCAGCAATGAACGATCAATGACTTAGGTAGCAATGGTTTAGCAAAGAAATAGCCAATGGTTTAGCAAAGAAGAGCAAATCTTTCTGTAGCAATGAATCAAGCAAAGACAGAATCAGCAGACTGATCTCTCCTAAAGCCGGAACTCATGTGACCGGCGCCGACGGCGTGGCGGCCTTTTAAATGGTGGGGCGTGTACTAAAGCCCCTGAGCTTTAATTGGCTACAGGCGTCCTGCCTGTAGCCAATTATTGCTCTCCGAGTTTCCGGCGCTGTGATTGGCCAAGCATGCGGGGTCACAGTGCATGCTTGGCCAATCATCAGCCAGCAATGCACTGCGCCGGCCGCGCAATGTACACGAATGTGATGCGAACGGCCCAAATAGTTCTGGGCTCGCCGAGCGAGCGAACGCCCGGTGCTCGATGCGAACGTGGGTTCGTATCGAGCACCGGGCCCATCCCTACTCTGGAGTTACTAATGTTCCATTGGGCTTGTTGTGTAGTAAAGCCATAACTGGGGGACGCCGAGGCCTCCTCGTTTTGTGGAGCGATATAAAACTTCTCTAGAAAATCTAGAGGGTTTATCTCACCAGACAAATCTGTTGAGATAAGCCTGAAAACTGAGTAGATAAGATTTAGACAGTCTTATGGGGAGAGAATGGAAAAGGTATAATAACCTGGGGAGAATTACCATTTTTAGAGCAGTGATCCTACCTATGAAAGGGATGTGGAGAGGGGCCCATAGTTTGAGTGTTTTCTTAAGTCTCATGATCATCGGGGGGTAGTTGTATTCGAATAGTTTGCCAAAGTCACTGGTGAGTCCAATGCCTAAATATGAGAGATGAGTGTCGGACCATGTGAAAGAATAGGTTTGTTCAAGATGGGAGAGTTCAGGAGGTGGGATTCCCACTGGGAGGGCTGCCGATTTCGTCACATTGACTGAGAGGCCAGAGACCTTGGCAAAGTTTGAGAGAGTCAGTAGGAGATTAGGCAGGTATATTAGGGGGTTGGTAATAAATAGTGATGGACGAACTTCTGACTGGACGTTTCGCGAACGCGATCCGCGAACGTGCCCAAATGTTCGAACCGCAGGTTCGCGGCGGGCCCTATTCACTTTAATGGCAGGCAAACCTTAAAAACCTCCAGGTCATATTTGCAGCCACAAAATACTTACTAGCTGTGCACACAACATGGACACTGACATACCAGAAGTATTAAGTGAATCTGGGATCGAATCTGGGATCGACAACGACAAGCATTCTTTTTTTATCTGTGAAATGTTGTCAATTGAAGGCCATGGAGGAGAGGAAAGGTCAGGCCAGGCTATGAAGGGGTTGCAGGAGATGATCAGTGCCACAGTCAGGGCAGCGCAGTCCTGTGCCAGTGTCCCAGTGTGCCAACCTGTGCTTGAGCCCCTTACCCCCACCTATGCAGGGCTCCACTGCAGTGGTCTGGAGGTGCCAGTTCAGTGCTGATCCTCAGCCATGGTGCTGGCACTGCCTGCTGATTGGCTTCTCCGCTGCTATCTCCCTCACTGACACCAGCACTGAGATAGAACACTGACACCAGCACCGCGATAGAGACTGAGCACTGACACCAGCACCGAGATAGAGAGCATTGACACCAGCACCGAGATAGAGAGCATTGACACCAGCATTGAGATAGAGAGCACTGACACCAGCACCGAGATAGAGAGCACTGACACCAGCAACTCGCTGCGGGACCCAAAAATATGACACCACTCAACCTCTTCAAACAGGAGGGTACGGGCATATAGTACGGTGTGCTTTTTTTGTACAAGTGAGCCAAAGGTAGAAAAAAGGTCCGTGTGCTAGATTATATAAATCATTTATAGAGTTATGCATATACATGGTCTACTGGTCACATGTGTTGAATTCCTCAGATCCATGCCTCATTCATTTTTATAAATGTGAGGTAGTCAACACTGTCGTGAGCTAGGCGAGTGCGCTTATCGGTCACGATCCCCCCTGCTGCGCTGAACGTCCTTTCGGACAGGACCCCGGGACGAGGGGCAAGCCAACAGTTCCATTGCAAATTGTGCAAGCTCTGGCCAGAGGTCAAGCCTGCCCACCCAGTAGTCCAGGGGTTCATCACTTCTCAGAGCGTCCACATCGGCCGTTAACCCGATGTAGTCGGACACCTGTCGGTCTAGGCATTCCCTGATGCTGGATCCGGATGACACCTGTCGATGGGTCGGCTGAAAGAATGATCTCATATCAGAAGTGACCAACACATCTTCAAACCGCCCTCTTCTTGCAGGCGCTGTTGGATTGGTACCCGCAACTCTTTCTCTGGGAGTGGAAATTCCTCTGCCAGCGCACGCAAAAGCAGAATGCAGCATTTCTCTAAGCAAGGCCTGGAAGTGCTCCATTCTGACAGCCCTCTGTGATGGTGGTAACATTTCCGCCATTTTTTGTTTGTACCGGGGGTCTAAGTACATTGCCACCCAGTACTCGTCCTTGACCCTTATGCTTTTTATACGGGGGTCCCTCTTAAAACACTGGAGCACCGTTTGCACTAAACTGGAAGCGGTGTGGTGGCCTGGCTCCTGCTCATCATCCAGGATAACGTCGTCCTCCTCGTTCTCCTCCCCCCATCCACGGGCAAAAGGGATCCCAGAAAGGTTTAAAGCATGCTCTTCTTGCTCCTCCTCATCTACTTCGGCACCATCCTCCTCTGACCCCTCTTCAGACTCCTGTTGTTGACTTGTCTCAGATAGAGTAGCCCCCCTGGGAATTCATCCAGCATTGTGACTTCCTCATCTTCCTGCTCCTCGAAGGCTTGATCAATGACACGACGCAATGCACGCTCCATAAAGAAGACGTAAGGTACGATGTCACTGATGGCACCATGGCTGCGACTGACCAGTTTGGTTATCTCATCAAATGGCCGCAGAAGACTACATGCGTCGCGCATGAGCAGCCACTGGCGCGGTGAAAAAAAAACAAGCTCCCCAGAACCTGTTCTGCCGCAGAGTTTGTACAGGTAGTCGTTAACTGCACGTTTCTGCTTAAGCAGCCTATCAAGCATATACAAGGTTGAGTTCCATTGCGTCAGGCAATCACAAATAAGACGTCTGGCCGGCAGATTGTGTCGCAGCTGAATGTCAGCAAGGCGAGCCATGGCTGTGTAAGATCTTCTGAAATGGGCTGAGATTTTCCTTGCCTGCTGCAAGATTCCTGGACCCCAGGGTATTTGACAACGAATCACTGCACGACCAAGTTTAAGACATGTGCCATGCATGGCACATGTGTAATTTTGCCCTGTTTCAACGCGCTCAGCAGATTGGCACCGTTGTCGCACACCACTTTACCAACTGTCAAATTGAGCGGTGTTAGACACTGATCTGCCTGTGAACGCAAAGCTGAAAGGAGTGCAGGGCCAGTGTGGCTTTTGGCTTCCAGGCACAACAGACGCAGCACAGCATGGCAACGTCTCCCCTGGCATGTCGAATAGGTTCTGGGGATCCTGGGTGGCGCAGCGGAAGAGACGGTAGCAGCTGAAAAAGAGGAGTCAGCCGAGGAGGAGAGGGAGGATGGAGTAGGAGGAGGAGAAGAGGCAGGCCTGCATGCAATCCGTGGCGGTAAAACCAAATCTACATGGGTGCCATGGGTTACATGCTTGACGGCCGTCAGAAGGTTCACCCAGTGGGCAGTAAAAGTTTTATATACCTTCCCTGCCCGTGTTTGCTAGACCACGTGTCTGTGGTCAGATGTATCTTGGCACCGACACTGTGTGCCAGAGATACATTCACTTGCCGCTGAACATGGCCATATAGCTCTGGGATGCCCTTCTGTGAGAAATACTTCCTTCCTGGGACCTTCCATTGTGGTGTTCCAATGGCCACAAATTTTTGAAAGGCCTCCGAGTCCACCAGTTTATATGGCAGTAGTTGACGGGCTATCAGTTCCGACAAGCCAGCGGTCAACCGTTGGGCAAGAGGGTTATCCGGCGTCATCATTTTTTTACGCTTGAACATTTGGCCCACGGAAGCCTGCCTTTTTCCAGAAAAACGTGAGGACCGCATGATGGAAGGTAGAGGAGAGAGAAGAAGGAGAAGTAGAAGAGGCTGGACGGTAAGAGCCTGGAGTGTGGCTTTGTGGGTTCTGACGGCGTTGCTCCCACTGGGCTTGGTGATGGCAGTTCATGTGCCTTCTTAAGGCGGTCGTCCCTCCCTAGGTGAGTGTTGGGCTTACCGCGACTTATGCGTTGACTGCAAAGGCTGCAGATGGCAACACTATTGTCAGCAGCGGACACGTTAAAAAAAGCCCACACTGCTGAGCCATGTGCCAGCGTCCTGGGAGCGCCAGATGTGACCGTACATGGTTGATGGCTCTCTCCTAATACATTAACAGTCTGGTTTGTCCCTCCTGTGCAATGCAAGTTCCGCCTGCTTCTCCTCCCTATCTGCTGGTCCATCTCTCCCTCTGAGCTCCCCTCCTCTTCCTCTCTTGTGGGCACCCACTGACGTCCCTAGACACGTCATCATAATTAGAGATCTCAGAGTAGGCAGCAACAGCGGGGACCAACCTCTTTGGGCTGATCTGGGTACTGTCGTCAGACTGCTGAGTGGCGGTTGTTGCTACCTCCTCTTCCTGATCCAATGCCAAGAATGGCTGCGCATCGGAAATGTCTTGTGATGATGGATCGGAAAATAATTCCTGTGACTCAAGCGGAGGGTATATGGTGGAAGTGACTTTAGGGGTGCACACAGCAGAGAGTGAAGAGGGTGCAGATAGAGAGGATGAGGAGGGTGCAGATGAGTAAGGCTGACGTAATCGCACGCACCTTCTGCAACTTCCCACTTTGGCTCAAGTCTGGTGCTCCTGCCCTACCCCTACCACCCCTGCGGAAGGGCCTGCCTCTTAGTCTTTAAATGACCCTGTGGAAGAAGGTATATAACACCCTGCTTCAATCTGTCGTTTTGTGGGGCCACTGGTCTATCACACCAGTTATAATACTTTTTTCTAATTGCGTTTGTCACTCTTTGTAGTATCGCTGCAGAACCGCTCAGCAGTCACAATGCTGCACAGTAGAAATGCACTATACTATGCTTTCTCCTATAACCTTCCAGGATGGCATACATGAGAGATGAGGGCTCCTCTCTACAGGAAACACAATCACATGACAGATTTGTTATAAGCCCCACCCTCTCCCTTGATCCCCAGTATTGATTGTGTTTCTCCCGAACACAGCAGCATGTTTGTTTCTTTGCTAAACCAGATGACCAGGGAAGGGTCTGATGGTACCCCTGTTGAGACAGGTTCTTAGGGAAGCCGGGGAAGGCTGAACTAACCTGTTAGGCTTGTCCTTTGCTCACAGGTCGCTCCAAAGCTGGTAACAGCGCTCTGGCTGCAGGGAGGCACGCCATCGCTAAAGCCATTTTTGAATTCACCGCCCAGCCGCTCTCCACCATTCCAAACAGGAAGTTCTGCCCTCCAAGCCTCGCTCTGAGCAACGATCGTGTCACAGGAAGTGGGCGGCGCCGAACAACCCGGAAGTCAGATACACTGGGAGAAGCGTGCAGAGCGGTGGGGAGAGCGGCATGGTGAGCAGCTAGTAGCTACAGCAGGGGCAGTGTGAAGCGGTCGCCAAGCTATACCTTCCCCACCAGACGGTATTAGCAGCAAAGACCCTGCTAACTCCTCTTCATGGAATAAGAAGAGGGAAAAGCGTATACTGCGGGCAGATCCAGGTCGGGGCCCGGTGAGTACAAACCCCCCTTGGAAAGAGAGCAGACGAAGGGATAAGTAGACTCCTGGGAAGGAGTCAGTGATAGAGACAGGACAGGCTGGTCTCTTACTTAACCCTTCCTCTCTCTCCGGTACAAACCCGCAGTATTGGGGGGAAGACATATAATGTGGTATGTTTAGGTCTCCTGTTTAACAGAGTCCCCCAGCGGAGCCCAGGAGGCCCCAGATAAACGCCCTCCTGCCGCTTTAGGGCATAGCTCCTCAAAAAAGTGTGGGTACTGTAAAGATAAACTCCCAAAGTCTCACCCAAAACCATTCTGCTACAAATGTATTAACAAATTAGCAGGTAAAGAGGCTTCAGCACTGATGAAGGATTTCCTCTCATCCATGCAGACGGAAATGCTAGCTACTGTAAAGGCCTTCCATGATGCAGCAGGGCAATCTTTAGCCCAGGGCCCAGAGGCTGAGGAGCTTACCCCCAGAGAAGGCATGTCTTCCCAGGATAGCCTCACTTGGGGGGGTCGTAGTGCCCTTATCCTACCCTCTCAGTCCATCCCTCTTTCCCAGCTGGACGAGGAAGAGGAGGATGAGGGGGAGGTAGATAGCCAGGCCAGGTCTGAACATAGTTCAGAGGCAGAGGTAGACCTAGAATTAGGCCAGTCACAGGATTTGTGCAGGCCAAGGAGACACCTTTTCACTGTAGAGGATCTGGATGGACTCTTGCAGGCAATAAATGCTACTGAGGAGATTCCAGAAGCCCCTAAAGTAACTTCAGCACAGGACAAAGTATACAGAGGGCTAGAAAAAGCTCAGGCTAGGTTTTTCCCGCTTCACCAATCCCTAAAGGACCTTGTCCTGCAGGAGTGGAGGTAGCCTGAAAAAGGAATCATTAAACAAAAAACCTGGAAAAGAAGGTTCCCCTTCAGTAAATCCGATGAAGAGACCTTCTTTAAGCTCCCAAGGTTGGATGCGGCATTATCGCAGGTCACCAAGCTAGCCGATCTCTCTTTTGAGGACACAGGCAGTATCAAGGACCTGATGGACCGTAGAGCAGAGTCCCTTCTCAAGAAAGCCTGGGAAGCTAATACAGCAACCCTGGGTCCAGCATTAGCAGCAGCCTGTGTGGCAAGGAATGCAAACTTCTGGGTAGAAAAGCTAGCAAAACATCTAGCTCAGGAACCCAAGACTAACGATGTCCTGGATTCACTATCCGTGATAGGTAAAGCAGTAGCCTATTTAGCAGACGCAGCAGTCGAGTCTGCCAGGGCCTCAGCTAAAACAGCTGCGCTAATCATCTCAGCTCGGAGAGCTGTCTGGATTAAAGCTTGGGAAGGGGATGTCGCGTCAAAGGGTAGACTATGTGGCCTCCCCTTTCAGGGATCCTTGCTGTTTGGCAAGGGCCTGGACGACGTCCTGTCTAGGTCTTCTGAGAGGGGTAAAAAATTCCCAGTCAGGCCTAAAAAGGAAAAATGTAAACTTTTTTTTCGAGGCCCCCAGGGTCAACCACAGCAAAAAGCCGAAAAAGAACCCAATAAGCGGTGGAACTATGGCAGGGGGAGACAACGGAACAGTGTGCTGTTTCCTTCCCCTAGGGTTGACACAAAACCTACCAAGTGATGCCAAGATCAGGGTAGGGGGACGGCTGTCACACTTTGTCCCCCAGTGGGAGAAAATTTCAGACAGCAGTTACATCTCTCGGACTCTGCGAGAAGGGTATCGCTTAGAGTTTCTGAAAAAAACACCCTGTATAATTACCCTAACCTATCCCCCAAGGGATATCCTGAAACGAACTGCCCTCCTGGAGGGTATCCAGGAATTGGCGGTGTCAGTGCCAAAAGAGCAACAATACCAGGGATTTTATTCCCACGTATTCGTGGTTCGCAAGCCGTCAGGCAAATACCGGCTTATAGTGAACTTAAGAAATCTAAACAAATTTCTAGAGTACAAAAAATTCTCCATGGAGAGTATTTACCACTCTGGACCTCAGGGATGCCTACCTGCATGTTCCGATCCATGCGGATCATCAGGCATTCCTGAGGTTTACAGTAAAAGTCGGAAAATAAACTTTCCACTGGCAGCTTATGGTGCTGCCATCTGGGCTGACAGCCAGCCCGAGAATCTTTACGAAGATTCTAGCAGAAGCAGTAGCCTTTCTGCATTTACAGGGAGTATCCCTTATTTGGACGATCTGCTGATCTCCGGACAGTCTGCGGAGCAGGTTCAGTCGGATACCAACAGAGTCATGTTGGTCCTAAAGAACTTAGGTTGGATAATCAACCAGGAAAAATCCTCCCTCAACCCAGAACAGATCAAGATCTTTCTCGGTTACAGGGTAGACACCAAGCTCCAGAAGCTCTTCTTGCCAGAGGACAAGGTGGCGAAACTGGTTTCTGCAGTAAAGTCCCTTATAAAGACTCCATCTTGCACCAGGAGAAAGGTTTTAAGAACCCTGGGCCTAATGTCGGCAAGCATACCAGCCATCGTCTGGTCTCAGCTCCATTCAAGAGACTTACACTTCTTCCTCCTGTCCACATGGGACAAGAAGAAAGAGTCTTTGGATCAGGAGATACTACTAACTCCTTCGGTCCTGTCTTCACTAGAGTGGTGGACAACCCCCAAGAATCTAGGGGGGGGCGGCCATGGGCACAGTGGGACTCGGTAAAGGTTACTACCGATGCCAGTTCCCGGGGGTGGGGAGCCCACCTAGGGAAGGAAAAAGCCCAAGGCCGTTGGGATATCTCGCTAAGTCAGATGTCATCCAACTACAGGGAGCTCAAGGCTGTAGGAGAAGCCCTGAAGGCCTTCCAAAGAAGCATCAAGGACAAGGAGGTCCAAGTGAGCTCCGACAACGCCACAATGGTGGCCTACCTGAATCATCAGGGAGGTACCAGGTCCAGTCGCCTGTTGGAACTATCCCAACAGATCTTGGGCTGGGCAGAAGGAGAGATCCTCTCCATCTCAGCTGTCCACATAAAAGGGACAAGCAACCTAGAAGCGAACTTCCTAAGTCGTCGGCAGCTAGGACAGGGGGAATGGGAACTAAACCCCGAGACATTTCAAATCCTGGTACAGCACTTTGGAATACCGGAGATCGACCTGTTCGCCAATCGGCAAAACAGGAAAGTAAGAAAGTATTTTTCAATCTCCAGAGAGAAGGAGCCGGAAGGGCTAGATGACTAGAATAATAGACACCATTCTCCTGAGCAGAAAACCAGTGACTAAAAAGATATACTTAAAGGTCTGGAAGACCTTCTGCTCTTGGGGTAGGAAGAGGCAGATCACCTCCACCTCTGTCCCAGTCATTCTGGAGTTTCTCCAGGACGGGGTGGACTTAGGCTTGGCAGTCAGCACCCTTAGAGTCCAGATAGCGGCCCTCTCGGTTTACCTAGAGGCGAGACTGGCAAAAGAAAGCTTGATAAAGCTTTCCTGCTGGCCAGGGAAAGGAGTTCTTCTGTCACAAACCACAGGTTCCCACCTTGGGACCTACTTAGGGTGTTAGAGGCACTATCTAAACACCCTTTTGAACCTATAGAAGAGGTTCCTATTAAGTTTCTAACTTTAAAGTTAGCCTTTTTGTTAGCGGTCACCACGGCCAGGAGAGTCGGGGACCTGCAAGGGCTGTCCATGAAGGAGCCCTACTTATTAGTTCAACCTGACAGGGTCACCCTTAGGTTAGACCCCTTATACCTACCAAAGGTAGCATCCTTATTTAACAGGACGCAAGACATAATATTGCCGTCCTTTTGTAGTAAACCAAACAATGAAAAAGAGAGAAGATTTCATTGCCTAGACGTAAGAAGGTGTCTCCTTACATATCTAGAAAGAACAAAAAGTTTTAGGAGGTCCAGTCACCTGCTAGTCTTATACGCAGGGTCTAGAAAAGGGCTTCGGGCTTCAAAAGCCTAAGTAACAAAATGGATCAGAGATGCTATCTCTGTGGCTTATGAGAGTTCTGGGGCCCCAGCACCAACAAAGATTAAAGCCCATTCAACCAGGTCACTGGCAGTATCCTGGGCAGAGAAAGCAGGGGCCTCCTGGGAACAAATCCGCAGAGCAGCCACCTGGTCCAGTCAAGATACGTTCCTAAAACACTACCGTGTGGAAGTTTTGTCACAGCAAGATATGGCTTTCGGTCGGAAGGTCCTACAAGCCGTGGTCCCACCCTGAAGGTAGGCCTGGGGGGTTGCTTTATTATCCTCTCATGTATGCCGTCCTGGAAGGTTATATGAGAAAACCTACGTTAGACTTACCGGTAACGGTATTTCTACGAACCTTCCAGGACGGCAGGCCTACTTCCCACCCTATGTGGAGGGAAAGACTAGCTAAACGCTAGGTGGTAAGTACCTACGTAGAGCAATGCTCCTTGTGAACCGGTTCAGAATTACTTTATTACATACTGGGGATCAAGGGAGAGGGTGGGGCTTATAACAAATCTGTCATGTGATTGTGTTTCCTGTAGGGAGGAGCCCTCATCTCTCATGTATGCCGTCCTGGAAGGTTCGTAGAAATACCGTTACCAGTAAGTCTAACGTAGGTTTTCTATATTTGAAAGTATTTTATACGTGTATTACTCCCCTATATACTGTACACCTATACCAGTCCTTAAAAAGGACTTTTGTGGACCCAATAGTAGCTAGTGATTACACACACTGTCCCTGCTCCAAACAGCAAACTCTCTCCCTACACTGAGAAAAGACAGCTGCAGAATCGTTCAGCACTGCAGTGAACTATAATATGCTTTCTATATTTGAAAGTATATTAACCGGTTCCCGACCGGCGCACGACGATGTACGTCGGCAGAATGGCACGGACAGGCATAAGGGCATATATACAAGTCCCTTTTTAAATGCCTCCGTGCCATCGGGTGCGCGCCGGGAGCGGCGCGCTCCCGCGCCGGTCGGGACCCCCGTGAGGCCGGTCGCGGGTCCCGCGGACTCGATCGCCGTGGGGACACCTGCGATCGTCTCACGGGAAGGCTGAACGGGGAGATGCGGAAATAAACAGCATCTCCCCGTTCTGCCTAGCAACTAGTGACGCCGATCTCTGCTCCTGTGATTGGAGCAGAGATTAGCATTCACTAGCTGACAGCCACGCCCCCCCACAGTAAGAAACACACCCCTAGGCATACTTAACCCCTACGCTGCCCCCTAGTGGTTAACCCCTTCACTGCCAGTGTCATTTATACAGGAATCAATGCATTTAAATAGCATTGATTGCTGTATAAATGACAATGGTCCCAAAAATGTGTCAAAAATGTCCGATGTGTCCGCCCTAATGTCGCAGTCACAATAAAAATCGCTGATCGCCGCCATTACTAGTAAAAAAATATAATAATTTGTTTGGGAGCCACGTCGCACGACCGCGCAATTGTCAGTTAAAGCGACGCAGTGCCGAATCGCAAAAAGGGGCCTGGTCCTTTGGCTGCAAATTGGTCCGGTCTGAAAGTGGTTACAAGTGTATTATACCCCTATATACTGTACACCTATACCAGTCCTTAAAAGGACCTTTGTGGACCTAATAGTAGCTAGTGATGACACAGACTGTCCCTGCTCCAAACAGCAAACTCTCTCCCTACGCTGAGAAAAGACAGAATGTAAAATGGTAGCCAGATCAGGTCTATTTATAAGGTATGGGGTATGTCCATGTGCCGAAATGTCTCAATTGGCTGTCCTGTACCCCTATCAGGAGAGCGGCGTCGGACGGACGGCCCGCTCTCTAGTGCGCATGCGCGGGGGCTCGGCGCTCCAGCGCATTCGCTCTCTCCGGCTCGGCGGTCCGGCGCCGGCGCATGCGCACTAGCGCACACCTGGCGGCAATGACGCGCAATTAGCGTCACCCTGGCGCCTATTTAAAGCTGCCTGACGCACAGGCACCTTGCTGGTCTGTCTCTTAGTACCTGTGTGTCCTGTGTTACCAAACGTTTCTGACTTGTTCCTGCTGTTGCCTGACCCGGATTGCCTGACGTTCCTGATATCTCCTGTGTTTGACCCTCTGGCTTGCCCTACGGACTTCCTGATATCTCCTGTGTTTGACCCCCTGGCCTGCCCTACGGACTTCCTGATATCTCCTGTGTTTGACCCTCTGGCCTGCCCTACGGACTTCCTGATATCTCCTGTGTTTGACCCTCTGGCCTGCCCTACGGACTTTGCTGATACCTCCTGTATAGGATCCTCTGGTTGCCTGCTGAACTCTCTTCTGGTTGACCCCCTGGCTGGTCCACGTAACTGCTGCCAGATTCCCCAGTGTTGGCACCTCTGCCGGGCGTTTGGTACCTGCCTCCTTATCCTGCCATCTGCCGGCCGCCCGGTCCAGGTCATCATCACCTCCAGGTTCCCTGCCAGTCCTGCTTACATATCGGAGGTGACCTGTGCCTCCTGGTGCCGTTTGCTCCCTGTCCCATCTCCAGGGGGCGGACTGCGCTGGGTCGCAAGGGTGAACCGCTCTCGGCATCTCGGCCTCGGTAAGTACAGCTCTGACAGTACAGACCAGCCATGTCCGAGGCCGACAGAGCGTGTTCTCCCCTTGAGATCCTGTGCCAGCAGATGGCAGCACTTAATGAGGCTGTCCAAAAGCTGCAAGTGGGGTATACTCAAATAGACAGCCGTTTGCAACAACTGACAGGGCCGTCTCCTCCCGCAGCGGGTAACCTTGCCGCTTCCAGTGGGCTTCCCCCATCTGCAGCACCTGCTAACCCCACAGTAGTCATGGCCACTCCGGAACCCAGGGTCCCTATACCAGAACGGTTCTCGGGTGACTGCAAGAAATTCCGGGCATTCAAGAACGCCTGTACCCTGTACCTAGCCCTCCAACCCAGAACCTTCTCTTCCGAAGTGGTGAAAGTGGGGTTCATTATCTCTCTCCTGGCCGAGGAACCCCAGGCCTGGGCCCATAGTCTAATGGAGCAAACCCTGTACTGAACTCTGTGGACACCTTTTTCGAAAGCATGGGCCAGCTTTACGATGACCCCCAGAAGGGGGCCACAGCCGAGACCACCCTACATAACCTTTCTCAAGGCCGGAGGCCGGTTGAGGACTATACGGCGGAATTCCGGAAATGGTCAGCCGACACCGGCTGGAATGAGCCAGCCCTCAAGTACCAATTCCGCCAAGGACTATCTGATACCCTTAAGGACGAGCTTGCCCGGATTGACGTCCCAGACGCCTTAGAGGATCTCATACAAGCAGTCATTAAAATTGACAGGCGCTTGCGGGAATGCCGCACTGAACGCTTCCAGTCCTCTCGTCCAGTTGGATGCTACCCAAACCAGGTCCTAGTCCTGCCCAATCCTCTTTTCATTCCCCACCTGGGGGCACTCCCGGAGTCGAACCCATGCAGCTAGGTCTTGTCCGCGCTCCCCTGACCCCGGAAGAGCGTTTACGTAGGCGACAAGGCAACCTGTGCCTTTACTGTGGAAGCTCCGGTCACTTCCTCCGGTCCTGCCCCATAAGGCCTAGTAAGTCCTCTCATATCCCCAATTTTAACTTCCAAGTCTCCAGATTCTCCCAAACTTACGTTGTCCTCTTTATCTCCCTACAGTTGACGGAAAGGGCAGTCCGCCTCCCGGCCATAATTGATTCCGGGGCCTGCAGCTGCTTCTTGGATTCTGCCCTCGCTGCAAGGCTTCAGCTCCCCCTTGTCCCCAAGAAGCAATGCCTACAGGTTCACCTAGCCGATGGATCCCTTCCCCGTTCCGGCTTAATCACTTATGAGACTGGCCTCATCCCGGTTACCACCGATTCTGGTCATCAAGAGCTTCTCTGTCTGGATATTATTCCTTCCCCCATGTTCCCCATCATCTTGGGGCTCCCCTGGCTACAAGCACACGAACCCCTAATTAGCTGGCGGACGAAGGAAGTCTCCTTCCCTTCTCAATACTGCACCCAAAACTGCCTTGCTCTCCGCCCTGCTACCTGTTCAGCTCTAGTACCAGTGCCCGAGCACCTAAAACACGTACCACCTGTCTACCTTGAGTTCAAGGATGTCTTTGACAAACAGCAGGCCGACCGCCTACCACCTCACCGGCCCTATGATTGCCCCATAGACCTCCTACCCGGGGCTGCGGTCCCTTTCGGCCGTATCTTCCCTCTATCTGAAACTGAGTTGAAAACTCTCAAGGCCTACATCGACGAAAACATAGCCAAGGGATTCATTCGTCCCTCCTCTTCACCGGCTGGAGCCGGTATTTTCTTCGTTGAAAAAAAGGATGGCTCGCTGAGGCCCTGCATCGACTACCGGGAGATTAACAAGATCACCATTAAAAATAGGTACACGCTTCCCCTCATCCCCGTATTATTCCAGCGCTTCCGGTCAGCACGGATCTTTTCCAAACTCGACCTCCGCGGGGCTTACAATCTTATAAGGATCAGAGCGGGTGATGAGTGGAAGACCGCTTTTAGATCAAGATTCGGGCACTACGAGTACCTAGTTATGCCATTCGGGCTTTGCAATGCCCCGGCCACATTCCAGCATCTGGTCAACGATATTTTCCGTAGGTACCTAGATGACTTCTTGGTGGTCTATCTCGATGACATTCTCATCTTCTCCGCCACTCCCGAGCTCCACCAGACACATGTCAGACTGGTCCTCACCATCCTTAGGCAACACAGGCTCTACCTCAAAGCAGAAAAATGTGAGTTTGAGAAGACCACCGTGCAATTCTTGGGATTTATCATTTCCACCAACGGAGTCGCAATGGACCCACAAAAGGTTCAAGCCATTCAGGACTGGCCGGCTCCCAAGGACAAGAAGGGAGTCCAGAGGTTCATCGGGTTTGCCAACTTCTACCGACGCTTCATCATTGGTTTCTCCTCCATTGTGGCTCCAATCACCCAGTTAACCCACCAACACAATCAATTCCATTGGTCTCCTGAGTCCCAGGCGGCCTTCACCCAGTTAAAAACCCTGTTCTCTTCTGCCCCAATTCTACAGCACCCGGATCCCGAACTGCCCTTTGTGCTGGAGGTAGATGCCTCCGAGACAGCTCTCGGGGCTATCCTCTCTCAGCGCCAGGGCGCTAAGGCCCTCCTTCACCCAGTAGCCTTTGCCTCTCGGAAATTGAGCCCTCCGGAGAGGAACTATGATGTGGGAGACAGGGAACTGCTGGCTATCAAATTTGCCCTGGAAGAATGGCGGTATCTCTTAGAAGGGGCATCTCACCCTGTCATGGTCTGGACCGACCATAAGAACCTGGAATATCTGAGAACAGCCAAACGTCTTCGGCCCAGGCAGGCCAGATGGGCCCTCTTCTTTTCAAGGTTCAACTTTCTTATTGCATACCGACCGGGTTCCAAGAATGGAAAGGCCGATGCACTCTCCCGCATGTTTCTAGAAACCACTCAGGAAACGGAACCTAGCACCATTTTGTCCCCCCAAAACTTTTGCCTAATTACCGAAGTGGATCTCGTAACTGCCATTAAGTCAGCTACCAGGCACTTTCCAGTGCCCACCGACCTTTCCCTGGTTGAACGTAACGACCTACTCTGGTCCAAGGAAAAATTTTTCGTCCCTCAAGAAACAAGGCCATTGGTACTCAAAACCTTCCACGATCACAAACTGGCAGGCCACTTTGGGTCCAAAAAGACCACTGGACTCGTCTCCCGTTCGTTCTGGTGACCTGGTTGGAGACGAGATTGCAAGGACTATGTCGCCTCCTGCATTCCGTTCCAGCGCAGTAAAGGCCCAAAGGCCAAATCTTGGGGGCTGCTAAAACCTCTACCTATCCCTGAACGTCCATGGGCGGAGGTTTCCATGGATTTCATTGTGGAGTTACCCCCTTCAAAGGAATTCACCACCATCTTTGTCGTTATCGACCGGCTCTCCAAGATGGCCCACTTCATACCTTTGGTTGGCACTCCTTCTGCTTCCACCACAGCTGATGTGTTTTTTAAGGAAATTGTAAGGCTACATGGGGTACCTAAAAGCATCACCTCAGACAGAGGCACGCAGTTCACTTCAAAGTTCTGGAAGGAGTTGTGCAAGTCCTTGGAGATTAAGGTCTGCCTCTCCTCCGCATATCATCCCCAAAGCAATGGGCAGACAGAAAGGACCAACCAGACCTTAGAACAGTACCTCCAATGCTTCTGCTCTGATTCACAAAGTGACTGGTCAACCTTGCTGCCATGCGCCGAGTTTGCGTACAACAACTCCATCCACTCCGCCACCCAACAGACACCTTTCTGGGCAAACTTCGGCTTCCATCCCTCATTTCTCCCTGCATCACGCCCGGAAACTTCAGTCCCGGCAGCCCAG
Source organism: Lithobates sylvaticus (assembly GCA_028564925.1). NCBI lineage: Eukaryota > Metazoa > Chordata > Amphibia > Anura > Ranidae > Lithobates > Lithobates sylvaticus. Next base: position 103,720,726 of record CM053037.1, on the reverse strand, counting down.
GACCGGGTGAATTCTTTACAAAGCAACTTTCAAAAACTCCAGGAACTAATGCAAAGGGCCCAGGAGGGGTACAGCAAATACTACAACAAGGGGAGGAAGGAGAATCCGGCTTTCAAGGTCGGCGAAAAGGTTTGGCTGTCTTCCTCCAACTTAAAATTACCTGTTCCTTCCCACAAATTGGGGCCCGAAGTTCATCGGCCCATTCAAGATAAAAAGGGTCGTGAACCCTGTGGCCTTTGAACTCGAGCTTCCCCAGAACTATAGGATCCATCCGGTCTTCCAAGCCTCCTTATTGAAACCCGTCACTCCCAGTCCTTTCCCTGGCAGGGAAGAACCACCGCCACCACCTATCCTAGTTGAGGGCGAAAAGGAGTTTGAGGTGGAGGAAAATCTTGAACTGCAGGAAAATGGGCAGACAGCTTCAGTACCTAATTAGGTGGAAGGGTTACCCCCCTGAGGACAATTCGTGGGAACCTTCACGCCCCACGCTTAATTCGGGCCTTTCCCCAAGCTCACCCAGAACTGATGGCCAGCTTGGGTGTCCAGAGGCCACCCCTCGGGGGGGCACTATCAGGAGAGCGGCGTCGGACGGACGGCCCGCTCTCTAGTGCGCATGCGCGGGGGCTTGGCGCTCCGGCGCATGCGCACTCGCGGCTCGGCGCTCCGGCGCCGGCGCATGCGCACACCTGGCGGCAATGACGCGCAATTAGCGTCACCCTGGCGCCTATTTAAAGCTGCCTGACGCACAGGCACCTTGCTGGTCTGTCTCTCCAGCTTAGTGCCTGTGTGTCCTGTGTTACCAAACGTTTCTGACTTGTTCCTGCTGTTACCTGACCCGGATTGCCTGACGTTCCTGATATCTCCTGTGTTTGACCCTCTGGCTTGCCCTACGGACTTCCTGATATCTCCCGTGTTTGACCCCCTGGCCTGCCCTACGGACTTCCTGATATCTCCTGTGTTTGACCCTCTGGCCTGCCCTACGGACTTCCTGATATCTCCTGTGTTTGACCCTCTGGCCTGCCCTACGGACTTTGCTGATACCTCCTGTATAGGATCCTCTGGTTGCCGGCTGAACTCTCTTCTGGTTGACCCCCTGGCTGGTCCACGTAACTGCTGCCGGATTCCCCAGTGTTGGCACCTCTGCCGGGCGTTTGGTACCTGCCTCCTTATCCTGCCATCTGCCGGCCCCCCGGTCCAGGTCATCATCACCTCCAGGTTCCCTGCCAGTCCTGCTTACGTATCGGAGGTGACCTGTGCCTCCTGGTGCCGTTTTCTCCCTGTCCCATCTCCAGGGGGCGGACTGCGCTGGGTCGCAAGGGTGAACCGCTCTCGGCATCTCGGCCTCGGTAAGTACAGCTCTGACAACCCCATGATGGATGTGTCATGGGTCAAAGTTCTTCACAATTTAAAAAAATATGGCCACCGCGAACAGCGCCATAAGTCCGCCGGTTTGGCAAATCACGAACGAGCAAGGTTCGCCGCGAACCGACCGCCGGGCGAAACCGCAAGGCCATCTCTAGTTATTGCTAACAAATGAATGATTTAACAAAAAGTGTTTCACATATCAATAGACAGTAGGGGTCAAAAATGTTTGTGACAAGAATGAAAAATGCTGGGTTCAGAATGATAGTCTTTTCTATTTATTAACATTCAATTTGTGTGATTGATGAACCAAAAATTAAAACTATGTCATACACAGGGAGACCTCAGCCAGGACGAGGCTCTGGAATGTGGCACACAGGAGGAGGCAGGGGGAAGTGTCAGCCAGGAGGTGGCCGGGCCCAGTCTCACCCAATCTCAGGTGCCTCCCCTCCGCCTTCCACCCAAAAGGTCCAGGAGGGGGAGGAATGTGGATGAGGCAGCACTGGCCCTCATTAAGGAGGCTAATGTGGCCCTGAAAGCCCCCCTCAATGCTGTAGAGGCCTATGTCATCTATATAGCCTCAAATGTGCAGCAAATGGAGAAGGGCCAACGCCGCAAATGCGGAATTTTTTTTTTTTAGGCCCTCCATAAGGGGTTGATTGGCCAAATGACGGATGACCGCCACCTATGTACGCTCGCCCATCCTCCTCCTCCTGCCACAAGTTCACCTCCAGAGCCACAGCCTGCAGGGAAGGCTGCAGGGAAGCGTGGAGGGAAGGTTGCACGAAGACAAGAAAGTGATAGCCTGGCTTCAGTCTGGTCTGACAGAAGACGCAGCCTGTTGTATGTCCCCAGGCTGTGGTACTACATGTCATATGCTGCTGTTCCTGATCTCTGGGAGTCCTGGACCAGATTGTGCTCCCTTCTATATGAACTTCTCAAGCTACCAATTTTTTTAGCCACAGAGTTGATATCTGCCCTGGGGGCCAAAGGCTTTGCAAATTCCAGCAGTTTTTCCAGCATTGCCTTCCCTCTTTATTTTGTTATTATGAGCCAGAATAAATGGATTTTTAATTTATGAAAATACTTGCCTATGTGTTTTTCTTAAAATAGGACATTTTTTTTTGAGTAGGCAGGTACATACAATGTCAAATTAACAAGGGACACCAACACCAAGCAACCCCCTTGAGGTTTACAAATACAAGATAATAATGGTGTTGTGGAAACGTGACATGGCACTATAAAATAATTACAAAAAAATAAACAGGAGATCTTGATTTAAAAGAAAAAAAAATGACTATAAAACAAAATTCTAAACATTATTATGGAGATCTGGCTTTAAAACAAAAAAGATTATTCATGAGATCACAAAAAATAATAATGAAATAAGTTTGTGAGAACTCTGTGTGAATATGAGCAGCAAAACAACTTCATTCTTCTAGCATTATAAAGAAGAAGAGAATGCGCTGCATTGAAAGATTTAAACATTTTCTGTGTGACGAATGTGCTATCTCCATTACGAACGCTAGTTTTACCAGACCGAGCGGTTCCATCTCGTACTTGATTCTGAGCATGCATGTTTTTTTTGCGCGTTGGAATTGCATACACACGAACGGAATTTCTGATAGAAACTTTTTCCTTCGGAAAAATTGAGAACATGCTCTCAATCTTTTGCTGGTGGAAATTCGGCCAGCAAAAGTCAGATGGAGCATACACACGGTTGAAAAGCTCTCATCAGTCTTTTGCTGGCCGAATTTCTGATCGTGTGTATGCATAACCCACACCAATACATCGAGTTCATTTACCACTAAACGGTCCTTGTTTATTTCATGATACTAATTCACAGTCACTTTGAAGGTATCCTATAAATGCATACAGTAACTTTCACTCAAGCATGTGCACCTGAAGGGCGGAGGTTGTTCTTGGAGTCGAGGTGCAGACCAGAGAACCTAATTTACCAAGCGCTACATGCACAACACAGTTTCACTTTCAGACATTTTTAAAGAAAGTGTCCATTTTATTAGAAGCAGCACTCAGTGGTCTTGTGAAATACACTTACCTGTCCTTCTTTCAGTGTAAGCTGGCCTTGTTCTTTGACCCCATGAAAAGTCTTTATGCTCTTCCAGACTGTCTCCCCCAGCCGAACCCTCTGCACAAAGTTTGTTGGAAAGAAACCAGTCCGGTCGCCACATTTTCCCTGCAAGGGATGTATGAATTTAGAAGTCACAGTACTTTTCCTTCTTTGTATGGTTCAGACATTACTACTTTGTTTATGTACAAATAATAGCTTGGACAAATATTTGAAGTTTTAAATATACTACTATGCAAAAGTTTTAGGCATGTGTGAAAAAAATTCTGTAAGTTAAGAATACATTCAGAAATAGAAGTGTTAATATTTTTTATCTATTAAAAAAATGGAAAGTAAACCAATAGAAATCCAAATCAAATCAATATTTTGTGTGAACACTGTTTGCTTTCAAAACAGCATGGAAACAATATGTGAAGTGCTAAAACGTGAGGATGTGCAAAAATTGCAGTAAAATATATGAATATAAAAATTACATATAAAATTTAAAAAGTACAAAAAATAAATAAATAAAGTGCGGTAGTGATAAATGGGGTGGTGGTAATAACACTAATGGTAAAAGAGTCTCTCTTATTCAAGATGGACTGCTGGAGTGGAGGTATGGAATTTTCGTTTCCAAACGTAGGTGAAACTGGTATGGAGAGGCAACAGCGCTTGTGTGTTATTTCTCCCTTTGGATGTTGGTTTCAGGTCCTGCGAATATGTCTTAAGGGTAAGAGCACGCAGCCTCAGGGCATCACCGGCACTTCCAGGGGTAAACACGCGTTGGATCATCCAGTAGACGCACACAATGGTGAAAGGTGAGAAACTTGTATTTCCAGATCATCCAGGATCACATGAAGTAGGACATATTGTGAGAAAGCAAAAAATGCTCCATATGGTGCAGGTTAACCAATATAATTTATTGGAATAAAAAGTCTCACAATGAAGGAGCAAATTAAAAATAGTCCAGTTAAAAGATACAGGCTAAAAACAATAAAGGGCAATGTGGATATAATCAGATAAAAATTCCCTACGCGTTTCGACCTAGTGGTCTTCAACAGGGGCAATAAGTGATCCCCCACATTGCTGCAATATATATAGAAAACAAAATAGAAGAAAGGTACCTCCCATGTGACCCGTGAACCGGAAGTACTAGTCTGGCTTGTGGACCAAGTTTACCAAATACATCCTGGTCACTGAGAGGGGGTGATATTAATATAAACATGGATTGGGGATATGAATCGATTGAAAATCTATGTAATAATCACACAATTTGCAATTAATATTATAATATTAAGTATTAGATGATGCTGCTGGCCAATCACTTTTGAAGAGGAGAGGAAAGTAACTGTCAGCAAAAAAGTCCCTGTTAGGGCTCTGGGGAATGTGATCCACTTTAATAAGAGAATAGTAACAGGGCCAGGACAATTTACAGTTTATTTGGTAGTGATAAGTGTGGATACTAATGTGTCACTCAGAAACAATGTGACTGTCAGCAGAGGAGGTTATGTTTGGGGCTGTGAGCAAGTTGCTCTACATCACTTCCGGTGAGTATAGAAGGAGGAAGAGGGGGGCGGATCTGTGCGTTCCAACCTCTGCCTATGAGCGGCGAGTTGGAACGCGACGTCACTTCCGTGTGTCTGTAAGAGTGATCTCGGAAGCAGTCAGGGGTGGGGCCTAACGTTTCTCACAGGTGTCCCCAAAAACTAAATTTAGGCTGAGAGCTGTATGTGTTCCAATCCTCTGCCTGCATCGGCGAGGTGGAACATAGCGTAATTTCCGGCAGCGCCCGGAAAGCCCAACGTCATATACGGAACATGCGCTCCAAGCCTCCACTTGGATACTAGGAGGTGGAGCGCACAAATGACAGGAAGACGTCAGAGGCGGGCGGGCGGGGCGGATCGGCCAATATCACATGGTGCAATCTAGCCAATAGGCGGGGAGATGTCCCCATTGAGCAAAGGACGTTATTGCTGACAATTAAAACGGCACAATCTGGGCACATATATTTGTAAAGAGAAAAAATACAGCATAAAATAAACAAGGCATGAATACTTTAAGCGGCATAAAACAGACATTGTTTCTCCTGCACAAAACCGACCTATAAACCGTGGCATGTCAAAAGAAATATTTGCATAAAACCAGGGATATTAAAGCTGCATGGAAATAACCCATAGAAGTATGTCAACACGATAGACAATTAAAAAGGAGGGGGAAACATGATCTCTGGTTATTAAATTAGTGAGAAAGCTTGGAGATAAAATGGGAAGATCTATCGCATGCTGATGCATATTAAATTCCGATGTGGTATGCGATTAGTGTGATAAAACCAGAAATAAAAGACAGGGAATAGAATGAGGTATAAAAAGGGAGAACGTGATCTGCCGGGTAAATGGTAGAGAGGTAGGTATTAAAATATCTAAATATACACCAAAAACACACACCAGAATATATATTAAAATGTGCACAAAAATATAAAACACATTAAAACAATATCCCAAAAAGGTGCGCTAAAATGCATATATATATATATATATAAACTGTCAGGGGCAGATTATAATGTTTAAACGAGATCAAGTATGGATGGATGGCTGGCATGGGGGCAAGGGACACCAGTGCTTCTCGGGATTGATTGATGAAGCAGTTAATGTCCCATTCAACATTCATGCCATGTGGTGTGTAACACTTAAGCTCAAAAATCCAGTAAGTCTCGAGTCTGGACACTCCCCTGACGCATGAGTCGCCTCGCCAATGTGGCACAAACTTGTCAATTATCTGGAATTGAAAAAAAAAAAAAAACAATGTAGGCCTAGTGTGCATATACACAGCCAATACCCCTGGGGGATGCTTAATATAAAGATAGATAGACACAGGGAAGTGTATGCAGTTCAAAATATGGTGTATTTTATTTGTTGAGGCTAAACACCAAAATGCAGAGATATAGGGTACAGATATTCTGTCAAAAAGAGCATACAATCAGCATATACAATTTGACCATATCAAAGGCATAAACATATAATGTTTTAACAAGATAACTTGCAATATGTGTATAGTCTAGGAAAACGCTGACATGTTTCGGACTTTGGTCCTTTTTCAAAGGCAGTTTAATATCCTGTTCTTTCACATCTACAATGTGTGAATAAGTAAATATTAGTGCAAAGATTATAACAGATAAACATATTTTGCTGCTAAAAATCGACATAGTAGTGTGTTTTTGTGGGTATGGTACTCACATGCAACGAAAAGGGTCTCCCCCAAATATAATAAATTGAGAAGCCAGATATTAGGTTCATAAAGTAGATGTATGCACTGATGTGATGCCTGTGCTGATAAAAGCAACAAATATTGCCGTGTGGCTAGGCGGTGAGCTGGGAAGGACCCAGGTAGCTGCAAGGTCTCTGACAGGAGGCAGGCTGGCAGCCTGTGACCTGTGGGCGTATAGCCAGTGGGTACAGAAAGCTGGAATAAATAAAAAATTGAAGGATATAAGTAAAAAGTAGATCATGTCATAAAGACCAAACAAGGGTATCGAGGTAGTGGGTAAGGTATAAAAATATTACCTGACTATGGAGTAGTCTGGGATGTGTTATCGTCGCCAAACGCCAGCAAATAGACGGCATGTCTATAGCCGCCATTGCTGGCTAATTATAGTAGGTATGAGGATTGCTCCCAGCTGTGTGTAGGTGCCACGGAGTAATGCGCCATTATTGCTGGATAGCGATTGGCTAGGGAGGCAGGGGAAGCAGCCAATCTAGCTGCGTGTTATCCCTTGTGAGACCTCTGACGGGACGGCGCTGGGCGCGGGCACACCCGAATGGGCGGGGCCGCGTCCAGCGTCGTGACGTCACTGACGCGGGCGGAAGCTCTCTTCCCGCTCGCGCTCCAGAGTGGAACGCAAACAGGAAGGCGCCTAAGAATCAGGTGCCCATAGAGAACAAGACATGCGCACACGCCCGAAATAATGTGCCTATGTGTGTGAAAAGAGGGAAAGTATATATGGAGTACAGGATGTAAAATATTGCCAAAAACACTTGCATCAAAGTGCAATGATTGGGGTTAGATGATCGTGCATGTGAGTCCAGGTCCACAGTGTTGTTGCCACCATCTGTAAAGACAATACAGGGAAAGGAATGCAACATGATTATACTTAGGTACATATATAGAGCAAAAATGGGAACAGTATTGCATGACATATTACAATACACACCAAGTTAGGTAATCATAGACAATGAGGTACATATTTATAAATATGCTGGTTATTTGTATGTAGGAAATTGTAGATCCAGTTCACAGACCCCGGATTGGAATCCTTCAAGGTATGGTTTAAAATTGGAATTGGGTGCCAGAGGGGTCTCTGTTATGGTGCTCCCGGTAATGCTGCGGTACAGTGTGTTTAATGCAACCTAGTTTAATTTTAGAGATGTGTTCACTGACTCTAATGGAAAAGGTTCTAATAGTCCTACCCACATATTGCATTTTGCAGGGGCACGTTATCAGGTAGACAATGTACTTGGTTGCGCACGAGGTAAAATGTCTCATGACGTACTCCCGTAGAGTGACTGTTGAAGAAAAGGTGGTTGTTTTCCGTCGGCCACACACATTGTGTGAGCACACCGTGCATTTTCTGCATGGGAAATATCCTTTACAGTCCTGAAAAAAGGAGATATTGGTGGGTGGGTCCAAGGTGTTAGGGGCAATTTCTCCCTGGATGGAGCGGGCACCCCTGAACGTGGTGGTAGCCCTTTCCGGCAAAGAGGGTCCCAAAATCTTGTCACTCTGCGGGAGTACGACATGAGACATTTTACCACGTGCTCAACCAAGTACATTGTCTACCTGATAACGTGCCCCTGCAAAATGCAATATGTGGGTAGGACTATTAGAACCTTTTCCATTAGAGTCAGTGAACACATCTCTAAAATTAAACAAGGTTGCATTAAACACACTGTGCCGCGGCATTACCGGGAGCACCATAACAGAGACCCCTCTGGCACCCAATTCCAGATAATTGACAAGTTTGTGCCACATTGGCGAGGCGACTCATGCGTCAGGGGAGTGTCCAGACTCGAGACTTACTGGATTTTTGAGCTTAAGTGTTACACGCCACACGGCATGAATGTTGAATGGGACATTAACTGCTTCATCAATAAATCCTGAGAAGCACTGGTGCCCCTTGCCCCCATGCCAGCCATCTATCCATACTTGATATCGTTCAAACATTATAATCTGCCCCATGACAGTTTTTATATATATATATATATATATACACACACACACATATACATTTTAGCGCACCTTTTTGGGATATTGTTTTAATGTGTTTTATATTTTTGTGCACATTTTAATATATATTCTGATGTGCGTTTTTGGTGTATATTTAGATATTTTAATACCTACCTCTCTACCATTTACCCGGCAGATCACGTTCTCCCTTTTTATACCTCATTCTATTCCCTGTCTTTTATTATTGGTTTTATCACACTAATCGCATACCACATCGGAATTGAATATGCATCAGCATGCGATAGATCTTCCCATTTTATCTCCAAGCTTTCTCCTTAATTTAATAACCAGAGATCATGTTTCCCCCTCCTTTTTAATTGTGTCTATCATGTTGACATAATTTTATGGGTTCTTTCCATGCAGCTTTAATATCCCTGGTTTTATGCAAATATTTCTTTTGACATGCCACGGTTTATAGGTCGGTTTTGTGCAGGAGAAACAATGTCTGTTTTATGCCGCTTAAAGTATTCATGCCTTGTTTATTTTATGCTGTATTTTTTCTCTTTACAAATATATGTGCCCAGATTGTGCCATTTTAATTGTCAGCAATAACGTCCTTTGCTCAATGGGGACATCTCCCCGCCTATTGACTAGATTGCACCATGTGATATTGGCCGATCCGCCCCGCCCGCCCACCTCTGACGTCTTCCTGTCATTTGTGCGCTCCACCTCCTAGTATCCAAGTGGAGGCTTGGAGCGCATGTTCCCGATATGACGTTGGGCTTTCCGGGTGCCTCCGGAAATGGCGCTATGTTTCACCTCGCCGATGCAGGCAGAGGATTGGAACACATACAGCTCTCAGCCTAAATTTTGTTTTTGGGGACACCTGTGAGAAACGTTAGGCCCCACCCCTGACTGCTTCCGAGATCACTCTTACAGACACACGATCAGGCCGGAAGTGACGTCGCGTTCCAACTCGCCGCTCATAGGCAGAGGTTGGAACGCACAGATCCACACCCCCTCTTCCTCCTTCTATACTCACTGGAAGTGATGTAGAGCAACTTGCTCACAGCCCCAAACATAACCTCCTCTGCTTACAGTCACATTGTTTCTGAGTGACACATTAGTATCCACACTTATCACTACCAAATAAACTGTAAATTGTCCTGGCCCTGTTACTATTCTCTTATCAAAGTGGATCACATTCCCCAGAGCCCTAACAGGGACTTTTTTGCTGACAGTTACTTTCCTCTCCTCTTCAAAAGTGATTTGCCAGCAGCATCATCTAATACTTAATATTATAATATTAATTGCAAATTGTGTGATTATTACATAGATTTTCAATCGATTCATATGCCCAATCCGTGTTTATATTAATATCACCCCCTCTGAGTGACCAGGATGTATTTTGTGAACTTGGTCCACAAGCCAGACTAGTACTTCCGGTTCACGGGTCACATGGGAGGTACCTTTCTTCCATTTTGTTTTCTATATATATTGCAGCAATGTGGGGGATCACTTATTGCCCCTGTTGAAGACCACTAGGTCGAAACGTGTAGGGAATTTTATCTGATATTATCCACATTGCCCTTTATTGTTTTTAGCCTGTATCTTTTAACTGGACTATTTTTAAATTTGCTCCTTCATTGTGAGACTTTTTATTCCAATAAATTATATTGGTTAACCTGCACCATATGGAGCATTTTTTGCTTTCTCACAATATGTCCTACTTCATGTGATCCTGGATGATCTGGAAATACAAGTTTCTCACCTTGCACCATTGTGTGCGTCTACTGGATGATCCAACGCGTGTTTACCCCTGGAAGTGCCGGTGATGCCCTGAGGCTGCGTGTTCTTACCCTTAAGACATAGTCGCAGGACCTGGAACCAACATCCAAAGGGAGAAATAACACACAAGCGCTGTTGACTCACTGCCATATGGTATGTGTGTCCACCTCATCCGGTAAGAAGTACCTTTTCCAGTATTAATATTTTCTCCGGATCGCATCTATACTTTGGTGTATTTAATGCCTCTCCATATCAGTTTCACCTACGTTTGGAAACGAAAATTCCATACCTCCACTCCAGCAGTCCATCTTGAATAAGAGAGACTCTTTTACCATTAGTGTTATTACCACCCCATTTATCACTACCGCACTTTATTTATTTTTTGTACTTTTAAAATTTTATATGTAATTTTTATATTCATATATTTTACTGCAAGTTTTGCACATCCTCAGGTTTTAGCGCTTCACATATTGTTTCCACGTTTACTTGACTTTGTTTGTTTGAGTGATAGCAGCTTTAGAAAAGCAATTTTCTTCCTATTTTTACTTGGGTTTAGCGCAGTGATATTCCCTAATACTTGCACATTTCAAAACAGCATAAATTCTCCTAGGTAGTCAAAAGGGGCTTTTAAATCTCATATGCTCCATCTGCGGTTGTTCCTTAGCATACAAAGAGCAGGAGGGATCATCCAACCGTCCCATGGAAAACAATACTCCTCTGGTCTCAGATCGTAGTATCCAGTGGAATGTATCAGCAAAGAGATAAATACCACATAGTGTAAATCCTTTTTTTTTTAATTCAAGTAATGCACTGACATGCCAATACATTAAAAGATACATCATCAGCTAAAACCGTGCTCAAGCCAAACATGAAAACAGGAAACAATGCCTTTACCCGACCGGTTTTGTTGCAATAGGACTTCTTCCGGGGGGAAAGTTATTGTCAGATATGAAGGAATTCTTCAGGAGACTAAGGCTCAAAGAATATTTTCACAGTAATGAAAGGAATCCTAGGACAATGGAGTGCGACAAAAATAAATAAAAAACAGCAACTTTACACCTTCACAAGGATGTAATCCCAAACTGGACACCTATATTGCCAACTTACGAGTTACATCCTTGATATCCACCCAGCAGAAGCAGAAGAAAATTTTCATACATTCTTTCACCAATTAGGTCATCACCATCAAACCAGCAGATAAAGGGGGAGCAATCATTGTGATGAATACAAACAAATACAAACGAGAGGGCCAAAGGCAGCTGGCAAATGACACTTACAATAAAAAACTGGATTATGATCGGACCCAGGATTTTAATAAACAATTAAAAGGTCTCATTAAAACACTACCCGCCTACATTCAGAACTTGTCAATGCGATAACGAACAATCCAGAAATTGGGGACTTCTACATGCTGCCCACGATTAACAAGCCAGGAAATCCAGACAGACCCATCATAACACGTATGAATACACTGGCCTGAGAACAAATCTCAGGCCTCATAGAACAAAATGTTAAAACCAGTCATGAATACTGCGAGTTTCCTGCAGACACAACTCAATTTATGAACAAGCGCAACCATATACAATTACCACCAAATACACTTCTAGCCACTATGTATGAAGAATCTCTGTAATGCAACATCATTCACAAGGATGGGTTGGCTGCATGTTACCGATTCTTATCATGTTCACCAAACCACAAATACTTTGCTGTGGATGTTACACAGCTCATTGAATTTATTCTTACACTTCACTTTCAACAATGACATCTATCTTCAGTGCATGGGTACTACTATGGGAAACCAAATTTCACCCCAAACTTATTTATGGCTGACCTGGTGGACCAATTCCTGAACAGCATACAACAAAAGCCATACAGATACTATCGCTATATTGATGATATTTTCATCATATGAACGGGAGGTGAAGAAAATCTAAAACAGTTTTACTCATTGATCAACATTTTTCACCGTTAAATAAAAATGGATTATTCATACACACCTGTCAACTTCCTATACACCAAAATATACATCAGGATTAACAAGCTTCACAGTTCGATATACAGGAAACCCATTGACAGTTGCAACTATTTCCACAGTTCCAGTTTTCACACCCAACACACTAAATGGGCCATCATACACAGCCCCAGAAGACTGGCTGGGTCTCTCAGAACACTAGCAGACTCCTTCCATAAGAAAGGTTACAAGGACAAAACTATCAACACAATAAACACAGCCTTGAAAACCCGAAAAAAAAATCTACTCTAATACAAAGAGAAAAAACCCGCAAATAACCCTTGTAACCACATACAGTACAATCCAGCACTAGAAAGGATAAGAAAGATAATCAAAATGGAGCCATTGGCGGAGGCAATTATGCAAAAATGCACCCCCTCAGATGGCATACAAATAGGTAGTACCGTTCATTAAATAGGACTTTATGCTGATGACTTAATTGCCCTTATCAATTCAGCACAATCAGTATCGGCCCTATCTGAACTCCTCACCCAATTTAGTGATGTGCCTCTTTACAAAGTTAACTGCTCCAAATCTTGTATGTTAGGCATCTGCTTGGATACCCAGCTGAAGCAACGAATTTCTGGCTTTTGCTGGCCTTTTGTATCCCCCACTCGATCTGACGTCACCGATTGAGTGCGAGCGAGATTCGCCAATAGGTGGCACCCTCCACTAACCTACAAGACCCAGGAGTCCATGTGGAAGGCAGAAGAAGAGGGGCCAGATGACATCGCCATCACGTACTGCAAATGAACAAACAACAGGCGGAGCCAACCCCCGTAATAACACACAGCACAGGGCTCACTCGAGTTTGCAAAGCCACATACATGCACAGCACAGGAGGGCTCCGATGGAGACCCCACTGGCCCATGGCAAGCAGCTAGTGTGGGCATCTGCCGGATCATCCAGCAGAGGCCCCTGGCATCCATGCAATCACACGCAATGCCCACCACCTACCAATGTAGACAGAACTAGGACAGCTCCCATGCTCTCTAGTGATTAAAGGGAACTGCTGCACATATTAATAGAACTGGTGAACCTCCAGTAGATGTGCAGCATTAAGAACAGAACATTCCATGATAAAACCAGATTATTCAAGTTCAGTGGCAGCTGGTGCTCAAAAGTGCCCAACATAAGCAGCCAACTGTGCCCAGCAAATGCAGCCACTGTGCACATCATATGCGGCCACTGTGCCCATCATATACAGCCACTGTGCCCATCATATGCAGCCACTGTGCCCAGCAAATGCATCCAACTGTGCCCAGCGAATGAAGCCAACCTGTGCATCCTATGTTCCCATAATATGCAGCCACTGTGACCCCCCCCACTCGCCTGCCTGCTGTCTGCCTGGCACTTACCCCAAGGGGTGGTGGATCAGGCAGGGGGTGACGGCGACAAGCTGTGGGATGGGTGGCACGGGTCAGGCGATGGCTCCTGTGTCCTCCCTGCATCTCTTCTTCCTGTTCTGCTAGGCGGCCAATGGGATCGCCTCTGCCTTCAGCCAATCAGGTGACCGGTATTAGATCCGCGCCTCCTGATTGGCGGAGAGGCGGTTCAGTTTTAGCGCAATGCTCTACGCTCGCAGTTCACCTTTTTGAAGCCTATTAGAGCCTATGGCTCTAATCAGGTGCTTAAAAAGACACTCGCCGCTGTAATTCAGGCGCCCGGCGTCCGAAAAGTAGCCGGACGCTTGAATAGGGGGTGGCTACAGTGGCCATGGATAGATTCACGCAATGCATGAATCTATCTATTTTACATAGAGCGGATGGCTGGAGAGAGGGGTCGGCACCCATTCTCTCTTAATGGATGCACCGCCACTGTTCAAACTACAATACACTGTACCTTATGTAATAAAATGACATATTGTCTTTTAATAATAATTCACAAACATAAACAAACAAATCTATATTTAAATTTACACAAATAATTACTACTTGAGCTAAATTATCATAACAACTAAACAGCAACATTAGTCAACAGACATATAGTGGGGAAAGTAAGTAACTACCAGTAGGGAGGGAAGAAAGAAATATAAAAAAAATCATCATATAATAATATATTATTATGCGTTAATAGCCAAATAGAACACAAAAGTACAAAAACCCATTCTAAATTCCAAGAATGATTTAAAACGTATATACTCATTCAAACCTGGCTATCTGGTAGCGAGTTTATAATTGTAGCAAGGTACGATCAATGCTTCCACCCCTCATGTTTGGGCACATGTTCAAGGGCCATAAACTTAATCGCATTTGTATCAAAGTTGTGTTCTAACCCACCATGTCGTCTAATGGCAGTCTCCATGAGGCTTTTTAAAATTGGAGTAGTGTGATCCTTTATACGTTTATAGAATGGACGTTTGGTTTTGCCTGCATAAAAACACCCACATAGGCATTTCTCCAAGTATACCACTCCTATCGTTTGACAAGTGACTCTATGTGCGATAGAATGAATTTGACCATCAGGAAGAATAACATCACAACATGTCAATATATGTAGACAAACATCACATTTCCCACAAGCATATGTGCCTACCTGGGATGGTTTGCTATGGGCCACATTGTCAAAATGGCTCCTAACCAAACGATCCCTAAGAGAGGGTACCTGCCTATATGTAATTTCTTGGTAGGATTTGATATATTTGTTAATGGTAGGATCCGCTGTTAAAAGGGGCCAAAATGTATTATTCTCACTGGTTGATTAGAATTTTTTTTTCCTAGAAGGCAGGGGCGACCATCACTACTGTGTATTGCAAAATAAGAGGAAATATTTGACCATTAATAAGTAACATTATGGATGATTGTGTTTTATATATACCACAACGCTGTGATGCATTTGTGACTCTTGCACTGGCGCAGTATGGATGTTGGAATACCTGACTTATAGCTTA
Source organism: Lithobates sylvaticus (assembly GCA_028564925.1). Taxonomy (NCBI): domain Eukaryota; kingdom Metazoa; phylum Chordata; class Amphibia; order Anura; family Ranidae; genus Lithobates; species Lithobates sylvaticus. The sequence goes on along the minus strand of CM053037.1, from coordinate 103,705,384 downwards.
GATGTTTACATATTGTGAGGGGTTCCATACTCGGCTGTTGGTTTGAGGATGGTTTCCTTATGGGTTTGGAGGTACAGGCATTGTAGCACCAAGTCTGGCTGGATGTGTGTGAATCTTTGAAAGCCATGTTATCAGTGGTGGCTGGTGCTCAAAATTTTTGGGGGGCGCAAACAAACTGAAAAATACTGAACATTAATAGCAGCCTCACTGTGCCCATCAAATGCAGCCATTGTGCCCATCATATGCAGCCACTTGCGCCCATCATATGCAGCCACTTGTGCCCATCATATGCAGCCACTGTGCCCACTGACCCCCCCCCCCACTCATGGGGCTCGCGGCTCTGGCAGCACCCCACAACCCCCCCCCCCCGCGTGCATGGCTCTGACAGACGGGCCCCCTGGCACTCACTACCAGGCAGCAGCTCCTCTCAGTGCACCAGAGCGGCGGCGACCTCTGCTCCAGCGTGTGTCTCCTCCGGTCCTCTTCCTAAGCGCCAGGCATCCAATAGGATGAAGAAGCCAATGGTGGCAAAACATGTTGGGATATAACAAGTATTGATCACCTTATATAGTTGGACACCAGTGACCACTAAAGTTATATGCATTATACTCAGATTTTTTATTGAACCCAATAATTGTTGTTATTTAATGAATAAACTTTTGATTTTTATATAAATTGTATTCCTTGTAATTACGAGCACCGCTATAATGCCAATCATCCTGTTGCTGCTATTTTCAATTAAATAGAGATGAGGTTCTGGATATTAAAGTGTCACCTAATCTATAATTTGAGCTATCTATGGCTACAAATTGAGCAGAATGCAATTGGTTGCTCCGCTACACAACTTCTAGCGGCCCTTCAGCTTCAATTCACCCCGCAACGCTCATATCTTGACATGGTATCTGCAACGGTAACGGTCTGGAAAGCCATCTTGCAAACCTACCAAGGGATCCCCAAAGAACTCCTTGAATTACTCCCTTTGACCGCACATTACTAGGATTGAGGGGCAGTGGCGTCTCCAGCTTTCATATTTAGGGGGGGCACATGGGGGGACAGAGACAAAATTAAGGGGGCTAACTATAAAATGCAATTCTATACCCATACCCAGGGTGTGCTAGGTGCAGAGTACAGAGTCCGTGGTGTGCTACGTGCAGAGTACAGGGTCCATGGTGTGCTACGTGCAGAGTAAAGGGTCCATGGTGTGCTACGTGCAGAGTACAGGGTCCATGGTGTGCTACGTGCAGAGTACAGGGTCCATGGTGTGCTACGTGCAGAGTACAGGGTCCATGGTGTGCTACGTGCAGAGTACAGGGTCCATGGTGTGCTACGTGCAGAGTACAGGGTCCATGGTGTGCTACGTGCAGAGTACAGGGTCCATGGTGTGCTACGTGCAGAGTACAGGGTCCATGGTGTGCTACGTGCAGAGTACAGGGTCCATGGTGTGCTACGTGCAGAGTACAGGGTCCATGGTGTGCTACGTGCAGAGTACAGGGTCCAGGGTGTGCTACGTGCAGAGTACAGGGTCCAGGGTGTGCTACGTGCAGAGTACAGGGTCCAGGGTGTGCTACGTGCAGAGTACAGGGTCCAGGGTGTGCTACGTGCAGAGTACAGGGTCCAGGGTGTGCTACGTGCAGAGTACAGGGTCCAGGGTGTGCTACGTGCAGAGTACAGGGTCCAGGGTGTGCTACGTGCAGAGTACAGGGTCCAGGGTGTGCTACGTGCAGAGTACAGGGTCCAGGGTGTGCTACGTGCAGAGTACAGGGTCCATGGTGTGCTACGTGCAGAGTACAGGGTGTGCTACGTACAGAGTTTAGATTTCAGGTGTGCCACATTTCAGATGAAAAAAAGCCCAGAGTAAAAGTATACAGTGCAAACACTGTCTGCAGCCATGAAAGATACTACCACAGCACCTGTGATCATCATTATCATGCTGATGATTACACTGTACTTCATGTGATTGTGACTGTACTGTATATAGGCTGTACAGTGTGATCATCAGCATGATAATGATGATCACAGGTGCTGTGGCTGTATCTTTCATGGCTGCAGACAGTGTTTACACTGTATACTTTTACTAATCTTGTCAAAAGTAGTAACGGCAGTATATTGTAGCAATATCTGCAGTCTGAGTCCCACTCTAGTACTATACTAGCCTGCTGGCTGAAAGAAAAAAAAAAATATATATATATATATAATGCCCAAAGCTGAGACTGGAGGCTGCAGAATGGTTTCAGTGCAGATTTATGGGAGTGGAGAGCAGAAAGTAACAGCAGATAGTGAACTGGAAAGGGGAGGGGGATGAGGATCGGTGTATGAGTGTCTGATCACTGCATACTGCATAGTTTTATGAGGAGAATGTGGCGCAATGTAGGAAAGGAAAGTAAAGCTGGGGGTGAAAGATGCCGATGTATCAGGAGAAAGTGAAAGTAACTTCTCCTCTCACCTCGATCATTGCAGGAACTTCTGCAGCTTCTGGAAACCCGCGGGATGAATTTGCAGGGTGGGACAATGCACTGTGTGTACCCATTGGCTGAGGAGGCAGAAGCACCACCCCCTGCTGCCCTCCCAGCCAATAGGTAGCAGAAGCTCAGGATAGTGCCTCCCTCCCGACATCATACCGCTATCCAGCGTCTGCAGTTCGGCCCTGGCAGCTGATAGGCTACACTAGCCTGGTTGCTGTGAAATTGACTGATCCTCTGGGGGGGTTGTCTCTGCATGGAACAGCTAAGAGCCCAAGAGCCGCTCAGCATTGATGTCTCTCTCTCTCCCCTCCTTCCTCTCTCGCACTGAATGATACACAGACGATCTGCACCTTCTCCCCTTTCCCTCTCCAGGGAAGTCAAGTTTGAAGCTAAGGAGCTCACACTTCCAGCGGTACACACACAGGGGAGGGGGAGAAAGAGCAGATCGTATCATTCAGTGCAAGAGAGGAAGGAGGGGGAGAGAGAGACATCAATGTCAATGCCGGCTCTGGTTGCTAGACACAAGGCGGTTATAGCAACCAGTAACCGGGAGTAGACTCAGGAGGTGGAGGCGGAGCTGGAGCCAGCAACACAGCGGCTTAGTCCGTACCTGTCCCCTGCATTCCCAGTGTCTGTTATTTTTAGTTGGGGGGGGCACATAGGGGGGCACAGTATAATGTTGGGGGGGCCATGGCCCCCTCTGGCCCCCCTCTAGGGACGCCACTGTTGAGGGGGAGGGTGAACTAGAATTACATCGGGCAGACAGGTTAGCTAACGGTCTGACATTAATGGAGGGTGGAATGGGAATAGATGGGGGGAGGGTTATGGCAGGTGACAGGAAATTTCCCATGTTGCAAACTGCCATTGGAAACTATAGTGCCATCTGTACTACTAAAAATGATATGAAAAACACCAGAGCAAAATGTAGTCATGCATTAAAGTGTTTGTTCACCAATGCCAGAAGTCTGCCAAGCAAAATAGGTGAGTTGGAAGCTCTGGTGCATGAGGAGAGCTATGATGTAATTGGTATTGCTCAAACTTGGCTTCAATCTTCACATGACTGAGCTATTAATATTCCTGGCTCTGCACTTTCGAAGAGACAGAGTAAACAGGAAAGGTGGCAGGGTCTGTCTATGTGAGAAGTGATCTCAAAGCAAGCATTAAGAGGACTTGGTTGATGGAGAGTGTGATGAGTCTGAAGCATTATGGGTGGAACTGCATATAGATGTGCATAGTTCTAAGTTAATCATTGGGGTTTGTTATAGACCACCCGATGTTCACGAGGAGGTGGAGACTCAGCTCCTTGCACAGATGGAAAGGGCTGCAAGGGCTGGGACGGTGATAATAATGGGGGATTTTAATTACCCAGAAATTGACTGGAGTAATGGCACTGCTGGGACAGTTAAAGGGCAAACATTTATAAACCTATTACAGGACAATTTTATGGTCCAGTTTATTGAGGCCCCAACTAGGAATGATGCTCTGCTGGATCTGGTAATCTCAAACCATGCAGAGCTTATTACTAATGTTCAGATAAAGGAACACCTGGGTAGCAGTGACCATAACATGATTTCATTTGATGTTAGCTGTAAGCAAGAAATACATACAGGAAAGATAAAAACGCTCAACTTCAAGAGAGCAAATTTTCCAAGGATGGGGGCTGCTCTCCAGGACTTGGACTGGGAGGGAATATTGGCATCAATGAGCACAGAACAGAAATGGGAATGCTTCAAAAAGACTGTTTGGGACCTCACTGCAGAGTATATAGTATATAAGCTATGAACAATAAGAAAAGAGCTTTTAAAAAATATAAAAAAGTGAAGGAACACTAGTGTTGTTTAAATGTTACAAAGAATTTAACAAAATATGTAAAAAGGAAATCAAGGATGCAAAAATTCAAAACGAACGACAGATTGCAAAAGATAGTAGGACAAACCCCAAAAAAGTCTTCAAATATATTAATAGTAAAAAGGTCAGGTCTGAGCATGTAGGCCCTTTACAAAATAATCTAGAGTGGGTGACTGGGGACAAAGAGAAGGCTAATTTATTGAATACTTTCTTCAGCTCTGTGTATACAAAGGAGCATGGGGGAGCTCATGTCCATAATGGGGGTGGTATGTACACAGCCCCGAATGATCCACAATGGCTCAAAAGTGATATGGTCCAGAAATATTTAGACAGAATAAAGGTGGATAAAGCACCTGGACCAGATGGCATCCACCCACGGATCCTAAAAGAATTGAGCTCTGTAATTTCAAAGCCATTGTATTAAATTTTTAGGGACTCATTAATGACGGGAATAGTACCACTGGATTGGCGCAGGGAGCACGTGGTGCCTATATTTAAAAAGGGAACAAAGTCTTTACCAAGTAACTATAGACCTGTTAGTTTAACTTCTATAGTCGGGAAGATACTGGAGAGATTAATAAAAAAGACCACATAGACGAGTTCTTGCTGGGGAAAAAAACATTTTAAGCAACAGACAGCATGGGTTCATGAAAGACAGAAGTTGTCAGACAAACCTGATTTCTTTTTATGAAGGAGGTAAGTAAAACCTTGGACAGAGGCATGGCTGTGGATGTGGTATTCTTGGATTTTGCAAAAGCGTTCAATACAGTTCCCCACACACGGCTCATGTGTAAGGTAAGGTCTACAGGCTTGGAAAACTGGCTAAATGACAGAATTCAGAGAGTAGTGGTTAATGATTCTTACTCTGAATGGTCTAAGGTTATCAGTGGTGTACCCCAAGGTTCAGTGCTGGGACCCTTACTTTTTAATATCTTTTAAAATGATATTGGGTCTGGGATCAAAAGTAAAATTTCTGTCTTTGCAGATGACACCAAGCTATGCAGTGGAATAACGTCCTTACAGGAGGTCTCCAATTTACAAGCCGACATCAATGCTCTGTCTAATTGGGCGACTATGTGGCAGATGAGGTTTAATGTTGATAAATGTAAAGTTATGCACTTGGGGGCTAAGAATATGCATGCATCATACATGCTAGGGGGAGTATAACTGGGGGAATCCGTAGTGGAGAAGGATCTGGGGGTTTTGGTAGATCATAAGCTCAATAATAGCATGCAATGTCAAGCTGCGGTTTTCAAAGCAAGCAAAGTTCTTTCTTGTATTAAGAGAGGTATGGACTCCAGAGAGAGAGATATCATTTTGCCCCTGTTCAAATAATTAGTAAGACCTCATCTGGAATATGCAGTTCAGTTTTGGGCACCAGTTCTCAAAAAGGATATCGGGGAACTGGAGAAAGTGCAGAGAAGGGCAACCAAACTGATAAAAGGCATGGAGGAGCTCAGCTATGAGGAGAGATTAGAGGAACTGAATTTATTCACTCTTGAGAAGAGGAGAATAAGGGGGGATATGATCAACATGTACAAATATATAAGGGGTCCATATAGTGAACTTGGTGTTGAGTTATTCACTTTACGGTCAACAAAGAGGACAAGGGGGCACTCTTTACGTCTAGAGGAAAAGAGATTTCATCTCCAAATACGGAAAGGTTTCTTCACAGTAAGAGCTGTGAAAATGTGGAATAGACATTTGAGCACGAGCAGACTTGTGGCACTGGAGCTCTGGACATAGCCGTTTATCCTGCCTTACCATGTGATTTTAACTTCCTCAGTGACTTCGGACATACTCCCTGACGTTCCCGTGACTCTACGGCTGGGTCTGGATGGCGCATAGCAAGCAACACAATGTCTCTCCCCACCATGTTGGCAGAAATCTCCAGGACCCGAGGCGGTTGCCTCCCCCATCTGGAGCGGAGATACTAGCGGCTATAGCTGCCAGCACAGAATGGCTTACAGCTAAAATGGATTGCGTGGCCATGGATATTAGCCCCATCAGAAACTACATGGATAAGTTACGCTCCCACATGACAGAGGCGGAGGGCCGTATATCGGCGGCGGAGGACTCTGTACACACTGGTTCCCGGGAACTGCACTCCTTACAGCTTCAGGTCAGGGCGCTGCAGGAAAGAGTCATTGATACACAGAATCGCCTTAGGCAGAATAATATCTGGATCCTGGCTTGCCGGAGTGTGCTTAGGGGAACAAGCCTGCTGAATTTGCTGAGCAATTGATGGTCTCCCTGTTCAATCATGGAAATATGCCATCCAACTATGTGGTTGAGCGGGCACACAAGGTCTCACTGACCCCCACCCCATCCGCCGGGAGCCCCCCCCCCCCCCCGCGACCGTTTCTGCTGCGGCTTCTAAACTATAGGGATCGAGATTGCATACTGGCCTCTGCTCGGGTGACCACTAAATTGAAATTTGAAAACACCAAACTTCTCTTCTTTCCCGACTACTCGCAAGAAATTCAGCAACACCGCAGGTCATTCACTGCAGTTTGTGGGAGGCTCCGGGAGAAGAGCATTTGGTTTAGCTTACTTTAGGATCGTGGATGGTGATCAGGCCCGTTTCTTTGATACCCCAGAGGCGGTGTCGGAGTGGCTTGACGCACGCTGAGACTTGTATGTTATTTTGTCTCTGAGCTGGGGCTGCACCTCTGGATTTCCACCTGGCTCCCTATATTAACTGTCCATGGCATTTTCACATCCTGTTTATCCTGACTGTTCACAAGTAGGGATGAGCCCGGTGTTCGATTCGAACCCATGTTCAAATCGAACATCGGCCTTTCGTCCATTCAATGAGACCAGAACTCTGCGGGCCGTTCCCATCAAATTTGTGTGATACGAACGGCCCACAATGCACTGCGCCAGTCGCAGTGCATTGCTGGCGGATGATTGGCCAAGCATGCACTGTGACCCTGCATGCTTGGCCAATCACAGCGCCGGCAGCGAGGAGAGCCATAATTTGCCACAGGCAGAATGTCTTTGGCCAATTATAGCTCAGTGGGTTTAGTACACGCCCCACACTATATAAGGCCGCCGGCGTGGCGGCCTTGTGTAGTGTGTTCCGGCGTGCAGGGAAAGAGCTTGATAGGCAGGGACAGTGTGTTCTTTATTACCAGGCATTTGCAGGACTTAGTGTGTGTTCTGTGCCTCCAGCGCAGTATACACCTGCATCTACCCTTTAGTGGTGTTGTTCAGTGGTGTTGTTCTCTATAAATACAGCCATTTGCAGGATTTATAGTGTGTGCTGTGCATCCAGTGCAGTATACACCTGTATCTACCCTTTAGTGCTGTTGTTCTCTATTAATACAGCCATCTGCAGGAGTTAGTGTGTGTTGTGTGAGTCCAGCACAGCACAGTATACACCTGCACCTGTATCTGCCCTTCTTTGCTGGTGTCATCTAATACAGCCATCTGCATGAGTTAGTGTGTGTTGTGTGCCTCCAGCACAATATACACTACCCAATTGCCGTTTTTCCCATCTCCCTGCAGGCCATTACAATGTCTGGAAGGCCAACAAGGAGAGGAAGACAGTCACAAGCCAATAAAAGAGGGCAAGCAGGCTCTGTGTCTAGAGACAACAGTGCTGGTCGTGGATGCGGTGCATCATCTTTAGAACGTTGCCATGGGACATGCTTGTCCTTATTTTCGGCAGCTGGACATGTTGAGCAGCATCATGCCGAAGACTTGGTAGAGTGGATAACCAAGCCCTCCTCATCCTCTCTCACCCAGGCTCAGGGTACTGGCAAAGCAGCTGCCAACGCGTACTCTTCCCTCGTCTCAATGTCATCAGTCACTCCTTCCCTAGACCCACCATGTCCTCCTGAGGAGTCCCCCAAACTAATTGACCACAGTGTTGGGTACATGCTCCAGGAGGATGCCCAGCGTTTTGAAGGCTCTGATGATGATACCCAGCTAGAGGAAGGCAGTAGCGTGAGCGCAAAGAGAGGGGATGCTCATGGACAGCAATCTGGCAGTCATGTTCCACCAGCTGCAGCGTACTGCCAGGTTTGCTCCAGTGGTGAGGAGGGAGGGGATGATGATGTTGATCCATGTGGGTGCCTGATCGGAGAGAGGGGGAGGAGGCACATCTCCAATGAGGCAGGATGCCCTCCGGGGGCCAGTTTAAGGGCAGCACACCGACTGAATCACACTGCAGAGCTCCACCTGTGCAGGGCGCTGCCTCTGCGCGTTATTACAAAAGTTCTTTGGTGTGGGCCTTTTTTGAGACGAGTGCATCAGATCGTACCGCTGCTATTTGCAACATATGTCTCAAACGAATCTCGCATGGCCAAAACATCAGCCGCTTGGGCACCACAAGCATGACCAGACATATGTTGACCTGCCATGCAGCTCGTTGGCAAGCGTACCTTAAAGACCCACACCAACAAAGCTGACCTCTCTTTGCTCTTCATCAGCTGGGATCTCCAACCCCACTATACCTTCAGTCCTCTCTGAAAGCTGCACTGAGAGGAATGAAGGTGTAGAATTTGGTGTGTCACAGCAAAGTACTTGTGGGAAATCTGCTAGCAGTACACCGACGTCCGATTGTAGCAGGCAAATTTCCCTGCCCCAGCTGCTGGACCGTCAAAAGAAGTTCACTCCCAGCCATCCACATGCCCAGCGGTTGAATGCTAGCTTGGCTAAATTGCTAGCACTTCAACTGCTGCCTTTCCTTTTCAATTGGTAGACTCGGCCCCTCTTCCGTGAGTTTTTGCAATGTGCAGTTCCTCAGTGGCAGGTTCCCAAACGCCACTTTTTCTCACGGAAGGCGATTCCGGCTCTCTACCGGCATGTGGAAGGTAATGTCCATGCCTCGCTGGACAGGGCGGTCAGCGGTAAGGTGCATATTTTCGCTGACTAATGGTCCAGCAGGCATGGGCAGGGATGTTACCTATCTTTCACGGCCCATTGGGTCACTCTTTTGGCAGCTGGGAAGGATGCAGGACAAGGTGCAGTAGTGTTGGAGGTTGTTCCGTCACCACGCCTCCAAAATGCTACTACTGGTTGTGACACACCTCTCTCCTCCACCCCCCTCCTCTTCTTCCTCCATGGCCTCTTCCTGTCCTTTGTCCTCGGAACCAGCGGTGCTCCGTAGGCGTTCAAGGGGCTACGCATGTACGCAGGCAAAAAGATGCCATGCCGTGCTTGCACTGGTGTGTTTGGGGGACAGGAGCCACACTGGGGCAGAGGTTCTGTCAGCTGTGCAGGGGCAGGCCGAAAATCCTCTGGCTTACTGGGACTTGAGGATGGATCACTGGAGGAGGAGGAGGAGAATTGGGTCAGCATGGAGGTGGAGCCCGGCACTCAGCATCAGCAGCAGCAGCAGTCTTTTGGGGATGATTTACAGTCCCAAGAAACTGGTGGACTTGTACGTGGCTGGGAGGAGGTGGCTGCGGATCATGTCGTTCTTAGTGACCCAGAGGACTCCGGACCGAATGCCTCAGCTAACCTACGCTGCATGGCCTCCCTGATCCTGCAAAGCCTGCGGAAGGATCCTCCTATTCTTCGGATCAAGGAGAGGGACCATTACTGGCTGGCCACTCTCCTTGATCCACAGTACAAGGGTAGGGTTGCAGACCTTATCTTGCTGTCGCAGAGGGAGCAGAGGATGAGACATCTCCGGGAGGCCTTGCAGAAAGGTCTGTGCAACACGTTCTCAGAGACTGGGAGGTTACAAACTCCTGGTCCTGGACAGCGAGTTGCTGAGGCTTCGGTCAGTAGCAGAAGGAGCGGTGGAGAAGGTGGCCGTCTGACCGATGCGTTCAGACAATTTTTTAGTCCGCAGCCCCAAGTTATGATCAGTTCCAGCAACCATCGCCAGGAATACCTAGGGGCAAGGTCAGACTTTGGACACCTTTCCCACCGAAAATCCTCTGGCTTACTGGGTCTTGAGGATGGATCACTGGCCAGAGCTTGCACAGTATGCAATTGAGCTACTGGCATGTCCTGCATCCATCGTTCTTTTGGAACGCACATTCCGTGCTGCTGGAGGCTTTGTCACCGATCACAGGGTGCGCCTGTCCACCGACTCGGTTGATTGACTGACGTTCAGAAAGATGAATCAGTCTTGGATCACCACCAGCTACCAGGCACCTGAAGCTGATGTAACAGAATAATTTATTTTGAAATGTCACATCCCTTCAAGACTGCCTATGCTGATGCTGAGTGACTGTCCTGTTATGTTAACTGACTAGTATCCTCTTACTCCTCAATGATCCTGATGATAGCTTGGAAGAACATTTTTGTTTCTGGGTGCCACCACCAGTGGCTAAGGCCCAATTTTTCAGCCCCTGTTTAGCAGGGGCGTGTAATTAAAATTTTTGATGCAATACTTTGCAAAAGGGCTCATTGCTGTGCTCCAAGTACAGTATCTGTGAGGGGTTGCAGTGTTGTGGCACCAGCACCAGTGCCTAAGGCCCAATTTTTTAGCCCCTGTTTAATAGACATGGGAACTGTCAAAAAATTAGTTTCATTTCGTTTCATCCCGTTTCGTATATAAAAAAAATTCGTAATTCGTGTACGAAATTCCGTTCGAATTCGTACGAAATACGAATTTCGTCCGAATCGTAATTTTTTTTCGAATCGTTACAAATCGTTAGTAAAGTTACGAATCTTTACAAATCGTTAACGCGGCTAATGAATTGTCGGTTCTCGTAACACAGAGAACAATTCGAATCCAACTACAAATATCGAATTTCAATTTCAAGTTACGAATCGTTACGAATAGTTACGAATAGTTACGAATCGTTAGTAAATCCAACTACAAATATCGAATTTCAACTAATATGAAAGAAATTATAATAGCGGATATAACGAATGCTTCGAATGAATTTGAGATTCAGTATATCTAATATAGAGAACTGTTCCTGCACAAAGTGTCATTTTTGCAGGAAAAAAAGCTATTTAAAATCACTCGCGGCTAATGAAATGTCGGCTCTGTAACACAGAGAACAGTCATTCACTGATAAAAAAAAAAAAAGCGTGGGGGTCCCCCCAAATTCAATAACCAGGCCCTTCAGGTCTGGGATGGATTTTAAGGGGAACCCCGGCCAAAAAAAATGGCGTGGGGTCCCCCTCAAAATCCATACCAGACCCTTTATCCGAGCACGCAACCTGGCAGGCCGCAGGAAAAGAGGGGGGGACGAGAGCGGCCCCCCCTCCCGCCTGAACCGTACCAGGCTACATGCCCTTAACATTGGGAGGGTGCTTTGGGGGTCTGAGACCCCCAAAGCACCTTGTCCCCATGTTGATGAGGACAAGGGCCTCATCCCCACAACCCTGGCCGGTGGTTGTGGGGGGTCTGCGGGCTTATCGGAATCTGGAAGCCCCCTTTAACAAGGGGACCCCCAGATCTCACCCCTACCATTTCACCAAAAAAGTGTCAAAAATGATAAAAATGACAGGAGACGGTCTTTGACAATTCCTTTATTAAAATCTTCTTTCTTCTTTCTTCTGGTCTTCCTTCTTTCTTCATCCTTCGGTTTCTTCATCTTCTCCTTCCGGCATCTTCTTCCATCTTCTTTTTCCATCTTCTTCTTCCTCCGATCGGCTTCTTCTTGCGCCGGTCTTCTCGTCCTTCTCGTCCGGCATAGACGTCGGCGTCTCTTCTCGGGCCGCTCCTCGCAATGGGAGGCTCCCGCTGTGTGAGGCTTCGCTACGGCTGACAGGTCTTTTATAACGGAGGGCACCTGGTGACCCCGCCCCCTCTGACACACGAGGACGTCATGGGGACTTCCCTATGGCTTTCCCCATGACGATGCCGGATGAGAAGGACGAGAAGACCGGAGCAAGAAGAAGCGGATCGGAGGAAGAAGAAGATGGAAGAAGATGCCGGTAGGAGAAGATGGAGAAGATGAAGAAACCAAAGGATGAAGAGAGGAAGAAGGAAGACCAGAAGAAAGAAGATTTTAATAAAGGAATTGTCAAAGACCGTCTCCTGTCATTTTTACCATTTTTGTCACCTTTTTTGGTGAAATGGTAGGGGTACTTTTGTACCCCCTTACCATTTCAAACAGGGGGGGGGGGCAGGATCTGGGGGGATCTTCCAGATTCCGATAAGCCCCCCGCCCGCAGACCCCCACAACCAATGGCCAGGGTTGTGGGGATGAGGCCCTTGTCCCCATCAACATGGGGACAAGGTGCTTTGGGGGTCTCAGACCCCCAAAGCACCCTCCCAATGTTGAGGGCATGTGGCCTGGTATGGTTCAGGCGGGAGGGGGGGGCCACTCTCGTGCCCCCCTCTTTTCCTGTGGCCTGCCAGGTTGCGTGCTCGGATAAAGGGTCTGGTTTGGATTTTGAGGGGGACCCCACACCATTTTTTTTTTTTTGGCCGGGGTTCCCCTTAAAATCCATCCCAGACTTGAAGGGTCTGGTATGGATATTTAGGGGGGACCCCACGCCATTTTTTTTTTTTTTGGGCTGGGGTCCCCCTTAATATCCATACCAGACCTGAAGGGCCTGGTTATTGAATTTAGGGGGACCCCTACGCTTTTTTTTTTCTTTTTATATCAATGAATGACTGTTCTCTGTGTTACGGAGCCGACAATTCATTTGCCGGCAATAGCCGCGAGTGATTTTAAATAGCTTTTTTTCCTGCAAAAATTACACTTTGTCTTTCGAATTATTCGAATTCATTCGAATTTATTCGTTATATCCGCTATAATAATTTCTTTCAAATTAGTTGAAATTTGATATTGGTAGTTGGATTCGAATAATTTGGAGCTGAAATTCGTAAATGGAATTTTTCCTGCAAAAATAACACTTTGTCATTCGAATCATTCGAATCCATTCGAATTCATTCGTTATATCCGCTATAATAATTTCTTTCATATTAGTTGAAATTCGATATTTGGTAGTCGGATTCGAATAAATTCGGCGACAAAATTCGTAAAGGTATTCCGTACGGAATTCGTATTCGAAAAAATTCGTACTACGGATTCGTACGAATTTCGAAAAATTTGTACGAATTACAAATTCGTACGAAACTAAATCGCACATGTCTACTGTTTAACAGGGGCATGCAATTACAATTCTTGATGTAATAATTCACAGCAGGGCCCATTCATGTGCCCACCAAGAGTAACTGTGAGGGCTTACAGTGTTGTAGCACCAGCAAAGGCCCAATTCTTCCTACCACTGTTCAACAATGGCATGCAATTACAATTCCTGATATAATAGTTCACAGCAGCGCATTCCAGCGCCCACCAAGAGTAACTGTGAGGGCTTACAGTGTTGTGGCAACACCAACATCTAAGGTGCAAATAAAGCTCTACTTTCAAACATCCAACTTACAAATGACTCCTACTTGCAAACAGAAGGAGACAACAGGAAGTGAGAGTAAATCTACCCCTAGGAAGGGAAATTCTATCCTGTAAGAGTTATTATGGGAAAAAGGTGTCTCCTCTCTACTGATGCTTTACCACCAATCCTTGTTTCAACTAAAAAAAAAACACTTTTCCAAAAACATTTGTCATTGGGACAGAAAGTGAGGTGAAATGTTCTGAACAGGTGCACAGACAGCAAAACAAATGTTACAGGGGTGATAACCCTTCCCCATGTTCTCCAAAAAGCTTAAAAATAGATTTTTTGGCTGCAGCTACACTTAAAAATGTACTTGTTCCAAATTGCAAACAGATTCTACTTAAGAACAAACCTACTTGTTTGCACCGCCTGTATACTGCTGTTCAGAGTATATAGGGTTTTATTTTGGGTGCAGGGTTCCCCTCAATATCCATACAAGACCCAAAGGGGCTGGTAATGGGCTGGGGTGATGTGGTAGCCATGCCATTTTTCTCAAAGATTTTCATCCATATTGCCAGGACAAGACATGACATTAAAGCCGCAATCAGTTTTAAATGGCTTCTTTTTTTCACATGCCACTTCACAGGCATACTTTAGACAGCCCCCAGGTACGATATTTAAAGAAATATTTCACATTTTTTTTTTCACTTTATGCATCATTAAAATTACTGCTCCAGAAAAAACATCTGTTTTTAAAACTTCTTTTTGCATTGATACATGTCCCCTGGGGCAGAACCCGGGTCCCCAAACTCTTTTTTAGGACAATAACATGCATATTAGCCGTTATAATTAGCACTTTAGATTTCGAACGTTCGCGTCCATTGTAATTAATAGGGTTCCAACGTTCGTGCAAACTTTCGGTCCGTTCGCAGGTTCTGGTGCGAACCAAACCGGGGGGGGGGGGGTGTTCGGCTCATCCCTAGTCACCAGCTAGTTTGATTGTTAGGCTGCATTCACACCTTTCAGGCAGAAAATCGCGCGAATTGCGGCGTTTTTTCGCGGCGTTTTTTACCGCGATTTGCGGCGTTTTTTTGTTATGTAAAAAGAATAAAAACGTCCAAATCTGCCCGATTCGCGCGACAAAAAGGGTCCGGAACTTGTTTGAGCTTCAGGCGTAGGGCTTCTGGCTCATTCTTCCTGGTTTCTGGGAGGCTGGTTGACTTCGGCAGGGTACGCACTTCGGTGCTGTTTGGGGAATTATTTTTTGTTTATTTGTATGCTTTTGTTTTGTGGTGCTGTCTTACATGGATATTGCTGCCCGTGAGCTACTCTTTCCACCTGCTAACCTTTCCTCCTGGTGTTATGTCTTCAGTAAGACTACCCGTGATGCTGCTTCTTTCACTGTTCTTTCATGGAACATTAGGAGGCTCAACTCCAAGTTTAAAAGAGCTCTTTTTTTCCAATATTTGAACTCACACTCTCCTCTTACAAGAGGCTCATCTCATGGGCAGCAAGATCCTAACTATAAAAAAAACGTGGATACAAAAAGGCATTCCACGCCACATACTCCACAATTGCTAGGGGAGTGTCGGTGCTCATTCACAGGCCGTTTCCCTGTCTGGTTGAGGCAATCCATATGGATCATCAGGGGAAATTTGTGGTGTTAGTCCTTACTCTATGGTCCCAAAGATATGTAATTGATGCAATACATGTTCCTACCCCTTTCTCGTCATCAGTTCTATATGTCATTCTGGAAAGGATTACCCCCTACTGTCCTGCAAAAATTCTGTGTATGGAAGACTTCAATGCTATTTTGTCATCTGACCTGGACAGACCTACACCTCCCAGATGTTTTTCCACTGATCTCTCCGCCTGGGCTCAGGCAGCGGGATTGACAGAGGTTTGAAGGTGGAAATATTCAACTACCAGATACTACTCTTGTTTATCCACCTCTTTGTCACAAATATCACATCTACCTCAATGCAGATGGTCAGACACCATAGATAGCTACTGTGTGCTTCACCTATAGCAGCCCCCTTTCCCTTAAGACAAGCAAGCCTACCGGTACTTGGTTGCCTCCAGGACTTATACACAATGCTATAGTGCCTGGCCACCACACTAGGGCAGACACGAGCAGAGCAAACAACAGACTACTTGCAGTTTAGCAGACAGATAGAGTGGTTCTAAGATGATCCAGGTAATAAGGCAGGCTGAGTTCAGGGAATAATCCAATAGCAAAGCAAAGGCAGACAAACGGGAGGCTTGAACGGGAACAATGCAGGTAACTGTCTATCACAAGCAAGGGATAGAGTTTTCGGATGGCTTATATAAGGTGACTGATCAGAGCAATCATCTTGCAGGTGAACACAGACAGGGGAAAAGCCACAGCCAACACCCGGGTGCTGGAATGTGGAACAAGGGCACTAAGTGATCATGACACCTATAAAACTGCCTCCCGCATAGATTTGGCTTTTGCTAACTCCTCACTTCTCGCAGATGTAATAGAGGCCTCCTATTTGCCCAGTGGCTTATCTGATCACTGCCCTCTAGCTGTTGTGTTGTGCTCTCCTGCTTCATGCAGTGCGGCTCTGTGGAGACTTGGTCCTCAGTGGGTATCTCATCCAATACTAACAGAAAAAAGTCCCACCTCTACTAGCAGATTTTTGGGAACATAATGTGGGTGTTCCTTTCCAGAAATTACATGGGATGCATTCAAGGCATATACCAGAGGGCAGTATATCTCTTGTATTGATGCTGTTAGGAAAGAACAATTGGCCACTACCCGTTCTCTTCAGCAGTCGGTTTCTGATTGCACCTCAACGTACAATGCCAATCCTATTACTGGCAATTTTGATCTCTTGATGGCAGCACAGAGAGATGTACAGCTTCACCTGACAGAGCTTAACAAGGCTTGATATGTTTAAAAACAAACAGCGTTTCTTTGAGCAGGGTGACTGGAATGGTCGGTTGCTGGCCATGATGGCCCAGCATGATCGGCCACACCCGCTCATCTCTGAAAACGTTACTGATGGTGAGACAGTGTCCTCTCCCTCTGACATTTTAGAAACTTTTAAGGTAGTCTATGAAACATTATATACACTTCTACGCTTCCCTCTGATTTCCAGCTGGGTGATCTAACTGATCTTTTGAGATAAGGGGGTGGGTCCCCAACCAGGCCTCCCCAGAGGAGTATGGCAATTGGACTATCTCAGTACAGTACAATAGGGGTAATCTCAAATATATAGGCACTTGTATAAAATAATACAAAAGTTTATTAATACAAAATCAATAAAACATAGCAGGGATTAAATTACAAATTAAAAACATTGGTAACAATCCATGTATATCACAAGATCAATAATCCCCCAATGGGGAAGATCACAGTGGGATAGTTAACCACATTTAACATCTCAACTAGTTTCATCAGGAGGGTATCTGTAATTTGATTAACGAATGATAAATGACAATTTTTTTTACCAAAAACATAAAAAGTAACAGTATTTGATACAGTATGTCAGTTACACATTATGTATAAAAGTAGAGGGGCAAATGCAAGACTGCTTACCCACATACCAGCAGCAGTGTTGCCAACCGTCAGTATTTTTACTGACAGCCAGTAAAATATAGGCAATTTTCTACTGTCAGTAAAAAGGAAAAAGTTGCCAGTAAAAACTATGGCTGTGATGTTCGGCTCAGTCCAGAGCCGGCCGAGACCATCCGAGTCCATGCTACAGTGTGTTCAGGCAGCTCTGGTGGAGGTGGTGCCCGAGCGTGTTGTGTGATGTCATGGTGCAAGGGACCAAAGCAGAGTGGCCAGAGCCTTGTGTGTGGGTCTGCAGGACAGGAGCAGGGCAGGTCGGGAGTGGGACTGTCAATGCTTTTTGGACTAGAGTGGACTGAAGGGACCAAGAGTCAACGTCATGTGTGTGTGTGCCTTCCTATTCTAATTTCTTACCCTCCTGAGTCCTATCCCTGAGCTACTTACTTACTATATCGAAAATAAAATAATAGATATGTTTTTTGCCCTAATATCTACCTTAAATCACATTACTAATTGCATATTGTACATGTTTGCAGGATAAATACAAAAATTTGCACTTAAATTGTAATTTTGTAACTTTTGGAAATGCCAGTAAAAACTTGGCTGTGCCAGGGAATTTTGGGTGTCATGTCAGTAAATTTCAATCTGGTAGGTTGGCAACACTGCCCGGCAGGCAAGTGGCACAAGGCATCACCAATAAAAGTCTCCAGCGACAACTAGGGGAGACTAAAAGGACAATGGGCTGGGATCTGACTAAAATAAGGCAGATAAAAAGGTGAACGTGCTTGGAAAGGACTAAAAGATGTGTGGGGGGGGGGATGCAACTAAAGTGATTAAGGTGCAGGTAAAAGGATGTGACTTGTCAAGGTTGAGCTGGATAAACAGCAACACATGGATGAGTGATGGTGTAAAAGAAATAAATGATTGAGTGTAATGGGTAGAGGTTAAAGAGACCCCACACAAGAAGGGTGAAAAAAGGGGGAGAGGAGGAAAAGCCAGGATGGAAAAAAATGGGGATTGTGACAAACAAATCCAAGGAGAAGTGGGTAAAGGTGAATGAATGTGAGAATATGGAATGAGACATGGTAAATACCTTATATCGAAATACAGAGGATTGGGGGTCCCGGGAAGAAATGAAGGGGGGTGACACCAAGAAGGTACCGATATGTAGCAGCAATATTGAGCACCCTAGGGGGATGGTAGACAGTGACAGCGCAGTGAAGCACAACATTCCCACCCAGGTAGCCTATGGATAGAGACACCAAAATAAATAAATAGATTTGCCCATTGCCAGTTCCTTCAAACAGGGGAGACTGCATAATGGCTGCAGTGGGTATATATTATAGATCTCTAAAGGTAGATAACTTACTTTTGACTTGTTAGTAAAACAGGGTTCTTGGGCCCAGGGTCCAGCACAAGGACAAGTAGACAGGTGCCTACTATGTATAGTCTCCAACCCTGCGACGTTGCACAGACGCCGGCAATGGTGAGCGTGTGACATCACAGGGTCAGAGCTCCCACAATGCACACGCACGCACGCGCATATGGCCAAAGTGCGCAAGCCCAAGCCAGGATGTGTGTAAGTGGGGAGGGTGGTCCCGGGAACCGAGACCCACCCACCCACCAGGGAGCTCACCGAGCCACTGCAAGATGACGGCTGGGACGCCAGGGCACCGGCACATAGCACAAGGGAGGTGGGGAGGCAGGCAGGCATAAGTACAAGAATGTACACAAAAAGAGTAAAGCACAATGGAAATGCAGTACAAATAAATATATAACAATATATAACAGAAAGATATTTTCTATACTAGAGCATCCCCCACGAGAGGGGAGTGTCGACGGCCAGGTCCTTTCTAAGGAACAGGAACATGTCTTGGCCTCTAAATGAATTTGTTTTACAATAACTATCCTTTGTACTCACATGGAACTTCTTCATTTTTGAAGATCAACATTTCCTACAGGCCCGAGGCGTGGCCATGGGCCCGTCTTGTGCCCCGTACATTAATTTATTCCTCGTAGCCTGGGAAAGAATTGTCTTTTCCAACGATCATTATACCACCTGTATACAGTCTGTGCTCTATTGGTATAGATTCATAGAAAATCTATTTGTGGTATGGACCGGCTCCCTAGCTCAGCTAAATGAATTCATTCAGCTATTGAACATCAATTCTATGAATCTACATTTCACGGTTAATTTTGATGATTTTGTTGATCATCAAGAACCCTGATGGAACACTGGGCACAGATCTTTATTGGAAGCCAACAGCAGGGAACACCCTGCTGCACGCTTCCAGTGCTCACCCAAAACCTCTTGTGTGCAGTATTCCTTATGCACAGTACTTGTGAGTGCGCGGGAACTGCACACGAGAGGAGGATTTTTCATTCAAGCTGCTTTTTTGCTTAAACGTTTGCTCTTGAGAGGCTACTCCTGGATCTGAGGAAGGCCTTCAACAAGGCATGCACACGTACTAGAACATGTGGAGAGGAGGGCTTGGAGAGCTCTAATAAAGTTGTACCTCGTCCCGGATTGAATGGTAGGTGGATGAACAGGGATAGAAACAGGGGACTATAGCGGTAACAATCAAAGGAAGTAACACTTGCAACTTTTTGTTAGAAATTTTAACAACATAATTTATTGACAGTTAAATTAACAGACATGTAGATAAAAGCAAAAAAGTGAGCTCAATACACAATAATGTACAAAAAGGAAATATACTTAGGTTGGTCCGCCAGTCAGGTCGAATCCCAAGCAAACAATGGGGGGGACAAGGGGCTCAGAAATGACTGGGGGACCAAGTATATACAATATTGGCAGGGGTGTAATAAAAAGGGTCTATAGTGGTTATATAGATCCTGGGTACAATGGAACTGTTAGAGAGAGCTGACCGACATGTTTCGCCATACAATGGCTTCTTCAGGGTCAATAAGTCACTTTGTACCGATAAGGGATGAGTCTATGAGAGTATAAAAGGCAAAGAATTAATTGTATAGCTTAATCAAGGCAAGTTAATTTGTATAAGCAGGAACTCAACAGACATGTCGCCTCAGGGCCATATCACCCAACCCTACACACAACCACCCGGCGCTGAACCCATCAATACCCAAGGGGGATAACAATATGTACCCCAGAACAGCCTGGACAACCACTCAGGTCGCAAATATGGTCAAGTACATGTTCCCATAAAGCGAGGAACTGTCGAGGGCCTAAAGGGAGCCTGGTAGGGTATAATTGATAATAATACATATTATGAAATGGCATCACCATAAGTTGATTGCCATACATGGCTAACATAGCCTAAAAATTACAGGAGCTTACCAATATAAAAGGTAGAATTGATCATGTGTATGGAGCGCCAGGAAGGAGGGATCGTAGGAAAAGCTGTATATTGTTATTGGGGAGCCACTAATGGGGCAAAGAAAGAAAGCAAATGAATGATAAAAAGGCATAACGATTTGTTTAAAGAAAGTAGTCATAAAGAAATGAAAGGTCAAAATGTATATGTAAAATGGAGAGTGAGAAAACTCACCTGGAAGTAGTGTGTCTGTATAATTTGGGCTAAACGCAGAGAGCCCAAGACAGGACTGTTTGAAAAAACAACAGATATATGATGTAATTGGTCAAAGAATGAACAAGGGCCAGTGGCTGTGGAGAGGACAATAGAATATATGAATGAATTTAAAGTTTAAAAGTTCAGGATATGGACAAAGTATGAAAAGGAGAAACGAAAACAAAAATGTCAGACCTGAAATGGTAATGATCCCAGCAAAATGGCGCTCCAGTGTCCATCACCTAGAGTGGTGAGGATTAAGCAGACTTTATAGGTCCTCCACACCTGATCACGGTAAACCGTGATGAGGCGGCGGGCAAATGAGCCGTTCGCGCATGCGCAGACGCGCCGGCGCGTTTGCCTACAATACCCAGGATGCTACAGGACCAATGGATGCGCGCGCCACTCACCACGCGCGCACACAGAGAGATCCATACTCAGGAACCCCCCTGTGGACAGGATGGGTACTGAGGGTAAGCCAGCAACAAAGGTCCTTAGGAACGGATGTGCTGAATCCAGTGGAAGGAGTGGAAAACCAAAAATTCCAAGGGAGAGAGATGGAAGCAGAGCTGAGAAGTACCTGGTGGAAGTGGAGCAGGAGGGAAGTGTAAGGACAAAGAGGCTGAGCGGGCTGCAATTGTGAGATCGCAACCCTGGGGTGCCCAAACAAATTCCAATGCGATAAGGAAGTAGAAATTACCATAGATGGAATGAACGAGAGTGGGGAAACCAAAGGCTGAACTGGACCACGCATTGCACCAAATGGTGGACGTGGAGGGAAAGGGACAGCGACAGGCGATGCAGCGGGAAGGGAAGGCCAGGACCCGATCTACCCCATTATTAGTGGGGCCCCAAATGAGGCGGCATGGAGATGAGCCTGCAAAGCATGGACCTAGCAGTGATTTCAACCTGTAAACACGCATGTTAATGACAATGAGATGTATATTTTGGGCCAAAATCAATTACAGTGGTGTGAAAAAGTGTTTGCCCCCTTCCTCATTTCCTGTTCCTTTGCATGTTTGTCACACTTAAGTGTTTCGGAACATCAAACCAATTTAAACAATAGTTAAGGACAACACAAGTAAACACAAAATGCAATTTGTAAATGAAGGTGTTTATTATTAAAGGTGAAAAAAAATCCAAACCATCATGGCCCTGTGTGAAAAAGTGATTGCCCCCCTTGTTAAAACATACTATAACTGTGGTTGTCCACACCTGAGTTCAATTTCTCTAGCCACACCCAGGCCTGATTATTGCCACACCTGTTCACAATCAAGGCATAACTTAAATAGGAGCTGCTTGACACAGTAAGGTCCACCAGAAGATCCTTAAAAGCTACACATCATGCCGAGACCCAAAGAAATTCAGGAACAATTGAGAAAGAAAGTAATTGAGATCTATCAGTCTGGAAAGGGTTATAAAGCCATTTCCAAAGCTTTGGGAATCCAGCGAACCACAGTGAGAGCCATTATCCACAAATGGCGAAGACATGGAACAGTGGTGAACCTTCCCAGGAGTGGCCGGCCGCCCAAAATTACCCCAAGAGCGCAGCAACGACTCATCCAAGAGGTCACAAAAGACCCCACAACAACGTCCAAGGAACTGCAGGCCTCACTTGCCTCAGTTAAGGTCAGCGTTCATGCCTCCACCATCAGGAAAAGACTGGGCAAAAATGGCCTGCATGGCAGAGTTCCAAGGAGAAAACCACTGCTGAGCAAAAAGAACATCAAAGCTCGTCTCAATTTCTCCACAACACATCTTGATGATCCCCAAGACTTTTGGGACAACATTCTGTGGACCGATGAGACAAAAGTGGAACTCTTTGGAAGGTGTGTGTCCAAGTATATCTGGCGTAGAAGGAACACTGCATTTCAGAAAAAGAACATTATACCAACAGTAAAATATGGTGGTGGTAGTGTGATGGTCTGGGGCTGTTTTGCTGCTTCAGGACCTGGAAGACTTGCCGTGATAAAAGGAACTATGAATTCTGCTGTCTACCAAGAGATCCTGAAGGAGAATGTCCGACCATCTGTTCGTGTACTCAAGCTGAAACGAACTTGGGTTCTGCAGCAGGACAATGATCCTAAACACACCAGCAAGTCCACCACCGAATGGCTGAAGAAAAACAAAATGAAGACTTTGGAGTGGCCTAGCCAAAGTCCTGACCTGAATCCTATTGAGATGTTGTGGTATGACCTTAAAAAGGCCGTTCATGCTCGAAAACCCTCTAATGTAACTGAATTAGGACAATTCTGCAAAGATGAGTGGAGAAAATTCCTCCAGGACGCTGTAAAAGCCTCATTGCACGTTATCGCAAACGCTTGGTTGCAGTTGTTGCTGCTAAGGGTGGCCCAACCAGTTATTAGGTTTAGGGGGCAATCACTTTTTCACACAGGGCCATGATGGTTTGGATTTTTTTTCACCTTTAATAATAAACACCTTCATTTACAAATTGCATTTTGTGTTTACTTGTGTTGCCTTGACTATTGTTTAAATTGGTTTGATGTTCCGAAACACTTAAGTGTGACAAACATGCAAAGGAACAGGAAATGAGGAAGGGGGCAAACACTTTTTCACACCACTGTAAATTGAAACCAAGAAGGATATGATATAAATTGTAATGTATTAGTCAAAATATGGCCAGAAGGTCAAAATATTTGGCTTGGAAGACAGTACATTGATTGAGATATATATATATAGACAACATTGTAGGCTTTTAAACAGAATATACAAAGATGGATAAAAAACATGCAAACATTCAATAGTCTATACATTGCGGCTATAGCGGTGCCCGAGCGCCCCGGAGCGACCAATCAGACGCAACGGCCGGAACCTGGAGCGCAACAAAGAGGGGTACATAGGTTACAATAAAAGTATGGCTGAGTAGATGAACTAGTATAGATATCAGGGACATAACGAAGGAGAATAGAAGGTTAGAAGCCAGAAAACGTAAAATGATCATAAAAAAGATTTAAAGCTGATATATTCATTAAGGCCAGGATATTTGACAGCATTAAGATTGTGTATCCATCTAGTTTCAAGTTGTAAGAGTTTTTCATCGATGCCTCCTCCTCTCACATGTGTCTCGACATGTTCAAGTGCCGAGAAACATATGTGCTGAGGATCATAGTTATGTGCTAGGCCAAGATGTCTATTAATGGCTGTGGTAGCGATGCGTTTTGAAGTAGGTTTGATATGATCACGTATTCGGACCTGGAAGGGCCGCTTGGTTTTGCCGATATAGAAACACCCACAGGTGCAGGTGGCAAGGTATACAACACCTATTGTTCTACAATTTACATGGTGGAGAATTTGATGAAAAGATCCATTGGGTAATGAAATGACCTTAGAATTAGAAACATATTGACACATGTCACATGACCCACAAGGGTATGTGCCATTCTCAAGACGGATCTGGGTGGTTAATGGGGCATGGTGGCTTCTGGTAAGGCGATCCCGAAGTGAGGGACACCTTTTATAGGTGATGTCAGGGCGTGAACCTATAAATTTGCTGACTGTGGGGTCAGCAAGTAATAGGGGCCAGAAATTATTAACGACCTTACGAACTTGGGTATGCATTGATGAAAAACGGGTAATAAGTCTGACAGGTTGAGTGTCAGTGAGGTTCCTGGTATTGTGAATCAGTTGCAATCTATCTAGGTTCTTGACTTTATTAAACGATCGTTTGAGGAGTGCACGGCTATAGCCTCTATTGATTAGTCTAGAGTATAGTTCATTGGATGCTTTATGAAAGTCGGTGTCTGAGGTGCAAT
This sequence comes from Lithobates sylvaticus, assembly GCA_028564925.1. Lineage (NCBI taxonomy): Eukaryota > Metazoa > Chordata > Amphibia > Anura > Ranidae > Lithobates > Lithobates sylvaticus. The sequence continues at coordinate 103,680,951 of CM053037.1, read as the reverse complement.
TGCGTCTGATCCTAAGATACTGGCTGTAAGGAATACTGTTAAGTAAGGATTGAGGGTGGGCACTTTCGGCATGTAAAATAGTGTTACCGGCCGTGGGTTTTCTAAATAAGGACGTGCTAATGAGGCCTGAATTGTCAATGTTGATAGTTAAATCAAGAAAATTGACAGACCGCTGACTGGATTCCAGGGTAAATTTAAGGTTGAAATTGTTGATGCTTAGAAATCCAAAGAATTGGTCTAGATCAGAATGTGAACCTGACCATAGTAGTAAAATGTCATCGATATATCTAAACCAATGTAGTATATACGATTTATGAATTGATGTTAGTTTTGAAAAAAGGTTTCTTTCCCACCCCCCCAGGTACAGGTTGGCGTATGAGGGCGCACATTTGGTCCCCATAGCCACACCCTGCACCTGGAGGAAGTGGGAATTACCGAACATAAAATGATTCTTGGTAAGAATGAATTTAAGAAGATCCAGCACAAAGCTGGCATATCTGTCAAATTGAGGTCCGCGTTCAAGGAGAAGGTCACGAATGACATCTAAACCCCTATCATGCGGAATGCAGTTGTATAGGCATTCAACATCCAGAGTTACTAGCCATGTGTTAGGAGGTAAGGTCATATTTTGCAATAACTTTAGAAGGTGAAGTGTGTCCTTGACATACGAAGGTAAGCGTAAAACATGAGGTGAAAGATATTTATCAACAAGAGCACTAGCGTTTTCAGTTAAGCAGTGACAGCCGGACACAATAGGGCGTCCGGGGGGGTTAGTGGTAGATTTATGAATTTTCGGTAAAGCATAAAAAGTTGGTATAGTAGGTTCATTAATCTTCAAAAAGTTCCAAGTATTTAAGTCAATGACAGCAGCTTGATAGGCATGAAAAATTAATTGATCGTATTGATGAGAAAAACTTTTTATCAGTGACGGAGCAATAGGACGGTACCATTCACGATTTCCGAGAATGTTGTGACACAGTTTCATAGGCTTTGATGTCCATAACCACAACATTGCCGCCTTTGTCAGCTGGTTTGATTACAAGATCAGGATGGGTTTGAAGGGATTTTAAAGCCCGTAAACTCTCCTGTGTTAGATTTGATTGACTGGAAAAAGTATATTCAAGATTTTTAATTGCAAGACAAGTTTGTTGAACAAAGGCAGAAATGTTGGGGTTAGTGGACAGTGCTGGGAAGTTCTTAGATTTAGGTTTAAAGGAGGTTGGAGGGGGGAAGGAGGCACCGAGGGCGACGGAAACCGAGGCATCGGCTTTGTCGGCATCGATGGCTCCCTCCTCCCATAGAGCCATGAGTTCGTCAATTGCCTGCATTTCTTCGAATGTAGGCGCTTGGTTGGAAGAAGTAGTAACAGGATCAGTTGAGATAGTTGAAGGTTTGTCATAGAGGACTTTGTATATTAGCTTACGAGCAAACAAATGAATGTCCTTAATGAATTCGAATTTGTCAAAGTTTGACGATGGGCAAAACGTTAGACCTAACTGTAAAAAAAAATTCTGTTCGTTAGTGAGGGGAATAGAAGATAGATTTAAAACATCTGGGCCTGCAGGGTGCAGTGAAGTTGTGGAAGGGACTACTAAGTCAGGTTGGGTGACGTGTCTGGGGTTAGTGCTAAAAAAATAGGTGCTATTTTGGGGTCCATGGATGAACCATTTTGCGGAAACATTGAGGGTAAAACGGGTTCGCTACCGCGTCTCGCGGTCAGTGAGGGCAAAGTGGCAGTGATGGTGGTGGATTGGTTGGATAAAGAAGATGGTGTTTGTAGGGCAGGTGTGGATATCTTGATATTTTTGGGCCGTGAAGTTGATGAGTGAATTTGAGGTATAGGTATGGGGGTGCGGATGTGAGTATCCAATAGGGATGATCTATCACCTTTTCTTTTCTTGAGATTACGATCATGTGATAAGTCTTGGTAAATGGTGGACGTACTGGATGAAAAGGAAGTAAAAGGTGTGTTGGGAGGTTCATGTGTGTTTGATTGGGTGGGTAAATTTTGTGGTTTAGGTACAAATTTGCGAGCTAAAGAGTCGTGCCATTTATATGCATAGTTGTTGTCATAGGCAGATTTATCGCTTTGATATTTGTTTTCTTTCATGTTAATGATGTCAGTGGTATAGATTTCTAGGTGGGTACGCAGTAGTTTATCTCTTTTTATAAATCTTGTAGATGAAACCAGAAGGGCATGATCATCATGCCAGGAACTTATGGCTGTATCTAGAAGATCAAGCTCATGTTCATATTGTTTACATAACAGTGAGATCATACTAAAAGAACACGATTGTAGATTAAATTCCCAAGCTGACTTGAGAGTGTCATTGATCTTTTTAATATTTGGGAAGATTTGTATTCTAAGACCCCATGGGACTATTTGATTGGTGGTGTATTTATCGAAATAAGTTTTATGCCAAAAAACACGGACCTTTTTTTCCAGAAGACGTTGAAGTCTCATGAACGATTTGTCGAGCTCATCATCAGAAATGTTAGCTGCATTCTGCGAATATTGGATCTTTTCCATTAATCACTTCCATGCATCACCACAGTAGTCAGCCATAGCGTAGGGGCCAATAGGGGGCGATCGGGCACCGACAGCCAGTCAAACACGAAAAAGAGTTACAATTGTTTTTACTAAAGTATAAAATATTTAGTTAATACAATACACTGGTATGTGGAGCATTAAACTAAATGTAAAACAAAAAGCCACTCTAGGTGATGGACACTGGAGCGCCATTTTGCTGGGATCATTACCATTTCAGGTCTGACATTTTTGTTTTCGTTTCTCCTTTTCATACTTTGTCCATATCCTGAACTTTTAAACTTTAAATTCATTCATATATTCTATTGTCCTCTCCACAGCCACTGGCCCTTGTTCATTCTTGGACCAATTACATCATATATCTGTTGTTTTTTCAAACAGTCCTGTCTTGGGCTCTCTGCGTTTAGCCCAAATTATACAGACACACTACTTCCAGGTGAGTTTTCTCACTCTCCATTTTACATATACATTTTGACCTTTCATTTCTTTATGACTACTTTCTTTAAACAAATCGTTATGCCTTTTTATCATTCATTTGCTTTCTTTCTTTGCCCCATTAGTGGCTCCCCAATAACAATATACAGCTTTTCCTACGATCCCTCCTTCCTGGCGCTCCATACACATGATCAATTCTACCTTTTATATTGGTAAGCTCCTGTAATTTTTAGGCTATGTTAGCCATGTATGGCAATCAACTTATGGTGATGCCATTTCATAATATGTATTATTATCAATTATACCCAACCAGGCTCCCTTTAGGCCCTCGACAGTTCCTCGCTTTATGGGAACATGTACTTGACCATATTTGCGACCTGAGTGGTTGTCCAGGCTGTTCTGGGGTACGTATTGTTATCCCCCTTGGGTATTGATGGGTTCAGCGCCGGGTGGTTGTGTGTAGGGTTGGGTGATATGGCCCTGAGGCGACATGTCTGTTGAGTTCCTGCTTATACAAATTAACTTGCCTTGATTAAGCTATACAATTAATTCTTTGCCTTTTATACTCTCATAGACTCATCCCTTATCGGTACAAAGTGACTTATTGACCCTGAAGAAGCCATTGTATGGCGAAACATGTCGGTCAGCTCTCTCTAACAGTTCCATTGTACCCAGGATCTATATAACCACAATAGACCCTTTTTATTACACCCCTGCCAATATTGTATATACTTGGTCCCCCAGTCATTTCTGAGCCCCTTGTCCCCCCCATTGTTTGCTTGGGATTCGACCTGACTGGCGGACCAACCTAAGTATATTTCCTTTTTGTACATTATTGTGTATTGAGCTCACTTTTTTGCTTTTGTCTACATGTCTGTTAATTTAACTGTCAATAAATTATGTTGTTAAAATTTCTAACAAAAAGTTGCAAGTGTTACTTCCTTTGATTGTTACTGCTATAGTCCCCTGTTTCTATCCCTGTTCATCCACCTACCATTCAATCCGGGACGAGGTACAACTTTATTAGAGCTCTCCAAGCCCTCCTCTCCACTCTTTATCCGCGCTTCAATGCGCATTTCTTTTCTGGCTGGTTATGCTCGATTTCTATCTAAACCTATTTGATTTGGTTCACTACTGTTTGACACTTGCAGCTTTTTGTTTTACATTTAGTTTAATGCTCCACATACCGGTGTATTGTATTAACTAAATATTTTATACTTTAGTAAAAACAATTGTAACTCTTTTTCGTGTTTGACTGGCTGTCGGTGCCCGATCGCCCCCTATTGGCCCCTACGCTATGGCTGACTACTGTGGTGATGCATGGAAGGGATTAATGGAAAAGATCCAATATTCGCAGAATGCAGCTAACATTTCTGATGATGAGCTCGACAAATCGTTCATGAGACTTCAACGTCTTCTGGAAAAAAAGGTCCGTGTTTTTTGGCATAAAACTTATTTCGATAAATACACCACCAATCAAATAGTCCCATGGGGTCTTAGAATACAAATCTTCCCAAATATTAAAAAGATCAATGACACTCTCAAGTCAGCTTGGGAATTTAATCTACAATCGTGTTCTTTTAGTATGATCTCACTGTTATGTAAACAATATGAACATGAGCTTGATCTTCTAGATACAGCCATAAGTTCCTGGCATGATGATCATGCCCTTCTGGTTTCATCTACAAGATTTATAAAAAGAGATAAACTACTGTGTACCCACCTAGAAATCTATACCACTGACATCATTAACATGAAAGAAAACAAATATCAAAGAGATAAATCTGCCTATGACAACAACTATGCATATAAATGGCACGACTCTTTAGCTCGCAAATTTGTACCTAAACCACAAAATTTACCCACCCAATCAAACACACATGAACCTCCCAACACACCTTTTACTTCCTTTTCATCCAGTACGTCCACCATTTACCAAGACTTATCACATGATCGTAATCTCAAGAAAAGAAAAGGTGATAGATCATCCCTATTGGATACTCACATCCGCACCCCCATACCTATACCTCAAATTCACTCATCAACTTCACGGCCCAAAAATATCAAGATATCCACACCTGCCCTACAAACACCATCTTCTTTATCCAACCAATCCACCACCATCACTGCCACTTTGCCCTCACTGACCGCGAGACGCGGTAGCGAACCCGTTTTACCCTCAATGTTTCCGCAAAATGGTTCATCCATGGACCCCAAAATAGCACCTATTTTTTTAGCACTAACCCCAGACACGTCACCCAACCTGACTTAGTAGTCCCTTCCACAACTTCACTGCACCCTGCAGGCCCAGATGTTTTAAATCTATCTTCTATTCCCCTCACTAATGAACAGAAACATTTTTTACAGTTAGGTCTAACGTTTTGCCCATCGTCAAACTTTGACAAATTCAAATTTATTAAGGACATTCATTTGTTTGCTCGTAAGCTAATATACAAAGTCCTCTATGACAAACCTTCAACTAACTCAACTGATCCTGTTACTACTTCTTCCAACCAAGCGCCTACATTCGAAGAAATGCAGGCAATTGACGAACTCATGGCTCTATGGGAGGAGGGAGCCATCGATGCCGACAAAACCGATGCCTCGGTTTCCGTCGCCCTTGGTGCCTCCTTCCCCCCTCCAACCTCCTTTAAACCTAAATCTAAGAACTTCCCAGCACTGTCCACTAACCCCAACATTTCTGCCTTTGTTCAACAAACTTGTCTTGCAATTAAAAATCTTGAATATACTTTTTCCGGTCAATCAAATCTAACACAGGAGAGTTTACGGGCTTTAAAATCCCTTCAAACCCATCCTGATCTTGTAATCAAACCAGCTGACAAAGGCGGCAATGTTCAAAAGCCTATGAAACTATGTGTCACAACATTCTCGGAAATCGTGAATGGTACCGTCCTATTGCTCCGTCACTGATAAAAAGTTTTTCTCATCAATACGATCAATTAATTTTTCGTGCCTATCAAGCTGCTGTCATTGACTTAAATACTTGGAACTTTTTGAAGATTAATGAACCTACTATACCAACTTTTTATGCTTTACCGAAAATTTATAAATCTACCACTAACCCCCCCGGACGCCCTATTGTGTCCGGCTGTCACTGCTTAACTGAAAACGCTAGTGCTCTTGTTGATAAATATCTTTCACCTCATGTTTTACGCTTACCTTCGTATGTCAAGGACACACTTCACCTTCTAAAGTTATTGCAAAATATGACCTTACCTCCTAACACATGGCTAGTAACTCTGGATGTTGAATGCCTATACAACTGCATTCCGCATGATAGGGGTTTAGATGTCATTCGTGACCTTCTCCTTGAACGCGGACCTCAATTTGACAGATATGCCAGCTTTGTGCTGGATCTTCTTAAATTCATTCTTACCAAGAATCATTTTATGTTCGGTAATTCCCACTTCCTCCAGGTGCAGGGTGTGGCTATGGGGACCAAATGTGCGCCCTCATACGCCAACCTGTACCTGGGGGGGTGGGAAAGAAACCTTTTTTCAAAACTAACATCAATTCATAAATCGTATATACTACATTGGTTTAGATATATCGATGACATTTTACTACTATGGTCAGGTTCACATTCTGATCTAGACCAATTCTTTGGATTTCTAAGCATCAACAATTTCAACCTTAAATTTACCCTGGAATCCAGTCAGCGGTCTGTCAATTTTCTTGATTTAACTATCAACATTGACAATTCAGGCCTCATTAGCACGTCCTTATTTAGAAAACCCACGGCCGGTAACACTATTTTACATGCCGAAATTGCCCACCCTCAATCCTTACTTAACAGTATTCCTTACAGCCAGTATCTTAGGATCAGACGCAATTGCACCTCAGACACCGACTTTCATAAAGCATCCAATGAACTATACTCTAGACTAATCAATAGAGGCTATAGCCGTGCACTCCTCAAACGATCGTTTAATAAAGTCAAGAACCTAGATAGATTGCAACTGATTCACAATACCAGGAACCTCACTGACACTCAACCTGTCAGACTTATTACCCGTTTTTCATCAATGCATACCCAAGTTCGTGAGGGCGTTAATAATTTCTGGCCCCTATTACTTGCTGACCCCACAGTCAGCAAATTTATAGGTTCACGCCCTGACATCACCTATAAAAGGTGTCCCTCACTTAGGGATCGCCTTACCAGAAGCCACCATGCCCCATTAACCACCCAGATCCGTCTTGAGAATGGCACATACCCTTGTGGGTCATGTGACATGTGTCAATATGTTTCTAATTCTAAGGTCATTTCATTACCCAATGGATCTTTTCATCAAATTCTCCACCATGTAAATTGTAGAACAATAGGTGTTGTATACCTTGCCACCTGCACCTGTGGGTGTTTCTATATCGGCAAAACCAAGCGGCCCTTCCAGGTCCGAATACATGATCATATCAAACCTACTTCAAAACGCATCGCTACCACAGCCATTAATAGACATCTTGGCCTAGCACATAACTATGATCCTCAGCACATATGTTTCTTGGCACTTGAACATGTCGAGACACATGTGAGAGGAGGAGGCATCGATGAAAAACTCTTACAACTTGAAACTAGATGGATACACAATCTTAATGCTGTCAAATATCCTGGCCTTAATGAATATATCAGCTTTAAATCTTTTTTATGATCATTTTACGTTTTATGGATTCTAACCTTCTATTCTCCTTCGTTATGTCCCTGATATCTATACTAGTTCATCTACTCAGCCATACTTTTATTTTAACCTATGTACCCCTCTTTGTTGTGCTCCAGGTTCCGGCCGTTGCATCTGATTGGCCGCTCCGGGGCGCTCGGGCACCGTTATAGCCGCAATGTATAGACTATTGAATGTTTGCATGTTTTTTATCCATCTTTGTATATTCTGATCAAAAGCCTACAATGTTGTCTATATATATATCTCAATCAATGTACTGTCTTCCAAGCCAAATATTTTGACCTTCTGGCCATATTTTGACTAATACATTACAATTTATATCATATCCTTCTTGGTTTCAATTTAATTGATTTTGGCCCAAAATATACATCTCATTGTCATTAACATGCGTGTTTACAGGTTGAAATCACTGCTAGGTCCATGCTTTGCAGGCTCATCTCCATGCCGCCTCATTTGGGGCCCCACTAATAATGGGGTAGATCGGGTCCTGGCCTTCCCTTCCCGCTGCATCGCCTGTCGCTGTCCCTTTCCCTCCACGTCCACCATTTGGTGCAATGCGTGGTCCAGTTCAGCCTTTGGTTTCCCCACTCTCATTCATTCCATCTATGGTCATTTCTACTTCCTTATCGCATTGGAATTTGTTTGGGCACCCCAGGGTTGCGATCTCACAATTGCAGCCCGCTCAGCCTCTTTGTCCTTACACTTCCCTCCTGCTCCACTTCCACCAGGTACTTCTCAGCTCTGCTTCCATCTCTCTCCCTTGGAATTTTTGATTTTCCACTCCTTCCACTGGATTCAGCACATCCGTTCCTAAGGACCTTTGTTGCTGGCTTACCCTCAGTACCCATCCTGTCCACAGGGGGGTTCCTGAGTATGGATCTCTCTGTGTGCGCGCGGGGTGAGCGGCGCGCGCATCCATTGGTCCTGTAGCATCCTGGGTATTGTAGGCAAACGCGCCGGCGCGTCTGCGCATGCGCGAACGGCTCATTTGCCCGCCGCCTCATCACGGTTTACCGTGATCAGGTGTGGAGGACCTATAAAGTCTGCTTAATCCTCACCACTCTAGGTGATGGACACTGGAGCGCCATTTTGCTGGGATCATTACCATTTCAGGTCTGACATTTTTGTTTTCGTTTCTCCTTTTCATACTTTGTCCATATCCTGAACTTTTAAACTTTAAATTCATTCATATATTCTATTGTCCTCTCCACAGCCACTGGCCCTTGTTCATTCTTGGACCAATTACATCATATATCTGTTGTTTTTTCAAACAGTCCTGTCTTGGGCTCTCTGCGTTTAGCCCAAATTATACAGAAACACTACTTCCAGGTGAGTTTTCTCACTCTCCATTTTACATATACATTTTGACCTTTCATTTCTTTATGACTACTTTCTTTAAACAAATCGTTATGCCTTTTTATCATTCATTTGCTTTCTTTCTTTGCCCCATTAGTGGCTCCCCAATAACAATATACAGCTTTTCCTACGATCCCTCCTTCCTGGCGCTCCATACACATGATCAATTCTACCTTTTATATTGGTAAGCTCCTGTAATTTTTAGGCTATGTTAGCCATGTATGGCAATCAACTTATGGTGATGCCATTTCATAATATGTATTATTATCAATTATACCCTACCAGGCTCCCTTTAGGCCCTCGACAGTTCCTCGCTTTATGGGAACATGTACTTGACCATATTTGCGACCTGAGTGGTTGTCCAGGCTGTTCTGGGGTACGTATTGTTATCCCCCTTGGGTATTGATGGGTTCAGCGCCGGGTGGTTGTGTGTAGGGTTGGGTGATATGGCCCTGAGGCGACATGTCTGTTAAGTTCCTGCTTATACAAATTAACTTGCCTTGATTAAGCTATACAATTAATTCTTTGCCTTTTATACTCTCATAGACTCATCCCTTATCGGTACAAAGTGACTTATTGACCCTGAAGAAGCCATTGTATGGCGAAACATGTCGGTCAGCTCTCTCTAACAGTTCCATTGTACCCAGGATCTATATAACCACTATAGACCCTTTTTATTACACCCCTGCCAATATTGTATATACTTGGTCCCCCAGTCATTTCTGAGCCCCTTGTCCCCCCCATTGTTTGCTTGGGATTCGACCTGACTGGCGGACCAACCTAAGTATATTTCCTTTTTGTACATTATTGTGTATTGAGCTCACTTTTTTGCTTTTGTCTACATGTCTGTTAATTTAACTGTCAATAAATTATGTTGTTAAAATTTCTAACAAAAAGTTGCAAGTGTTACTTCCTTTGATTGTTACCGCTATAGTCCCCTGTTTCTATCCCTGTTCATCCACCTACCACGTACTAGAACATCTTTGTTATATCCCCCTCCACGCACAAGTTGTACTTCACAACATTTTCAGCACATCAGGGCCAGCTTCGGGACATTCTCTCCAACTATTGGCACCTCTTAACAGATCATATCTTAAATATACATCTTCGTAGCACTCCCAAGCTAGTCTTTTGCAGGGCCAACTGTCTTAAGGATCGTCTGACCACCAGTCACTATTGATCTGATACAAGTCGTCGCTTGAGATCAAGGGGCACCTCTCAATGTGGGCATTTCCCTCAGTTCCCTTAGATACTTACGGGCACAACCTTCATACTTTCCAACGGGGAACTCTTTACCCCTCATACCTCTGCCCATTGTGGCACTACCGGAGTCGTGTATTTAATGCTCTGCGACTGTGGGGCATTTTATGTAGGGAATACAATCAGGGAACTTAGGCAGAGAATTGGACACACACACACACATATATATACATATATATGTAGCGCACTACTCCCGTAGGAGCTGCTGGTTTAGTTTTACAATCTGCCAATCATCCCTACTGGCATACACATCACAACCCATAGAAATTGAGACAGTCCGTGTTAGAATTTTATACCTGGTTTTATTTGCAGAACTTGAACTTGGATAGGAGAAGGATTGTTTGAGATGCTCTTTTGCTGCTTATCAATTCTTCCCTTGACTTCTTGTGCAAATACTTAGTGCAATACTGTGATGGAGAGTCACTCTGAACAACTCATCACAGATAGACTTTAGTAGAATTATCCCTGAAAATAGAAAGGCCGGATAATAAAGAGTAATGCCGCGTACACACGGTCGGACTTTGTCCGCCGGACCTAGTCCGGCGGATTGTCCGCCGGACCTAGTCCGGCGGGACTTCCCCACAAACACGCCCGGACTTCCGAGCGTGTGACTTGCCCACACACGCCCGGACTTCTCCGGCGGACAATCCGCTGGAAAAAGTCTGCGGGACTTTTGAAAATGAACGGACTTGCCCACACACGGAGCAGTCCGTTTATTTAGAACGTGACTTCAGGTATACGTAGCTAGCGTAGGCAGTGAATGCCGCCGCGCTAGCCCCGTCACCTGGCATGAATTTAAAAGGACTCCCCACGCCGAAAAAATGGCGTGGGGGTCCCCCCCAAATCCATCTCAGACCCTTATCCGAGCACGCAGCCCGGCAGGCCAGGAAAGGGGTGGGGACGAGCGAGCGCCCCCTCCCTCCTGAGCCATACCAGGCCGCGTGCCCTCAACATGGGGGGAGCCCTGGGGAAAGGGGGGCCGTGCGGCCCTCCCACCCCAAAGCACCTTGTCCCTATGTTGATGAGGACAAGGGCCCCTTCCCGACAACCCTGGCCGTTGGTTGTCGGGGTCTGCGGGCGGGGGGGCTTATCGGAATCTGTGAGCCCCCTTTTATAAGGGGGCCCCCAAATCCCGGCCCCCCACCCTATGTGAATGAGTATGGGGTACGATGTACCCCTACCCATTCACCTAAGGTGTAAAATGTAAAGTAAAAAAAACACACAATTTTGAAAAAAATATTTTATTGCGCCGGACTCCTTCGCCATTTACCTAGCTCTTTTACCGAGCGGAGGAGGCCGGCTACCTTCTTCGTCGTCGACGCCGTCGTCTGGGGGTCTCGATCCGCCTTCGGGGGTCTTCTTCTGAGACAGCGACGAGTCAACAGAAGAAGAAGAAGAAGAAGAAGAAAAACGACGACCGCGGCAAGAACAGAAGAGACCCCGGAAGACCCCCGAAGGCGGATCGAGACCCCCAGACGATGGCGTCAACGGCGAAGAAGGTAGCCGGCCTCCTCCACTCGGTAAAAGAGCTAGGTAAATGGCGAAGGAGTCCGGCGAGAAGACCCCCAAGACGGAAGAAGACCCCCGGAGCAGTGCAATAAAATATTTTTTCAAAATTGTGTGTTTTTTTACTTTACATTTTACACCTTAGGTGAATGGGTATCGCTCGCTCGTCCCCACCCCTTTCCTGGCCTGCCGGGCTGCGTGCTAGGATAAGGGTCTGAGATGGATTTGGGGGGGACCCCCACGCCGTTTTTTCGGCGTGGGGAGTCCCTTTAAATCCATGCCAGGTGACGGGGCTAGCGCGGCGGCATTCACTGCCTACGCTAGCTACGTATACCTGAAGTCACATGCTAAATGAACGGACTTTCCGATGAGCGGCAAGTCTGTTCATTTCAAAAGTCCCGCGGACTTTTTCCAGCGGATTGTCCGCCGGAGAAGTCCGGGCGTGTGTGGGCAAGTCACACGCTCGGAAGTCCGGGCGTGTGTGGGGAAGTCCCGCCGGACTAGGTCCGGCGGACAATCCGCCTACTATCGGCGGGATTGTCCGCCGGACTGCCAGATTGTCCGCCGGACTGCAGAGTCCAGCGGACAATTTTAAAACAAAACTTAAAACCTAGTCCGCCGGACTTTTGGCGCCAAAAAGTCTGCCGGCGCCCACACACGAGGGGATTGTCCGGTGGACTTGAGTCCAGCGGACAATCCCGCGGGATAGTCCCTTCGTGTGTACGCGGCATTACTCTGAATTGTGTCCCTTCCAGTCATACTTGCTGATCTACCTCTGTCAGTTGACCGCTACTTCCGTTTGTGCAGCACTCCCAAGTTAAACAAAGGGGGCATTACTCTGAATAATTCCTTTTGCCTGACTAATTAGATTTCCTTGGGTGTTGAACCTAGAGCCACAGGCCATTACCGCCTGTTTCCATGACTCACGTGCCAACATCCCTTATTCTTTGGAAGTACTGTTATGTAATTTATACTGTGGTCCGTAGTGTTGGATTCAATATGAACTGTAATATTTCTTTTATTCTGAGGAGTAACGAAAGAGGAGGGATGTATTCAGCACTATATTGGGGGGAATAGGAGCTGTGATGGGTGTTGTTAATGGAGTGGACAGCGATCTCCTGAGGAACAAACTCTCAGCCATGGCTTCAGACAGTAAGCGGGGCTTTGTTGCTCAGAGAGAGATTAATTACATTTTTGATAATATTCAACAACGTCACATAAATACCCAGGTAAAAGTAGCTCAAGATTTTATACGCCATTTTAAGAGGTTGGTGGATAGTGTGGTGATACAGGGCAAAAATATGTCATGGGCTCTGGCATGCACGCAGGGACAGGCGGAACTATCAACCAACATCAAGCTGATTGTACAGTCCCTGTATGGGGGGGGGGGGGAAGTGGCCTTATGAGTTAGCATCACAGCTCAGTAAGATTTTACCAAAGCACATCTCCTACACTAATCCAAGTTGGTGGTCAAATGCCTGGATGGGATGTACTCATTTGAATTATGAGAGATGTTACGCTTCCTCATTGATCCCATATACAGAAGTGCAGACTCAATCTGTGTATTCGGTGAGATCAATGGGCTTACTGACTGGGGATTCTACTTTGTTGCATCTGAGGCTAACTTACCCACATGTGATCAGAGAAGATGGGAGCTGGAGGCAGGTTGATATTTCCCTCTGTCGGAGGCATGACCATGACGTCCTTTGTATGCCAGGTCAATACACGGTGGTGAATGAGAACTGTTGGGAGGATGCATCACTCTGTGTGCTGGATGGAGAGAACATTACCGGGAAGGGAACACCGGTGTATTATTTGGGACATGGGAGAGTTTTTTTCTTTGTCCTAAAGCATACTAATGTAACATTAGTCATGGAAATAGGATGTTCTGTGAACCTGACAATAGCAAGAGGAGCATGGTGTACCTTTGGCGGTGTCTCTGAAATCCAGACACAGGAATGGAATTATGTGGTACTGCATATTGCCAATCTGTCTGTGGATGTCAACCAGAACCTCCTTGTTAATCTGAGAGCCCTGAACCTTGGTACGGGAAGGAGGATACAGGAGTGCTTAGCAGATTGGGATAGAGATGAGAGCCTTATGAGGATGCTGCAGCAAGAGAGAGCTAATGCTACTATAGCCATATACCATAATCAGAATGAAATAAAGGAGGTAGTCCATCAATTAGAAAATGATGTGGGAGGGTCTTGGTGGGAGGTAATATTTGGACATTCCAGTAAGGACAACAGAATTTTGAATTATTTGATACATCCCGTTGTGGTATTACTCATTATTTCTGCAGTTTCGTCATTGGTTCAAATTGGTATGTGTTGTTGGACTAGACATTTATATAGGAAGGTCTTGCATCTATCTATCTATCTATCTATCTAACCCATCTGCCCTCTTGCGGTCAACATGGGTAACTTGAGCACATCTGTGGCTACCTCACCAGTAGTCCTGCTTACAGATAGTACCTCGGGTCAGGTAATCTCTTACGACTGTCCCCCTCAACTCTCACCGAAATGGAGTAGCTGCGGGTGTTCTGTCCTGCTTTCACCACCAGCACTTTATCTTTGTAGATTGCCCTCCCGAGCTTCCATTCGCAGTGGATGTCCTTAAACCGGACCCAGACTTCACTCTCTGGTGTCTGCTTGGGCTTTGGGACATGCAGATAGTCCCCGACCAGGTTATCCTACCACTCTTCCCGGGAATTCTCAACAATCTCTATAGCCCGATCCGGAACGTAAGGGTAGTCCAGACCCCATTCCTGAGAGACCTCCTTCTGCACTTCTCACTGAAGTCTGGAAAGTCTAGGTAGTTTTTTAGGCTTCCCTCGGCAAGGCAGAACGCAGGAATCAGACTGCTGACCCATTGTTGATAGGTAGCTTCCCTGGTAGGAAAGGCAGTGGAGAGGAGAATGGAGCTATATACTGTGAATCTATGGACCGCAGTATAAATTACATAACAGTACTTCCAAAGACTAAGGGATGTTGGCACGTGAGTCATGGAAATAGGCGGTAATGTCCCTTTTGTTTAACTTGGGAGTGCTGCACAAACGGAAGTAGCGGTCAACTGGCGGAGGTAGTTTAGCAAGTATGACTGGAAGGGACACAGAAATGTTCTAAAGGAAAAGGCTCACGAGTGACGGGTTTTCTGTTCTGTTTGCCCCTGGCATGTATGTAGCTCAACATACAGTTTAAACCTTGAATCCTACAATAACCAGACTGTAACTTTAGATCTGTATTACGATGAACAGGTGGTGGTCATATAAGAATAGGATGTACACACGCGTATATGATATGGTGAAACTAGAAATAAACAGACAAATTAACATATAAGAATTACATGAACATAAGAAAATGTCTACTAGGTATATAAGTAAACAGTCTTTAGCATACCAGTGATGCTGCCTTAGAAGGATTGGGATTTACTCTGAACATGTGGTGCAGGCTTAACTGACTCCATTGCAGTCTCTCCTCATGGAAAAGATGAGTTGTAATAGAAAGTGGGCTAGTTCCTAGTGATATGGCAGGAAATGTCTATTAACCATAGAACACTGCCCATCAATAGTCTTTTGTTAGTTTCCCTGGGTTCCACTCACTTGTCCTCCCGATCACCGGTGCATGTTCCACTCACAGAAAGTCGATCACCCAGTCTTCTTCTTCCGCTTTGCTCCTACTTACTCCTGATAGCTCCTTCACCTCCCCTCTCCGCATGGCACGTTCCCCTCCCCGCAGGGGGATGCCCAGGCTGCACCAGCTACTCCATGCTGTCTTCCTCTCCTGCCAGACTCCTCCCTGGAAGCATGTGACCCCAGCTTATCTGGGAGGCCTGCCCCTGTCAATGCAAATCAATGATTGGTCAGAGCTCTCCACATGAGATGCCTGCCACTCAGGCCTCAAGGCCAGCCCCTCTTCCAGAACAATTCCTCTGAAAGCATGAAGAGGCATCTTTGAGCCAGAGCACAGGTGGCCACACCCCCACTGCACTGACACTCCCATTCCCCAGATCAAAACATCCAGGCCTGCCTGAGTTCACAGGGCTGCCTAAATTTGCCTGAAGCTGCATTCTGTCACTAAAACACTTCTAGATCACCATATATATATATATATATATATATATATATATATATATATATAGTGCCATGGTAATTAGCCATTGGGTTAGCCACTTTTCGTGGTTCTTTAATATGGAATTCTATGTCTCTTGCGATGTTTGGAAATATGTTGTGTGTATATTTACCTGTATTTTCTTGTTTTCTCTTTCTTTTTCTTTCATGTACCTCAGTCTCAGGCATTGCATATCTCCGAGTCGAATTTGAACGATTGCTTTGGCTCACCCAAGGGGTATTTACCCTATACCCGCATACTAATTGCATGTACTTTATTTTGTATTGTGAAAGTATCTTTCAGTTATATATTGTTTTATATTTATTTGTACTGCATTTCCACTGTGCTTCACTCTTTTTGTGCACATTCTTGTACTTAAAGGGGTTGTAAAGGCTCGTGTTTTTTCACTTTAATGCATCCTATGCATTAAGGTGAAAAAACACCTGGCAGTCACCGGCCCCCTAGCCCCCCCATTTTACTTACCTGAGCCCCAAATTTCGGTCGGCGCGTCCTCGCCGTCCCTCTATCCACGTGTTTCCAGCTCTTGATTGGATAGATTGATAGCAGTGCAGCCATTGTTGCTGTCAATAAAATCCAATGACGTGGGTGTCGGGGTCAGGGGCTGAGTCCTGCATTCGGCCTCTATGGACGCCGAATGCTAGACTCGGGAGCGCGCATGCAAGGTAACACCCTCTGGAGAGCACGTCTCCAAGGGGGTTATCTAATGGATGTTCGGGCCACTCTGTGCAAAACGAGCTGCACAGTGGAGGTAAGTATGACAAGTTTGTTATTTTAAAAAAAAATGTAAAAAAATTTTTTTGTATCACTTTAAGTGTGACTGCCTACCCGCCTCCCTCGTGCTATGTGCATCCCATGTGTGTGTCTTCTTGCGGCGGCTCAGTGAGCTCCCTGGTGGGTGGGCGGGTCTCGGGTTTCCGGGGACCGCCCTTCCCACTTACACACATCCTGGCTTGGGCTTCCGCCCATTGGCCATAGGGTGAGTGCGTGTGCGCATTGTGGGAGCTGTGTCCTTGTGACGTCACACGCCGACCATTGCTGGCGTCTGTGCAACGTCGCAGGGTTGGAGACTATAAATAGAAGGCACCTGCCTGCTTGTCCTTGTGCTGGACCCTGGGCCCGGGAATTCTAGTTTAAGGGAACTGGCAATGGGCAAATCTATTTATTTCATTTTGGTGTCTCTCTCCGTAGGCTACCTGGGTGGAAGTGTTGTGCTTCACTGTGCTGTCACTCTCTACCATCCCCTAGAGTGCTCAATATTGCTGCTACATATCGGTACCTGCTTTGTGGGACCCCCTTCATTTCTTCCCGGGACCCCCTATTTCGATATAAGGTATTTACCATGTCTCATTCCATATCCTCACATTCATTCATCTTTACCCACTTCTCCTTGGATTTGTTTGTCACAATACCCCTTTTTTCCCTCCCAGCTCGCATTTGCCCCTCTACTTTTATACATAATGTGTAACTGACATGCTGTATCAAATACTGTTACTTTTTATGTTCTTGGTCAATTTTATTGTCATTGATCAGTTGTTAATCAAATTACAGATACCCTCCTGATGAAGCGGCGGTAGTCTGCAAAACTAGTTGAGATGTTATCTGAGGTCAACTATCCCACTGTGATCTTCCCCATTAGGGGATTATTAACCTGGTGATATACATGGATTGTTATCAATGTTTTTAACTTGTAATTTAATCCCTGCTATGTGTTATTGATTTTGTATTAATAAACTTTTGTATTATTTTGTACAAGTGCCTATATATTTGAGCTTCCCCCTATTGTACTGTACCGAGATAGTCCAATTGCCCTACTCCTCTGGGGAGGCTTGGTTGGGGATTAGGCTCCCACCTCCTTATCTCAAAGTTTTCTGGATGATGGTACAACCCTTCCTTTATCTCTCATTTATGACTATTGATTTTAGAGGCTATCCTTATTTTTCTACATCAATTAGGTGGATAATACACCTGGCACACTGTAGAGCCACGCCATTGGTGAGCCTTTGTGCCCTCCAACCGTCTGCTCCCATCTATATTGCCCTGCAGCAATAAAAAAAAAAAAAAAAAACATTTCCCTATATTTTTTGGGGGGGGGCGCTTACATACTATATGTTTAAATTAGGGCTGTTACTGATTAAAATTTTCGGGTTCGATTAATCAATTTTTTTTTAATCAATTAATCGACTAATTTCGATTAATTATAAAAGCACATACAGATCCAACTACTTTTAGCTTATCTCCTTGCATTGCAACTCTGCATTAGTTAGTGGTAAATGTGGTATACACTATATACAATCACCCGACACTAGTTATTTTCCACAATCCATGACTTAACTTCACAGTTCACACAAATACATTTTAAATTCAAACTGTAGCACTGACGTAAGTAATTTTTTTTTCCACAGTAGCGTGACAATCCCTCCACCTCGGGTCTAACTAATCACTCTCACCTTATGGCATGGACCCCTGTGCAAACAGGTGGTCATGCAAGCGGATATCAAAAGGGTTAACACGGATCATAAACTTCTCTCACGTCTCCTTAGATCTCAGCAAGGACGCCAGGTCATGGGTAGAAAGAAAAGATCTAAGTGCTCACAGTATAAGATTACATTTTTGTGTTCAAATACAAACTACTCACATAAAGATGATAAAAACACAGCATGTAAAGCCGACAATCGTGTTAGTTCCGTAGGGAAGCAGCGGGTGACGTCATACGTAGCTCCTCCCCCATATGCGTTACGTTCAATCAGAACTTCAATGTCACCGGACTCCTCCCCCTTTCCCTTCGTTAGCAGACGGAGGCACTTGGGGAAGGAGGGAGGAGTCCGGTGAAGTCTGTATCCGCGATGTCACCGGATCTCCGACGGAACTCCCTCAAGACCCGGAAGTCGGCGGAGAGGTGAGTACCGATCAAAATAATTTTGATTGATCAAAAAAAATTACGATTAATCAAGGAATTAATCTTTAATTTCAACAGCCCTAATTTAAATGTAATTTTTGTTTGTTATCTTCTGTTTTAGCTTGGCCTTTAAGCAATTTTTCACTATGGTTTTTCTAGGTACGGCCTGGACTGGCTTAATGACTAAAATACAGGCAAATTGCCAAACTACAAACACTAAATCAGTTGGAGATCAAGATTTTTCTTGATCAAATGTTTAATCTTCTCAAACGCAAATCACATCTACATTGGCACACTGAATACTTCAAACAATACATCAGGGAAGATGCGTGTCCTTTGGGACTGAGAATTCAATTATTTTGTACCATTAAAGACTTCCTTCCCCCACCTTTAAAACTTCTTGGGAAAAAATATTGACCCAATGCAGTTTGGAACTAATGAAAACTTTAACTACCCAGTATGCTCTTGATATGATTTTTTTTTTTAATCAGAAAAACGTTTATTGAGCATAATACAAACGAATACATAATCAAGTGTAGGGTGCAACATGCACCATATTCAAGGGTAAAGCATCTGACATTGCTGAGCGTATATCAACAGTTAAACATTTCAAGTATACCAGGTTGTCTACGGAGGACCGAACAGCGCAAGCTAGCGGAGGGCAAAGAGGGCGGGTCTTGCGAGACTGAGTTTTGAAGGTAAGCGGGGGGTCCAGGCTGGTGTATCAACATGACGGGCGGGGCTGTACCAAGCCAATGTTATCGGGAGGTCTCATCTGAGCGGGACGAGGCTAGATGGATGTGGGTTAGTTCTGTTCAACACAAGTGGTACAGTCCTCCACCCATCTGTCCCAAATTTTATTGAACTTTGCCGGGCAACCCCTATGTTTGTAGAGCACCTTTTTGTAGGGGAGAGTGGGCTGGATAGTGGGAGGTGTTGCTTTGATCCAGGTGCGAGCAATGAGCAGTCTGGCCAGGAAAAGTGATTCCTGGAGAAATGTGCTAAGGTGTTTCTCCTCTTCTGGGAGGGGGAAGATGCCGAGGAGGCACTGGCGGGGGCATAGGGTCAAAGGAGACCCCATTCGGTCATGGAGGAACTTGACAATCTGAGACCAGTATTCCTGGAGTTTTGGACATGACCATAGAAGATGGTAGAAGGTGCCTCGTGGATCACCGCATTTTGGGCAAGATGGGCTGGAGTCAGGTTTAAATTTGGACAGTTGGGCGGGGGTAAGATAGGATCTATGGAGCATATACAAGTGGGTGAGCCTATCTGACAGTTTGGGGGAGACCTTTTTTGAAGCAGCTAATGCATCTTCCCAGTCGTCGTCCTCGACCACCCCCAGGTCCGCCTCCCACCTTGTTTTGAGATGGAATGCCTGTTCAGTGGCCGCTGGTGTTATGAGGTGGCTGTAGAAAAAAGAGGTCAGCCTCTTAGGGTCATGGCTGCGGAACACATTTGTGATTGGTAGTGCCTCGAGTCTGGGGATAGTTTCCCCGAATTGAGAATTGAGGGCGTGGCGGAGCTGGAGGTAGCGGAAGAGCATGCGACTGGGGAGTTTAAACTCATCCTTGAGGGCTTGAAACTGTCTAATCCTACCGTGTGATAGGACCTGGAAAAGGAAAATAATGCCACTGTTCATCCATTGGTTCTGGTCCGGGACAGTGCGCAATTCAGGGAGTTGGGGGTTATCCCACAGAGGTGTATAGGTGTGAAATGCAGGGGCCTTGGTGATGGTGGTGGCTTGTCGCCACACCTTGCAGTGGTGGAACAGCATGGTGTACTTGGAAGTCAGGGGCCTGGAGGTGCCGCGCATGAGGATCCGGAAGGGGTGGATGACTTGGTCAAAGTGTGGTGAGCAGATTAGGGTGGTATAGCGGTCTTTGTCCGCCTGGTTGTAGTAGTAAAAATGTGTCAGTTGTGCGGCGATGTAGTACAGGAAAAGGTCCGGGAGGGCAGTGCCACCTAGGTGGGTGGGACGTTTCAGGGTGCTCCAGGAGAGTTTGTGATGGGATGTGCCCCATATAAATGTGTTGAGGATGGCCTCCATTGACTTAAAAGTTCTGGGGGGTATGCTGAGGGGGGCATGCCAAAACAGATAGAGCAGCTTGGGGAGGAGGATCATCTTAACCAGATTGATCCGTCCCATCACCCCGAGGGGAAGGCGGGACCATACCTGGGTTTTGGTTTTGAGCAAGGAGAACAGGGGTTCTATGTTTAAATTGACATAGTCTAATAGACTTCTGGAGCATTGTACACCTAGGTACTTGATTTGATTAGCTCTGACGAGGGGAAGTGCTGCCTGAGATGCAGACGGGGCTCCCAAATCGATCGTGAGGATCTGGGATTTTGGTCCAGTTTATTTGTAGTCCGGAGTACTCCCCAAACTGCTCTATCAACCCCAAAGCTGCCGCCAGGGAGGGGCCCGAGTCTTCCAAGTACAGCAGCATGTCATCTGCATAAAGACTAAGTGTCTCGACGAGGGAACCAGAGCGGAGGCCTTTGATGTGGGGGTGGGTCCGGATAGTGGTTCCACCGCCAGGGCATAGAGTAGGGGGGAGATCGGGCATCCCTGGCGGGTGCCCCTGGACAGCGGGAAAGAGTTAGAGGTCCTACCATTGACCTGGATCCGGGCAGTGGGGGCCTGGTATAGGAGCTGGAGCCACTTTATGAATTTAGGGCCGAAGCCGTATCTGTGCAGGCACTCCCAAAGATAGCTCCATTCAACGGAGTCAAATGCCTTTGCGGCATCCAGGCTCACCACCACCCTGGATCCAGTGTTGTCATGGACAGCCTGGAGATTCATGAAGAGTCTACGGAGATTAAAGGCGGTGTTCTTGTTGGGCATGAACCCAGTCTGATCTGGGTGGATCAGGCTGAGTATAACTGCGTTAAGTCTCAGGGCAAGGATTTTGGCTAAGATTTTTACGTCTAGCTGGAGGAGAGAGATGGGGCAGTAAGATTCTGGGTAGAGGGGGTTTTTGCCAGGCTTAGGGATGAGAACTATGAGGGCCTCCCCCATGGAGGGGGGGAGGGTGGCAGTGTCGAATATGTGGGTGTAGAGCGTTTGCAGCTTGGGGACAAGGACTTCCTGAAATTGTGCATAGAACTCCAAGGGCAGGCCGTCCGAGCCTGGAGCTTTGGAGGGTGGAAGTTGGGCAAGTGCCTCTGCTATACACTCGGAGGTGATAGGGGCTTCCAGGATAGATCGTTGGGTCTGGGAGAGTGTGGGAAAGTTGATGGGATGCAGGAACTGAGAGAGTTCAGTGTGCGTGTGGCGTGCCGTAGAGGTGTATAGGTTGGAATAGAATAGCCTAAACTCCTCCGCTACTAAGTCGGGGTCCGACGTCACCTCCCCAGCTGCAGTCCGAAGCTGAACAACGACTGGGGGGCTGTGATCCAGGTGGACCATATAGGCTAGTAGTTTGCCCGCACGTTCGCCGTGTTCATATATCCGCTGTTTACAGAAAAAAATGCCCTGTTTAGCCTTTTCAAAATGTAAGTGATTGGTCAGCCTAGACTGCAGCCGGAGAAGGGATGCGTTCGCCGCAGAGGGGTCAGCAAGGAATACTTGTTCAAGGGAGTCAAGTCTTTCTTCGGCTTGCTGGAGTACTAGCTTGGAAGTGGATTTGTGTCTGTTTATGCGCGTGGATAGGATGAGCCTGGCATGGAGCTTAAAAGCTTCCCAGACTGACCCAGCATTTGCTGTCCCCATATTTGTGCGAAAGAAATGGATCCATTCTCTTTGCACGGTGTCTAAATCAGACAGGACCGTGAGCCAGAATGGGTTCAGTCTCCAGATTCGGGGGGGAGAGGTGGTGGGTAGTTTCAATGTCATCCAATATGGGGAGTGATCCGAAAGCACCCTGGTATCGAATCCCACCTCCAAAAGATCAGGCAACAGAGCGGAAGAAAGCAGGATCATGTCTATGCGAGACATGGCCTGTTGCGATGGGGTATAGCAGGAGAAGGCTACCTTAGTGGGGTGTTTGTGTCTCCAGGTGTCTGTCATGGCAAATTCAGTTGCAAATTTGCCAAATCTGGTGGTGTATTGGGGGGGGGGGGGTGTCGGGGTGGTCGTGCTGAGTCTATCTAGACTGGGGTTAATTGTCGTGTTGAAGTCACCTATCCAGATTGTTGGTACCGTGGGGTATTTGGTCATGAAGGCTAATCCTTCCTGCAGTGCATAAAATTGAAAGGGCGGAGGAATGTAAAATGCCATTATGAGTATCTCCCGTCCACCTATCGTGGAATGGAGAAACAGGAACCTGCCCAGTGGGTCCAGCCGCAAATCGTGTAGCTGAAACTGTACAGTCTTGGCAATGAGGATGGCGATACCTCGAGAGTTGGAGGTGTGGGGGGCATTATATAACCAACCTACCCATGGTTTCTTCAGTGCCCTCTGGGACTGGCCTGTGAGGTGCGTTTCAACCAGGACAGAAATATCAGCGCTTAAGCGCTTGAGGTGGGTGAGGACTGCCAAGCGCTTGGGTTTAGCACAGAGGCCACGGACGTTCCAGGTAAGTACCTTAAGCGTAGCCATGTGGTACGTTAAAAGGTGTATATGCACCATCGGGTGCTGTACAGGTATCACCTGGTGTGATTAGAGGGTTAGTGGTCCCGCAGAGGTTGCAATGGCCTGGTCTGGGTTCAGCATGCGCCAATTGTACCCCCCGTGTCTCAGTGAGGCAGGGGGGGTCGCTCATACATTTCCTCTTAGAGGTATACAGAACTATGCAAGTCAGATAATAAGTAAAAGGCATACAAAATATACAAACTGTGAATGAAAACATGCCATCTCTGGACCAGCACGGCATAACGTTCAAACGATCATTCTCCACGTCCGTGGTAGTGATAGCTGGCCAGGGAAACAAGCTTTTAACAAGTTCTAGTGGGTGCCAGGTCGACATTTCGGCAGCACAAAAGTCCTCGATCCCGAGGATGACCATGGCAGGGTGCCGGGGCGGCAGGGGAAAATACTGCAGAGCGCACAGCTTGGTGGAAGACCGGGTGTGCGGGTAGTCTGAGTGAGAGTTCAAAGTACACAGGGGAGGGGGGGTACCTGAGATCAATTGAAGATTGATGGTGGGGGAAGACCGGACAGCAGAGGGGATCCTGATGGGGAGCATGACGTCATCATTTGGGGGTAACTGGTCGGGTGTGCGGCGGGCTGCGGCAGCCAGTCCGACAGGTCTCGTGCAGGCTCACGGATAGGAGAGGGGGAAGGGGAAGGATAGTAGTGGTGGGGCACATGCGCCTGCGGATGGGTGTTCTTGCACGGGTTATGGCTCGGCAAGGCGGGTAACACGTCCCCCTGGGGGCGAGGGTGCAAGCGTACTGAGGCGCTGTAGCGTGCAAAGCTGTCTATCCATTAATCGGGCTCAGGTGAAACCGTGGCAGGTGGCGGTGGGGAAGATCGTTCAGGGCCTGTCTCCAGTGGGTCCATGCCGGTCATCTGGGAGCGTAGGTTAGTGTTGGGCCGGTCACCGGACAAGGAGTGTGCCTAGAGGCATGGTCAGGGGAGCGGTGTGGGGCAAGGTTGAGGCGGTAGGAGAGGGGATAAGCAGGGGGAGGCACACTCATGTTTGCAGGCAGATGAGCATGGTCACGGATCCCCCAAGCAGGTCCTGGATGCGGCTGCGTGGTGCGGGTTGCGGGCATCATCCGCGGGCCGGGCCGGCCACCTCGTGTTGCTCCAGCCAGGATATGACGGCAGTGGGGTCCTAAAAAAACTGAGTCTTTCCGTCGCGGGTCACCCGAAGCCTTGCCGGGAACAGCATTGCGTACGGCAGATGGTGGATGCGCAGTTGTCGCTTCGCCTCCATGAACTGTGCGCGCTTCTTCTGCACCTCAGCGGAGAAATCCGGGTACACCGCGACTGTCACATTGCCGACCGGGATGTTCCCTCGTTCGCGGGTGAGGCGCAGCACGGTGTCCCAGTCTCTGTAGTTGAGTAACTTGGCGATGAAGGTTCTCGGGGGTGCACCGGCTGGTGGAGGGCGCGCTGCGAGGCGGTGGGCACGCTCTATGACAAAGGTGGATGAGAAGGCCTCTCTCCCATACGTCTTGATGAGGAGATTCTTCAGGTAGGTAGGGGGGTCCGAGCCTTCAGCCCTTTCCGGGAGGCCCACGAAGCGGAGGTTGCATCTCCTAAGGCGATTCTCCATGTCGTCCTGTTTATGGAGGGCGAAGCTAAGTTGGTGCTGCAGCTGTTCAGTGGAGACTTGGAGCAGGGTGATGTCCGCCTCCGTTCTGGTTATTCTGCGCTCCGTCTCGGTGGCCCTATCCCGCAGCTTTTGAATGTCCTGACGGATAAGGGAAATATCCATTTTTACCTCCTCTATCTTGGAGGTGAGCGCGGTTTGGCACGAAGAGACTGCCTCAAGGATCTTAGCTGTGTCACCGGAGGTGGACTCCTCCGCGGCCTGCACGTGGCCGACGCCATCTTCTCCCTCGGCAGCGTGTCCCTCATGGCGGTACTTAGCCAGTCTAGCAGCGGCCTCTGAGGCCCTTTTTGGTGGCGACATAGAGCCCACAATGTGCACGGTTCTTCAGGGTTGTGATGCTGTGTGGTTTTGTCCGAAGTTCCCCGGAGGATGAGGTAGAAGGATAGTTTCTCAGGCAGAGCTCTCACTCCACACGACCTACGCCATGAAGCTCCAGGCCACGCCCCTACCGCTCTTGACATGATTTCACTGGATAGTGAAATCGAAAGGCTTAACACACAGTACCAGCACCTCATGGACGCTCCTGCCTTCCCCAATAAATGGAAGGTCAAGGAGCACCTTGAGAAGATGAAGAACTCATTATCAAGAAACAAGCCAAATTTGTTAAGGATAAGCTTGCCTTCTCCAAAGGGTTTGCTTACAAGTGGTCAGGAAAAATGATGGGTAGGAGAGCAGCTCCACGGGGAACTCAATCACGTAACACAGCAACTGATCAATCAGAATCGGATTCATCACTCTCTTCGTCCATCTTCATCCTACAGGTTCCCGTACTGCAGGCTCTTCTACCTCTAACTCAACACGAAAACAATCTCTTTACAGTGGCGGCACTTCCCCAGCAGCACCTAATAAGGTTAAAAACACTTCTTCTAAACACCAATCAGCACATACACCAGGTAACCCTTCTCCGCCAGCTAATCAGTCGGACGGTGGGACAGGCTCTTCGACACTGCACAATTTGATTCCCAAGATTCTTGGGTCAGCTTTGGTTAATCCCAAGAAGGCACTAACTGATATTGATTTTTTAGATCTGACTTCACCAGATCTGAATAAGAAACAACAACAAAACAAAATAGACACATTTGCTCGCAACCCACCCCTCATGCCCCTACCCAGCCCCTCCACGACACACCTCAATTAAATATTATCAATCTCACTTCTAGCACTTTGTCACAGGATGAGACATCAGTACTGCAATTGGGCCTGGGATTTTGCCCTCTTGATCCCATACACATTACTGAAACTATCAAAGACCAATACCTCTTTGCACATAATTTAACTTTTAAATTTATCTTTGACAAAGACCGCCAAAAGGTCAATCTCGAACGTGAACTTACTGAACGCACAAGGCACTTTACCATGGAGGAATTCCTTGCACTACGTGACCTAATGCTTCTGCATGATGAGAGTGCAAGTGGGGATACCCGGGCTCACAACAAGACCCCACTGGCACTACAACCATGATAGCTGCCTCATCATTTATGCAACCCAATGCCCCCATTAAATTCAAACCCAAATCACGCAACTTCCCAGACTTAATGACTTGCCCAGCCACCTGGGCTTTCCTCCATCAATCCATCAAGGACCTTAAGCGAAATAAATGGCAGGACTTCCCATCCAATCTTACCCCTAACCAACTAATGGCACTCAGACACCTGCAAAAATGAAATTACATCATTATTAAACCATCCAATAAGGGTAGCAACATTGACATGTCCCACTTACAATACCAGACTATGTGTCGAGAGGTCTTGGACAACTCCACATGATATATTATCCTATCCCATCTAGTCAAATTAATGTCTCTTTAACGGACAATGCTAGCAAATTTGTGGATAGTTTTTTGATGCCACACGTACTGAGCTTACCATCTTATATCTGTGACACTACAGATCTCCTGAGACATATTGAGGGGATTCAGGTCCCTTGGGACACCCTCTTTGTGGCTATTGATGTTGAGTCTCTATACTCGAGCATCCCCCACGAGAGGGGAGTGTCGACGGCCAGGTCCTTTCTAATGGAACAGGAACGTACGTCTTGGCCCCTAAAATAATTTGTTTAACAATTACTATCCTTCATACTCACACTGAACTTCTTCATTTTTGAAGATCAACATTTCCTACAGGCCCAAGGCATGGGCATGTCTTGTGCCCCGTCGTACGCCAATTTATTCCTCGGAGCCTGGGAAAGAATTGTCTTTTCAAACAATCAATATACCACCTTTCTATAGTCTGTGCTCTGTTGGTAATTTTTTTTTTAATTTCAATGATTTTTATTGAGGCTTTCACATGTACAAAAAGATAAGATAAAAAAATGTGACATAACCCAAAATATGTAGCTGGGTAGTTCATTACAGTACTGCTGGTTTACCTCCGTTCTTCCACCCCACACAATTCATAACAGACACAGTCAATAAAAGATTGAACCGATAATGTTTATTTTCTTCTGATGGTAATCCATGTGCAATAGCGTCTGAGAGAAATATGAGCGGCCTCTTTCTTCTGGTTCCCCTTTGTGAGTAGCTAGGTCCCTTTCCCTAATGAACTGATCGGTGCCCCTCTGAAAAACACCTTGGTAATTGGATGCTGGAAGTCGCAGGCCTCACCTGCCCATCTTGCCTCCTGCGATCCTCCCCAGGTCAGTTCAGGAAAGTCCGGATAACATCCCGGTCTACTCCGTCCGATTTGCAGCTATTTAATGTTCTTTGTGAATAGGTCCATCCCAGCCGGGGTGCCTGGTTCCTTCTCCCAGGGTTTTCTGGAATGAATTGATGGTAGTTGAACCATCCAGCGCTGGGGTCTCTGAACCCCCAGGCCTTCAGGTTTGTTCCTGCTCCCCAGCGCTGGGGTCTCAGAACCCCCAGGCCTTCAGGTTTGTTCCTGCTCCCCAGCGCTGGGGTCTCTGAAACCCCAGGCCTTCAAGCCTGCTCCTTGGAGTTACTGTCTCTCTCCACTTAGTTTCTTTCCATTCTCCCCAGGAAGCATGTGACCTCAGTATATATATCTTGATCCCGCCCCTGCCCATACAAATTAATGATTGGGCCAGGGCCATATACACTGCCTGCACTTCAGTCCCTGACCCACCCACTTTCCAGAACACTCCTTGGAGAAAGTGAGGGAGGTCTTCCAGGGTAAAGTACAGGTGGTCGGGGGGCGTGGCCGGAAGCGAAAGAGGAAAGACGCACCTTTGTGGAGCTCCGCTGGGCCTTCTAAAATCCACAGCCATCCGCTGCAGGGGCTTTCCTAGGAGACCTTCTGGACACCTATCCTTACTACCGGGCTCACCTGGTGCAGATAGACACCAATATCGGGTGCCTAGGACGGCTCTACACTCAGTAATTTGGCCCGCGGCTGGCGCCATCCATGGACACACCGCCGCCATCTTGCGGCCTACACAATCTCCTCATCCTCCGCATTTGCATACAGCGCTCTGCAGGACTCCTCTGAGCACACCTCCAACAGCCTCCTCAGCCGGGGAGAACGGCACACAGACTGATAGACGAGTGTTGGAGGAGGATTAGAGCTCCAAAGATACAGGTGAGCGGCGGCGGCCATCTTGCTACACCTCAGGCCTACTTGTTGCCTCCTCATCCCTTCTGCTCCAGACCTCGTTTGCGGACACTACCTGGTAGGGACAGAGCACATCCACAGCGGCTGTAGGCTGCTGGCTCCCAGAGAGAGAGCTGTGACCCAGACGGAACGCCCCCCCCCTCCACCCGGCGGGCCGTTTTAGGACAGGCCGCGGCTTCGGCCTACTCGGCGGCCATCTTACCACTCCCAGAGTCCGGGCCTGCTCCTGTCCACAACCCCATAGATGCTGGCAAACGCAAAACAAAACAGCCTCTTTTGCCACACAAGCCGCCTTAAACAGGCAAACCCGCTGCCCGCTGAGACCCCCCAGGCACTTACAATACCACCCGGCCTACACACAGTGGATCGGCGGTGAGCCCCTCGAGGCCTAGCAGAGATACGGCGGCCATCTTGGTACACCTCAGCAGACACCAGAGGCCTTCCTATCCCCCTCAAAGCTCGAACTAGGGAGCGTGGCCTGGACATGGCGGAGTGAGGTCGCATAGTGCCTGAGCTCCCGCTCCGGGACCCGGCAAACAAAGTCGCTATGCCAGCGGAACAGCTAATTATCACCCTGCCATGAGCTATCGCAAGAAGGGAAAGTTCAAGGGTACTGCCAAACTAATCCCGGCCTCCCAGATCGACAGATTCCTCAAGGAAAAAGCTAAAACACCACCGGAGGCCCGAGCTGAACAGCCACGTGGGGAGGCCCCATCCACGATCCTTCCAGTCGACATGGTGTCCCCATAACCATCAGGCTCGCAGCCTCTGACTGGTCTCCCAGCGCTACTGAACCCAACCTCGCTGAGCCAGGGGGGGTCCGGTACCCCCTCACAACACATGGGGGACGACGCGGACATACGGGCGCTCCTGCGGGCCCTCCCTACGAAGGCCGACATGGAAGCCTTACCCACCAAGGCTGATATGGAAGCGCTAGTCCAGCGGGTGAAAGAGCAGCACCGACGAGACCTCCAGGAGATTCGGTCCGAAGTACAGGACATAGATGTGAGGCTAACAAGAGAGGAGGCCACGGTTGGATCCCTGGAGACTCGGGTCTCGCAGTTGGAGAGAGAACAACAGAGGCACCAGGAACAACTGGCGGAGGTCAGTGTTGGTCATCTTACTTTAAAAAAGTAATTAGTTAAGTTACAAATTACTTCTCCCAAAAAGTAATTGCGTTAGTAACTCAGTTACTACACTGGAAAAGTAATTAGTTATGCAGCAAAGTAACTGACTTTTTTTTAAATATTCTATACGTGTAACTAAGGGGCGGGTCTAGTATTACTGTAAGCAAGGGGCGCATTTATTATTATTGTTATATATCGTGTAACCAAGGGGCTGCTCTATTATTACTCTAACCAAGGGGCAGATCTGTTATAGCGTGTAAGCAAGTGGCGGGTCTATTATTATTAAATCGTGTAAGGGGCAGATGGCTACAGAAGAGGGCGAATGTTAAATTAATGGGCAGAGCTCGATATATAACAACAATAATAATAAATGCGCCCCTTGGTTACAGTAATACTAGACCTGCCCCTTACTTACACGATAGACGCCCCTTGCAGAGTAGCACGAGCATCAGGAGCGTGCGGCATCACCTTGTACAATTACATGTTAACTGCACCTGCGCGGTGTAGAGTTCACTCAGAGCTGTTTAGGTTCGGCAATTTTCGGAAGCTCCGTAGTCCTTAGTACTGCGCAAGCCCTGCGCCTGCGCAGTACAGGGGGTCCTTATCCGGCGGGGGAACTTTTTCGGCAGGACACCGGAATTACACTACTGCCATCTAGTGGCGGTAGATGTAATTGGGGTAACTAAGCCAAAGTAATGGGAACTGAGTTACCATTAAGGGAAAAGTAATCAGTTAGATTACTCGTTACCCTCTAAAGTAACTGCGTTAGGTAACTCAGTTTATTTTAACTCAGTTACTTACATCACTGGCGGAGGTACAACTCCATGCGGAGGACCCCCGAGAATCGTAGCCGCCGCCAGAACCTGAGATTCCAGGGTATACCAGACGGTTCAGGCTATTGCCCACAAGCTACTGGCACAAGACTGCCCGGCACTCTTGGAGTTTGACAGGGTGCATAGGACGCTAAGCCCACGGCCCGCGGAGGTAGACCGTCCCCGAGATGTCCTGTGCAAGCTTCACCGCTACAGCCACAAGGAGATGATTTTACAAGCAGCCAGGCTCAAGGGACCAGTGGACTTTGATGGGGCACAAATATCGGTCTACCCGGATGTTTCCGGCTCCACGCTGAACAGGAGAGCAATGCTAAAACTGTTGCTGGAGCGCCTCTGCAGAGCAGGATTGACATACAGATGGGGATTTCCCCTAGAACTTACCATCCAGAAAGGAACTGACTCCTTCACTCTCCGGCGGCACGCAGAGATGCCCGACCTCTTCAGGTTCCTGGGAATGGAGCCGTTCCCGCTGCGGGACTGGTTGAGTCCCCTATCGTACAGAGATTCGCGCCCGCCAAACCAGGGGATCAACAGAAGCCTCCCGCGCAGATCCTCGAGGAGACGACAGAGGGAACCCATTCCGATCGGGAGGGGGGACCCGGAGCAGTAAGCCGAACAGAGAAGACACGTGAGTGATGGGCCCGGGCCTTTTTTCCATCGAGACTGACAGTATGTGTGCCAAGCAAGAACCCTACTGGTGAGTGTTTCTTGCCTATGTTGCCCGGCCGGACAGACGTCCCCCTCTCCCGGTGTTGTACCCCCCCCTGCTGGTTGTTTTCTCCCGCTCCGGTCCTCACCATTGCAAAGAGAGACTTGGTCTCACAAACGCGGATAGCGTTCTAGGTTAAGGGACTGCTCTATCGCGGTCCCCTCTAATTTCCTTTCTACTTCTTTCTCACTTCCATCCCCTCTCTTTTCCTTTTTTTATTTTCTTCCACACGCCCGGCCCCCACCTCCCTCTCCCTTCCCTCCACCCTCCCTGTTTTCCCTGGGACCTGATATACCTCCTCCAGCTCGTCGCAGGCCATGGGTACCACAAACACCCTTAGATTAATGTCCATAAATACTAATGGCCTGAACACGCCCGAGAAATGTTCAATGGTCCTTTCCAACCTGAAACATTCAAAAGCGCACGTGTGCTTCCTCCAAGAAACCCACTTTAGAGCTGACAAAGTGCCAAAATTACAAGACCGCTACTTCCCGATTGTTTATCATAGTTGTTCCTCTGAATCCAAGTCGAAAGGGGTCAGTACTCTGATCAGAGCCACGACACCGTGGAAGCTGTGGGATCAGTGGGAGGATGGGAAAGGTAGAGCCCTGTTTGTTAAGGGGACGCTGGGTGGTTACGTTAGTTAACCTATACCTCCCCAACATGGGACAGTTGGGTTTCCTGGAGCCGACACTGTTTAAACTACAGGAATTTGCTGAGGGGGAGGTGATCTTAGGGGGCGACCAGAACATAACGCTAGATCCCTGCCTCGACTCGTCCAGACAGGCATCACAGATCTCTTACCCGGCCCTTAAACGCCTAAAAAGAAACCTCTACTCATTCTACTTGGATGTGTGGAATCCCACCCGAAGGGATTACTCCTTTTATTCCCACCCACATGACTCTTACACCAGAATCAACCTAATCATGCTACCCCAATCCCTGCTATCCAAGGTCCAATCAGCCTCCATAGGCTCCATTACGTTCTCGGACCACGCACCGGTCTTCGTGGACATTGATATTCTAGAAGCAGGCCACAGGCAGTGGCAATGGAAGTTAAACAAATCTTTACTCCAGACCCCAGAGGTAGTAGAAGAAATCTCAAGGGAGTTGAGAAATTTATTTAACTCCAATGTTGACACAGGCAGCATGCCACTGATGGTGTGGGAGGCACATAAGTGTACAATTAGAGGGATCCTTATAAAAATTGGTACTAGAATTAAGAGGGCCAGGGCCAAAAAGACAGTTCATCTCCTGGACAGGATCAGGTCAGTGGAAACCCGGCACAAACAGACATTAGCTGTACAGGCCTTGCATGAACTGACTGGCCTGAGGAATCAACTGAAAGAGCTGGCTATGTTTGGAGCTAAGGCGGTCATAGCAAAATGCAGACGCACCTTCTATGAACATAGCAATAAATGCGGTAAGCTGCTAGCGAGGGCTTTGAGGTCCCAACAATTGCAAGCCTTCATTCCAGAGCTTAGGAAGGAAGGGGTAGCCAAGGCCCACACCACAGAAGAGATTGCAGACCAGTTCTGCAAATATTATTCCTCTTTATACAACTTACCTCGTCAACAGTCAGAAAGAGGGAAATCCTTAGAAAGGGAAGCTATCAATTCCTATATTCCAAAATCAGGGCTCCTACAACTCCCGGAAGAGGCCTTAGGTATTCTAGAAGAACCACTCTCGGGGGATGAGATTACGTTAGCCATAGCTGGAATGCAAACGGGTAAAGCCACTCTGATGCCCCATTTCCTAGCAGCATATAATGAGGCGGGGGAGGGTGGCACACCACCTGAGGACACACTTAGGGCCTTTATTACAGTCATCCCCAAAGAAGGAAAGGACCCCCTACTCTGCCAGAATTACAGGCCGAATTCCCTACTCAACGTGGACCTGAAGATCTTCACTAAGGCATTATCAATGCGGCTGTCCGAATGGATCCCAGCAATAATCCACTCGGACCAGGTGGGGTTTGTGGCATCTAGGGAGGCTAGGGATAACACCGCTAAGGCACTAAATCTCATTCATGCGGCTAAATCAAGGGGTACCCCATTAGTTTTGCTCTCAACCAACGCTGAGAAGGCGTTTGATAGGGTCCACTGGCCATTCATTACGGAAACCCTCCGCCATATAGGACTGGGACAGAGAATGTTGACCTGGATTCAGGCCATCTATTCCAGACCGTTGGCCAGGGTGAAGGTTAATGGACAGTTATCTCCCGCCTTTGGCATTACTAATGGAACAAGACAGGAGTGTCCTCTATCCCCTTTAATTTTCATCCTTTCTTTAGAGCCCTTTTTTCTCACGGTTAGAAACGATCCTAACATAACCGGCATCGACCTGGGGGAATCACTTTCGCCAAAAATAGCTGCCTTTGCAGAAGACCTGCTCTTTTTTATGACTAATCCCCTTATCTCGGTGCCCAACCTAATGGCGGAACTGGAGCTATATGGAAGATTGTCCTTTTTTAAGGTCAACTTCCAGAAATCAGAGGCCTTAAACGTCTCTGTACCCAACCCTACATACACCCTACTACAAGCAGACTTCCCTTTTAAGTGGGCAAACACCCACATTAAGTACCTGGGGATTAACTTACCTAACAAAATTGAGAACGTATTCTCCCTCAATTCCCCCCCCCCCCCCTCCTGCAGAATATTAATAGGGACCTGCAGAAATGGAACACTGGTTTATTCTCTTGGTTCGGAAGGTGTAGCATAATAAAAATGAATGTCATGCCTCGTATATTATACTACCTTCAGGCCCTACCAATTAAGATACCGAGCACTTTCCTGAGGGCACTTAACCGAACACTCGTCGGATTCGTCTGGGTAGGCAAACCACCGAGACTGGCCCAGTCCATTCTAAGATTACCAAAATTGCTAGGGGGTATAGCCTTCCCAGATGTGTCCAGATATCACATAGCCTGTCATTTGACCAGGATCATTGATTGGTGTCGCCATGGGACACTCAAGCAATGGGTCCAAATAGAGCAGCGCTTGACGGGAGTGGATCTGCGGGGCTTGCCTTGGTGCCGGAGGGGCTACGCGGAGCAGGTAACTAAGCATCCCACGGTGGGAGAGACTTGGAGAGTACCTCAGAAGGCCACTGGGGAATTGCTGGGGATATCCCTACCTTCCCCATTGACCCCAGTAGTGGGGAACCCGGACTTTAAACCGGGCATTGAAGATCCTAGGTTCCGAGACCTATGGATGAACGGAAAACACCAACTAAGACACTTCATTAGAGAGGGACGATGGATGACTAGAACTGAAATATTAGAAGACCCCCTTTTGAGCAGCCTTCCCTTCTGGCAAAAGGTCCAATTAGCACATTTCATCAGGACACAGCCTCACCCAAGGCCATTCATGAGAAAGCTAACCCCATTCGAGCAGTTATGCTCAGATCAGGAGCCCATAAGACACACAATCTCACTGACATACCAGGCTTTGAATATCCCACCTCATGACTTAGCTGCCATTTATAGCAAAATGGGAACGAGACCTGGGGTTGGAATTCACAGAGAAACAAGTAGAGAGGATCCTCCTCTTCACGATCAAAACGTCAGTGAGTGCTAACCAGCAGGAGTCAGGGTACAAAGTCCTCACGCGCTGGTACTATAACCCAGTGTGATTACATAAAATGTTTCCTCAGAGCTCGGACCGGTGCTGGAGATGTGGAGAGGAGGCGGGCAGCCTCCTCCACATCTTCTGGTCCTGCAGACTCCTTACTCCGTTTTGGACAGAAGTCCACCGAATCTTGCAGAAATTTGTGGCTAGAGACCTGCCCATGACTGCAGGCTTCTTCCTAATACATCACCATGAGATTCCAGGTAAAGTCTATAGGAAATCCACCATCCCCTCACTGGTCACGGCAGCAAAAAGTTGTATTCCCCTACTGTGGAAACAGACAGATCCCCCAGGAGTAGCAATGTGGTTTAAAAAAGTAGCGGACATCCATAGGATGGAGGACCTGGTGGCATCTGACAAAGGCCTCAGGGAGCAATATCTCAAAAAATGGCACTACTGGCTTGAATTTTATTTCTCGGAGGAGTACGCTAGATTGACGACTTGAGTGTTGGGGTATGTTGTACTCGACTCAGCAAGATGACCGAGCTGGGGGGAGCTGGAGGACGGACTATCCCCCCTTACCCCCCACCCCCCCTGTCCATCACCTATCTGTTGATTCCTTTCTTCTTATCTTTCTGCTTTTTCCTGCTTCTTTACCTTTTCCCCCCCTCTTTTTTTCTTTTCCTTCCTTTATTATAAAGAAAAGTAAGTCGACTCATGGGTAGACTTTTGATTAAAAAATGAAAACAGAACTAACCAATGCTATAGAACATCACAGCGGAGGGGGCAAGGGGTTACCTGCCTCCCTCCTCATTTAGATGGATATCGGGGAAAACTCGACCCAAGTTCCAATGGTTCATAACTATCTAACAATTCTCAAGTCGAGGGATAAAAATGTTGAAATTAACAGATGGTTGATGTCCTTTGTATCAAAGTTTATATATGTATGTTAACTGATTATCTCATAAATAAAGAATAAAATAATAAAAAAAAGTACAGGTGGTCACACCCCCCTCTATTCTACTACTCCTCCCCAAACCAAATTATCAACCAGGCCTAAACAAAGGGCAAGGCACTGGCATTTTTACCTATTACTTACCTATTAGCACCCACCTAAAGGTGGTGGGCGCTACATACACCCCCCTCTAAAAACACAACTGTCTCCAGTTGTGGAAAAGGAATCCACGAACCAAGAGACAGTCCTAATCCTACCTCCTAAACACGAGGCATCTCATAGTCCCCTAAAGTGTGGTGCATGTAACATTGAATGACATTGAAGAAATATATATACAAAGATCACGACAAATTGTATTCACACAACAATTCCTAAATATAGATCCCTACACTTAATAAATTATACGGAAAGAACTGAAGCATTGCCCCTGAGGGGGAAATACTTCAATTTCTCCAGGTCTTCTTTCTTCTTGGCAGCCGTCTCATCCGAAGGTACCTGTAAACAAACATCCTGTTCTACAAGCTATCTATACAGATCAATAATTAACAATTCGTTGGCATGTGTGATCCTGTCAGGACTGCCATTCCCTCAAAAGAAGTCAGGTAGACTCCTGTAGAATGCAGCCTGAGCAGACACGCCAATATATTATACATGAAGAAGCCCGATTACTTCCTGAGTGTCTTCAACAGAAGTCCAGAACTTTTTTTAACTAGAAAATAAACAAAGGGATAGACAGGGACAGCAGATGATGGTGTCCATAACTGGCCAGTTAGGCACTGATGCTGTTGCCCTGTGTAGGAAGTTCACTGGGATAGCCCACCCTAACCTGTCTGCAACACTTGCAGTTTTTGGCATGTCTAGCATACCTGTAAGATCTCATTACAAGTAATACCGGGGGTCTGGCAACCTTCTGCGTGTATCCCCTTCCCCTCTGACTGAGATGGAGTAAGATTTGGTGTGTTGATTAGGCTTCTGTACGAGAACTCTGTTTTTGTAGATGGCCCTTCCCTGCCGCCATTCACAGAAGATGTCCTGTAATCTTACCCAAATCTCGTGGTCAGGTGTCCTCTGGGGTTTAGGCACATGTAAATAGTCCCAAACAAGGTCATTCTCCCATCTCTCCCGGGAGGCCTCTACTGTCTCCATGACCTTGTCCAGTATGTAAGGATAATCAAGTCCCCACTCCTGAGCAACCCTCTTCTGCATGTCTCTTTGAAACAACGACAGCCATGGCAGCTCCTTGGGCCTTCCCCGCCAAGGCAGAACACATGCATCAGAGGCTCTCACAGCCCTCTGCTGGAAAGTAGGTGCCCTGTTTTGAGGGGTGTCTGAAAGTTGTTTGAAATGGGGTACTGGGGGTGCTGGGAAGGTGGCTATGCTTTCCGGAGTCCCGTTTGAAGCAATCAAAGACTTGGAGCTTTCCATATACCACTCATCCTCCCCACTTGAGCCACCATCCTTCGGCGAGGACCACACAAATAAATGTTCCAGTGATCCATACCAATCCAACACTTCAGGTGAACCCCAGTCTATGGCCCGGCCCTTGCTTCCCCTGTCCAGCTTACCTGAGGGGTCCCCCTCTGTTACCGGTGGCTCCTTCTGAACAGGTTCCACAAGGGGCTTACTGGTGACCGGCTCTTCCGGGTGATTCTCTGGGGACCACCTATCAACCTCTGCAGCCTCCTGCACCCCAGCCAGGCCACAGGCCTCCCCTTCTGATCCTACCTAAACCTCCGGTACCTCCGACTCCTGAAAGTCAGTCTGGATCTCCTCTGCAGGTGTCTCGGATGTAGTAGAGCCCTCTCCGGCCTTCCGGGTCATCCGGGCTTGAGGGAGGCAGAGTCCGGTGGTGCTGCTGGCATAGAAGAATCTCACCTGCTGTTCAGGTCCCAGTCTCGTCAGCTGCCTGCTGCAATGGCCACATAGGACCCAGGCGTTCACCCCCAGAGTAGGCCTCCGACAACCGGGATAGATCAAACAAAGTCTCTCCACTCCGTCCACTACTCCGAACGACAGCCCACCGGTAAGTTCCAGAGTCTACGAGGATCAGGTCCTGCATATCAGTGTTTTGCTGAACGGCGGGTGTGTTGTGTCCACTCCGCGCCATCTCACTCTGCTGTATGAGCAGCACATGGCACACAGGATGCTGGATGATGCCTTTCCTCCCTGGCGCGGTCCCACTCCTCTTCTTGTGTGTCCGGTGTGCGAGGAACTGTAACATTTAATTTCGACAGTGCGCGCCAGTGACCCCCGGTGGTAGGCACTGCAAAACTACAAGTCAAAGCAGCAGTCACTGAAAGCACAGTTGAAAATGTCACTTGCGATGCCTCACTGTGAGAAACACACATCTCCCTGGTTCCCGGCCGCACCTCCCTTGGTGTCCATGTTTTATCCATGGGCTACAGCGACATGCGCAAATGCCAACACATTTACCTCTGTTAAAGCAGGACAGTCTTTTGCTGTTGCTAGGGGTAACAGGTTAGCAGTACAGTAAATATCTCGGTGGGACCTCCATGTTGCGCACTACTCCCTTGGTAGCTGCTGGGTAGTTCATTACAGTACTGCTGATTTACCTCCGTTCTTACACCCCCCACGATTCACAACAGACACAGTCAATAAATGATTGAACAGATAACTTTTATGCTTATTCTGATGGTAATCCATGTGCAATAGAGTCTGAGAGAAATATGAGCTGCCTCTTTCTTCTGGTTCCCCTTTGTGAGTAGATAGGTCCCTTTCCCTAATGAACTGACTGGTGCCCCTCTGAAAAACACCTTGGTAATTGGATGCTGGAAGTCTCAGGCCTCACCTGCCCATCTTGCCTCCTGCGATCCTCCCCAGGTCAGTTCAAGAAAGTCCGGATAACTTCCCCGTCTATTCCCTCCGCTTTGCAGCTATTTCATGTTCTTTGTGAATAGGTCCATCTCAGCCGGGGTGCCTGGTTCCTTCTCCTAGGGTTTTCTGGAATGAATTGATGGTAGTTGAACCATCCAGTGCTGGGGTCTCTGAACCCCCAGGCCTTCAGGTTTGTTCCTGCTCCCCAGCGCTGGGGTCTCTGAACCCCCAGGCCTTCAAGCCTGCTCCTTGGAGTTACATTTTTCTGTCTCTCTCCACTTAGTTTCTTCCCATTCTCCCCAGGAAGCATGTGAGTATATATCTTGATCCTGCCCATACAAATTAATTATTAGGCCAGGGCCATATACACTGCCCGCACTTCAGTCCCTGACCCGCCCACTTTCCAGAACACTCCTTGGAGAAAGTGAGGGAGGTCTTCCAGGGTAAAGTACAGGTGGTCACACCCCCCTACTACTCCTCCGAAAACCAAATTGTCAACCAGGCCTAAACAAAGGGCAAGGCACTGGCATTTTTACCTATTACTTACCTATTAGCACCCACCTAAAGGTGGTGGGCACTGCAGATACACTAGAACATAAAGTGAAAAATAATTAATTAAGTAGTTACATTGACATAACATAACACAAATCATATTTTAACTTAAGTGGTAAATATATTATTAGCAATAGACGAGGGGTGAGAGCATTGTCCCCACACCCAGACACCCCATCTGGGAACTAACTGTCGTGGGATGGGAGGCAACACCCCCCCCCCCCCTCCTCCTTCCCCCTAGACTGGTATATTAGTACAAAATATCAACTTTATCTCAGGTTGCAAACCACCTCTCTTTACACCCAGCCATCAACCCCCACCCCCCAATTCCAAAGTTCCTTATGAAAATATGTTGCCACTCTTATAATCACACCGTGTCTAGCTATATTAAACAATATATTTTGTGTTTTTTCTTTTTCCACTTAACTCCCCTTCCTTCTCTCTCCTCCCAGTGGCCTACCACCACTAGGCTGGTGTTTTAAATAAAAATATTATATACATGTTGTTGCAGCCTGTAGGGTCCAACCACATTGTTCTACTCTATTCTCCTCTCCCAGACCCTCAGGGGGGGGGGGGGGGGGCAACCCATATTATCCAGACAGGGCTTCCACATCTTTAGAAATCTCTCAAAATTCCCTCGT
Organism: Lithobates sylvaticus; assembly: GCA_028564925.1. Classification (NCBI taxonomy): domain Eukaryota; kingdom Metazoa; phylum Chordata; class Amphibia; order Anura; family Ranidae; genus Lithobates; species Lithobates sylvaticus. The sequence continues at coordinate 103,641,112 of CM053037.1, read as the reverse complement.
CTAGTAAATACAATTTTTTCCTTCCACACTGTTGTGTTTACCACCTTTACCCAATCTTCAGGTGTGGGGGGCCTCATTGATTGCCAGTTTTGCACAATTAATTCTCTCGCTTGAAATAGGCACCTTAATATTAGCGCTATGGTGCTTGCAGACTCTCCAGCTTCCTCCATATATCCCAGCACACATACTCCATCTACTAAATCCAGCGTGGTCCCAAAGATTCTATTCATGATATCGAGCATCTCTGCCCAATACCTAAACAGTTTTGGGCATTTCCACACCATGTGTATAAGATCCCCTGTCTCTTGGCACCTTGGGCACTTGGCGTCTGGTCTATGGCCAAACAGGAACAACCTTTTGGGGGTGTAATAGGCTATATGTACCAAGAACAAGTGCAACGTTTTCTGCAAAGGGGAGACTGACACCAAGGGACCCAGTTCTAATATCCTCCTCCACTGTTCTGTTGTTATTACCCCCAAATCCTCTTCCCATTTTCCCTTATTTTTAGCAGACCTTCCCCCGGCAATAATTTTACTGCATATCTGCTCGTATAAGTCTGAGATAAGTCTTTTAGATATTCCTGACCTAATTAACCTTTGAAAAAGAGGGGCTCTACTTCATTCTACTGCTTGTGTTTTAAACTGAACATGCAAAGAATGTCTAATTTGAAGGTATCTATAAAATGAATGGTTTTGTATACCGTACTCACTTCTTAATCCTGCAAACGTTTTCAATGTACTCCCCTTGTATATAGTTGGGCCAGAAGACCTATACCCTGCTCTTCCCATTAGTTGATCTTTCCCATGGGGACTAGTTGCAGGTGTTTATTGTTCCAAAGGGGGGCATATTCTGTTATTCGGGGGAGGGGGGGGGGAGAATCCGCTTCCAATGCTTCTATTACAGTGTTATGTGGAGCTCCCTGTAGCATCATTCTATCACTGGCATCCCCCCCCCCCCCGGTATAATACATCCCCCCAGATGCTTCAACTGAGAAGCTAAAAAATAACTAAGCGGGTGTGGAACAGCCATTCCTCCCTCATTTGTTGGTAACTGTAGTGTTTGCAAACTAATCCTGGCCTGGCCCTTCTTTCAGATTAATTCCCTAAAAAGGGATTCTATTTTCCTAAACCATTCCTTTCCTATCCAAACTGGGGAGTTATGCAGCATATACAATAATTGCGGCATCCAGATAATTTTGATCAAATTCCTTCGTCCCGCCACAGACAGGGGGAGACGGCTTCAGATTTCACTTTTGTGCTTAAATTTGAGCAAGAGTGGGACTAAGTTGTTACTAATTTATTTAGGTCTCTCGTTAATCATATCCCTAGGTACTTTATCCTCTCCACCACTTTTAATTGAGGGATTCCAAGCGGCATAGAGTTTCTTAATGAGTCTACCAGCAAAAGGGCTGATTTTTCCCATTTTTTATTACCAGGCCCGAAAACAGTCTAAATTTCTCAACTATATTAATTGCTGCAGTTAAAGATGACCTAGTGTCGCCAAGAAAAAACAGGACATCATCTGCATATAATGCAATCTTATCTTCCCCCGACTTCCTCTTGAACCCCTGCACCCCCAGTCGCTGATCTAATCGCCATTGCTAATGGCTCCATCGCGAGAGCAAAGAGCAAGGGCGATAAGGGGCATCCCTGTCTTGTCCCTCTCTCAAGCTGAATCGACTAGAATATACATTATTAATTTTTATCTTGGCACATGGAGCATTATAGAGTGTTTTTACCCATCCAACAAAGGTGGGACCAAACCGTCCCGCCACAGATAGTCCCATTCCAGGCTATCGAAAGCCTTTCCAGCATCCAAGGATAAGACAGCCCTTGAGCCCATATTCTCTATCGAGGTCTGCAGGTTCAAGTACACCTTCCTAATGTTAATGCTGGTAGAGCTGTTTGGGATAAATCCAGATTGATCTGGGTGTATAAGATTTTGAATACATTTATTCACCCTGGCTGCCAACACCCTTGCCAATATTTTAACATCAGAGCATAATAATATCGGCCTATAAGAAGATGTGTCCAGCTGATCTTTCCCTTAGGAGCTCGGCGCTATTAAGTACATGTTTCACCATCCTCCAGCCATCTATTCCATAAATTGGAGTATTTGTGTGAGCATCCCCTGTGGGTATATACAATTTTTTTTAAAGGACAGGTTATCATTGACACCTTTCTTCCATATCTGGACCGCGGGGAGTACCGCCTGCATCCAAAGCCTGGCCACTACTTTGCGTGCCAAAAAGAGAGTTTCATATATAAATATAGCTTGATATTTGTCAACTTCCGCATCAGGCAATAACCCCAACAGACACAACTTAGGGTCAAGGACCACAGGGGATCCCATATTATCATGTAGGAAGCAAACTACCTGTATCCAATCAGCTTGTATATTGGGGCAGCTCCATATCAAGTGGTAGAACGTGCCAGGGGCAGCTAAACATATAGGACATGATGGGCTTGATGCGTGTTGGAACTTGGCCATTCTCAATGGCGTTAGGTACACTTTGTTTATGATATACAGTTGCGTTGGCCTATCTGATATTTTAGGGGACGCGGTCTTAACTCCCTCAAGTATTTCATCCCAATCGGTATCATTAATAGGGCCTATATCTTGTTCCCATGCATTTTTAGCTGCTGGGGTGACTGCTATTGTCCTCTGAAGCCTAAGAGTGGAATAAAGATTCAATATAAGTTTAGAGGGGTCCTCACCCATAACTATATTTAATACCGGAGGGGGATCCACGAAGCTGTAGGTATTTAAATATTAAGTGATTTGGGAGCATGAATTCTTCTTTAAGGGTTTGAAACGATTTAAGCCCGGAGGTCGATAGTACTTGATGAAGCTATATTAGCCCATGTAAGGCCCAGACTGTCGAGTCCGTTATGGAGGCTAATTCGGGCATATGGCTTGTAAGCCATAGTGGAGTGTGAGAGTGTATCTGTACCATATTTATTTTTTTCAGAATAATGGTTCTATATTCAGGGGAGTGTAATCTCCAAGATTCCTGGTGACCTCCACTCCCAAGTATTTAATCTGTGACACTCTGGATAGAGGCAGCGCAGGTACCACAGAGGGAGGGGGAAAAATGTATATTGGGAGGATTTGTCCCAGTTTATACGCAGTCCTGAAAAACTTCCCATCTGTTCAATAATTCTCAACGCAGCCTGAAGCAATGGTCCCTGGTCTCCTAGATAGAGTACGGTGTCATCTGCATATAGGCCTATTTTTTCTAATGTGGGGCCCTGTCGTAAGCCTACGATATCAGGGTCTGCCCTAATAGCAATTGATAACGGTTCAGCTGGAGAGAGAGGGGACAGCCCTGACATGTGCCCCTTTCAAGTGGGAATTGATCTGACAGATAACTATTCACAAATATTCTTGCTTTGGGTGTCTGATAGAGGAGCTGTACCCATTTTATAAAATGTGGACCGAAACCATAGCTATGAAGGCACTCCCAGAGATATAGCCATTCTACCGAGTCGAAGGCTTTGGCCGTATCTAATGCCACCACCACCCTGGTGCCAGGATTATCATGTTGAGCCTGAATGTTCATATATAGTTGTCTAATGTTCATAGCAGTGTTTTTCCCTGGCATAAAGCCGGTTTGATCCGGGTGAATTAAGGAGAGTATAACCGAATTTAGCCGGGAGGCAGGTATTTTAGCTAGGATTTTAATATCCACTGGCAGTAGCGAGATAGGGTGGTATGATCCAGGGTAGTGGGGATCCTTGCCTGGTTTGGAAAGTATAATAATTTGGGCTTCCTGCATAGATGAAGGGAGTGTGTCTAATTCAAATATAGATCGATATAAGGTCTTCAGCTTGAGGATAAGTATATCAGAGTAGGTTGCGTAAAATTCTAATGGCAGTCCATCCAATCCTGGTGCTTTAGATTTAGCCAGTTTCGAAATTGCCTCGGTAACCTTTGGCTTTCCTGCAGTTTGCAATAGACTTCTATTATATTCTGCAGGTTTGGTGCACTTTCAGAAAGCTCCCCAAACTCACAGGTAATAATAAAAGTCTATGGCTCAGTGCATATAACCCACAGGCAAGTTGCTCTGCACCTGCGGATCAGTTTGAAAGCAGCCCAGTAACCACTGCAGAAAAGATATGCCCATATGTACACTGTGATTTTAGTAATAAACTGACCTTTAATAACAGTATTCTTTCTATTCTATCCCAGAGCAGGAGGTCGTGGGCAACATCAGAGGGTTCCGCGGGCCACGTGTGGCCCCTGAGCCACTGGTTGGGCACCCCTGTACTATGGTATGCTCAGCCCACCCAGGGGCGTTTCAAAGTAGCTTGCAAGTGACCTGTAACATGTGTTTCTACTAAAATGATGACATCTGCTTTCTGTGCTTTTAAGAACACTAGGGCTGCGGTGTGTTTAATTTTATCCTGCACTCCCCATATGTTGCAAGTCAGAAACGTAATTGTAGTCATGGGGCTTGTGGGTAAATGCTGTATGTATAGACCAGCAGAGCATCACCAACACAACTTAAAGAGTTTAACACATATATAGCCAAATAGAACATAGCCCTGTGTGTGCGTCCCCCTGTGTGTGCTCTCCCTCCAGTGTCCCCCTGTGTGTGCTCTCTCTCCAGTGTCCCCCTGTGTGTGCGCGTGTGTCCCCCTGTGTGTGCTCTCCCTCCAGTGTCCCCCTGTGTGTGCGTGTGTCCCCCTGTGTATGTGTGCTCTCCCTCCAGTGTCCCCCTGTGTGTGCGTGTGTCCCCCTGTGTGTGTGCTCTCCCTCCAGTGTCCCCCTGTGTGTGCCCCCCTGTGTGTCTGCTCTACCTCCAGTGTCCCCCTGCGTGTGTGCTCTCCCTCCAGTGTCCCCCGTGTTTGTGTGTGTCCCCCTATGTGTGTGCTCTCCCTCCAGTGTCCCCCTGTGTGTGCGTGTCCCCCCCTGTGTGTGTGCTCTCCTTCCAGTGTCCCTCTGTGTGTGCTCTCCCAGCAGTGTCCCCCTGTGTGTGTGCTCTCCCAGCAGTGTCCCCTTGTGTGTGTGCTCTCCCAGCAGTGTCCCCCTGTGTGTGTGCTCTCCCTCCAGTGTCCCCCTGTGTGTGTGTGTCCCCCCCTGTGTGTGTGCTCTCCCTCCAGTGTCCCTCTGTGTGTGCTCTCCCAGCAGTGTCCCCCTGTGTGTGTGCTCTCCCAGCAGTGTCCCCTTGTGTGTGTGCTCTCCCAGCAGTGTCCCCCTGTGTGTGTGCTCTCCCTCCAGTGTCCCCCTGTGTGTGCGTGTCCCCCCCTGTGTGTGTGCTCTCCCTCCAGTGTCCCCCTGTGTGTGCTCTCCCTCCAGTGTCCCCCTGTGTGTGTGCTCTCCCTCCAGTGTCCCCCTGATTGTGTGCTCTCCCTCCAGTGTCCCCCTGTGTGTGTGCTCTCCCTCCAGTGTCCCCCTGGGTGTGTGCTCTCACTCCAGTGTCCACCTGTGTGTGCCCCCCTATGTGTGTGCTCTCCCTCCAGTGTCCCCCTGTGTGTGCGTGTGTTTGCGTGTCCCCCCCTGTGTGTGTGCTCTCCCTCCAGTGTCCCCCTGTGTGTGTGCTCTCCCTCCAGTGTCCGTGTGTGTGTGCTCTCCCTCCAGTGTCCCCCTGTGTGTGTGTGCATTCTCCCTCCAGTGTCCCCCTGTGTGTGTGTGTGTGCGCGCATTCTTCCTCCAGTGTCCCTGTGTGTGTGCGTTCTCCCTTCAGTGTCCCCGTGTGTGTAATCTCCCTCCAGTGTCCCCCTGTTTGTGCGCTCCCCCCCTACAGTGTCCCCCATTGTGCTCTCCCCCCCTACAGTGTCCCCCATGGCGCTCTCCCCCCTACAGTGTCCCCCATTGTGCTCCCCCCCCAGTGTCCACCTGTGTGCTTTCTCCCCCCCCCCCCGTTACACACACACAGTGTCCCCATGTTTGCTCTCCCTGTGCAGGTGTGGATTGAGTGTGGGGACCAAGGGGGCCCCATGATCTTCTATTGCCCGGGGGCCCCATGAGTTGTCAGTCTATTGCCCCTGGTGCCCATCATTAACCAGTATTCGAACAGTCATCCAGCAGATCAAACTGGCTGAGGTACATCTCTTGAAGCAGTCTTTTCAATAAGGACTGTATGAAAAAACAGTGTTATTAGTGAGGGGGGCGATTTCTCACTGTGTAGCGCATGGTAAGGCCGCAGATGGAATCCTATTCTCTCTGGAACTCCGTCTGTGTGAGTTTCTTGCTGATAGGAGAACAATTGGTAATTGGGTATATTCGTCAGGGCAGTCGGCATTAGGTCAGCCAAAAAGAGTACCAGGTTTTCTATGCAGGGACAAGGATGAACATGTACCAATAACATGGTCCTGGATCAGCAGCATGAGGCTTGGTTATAATGTAACAGAGTCTCACCCCCCCTCGTATGGTGCATTGTTTATGTCCCCGATCCCTTGCAGAATCCCGGGCATTTAAGATTCAAAGGGCAGGGTAAGTGGAGGGGGGAGAGGGAAAGGATAAAGGCCTTTAGGCCTAGTAGGAATTCAATGTAGCTGTACTCACAGTGATGTCCGGTCGAACATGCTATTAAGTCGGGCATCCCCGTTGGTCAAGCCATGTCGCAGCCACAGCCGGGTCTTCAAAAAACTGTAGTCTGCCATCTTCTTCCACTCTGAGTCTGGCGGGAAACAGCATGGAATATTTAAGGTGCAGTACCCGCAGTCGCCTTTTAACATCTTGGAACTGGGATCTTTTCCGCTTTACTTTGTTAGAAAAGTCGGGGAACACTGCTACGTGTCTATTGCCCATCGGGATATTTCCTTGTTCCCTGGTCAGTCTCAGGTTTTTATCTCTATCCTTAAAATTGAGGAACTTGGGTTGTTTGCTTCTGTTCTCTCCGGGAGCCCAATGAACCAGAGTTTACATCGTCTCAGTTGATTCTCCATGTCATCCTGATGTGCGTGTAGTTGGTGTATTTTTCTCTGCATATCCTCTGTGGTATGGCGCAGAGGATGCAGAATGTCTTCTGCAGTGCCGATGGTGTCTCTGCCTCTGTGACCCTGTCCTTAACTTTAGACAGATCTTGGCAAAGGAGAGATATATCTATTTTCACCTCATCTATTTTTGCGGTGAGTGTCCTCTGGAGAGTTGCTATTGCATCCAATACCTTAGCGGTGTCAGCATGATGTTGCTCCGTGGCTAGGCATGTCAGCGCTATCTTTGGCCTGTTGGTCTATCTCCTGATGGTGAAATTTCTCTAACTTATCCGTCGCATCAGTAGTTCTTTTAGGTGGAGACACACTCCCGGCTTGTTCCAGGGTTCGATATAGGTCACACAGGTAAGTATATAAGCTGGTTTGCGTGCAGGATATTAGATAGGATAGATGGCAAGAGGAGCTCACTATCCACGTCCTACTCCATCACTCTCCAGGCCAAGCCACGATCTTTCCCATCCTTCTGCAATACTATTATTGTAGCTTCCGTCATTGAGGGCAGCCTCCCCCCTACTGCTGCCCCACCCAATGTCTTTAGCAACTCTGGGAGCAGCATCTCTCCATACCACCTGTAAATCTCTATTGGAAGTCCATCTGGCCCAGGAGACTTTTGGCTAGCAGCTCCTCTAGGGTTATAGGGGCCTCCATTTTACCTCTGTTCCTCTCTGAAAGAGCCGGTACCTCTATTCTCCTGAAAAAATTATCCATTTCTCCAGTCTCCTCCTCCCGTTTTGATTTATACAGATTTGCATAGTATTGTTTAAATGTATCTATGATCACAGGTGTCTGGCATCCTAACCGCAGTGATTGCTGATGGGGAGGTATTGGTTTTAACCAAAAAAGTAAAGGAATCTGCGCTTGGAAAAAATGACGTGACTAGAGCAGCTGGACACTATAGCTCAAGATACCGAACTAAACAAAAAATAGGACCAAAAAGTGCAGCGCTCGAAATTAATAAATGTATAACTATATCTAGGATAGTGAAAGTGTACAGTGACAAACTAAGTTGGGACACCTGGAATTAATCAAATATAACAAATAAATGTGATAGATTAATGCATGTGCATATAATGATAATATGCACATAAAAAAGCATGAGCATGCAATGACATGAGTGAACAATTAGTAATGCATAAAAAATCGCATAAGATTAGTGCATAAAAATCTAAATCCAAAACAGCAAATAATGTGATAAATAAATGTGATAAATTAATGCATGTGCATATAGTGATAATATGCACATAAAAAAGCATGAGCATGCAATGACATGAGTGAACAAAAAATCGCATAAAATTAGTGCATAAAAATCAAAGTCCAAAACAGCAAATAGTGTTGGATAATCTCCCAAGATCAACTTATAAACGTGATAAAGATGCATAAAGTTGACCACGCAGTTCCCTTCAAGAAATCATAAAGTGTGAATGGAGGCTTACCAGATTCCTGGTCTTTAGTGCATGTATCCCATCAATCAGAATCCTCCAGGTGCAGGTGTCTCCCCTCGCAGCGGTGAAGCTTCCAGATTCCTTGTCTATTGAAGCATGTGTCAAATTCACCAGGTGCCGGTATTTTTCCTCACATCAATCAGATCCCAGAGGGGCACCAAAAAAATACAAAAAGACCTCCAAATCGTGTTGTACCGTAAAAACAAATGGCTCCTTTATTGGGCTCAATCAAGCAATGGATACAATGTACAGCATAGGTAAAAAAAACAGGCTAGCAAGCTACTAGTCTGATGCAGCAAAACTAGCTACGTTGTAGCAGAGAAAGATAAAAAACTCCTGGCCTCGGAGTTAGAAAGCGATCGCACATGCGCAGGACGTGTGGGCGTGGTTACCCGACGATACCCGACGATTGTTTCGTCACAACGTGACGTCATCAGGGGTAATACAGTTGTGACGAAACGATCGTCGGGTAACCACGTCCTGCGCATGTGCGATCGCTTTCTAACTCCGAGGCCAGGAGTTTTTTTATCTTTCTCTGCTACAACGTAGCTAGTTTTGCTTCAAGAGACTAGTAGCTTGCTATTTTGCTTTTTTTTACCTATGCTGTACATTGTATCCACTGCTTGATTGAGCCCAATAAAGGAGCCATTTGTTTTTACGGTACAACACGATTTGGAGGTCTTTTTGTATTTTTTTGGTGCCCCTCTGGGATCTGATTGATGTGAGGAAAAATACCGGCACCTGGTGAATTTGACACATGCTTCAATAGACAAGGAATCTGGAAGCTTCACCGCTGCGAGGGGAGACACCTGCACCTGGAGGATCCTGATTGATGGGATACATGCACTAAAGACCAGGAATCTGGTAAGCCTCCATTCACACTTTATGATTTCTTGAAGGGAACTGCGTGGTCAACTTTATGCATCTTTATCACGTTTATAAGTTGATCTTGGGAGATTATCCAACACTATTTGCTGTTTTGGACTTTGATTTTTATGCACTAATTTTATGCGATTTTTTGTTCACTCATGTCATTGCATGCTCATGCTTTTTTATGTGCATATTATCACTATATGCACATGCATTAATTTATCACATTTATTTATCACATTATTTGCTGTTTTGGATTTTGATTTTTATGCACTAATCTTATGCAAATTTTTATGCATTACTAATTGTTCACTCATGTCATTGCATGCTCATGCTTTTTTATGTGCATATTATCATTATATGCACATGCATTAATCTATCACATTTATTTGTTATATTTGATTAATTTCAGGTGTCCCAACTTAGTTTGTCACTGTACACTTTCACTATCCTAGATATAGTTATATATTTATTAATTTCGAGCGCTGCACTTTTTGGTCCTATTGGTTTTAATCCAACATATGACCCACACTCTCCACCTTGCCAAAAGCACATTGTTTCTGGAAGATACGCTTATTCTCCACCTTCCTTGTGACAGCTATTTTATACTCCTGTTTATTAAGCCCCCTCTTTTGTTTCACTGGGGTTGGGTCTTCCACATATTGTTTTTCTGTTGCTAACACTTCTTTCCTGATGCTCTTCTCCCATTCCCTGGACCTCCTCTTAATCCTTGCAACCTGCTGGATTAACAATCCCCTAAGAAAGGCCTTCAGGGCGTCCAACCCTCCCCCCCCCCGACGATGTACGGGGGGAGTACAAATTCTTTCAATTTTAATATTACCTCGGCCGGCTCCCCCATTAATTCCAGCCAAAATGTGCCGACACCCCCAAGGTCGGTAACAGAGACAAACTAAAGCACATGGCAAGCAGGAAACCAAACACACGTTTATCAGCAGGGCTGGCCTACAGTGCACAGGTTAATATAGAGTTCTCTGATAGGAGCTGGGGTGGAGCCATGCTTGGAGGAGAGATTATAAAAGCAGTCAGGTGAGAGCGTCTGGTCTCTAGAGATGAACACATGGTGAGAGGTAAGCTGACAAACTCTATTGCATAACCATGACAGTACCGCCCCTCTTACGAGGCCTCGCCCTTCCCCGCCTGGGACCAGGTTTAGAAGGGGAACTTCAAATGAAACTTCCTCAACAGACGAGGTGCAAAGACCTCAGAAGCCATGATCCACGACCTCTCCTCAGGACCAAACCCTTTCCAATGCACGAGGTACTGGAGAATGCCTCTACAGAGTTGGGAATCCAAAATCTGGCTAACCTCGTACTCCTGATTATCCTCAGAGACCGGCGCTGCGGTAGAGAGAGGACAAGAGAACTTATTAAGGGCTAAAGGCTTCAGAAGGGCAACATGGAAGGAGTTTGAGATTGAGGCTTTTGGGAATCTGAAGCTTGAAACAAACCGGATTCAGTTTAGAAGTTATGGTGTACAGACCAATGAATCTTGGGGCAAATTTGAGAGAAGGAACCCGGAGCCTGATGTTCCTTGCTGTAGAAAAGGCGGCTTACGCCTGCGAATTTGTTGGAGCTTTCTGGAATCATGAACGTCAACCCACATGGAATTGAATGATTCAGTGATTCAGTAGCCAAAACTGGAATGTCAGAATAACAAGTCATAGGAAGAGAGAGTTGAGGATGTCTTCCATAAACAGTGACAAAGGGTGTTTTCTGAGAACTGACGTGGACATGATTATTGTGGGAGAACTCAGCCCACGGTAATAGTGATGCCCAATCATCATGATGGGCCGAGACTGAGGTACGGAGAAAGACCTCCAACTCCTGATTTACCCTCTTAGTCTGACCATTGGATTTGGGATGGTAAGAAGAGGTAAAATCCAAGGTAATGTTGAGGGATTTGCAAATGGCTCTCCAAAAACAAAAAGTAAACTGAACACCCCTGTCCAAAACGACATAGGAAGGAACACCATGAAGGTGGAAAATCTCTCGTACAAAAATGGGAACCAAGGCAGGGGCAGAAGGGAAACCAGAAAGAGGAACAAAATGAGCCATCTTTGAGAACCAATCGATTACCACCCAAATGACCGTATTATTCTCCAACAGTGGAAGATCGGTGATAAAATCCATAACAATGTGAGACCAGGGCTCCTTAGGAATGGAGAAGGGCATCAGAAGACCAACAGGGGCTTGTGTGGAGGATTTAGACTGACGCAGACATGACAAGCCTTAACGTAATCTTTAACATGCGAGCGGAGATTAGGTCACCAGTAGTGACGACTGATGAGCAGGAAGGATCAGAGGAACCAAGCATGACCTGCCACCTTGGAATCATGTCCCCAACAAAGGATCTTGGCTCTTAGCTCAGTGGGAACAAAGGTCTTGCCAGGAGGAATTTTTGATTCCAGGGTGGTAGAATGGGCAACAATGCATGAGGTCGGAATGATCGGCTCAGGATCAGGGGTGGACTCCTCGTCCAAAGTGTCAAATGACCTAGAGAGCGCATCAGCCCGACCGTTGCTGGAACCAGGTTTGTACGTATTTGTGAATTTAAAACGGGAAATGAAGAGACTCCACCTGGCCTGTCTGGGGTTCAGACGTTTAGCATTCTGTAGGTATTGTAGATTCTTGTGATCGGTAAAGATCGTTATGGAGTGAGGGGAACCCTCCAAGAGATGACGCCACTCCTCCAACGCCAATTTAATTGTGAGAAGTTCCCGATCACCAATGGCATAATTTCTCCAGCGGCTAGTGCCCTTTTAGAATTTTTTTTGGAGAAGAACGCACATGGTTGATGTCTCTTCTCAAAGAACTGAAGCATAGCTCCCACCCCCATCAAAGAAGCGTCTATTTCAATAAAAAATGGGTCCCCAGGATTTGGTCTCCTCAAGAGAGGTCCAGAAACAAAGGCCTGTTTCAGATCGTGAAACGTAGAGACAGCCTCGGGAGGCCAGTCTTTGGCATTCGCACCCTTCTTGGTCAAAGCAATACTAGGCACGGCAATGGAAGAGTAATTCCTTATGAACTGCCTATAATAATTTGTGAAGCCAAGAAAGCGCTATGTGGCCTTGAGGCTAGCAGGAAGGGGCCAGTTGGTAATGGCCGAGACCTTTCTGGGATCCATACGAAGACCCAAACTAGAAACAAAACATCCCAGAAACAGGAACTTAGAATATTCAAAGCAACATTTCTCCAGCTTGGCTTAAAGATTATTCTCTCTAAGGCGCTGAAGTACGGTGCGGGCATGGTTTCTGTGAGCAAGCAGATTTTTGGAAAAGATGAGAATGTCATCCAGATAGATGACAACAAACTGGTACAGTAGATCCCTAAAGATTTCATTGACAAAGTTCTGAAAACACAGCTGGAGCATTACACAAACCAAAAGGCATAACCAGGTATTCGTAATGCCCGTCCCTAGTGTCAAACGCAGTCTTCCATTCATCCCCTTCCCGTATTCAAATGAGATTGTATGCACCTCTGAGATCCAACTTGGTGAAAATGGAAGCCCCCTTCAACCTGTCGAATAGCTCAGATATTAGCGGTAAGGGGTATCTTTTTAAACCTCAATAGTCGATGCAGGGTCTCAGGGTACTATCCCTTTTGGCAACGAAAAAGAAACCTGCTCCTACAGGCGATGAGGATTTCCGGATTAAACCTCTCTTTAGATTCTCGGCGACATACTCAGACATGGCCTGGGTCTCTGGAATGGACAGAGGGTAGGTACGACCCCTGGGCAGAGTTGCTCCAGGGACAAGGTCAATAGCACAGTCAAAAGACCTGTGGGGAGAAAGCACCTCAGCAGACTTCTTACAGAACACATCCCAGTAATCGCTGTATGCCGCGGGAAGATCAGAAGATACAGATGTGGTAGCAATGGGAAGTTTCTCCTTGGGGGCCACCTTGAGAAGACAGGACGAGAAACACGAAGGACCCCAAGCCAGGATCTGCCCAGAGACCCAGTCCACATGTGGAGAGTGGAGCTGTAGCCAAGGAAGGCCCAATACAATGGGGGTAGAGGCCTTGGGTAGAATGAGGAAGTAAATCCTCTCCTGGTGGAGTATCCTTACCAACAGCCTAATAGGTAGCATCTGGAAGCGGATAGGGCCCCCTGGGAGCACAGTGCCATCAATTGCCGAGACTACCAGTGGTGTAGTGAGGGGAGAAAGGTTAACCTTCATAGAAGAAGCAGTTCTCCAGTCCATAAAATTGCCAGCAGCCCCAGAGTCCAGATATGCTAGGACCGATTGGGGAGAAGTGCCTACATGAAGGAACACCGGAAGAAAAAGACGAGAGGGTGATGTTTCTGGATCCAATACTCCACCCTCTAAATGTATAAGACCCAAGCGTTTCCCGGACGAAGCGAGCAGGGGTCACGAAAATTACCCTTGCCCCCACAATAAAGACACAAGCCCTTTCTGGGCTGCGCCTAGCACGTTCTTCGGAGGTTAGTCTGGTCCGGCCCAGCTGCATAGGTTCCTCAGCAGGGAAAGGATGCTCCACAAGGCGACGGGGGAAGAGCTCAGGCTGACTAGGGCCCAGGGAGTGCTGGCATATTTTTTCTAGGGACCTCTCCTGGAAACTAATGGCAATCTGATTGCACAAGGAAATTACATCGTCCAGACTGGCGGGGATGGCTCTTCCTGATCCCACTCGGTCAGAGAGGCCATGTAAAAAGGTTTTGACCAAGGCCTCATTGTTCCAGCTCAATTCAGCTGTGAGGATATGGAACTGAAGCGCATTTTGTCCCACTGAACAAGATTCTTGGCGAAGGCGTAAAAGGGCACTAGCTGCTGAAGAAACCCGAGCTGGCTCCTCGAAGATGTTACGAAAGAGCTTCAAGAAGTCGCACAGGCTGGAAACCCTGGATCATTGTTCTCCCACAGGGGGGCAGCCCAGGCTAAAGCTTCACCGGAGAGGCGGGAAATGATATAAATGACAAACAAAACTTAATAATTTGCGCCAAAGGAATGGTCTACAAATAAAACGCTTAAAACACAATAAGCTGAATAAAAAATCGCATAGAACACACACAACCGCTGCTGCTGCCTGAAAAGGTTACATAAACCTTGAAAATGAGTAGAATATACAGTGCCTTGCGAAAGTATTCGCCCCCCTTGAACTTTTCAACCTTTTGCCACATTTCAGGCTTCAAACATAAAGATATAAAATTTTAATTTTTTGTGAAGAATCACCAACAAGTGGGACACAATTGTGAAGTAGAACGAAATCTATTGGATTGTTGAAACTTTTTTAACTAATAAAAAAATTAAAAGTGATTATTTGGCCCCCTTGCGTTAATACTTTGTAGAGCCACCTTTTGCTGCGATTACAGCTGCAAGTCGCTTGGGGTATGTCTCTATCAGTTTTGCACATCGAGAGGCTGAAATTCTTGCCCATTCTTCCTTGAAAAACAGCTCGAGCTCAGTGAGGTTGGATGGAGAGCGTTTGTGAACAGCAGTTTTCAGCTCTTTCCACAGATTCTCGATTGGATTCAGGTCTGGACTTTGACTTGGCCATTCTAACACCTGGATACGTTTATTTGTGAACCATTCCTTTGTAGATTTTGCTGTATGTTTGGGATCATTGTCTTGTTGGAAGATAAATCTCCGTCCCACTTTCAGGTCTTTTGCAGACTCCAACAGGTTTTCCTCCAGAATGGTCCTGTATTTGGCTGCATCCATCTTCCCCTCAATTTTAACCATCTTCCCTGTCCCTGCTGAAGAAAAGCAGGCCCAAACCATGATGCTGCCACCACCATGTTTGACAGTGGGGATGGTGTGTTGAGGGTGATGAGCTGTGTTGCTTTTACGCCAAACATATCGTTTTGCATTGTGGCCAAAAAGTTTGATTTTGGTTTCATCGGACCAGAGCACCTTCTTCCACATGTTTGGTGTGTCTCGAAGGTGGCTTGTGGCAAACTTTAGACGAGACGTTATATGGATATCTTTGAGAAATGGCTTTCTTCTTGCCACTCTTCCATAAAGGCCAGATTTGTGCAGTGTACGGCTGATTGTTGTCCTATGGACAGACTCTCCCACCTCAGCTGTAGTTCTCTGCAGTTCATCCAGAGTGATCATGGGCCTCTTGGCTGCATCTCTGATCAGTCTTCTCCTTGTCTGAGCTGAAAGTTTAGAGGGACAGCCAGGTCTTGGTAGATTTGCAGTGGTCTGATACTCCTTCCATTTCAAAATGATCGCTTGCACAGTGCTCCTTGGGATGTTTAAAGCTTGGGAAATCTTTTTGTATCCAAATCCGGCTTTAAACTTCTCCACAACAGTATTACGGACCTGCCTGGTGTGTTCCTTGGTCTTCATGACGCTCTCCGCTTTCAACAGAACCCTGAGACTATCACAGAGCAGGTGCATTTATACAGAGACTTGATTACACACAGGTGGATTCTATTTATCACCATCAGTCATTTAGGACAACATTGGATCATTCAGAGATCCTCGCTGAACTTCTGGAGTGAGTTTGCTGCACTGAAAGTAAAGGGGCCGAATAATTTTGCACGCACCACTTTTCAGTTTTTTATTTGCTAAAAAAGTTTGAAATATCCAATAGATTTCGTTCCACTTCACAATTCTGTCCCACTTGTTGGTGATTCTTCACAAAAAATAAAAATGTTATATCTTTATGTTTGAAGCCTGAAATGTGGCAAAAGGTTGAAAAGTTTAAGGGGGCCGAATACTTTCACAAGGCACTGTATAAGCTGCGCTAGCGGATATATATCACCACTGTGAAATAATTATATAAAGATCATATGTGATAATGCACAACAATTGTGAAGGTTGCACAGCAATGGCTACCATAAAAGAGAAATAATATTCAAAAAGCAATAATCAATACTGCATAATTAGTGATGAAAAAGCAAATATACAGACTAATAATATTTGGATGGTTTTGATAATAAGATTTGCAGGTTGTCATTAAACGATAGTCCCCTTTGAAACCCCACTCACCAGAGGAAAATGACCCACGGCTTTGCAGTCCTAGGGTCTTTAAAGCGTGTTGGTGGGGGGATGAATGATGTCAGGGATCCCAGTAATGTTCCAGATAAAACAGCAAAATCTCCAAATGAATAGATGCCGTGGAGGAAAAAACTGAAAAAATATCATGTGTGGTATCGCTGAGAATAAACCTGGAATACCCTGTGCTATAGTAACTCACTACAGGGAAGACAAGGATCACTGTGTTCTGGGTGCACGGGACTGGCGTGCGTTCCAACGGAACAGGAAGCAGCGTCACTGGCTCTCAAACCAGAAGTTACGTCAACGCGTTTCGCCCCTCCTCCAGGGCGTCATCAAGGACATCACTTCCGGCCATAAAGCAAGCCTTATAAATACAATGGACAGCTGGCGCCTCTCAGCTAACCAACCAATCAATAAAATACGTTCAATTGGACTAGGTCCGGTTTTGCTTCCAAATTACATCATTTCCTAATGTCAATTGCTCAATACAAACTTTAATGAAATGTGAACAAAATGACGGAACATGATAAAAGAATATAAAATATAAAACTTTTTAGGAATATATCCAAAAAACAGAATTAAAAATACAAAAATTAAATAAAAGCAATTGATAGGAATGTATGTTAGTATAAATGATAATAGAAAATAAAGATAAATAAATAAAAATATAAATAAAAAATAATAAAAATAAAATAAAATGAAATGAATATGCATCAAAATTGAAATAAAAAAATGAAAATAAAAATAAATAAAAATAAAAATAAAAATAAAAAATAAAAAATAAAAAAATAAAAATAAGAAATAATAATAAATAAAAATAAATAAAATAAAAATAATAATAATGAAAATATTAATAAAAATAAAAATAAAAATAAAAGTAAAAATAAAAATGAAATTATAAAAAAGACAAAAATGGAAATTACCAATTAGATAAAAAACTATTCAAATCAAGATCTATGTTGAGGCCATGTGGATGGAGAGTACCTAATCTATGGATCCACTGGGTTTCATTCCTGGATATCGCCTGTTTAAGGTTGGAGCCCCGCCAATGTTGCTCCACCCTGTCGATACCACAGAATCTCAAACCTCTGGGATCATGATTGTGGAAAAGTCTGAAGTGATTAGAAAGGCTATGATGTTTGAAGCCTTTTCTTATTCTATTCACATGTTCCCTCAGTCTGACACCTAATTGTCTAGTGGTCCTACCCACGTACTGGAGCCCACATGGACAGGCAAGGAGATAAGTAACGTGGGTAGTCGCACATGTGATGAATTTTTTAATTTTATAAATTTTACCTTGGGTAAGAGATGTGAATTGTGTCGTTTTTTTTCCTCACACTATGTTTAGAGGTGCGACAAACAATGCACCTTCCACAGCTGAAAAAGCCAGTTTGGTCAAGGAAGGTGCATGGTTTCTCTGGGGGATTAACGACATTATGCGCAAGCTGTAATCGCAAAGTGGGTGGTTTAGTATAAATGAATTTTGGTATATGTGGTAGGATCTTTACTTAAACTTTTGGAGGCCAATATCAATGCCATCAAGTCTAAATTAGGACCTTCTATCACTACCGGTGATTATAAGGAAAAAATGAAACAATTGCAGGATTTTATTGTCAAACTAGATAAAGATTTACAAAAGAAAAAAATGAAAAAATATGTCAGAGATATTAACGATTACAAGTCCAATAAAGTTTATAGATGGCAGGAGTTAGTTGAGGAACAGTCTAGCATCCTTGGGGATGATATATCGGAAACAGATGTTGGACCTGTTCCTCCAAAGACTCCTGTTCGTCATGTTCAATATGAAGGCCAATGGAGTAATCCAGCAAGGGTGGAACAATATGGTAGAGGGAGAGGTTCCATTCAATCACCAGCCCCCCAATATGTTGTTCCTGTTTCAAATAGATACGAACCTTTGAGACAGGATTATTCCCAACAACCCACTGGCCCATCCAACTATAGAGGACATGATCCCAGAGGGGGTTATGGAGGCCCTTCTTGGACCCCATATTATTATAACCAATACCCCCCCAGAGGTCGAGGTGGTTACCCCAATAACCAAAGAGGGGATTTTCAAAAAAGGGGGTATGGAGGTCCCCCCTGGAGAGCCAGAGGTGGTTCCAACCCCAGAGGTCGAGGGAGGGGCAATCAACCCCAAGACCAGAAAGAGGAGGAATGGAGGCCATGGTACTCCATGGCACCACCCCCCTTTTTCCAAGATGTAAGAAACGCAGAACCAGAGGATGTCGAGGGGGGAAACGGAAAAAGAAAGAGAGAAACTTAGCAGCTGGTATATTTAACCTTAGTGACGCCATCTTCTCAGATGACGAAAACAAAGTTCTCCAATTAGGACTTAAATTTGCAATTGATAGGGATTTTGATAAGTTTAATGTTTTTATTGATTTTCAGAAGTTTATAAGAAAGATTAACATTAAAAAATTTTTTGCTAGAAATAGTCCGACATTGAAAGAGATTAGTGAGGAATTCATCCACACTAATCTAAGGAATAATTCCATTTTCAATCCCAAGGTGTCGAATAATCATTTTGTTGAGGTCTTTAAATCATTAGTGGAACAAGATTTGAAACAACTCAATATCCGTCCAAGTAGAAAGAAAAAAGATATTGAAAAAGGTCTGTTATTACTAGAGATTTAGGTGAATATCTTGACCATTTTTTGCAGCCCCTGGTGCAGAAATGCCCAGCATATCTCAAGGACAGTAGGGACTTAATTGGTCTTATTGATCCCTTGGAAATTGATAATGACCATATCTTGGCCAGTGTAGATGTTAATTCTCTCTACACCAACATTAAGCAGAATCACGCATTGCAGGCAGTCAAGTGGGCTCTTGAGGACACTATAGTCAAGTCCAAACAGAAGGACTTTATTCTAGAGTCTCTGGAACTAGCAATGAGCCATAATTTTTTCTGGCATGAACGGAAATATTATAAGCAAAAAAGGGGAGTGGCGATGGGCGCCAAATACGCCCCTTCAGTCGCTAATCTCTTCATGAGTTGGTGGGAGTCACAGGCTATATATGGACAGGCCATACCTCATTTGAGGTTTTATAAGCGCTATATTGATGACATTTTTATCATATGGGCAGGATCAAAAGAAAGTTTTTGTCATTTTTTACAAATGATTGGCATTAATCCACTTGGAATCTCCTTCTCGGAGGTATCTAGTCAGGAATCGGTAAATTTTTTGGATCTAGTGATCTTTAAAGATCATGGTAGACTCTCCACTCGTACCTTTTTCAAAGAGGTCGATCGTAATGGATATATACCTCTAGGAAGTTGCCATCATCCTAGATGGCTCAGAGGAGTACCCAAAAGCCAATTATTAAAGATTTGCAGAAATTGTAAAAATATTAAGGACTATGAGATACAATAAGAAATTATCTGTAATAGGTTTAAAGAAAAAGGTTACAAGTCTGAGGAGTTACATAAAATCAGAGATGACATACGAAATCTAAGTAGAGAATCCCTTTTAAATAGTACCAAGAGGGTCAAGAAAGAATATGGGACCGCCTTCATGACTGGTTTCACCAGACAATATAAACAATTTGAGAAAATTGTGAAGGATCATTGGCCATTGCTACTCAAAGATCGGGAACTCGTAAAGATCCTACCACATATACCACAATTCATTTATACTAAACCACCCACTTTGCGATTACAGCTTGCGCATAATGTCGTTAATCCCCCAGAGAAACCATGCACCTTCCTTGACCAAACTGGCTTTTTCAGCTGTGGAAGGTGCATTGTTTGTCGTACCTCTAAACATAGGGTGAGAAAAACGACACAATTCACATCTCTTACCCAAGGTAAAATTTATAAAATTAAAAAATTCATCACATGTGCGACTACCCACGTTACTTATCTCCTTGCCTGTCCATGTGGGCTCCAGTACGTGGGTAGGACCACTAGACAATTAGGTGTCAGACTGAGGGAACATGTGAATAGAATAAGAAAAGGCTTCAAACATCATAGCCTTTCTAATCACTTCAGACTTTTCCACAATCGTGATCCCAGAGGTTTGAGATTCTGTGGTTTCGACAGGGTGGAGCAACATTGGCGGGGCTCCAACCTTAAACAGGCGATATCCAGGAATGAAACCCAGTGGATCCATAGATTAGGTACTCTCCATCCACATGGCTTCAACATAGATCTTGATTTGAATAGTTTTTTATCTAATTGGTCATTTCCATTTTTGTCTTTTTTATAATTTTCATTTTTACTTTTATTTTTTTATTTTTATTTTTATTAGTATTTTCATTATTATTATTTTTATTTTATTTATTTTTATTTTTATTTTATTTTTATTTATTATTATTTCTTATTTTTATTTATTTTTTTTTTTTTATTTTCATTTTTTTATTTCAATTTTGATGCATTTTCATTTCATTTTATTTTATTTTTATTATTTTTTATTTATATTTTCATTTATTTATCTTTATTTTCTATTATCATTTATACTAACATACATTCCTATCAATTGCTTTTAATTTAATTTTGGTATTTTTAATTCCGTTTTTTGGATATAGATTGTATTCCTAAAAAGTTTTATATTTTATATTCTTTTATCATGTTCCGTCATTTTGTTCACATTTCATTAAAGTTTGTATTGAGCAATTGACAACAGGAAATTATGTAATTTGGAAGCAAAACCGAACCTAGTCCAATTGAACGTATTTTATTGATTGGTTGGTTAGCTGAGAGGCGCCAGCTGTCCATTGTATTTATAAGGCTTGCTTTATGGCCGGAAGTGATGTCCTTGATGACGCCCTGGAGGAGGGGCGAAACGCGTCGACGTAACTTCCGGTTTGAGAGCCAGTGACGCTGCTTCCTGTTCCGTTGGAACGCACGCCAGTCCCGTGCACCCGGAACGCGCTGATCCTTGTCTTCCCTGTAGTGAGTTACTATAGCACAGGGTATTCCAGGTTTATTCTCAGCGATACCACACATGATATTTTTTCTGTTTTTTCCTCCACGGCATCTATTCATTTGGAGATTTTGCTGTTTTATCTGGAACATTACTGGGATCCGTGACATCATTCATCCCCCCACCAAAACGCTTTAAAGACCCTAGGACTGCAAAGCCGTGGGTCATTTTCCTCTGGTGAGTGGGGTTTCAAAGGGGACTATCGGGAAATGATATAGACTACCTTAGCCGGATCAGACAGAAAGTTTTGAGGCTGGAGCTCAAAATTAATGGTGCATTGGCTGAGGAAGCCCCTGCAGGCCTTGGAGTCCCCAGAGAAACAGGACGGAGCTGGCAGTAATAATGAATGCATGGCTGCAACTGGTGCAATAGGTGCAGCCGCTGATTGTACTCGAGGCTGCAGGTTCAGGGTTCCCAAGGAGGCCTGAAGCAGCTTGAAGCGGGGAAACCAGATCTTGAAGGAATCGCATACCCTGAGTCTGATTATATTCCTGGGTCTCGAGTCTGCGAACTATGCCCTGCAATGTATCGGCTGCAGGAAGCAGCACGTCAGCCGGGTCCATGGCTGTTCAAACTGTCAGGCCACCTGAGACCAGGTGACAGATGCACACCATTGGGATCAGGAGTGCACTGCAAGGTAGTGGACCCTACGGCTGACTGCTGCAGATGGGAGTCAGGGTGGTAAAGGAAGGCAGGGCCACTGGAACACCAACACGGATCCCACAGGGGTTAGAGCATATGATTCCCTAGGGAGTCTAAGAGCCAGCAGGTGTTCACCAGACCCTCAAGTGGTGAGGATGGACTGGGCTGTAACTGGCTCCAGGTCGCGACCCTGGGGTCCCCTAGCTCACGCCCACAGTAGGCAACAGGAGGATAGGGATAGTAAGGGAATAAGCCAAGGTCGGGGCGACAAGCAGACAAGGACAACAGAGTACACACCAAAGGTTCAGGGTCACAGGCAAACAGGGATAGTCAGGGACACGCCAAAAGGCCAGGGTCACGAGCAGACAGGAATAGTTGAGAACACGCCAAGGTCGGTAACAGAGACAAACGTAGAGCACACGGCAGGCAGGAAACAGGAAGCCAAACACACAATGTTGATCAGCAGGGCTGGCCTGCAGTGCACGGGTTAATATAGAGTTCTCTGATAGGAGCTGGGGTGGAGCCATGCTTAGGAGGAGAGTGAGACGTTTTGTTACTCCGCTTGAGTGCTTTTGTAATATACCACTTCCTCCCAGTCTGAATATAGATATCAGATATGCCAACCGCTCACAAGCACAAAACAAAACAAAACAAAACAATACTTGTTTAGTTGCTAAATATGGACTCTTATTAGAACCAAAATACAAGTCTTTATATACAGTTAAAGAGGAGGTTCCCCCCCTCCTACTCATATTACTCTAACAATTAACTAATCCCTTAAAGCAGCCAATGTGACTCCGTGCCATCCTTGGCATTGTTATGATTAATCAGGATTTCACTACAGGTCAGACTTGTTGTCACCGAGCATCACACAGTAAATTATAAGTATAAACACAGAACTCCTTCATACAATTTCAGGGTTAATTAGAACAAACAATGGGTGAAAGACCCTTAGAAGTTGTGGCAAGCCAGACTAGACTACTAGACTCATTTACATTATACAAGACAACATACAGGTGGCTGGAGTTGATAACATTAGCATCTAACAGTATGTGTCCCAATATAAAGGGCATATAAAAGGGTTCCCAGAGTGTGTGTCTTGGGGGACAAGGACCTGAATCTAAAGTAAAAACACCTCAAGGGTCCCCAGGTATACAGCTCACAAAGAGCACCGTTCCCCCCCAAATGCCAGGGCCCATAATCGGTAGGCAAGAGGCTAGCATTCAATCCCCTCCAAAAGCCTCTGTCCCGGATGAGTCTGTCCATTTCTCCCCCATCAAAAGATGACTAACAAGGTCCCAGACCTCCACCTGGTCTGGACATGCATTAGTCAGGCAGAATGAAGTCATAGTCTGTCCGCATGATCTCCTTTCTTGGCTGCAAGAAATAGTTGACACCAGTAGGTGTGGGGCAGATGTAATTTAATGTCTGTCCAGCTGCCAGCTCTTCAGCTGGGTGGTTTTTAACATTCCGGAGCTCAGTCTGCTGCTGGGCAGAGGGGCAGATCGCCCCAGCTTCCTGAAGCTGTAGAGACACTGTAGGTGCTAGGCAGAGGCCAGCGGCACTCTGCCCTGTTGCCAGTGATTCAGCTGGGAGAAGCAGCTTCACTACATCAGCTTGTCGCTGGAGAGAGGGGGCGATTCCGCCGGCTCCCTGGATCTTCACAGTTGTTGCCGGTGCTGGGCAGAGGTTGGTAGCACTCTGCCCTGTTGCCAGCACTTCTGCTGAGGACTCCACATCCAACGCTCTGGCTAACCGTTGGGGCAGGAGGCTGGATTCCTCCACTCCCCTGTGTAGCTGCCATTGGGGAGGTGAGCTGTTTGCTTCCTTTTCCGTTCCCTCATCTGGCTGCTGGGACAACATGTCTATGGTACTGTCTCCCAGGTGCACGGATCTTTGCTGGGGAGGAAAGACCGCTTCCTTCACCCTGGCCAACTGTTGGGGAGGGACGACGAACACCTCCTCTCCCTACTCCCCCTGTATCTGCTGCTGGGAAGTGATTGCCACCTTCTCACCCTGAGCCTCCGGAACTGCCACAGGTGTGGGGCAAAGGTCTTGGACCCTCTAACCTTACTAGAAGGCATAAATTGGGATTAAATCTTAGGAACAAATAACGCGGAGGAGAGATGGGTTTGCTTTAAGAGCATATTAAATAAGGGCATTAGCCAATGTATCCCATTGGGTAATACATTTAAAAGAGCGAACAAAAGTCCTGGATGGCTTAACTCCAATGTAACAATGCATATAAAAGCCAATGAGAAGGCCTTCAAAAAATACAAGGTTGAGGGATCATCATCAGCATTCGGACTTTATAAAGAATGCAACAAAAAATGTAATGGTGCAATAAGGAACAGCCAAGATAGAACATGTAGGACATAGTGGAGGAGAGCAAAAAAAAAATCCCAAGAATTTCTTTAAGTATGTAAACAGTAAAAAATGGAGGACAGACCATATTGGCCCCATAAAGAATGAGGAAGGACATCTGGTTACAAAGGATGGGGAGATGGCAAAGATATTGAATTTATTCTTCTCCTCAGTCTTCACAAGGGAATTGGAGGGGGGGTTCAGTAACCAAAACTGCAGTGTTTATCCTCATGACACATCACCAGGAAGCACCTCCATGGTTAACAGAGGACAGAATTAAAATTAGACTTGGGAAGTGGTGGTTTCCCCCTAAAAAAAAAAGGCTTAAAATTCCTAAAAAAATTAAATAAAAAAATAATTGGAATTTTCTTTTTTTTTTTACATACCTCTAAATGCCTGTTGCTAGGGGTCCCTCGTAGTATGCCTCCTGCGTAGCCTCGGCTGGTGACATCACTTCCCCTTGGCGCAGGAAGGGCTCCCCAGTCATCTGTGACCTGTCACGTGTCCCAGATGACTGTGCGGCCAATCACGGTGCACGGCGCTGCTCGCGCATGCGCAGTGGGTGCCTGGCTGTGAAGCCACAACCGGGTGCCCACAGTTGCAATGCCGGCGCCGCCGAGCGGATCGGGGGGCTAGCGGAGCTTTGACCCCCCTCCCGCATCGCTGGACCCTGGAACAGGTAAGTGTCCGATTATTATTATTATTATTATTAATTATTATTAAGTCAGCAGCTGCAGTATTTGTAGCTGCTGACTTTTTTTTTAAGGGATACACCTCTTTAACATTAATAAATCGCCGAGACCAGATGGCTTGCACCCGAGGGTACTTAGGGAACTCAGTCAAGTAATTGCCAGACCATTGTTCCTAATTTTTACTGACAGTCTACTGACTGGAATGGTACCATCTGATTGGAGAAAAGCCCATGTAGCACCAATATTTAAAAAGGGCCCAAAATACATCCCTGGGTATTACAGACCAGTTAACATCAATAGTATGTAAACTCTTGGAGGGGATGATAAGGGACTATATACAAGATTTTAGTAATGACAACGGTATCAATTGCAGAAATCAGCATGGATTCATGAAGAATCGTTCTTGCTAAACCAATCTACTAACCTTCTATGAGGAGCAGCTAGATAAAGGAAGGCCCATAGACGTTGTGTATCTGGATTTTGCAAAAGCATTTGACACAGTTCACCATAAACGTTTACTGTACAAAATAAGGTCCGTTGGCGTGGAACAATAGGGTGAGTACATGGATTGAAAACTGGCTACAAGGGCAAGTTTAGAGGGTGGTGATAAATGGGGAGTACTCGGAATGGTCAGGGGTGGGTAGTGGGGTCCCCCAGGGTTCTGTGCTGGGACCAATCATATTTAATTTGTTCATAAATGACCTGAAGGATGGGGTAAACAGTTCAATCTCTGTATTTGCGGACAATACTAAGCTAAGCAGGGCAATAACTTCTACGCAGGATGTGGAAACCTTGCAAAAAGATCTGAACAAATTAATGGGATGGGCAACTACATGGCAAATGAGGTTCAATGTAGAAAAATTTAATATAATGCATTTGGGTGGCAAAAATATGAATGCAATCTATACACTGGGGGGGGGGGGGGCTCTGGGGGAATCTAGGATGGAAAAGGATCTGGGGGTCCTAGTAGATGATAGGCTCAGTAATGGCATTCAATGCCAAGCTGCTGCTAACAAAGCAAACAGAATATTGGCATGCATTAAAAAGGGCTCCAGATATAAAATGATAATTCTCCCGCTGGTCCGGCCGCACCTTGAGTTTACTGTCCAGTTCTGGGCACCAGTCCTCAGGAAGGATGTACTGGAAATGGAGCGAGTACAAAGAAGGGCAACAAAGCTAATAAAAGGGTCTGGAGGATATTAGTTATGAGGACTGAACTTATTCTCTCTGGAGAAGAGACGCTTGAGAGGGGATATGATTTCAATATACAAATACCATACTGGTGACCCCACAATAGGGATAAAACTTTTTCACAAAAGGGGAGTTTAACAAGAGTTGTGGCCACTCATTAAAATTAGAAGAAAAGAGGTTTAACCTTAAACTACGTAGAGGTTTCTTTTACACATGTGGAAAAATGTCTGATCGGATTATGTTGTCGGAAAATCCGATCATGTGTGGGCTCTAGCGGACTTTTTCCGACGGAAAAAGTTTGAGAGCAGGGCCCAAAATTTTCCGACAAAATCCGATCAGACTTTTTCCAATCGTGTGTAGAGAATTCCGACGCACAAAGTGCCACGCATGCTCAGAATACATTTGGAGACGAAAGCTATTGGCTACTGGCCTCTTCGTAGTCCCGTCGTACGTCACCTCGTTTGGAACGATCAGATTTTCCGACAACTTTGTGCGACCGTGTGTATGCAAGAAAAGTTTTGGCCAAAATCCGTCGGAAAGAATCCGACGGATTTTGTGGTCAGAATGTCTGACCGTGTGTATGTGGCATAAGAGCGGCAAGGATGTGGAATTCCCTTCCACAGGCGGTGGTCTCAGCGGGGGGCATTGATAGTTTCAAGAAACTGTTAGATAAGCACCTGAACGACCACAACATACAGGGATATACAATGTAATACTGACATATAATCACACACATAGGTTGGACTTGATGGACTTGTGTCTTTTTTCAACCTCACCTACTATGTAATTATGTGACCAGCGCTTCAGCTGGGGAAGTTCCTTGCAACTCCACATATAATGCTGTTGGTGATGGGCAGAGCACAGTGAAGTTTGGCCCTAATACCAGCTCTTCTGCTGGAGGCTCATCAGGTTGTTCTTCCTCAGCAGAAAAGTCCATTAAATCCCCTGTCTCTGCAACTGGTGTCTGGGGATAGAGGTTCACCATCTCCTGTCCGTGGAACCCAGAAGATGCTATCGGTGCTGAGCAGAAGTTAGCAGAGCTCTGCCCTGTTGTCAGCACTTCAGCTTTGGGATGGCAATCTCCAGATTTTCCACTGCCGATTCTCTGGCATGCTGCTGGACAGGCACATTCCTCCCTCCAAGATCATCCCATGCAGAAACAGGATCATCAAGGTCAGTCAGCACTTGCTGCATCCGCCATAAGACCTCCGTGTCCATAGCTGCAGGGGCAGGTTGGCAAAGCCAACTGTTACTCTGTCACATTGCCGACTCTTCAGCCATGATTTCAGAGATGGCAACTGATATTTCCTGATAGTGCCAGGCAAAGGGAGCCCAGCCCTGGTGCTAAGCAGAGTCTAGCAGCTGTCTGTAGGCGATCTCCAGCTCCCATTCCTGAACGGCCAGAAACTCTATATCTTCCAGTGCCCAGTGCACTTCCGAGACGTTCAGTAGCCCTTCTCTGAAATCCATGATGTCGTCCAACCGCCACTCCAAATCACTCCCAAAGTTAGGGCCCCCTGTCAGCTTCACATAAAACAGTCCCAGGCCGCCGTAGCCAAAGCCTTCCATTGGGCTGTCATCTGCTATCCAAGGATATGCCACCGGAGGGCTCTGTAGCTCTCATCCAGTCGCATCTCTGCCCCGACCAGCCTGTTTAATTCAGCTGTCTGCTCCTTGTGCGGTTTTTCTCCCAAAAACAGCACCCGCAATCGATACTGTGACCAGTACCTTTCCTGGATGGAGGGGAGAACTTTTCCCTGGTGTCGCTGCTCACAGGCTAGCGCTTCCTACCAGAGTTTGCAGTGGATAGAATCAAACCATCCCAGCAGGACCTGCTCTGATACTGGTCCTTTGTGCTGTATCTGCATCTCTCGCAACCTCCTTCTGAATTTCATGGTGGCAGGTATCTGTACCTCTCCTATCCTCTCCTGCTATCCAGACCTTGGATCCAGGTAGAAGTTTGGATGTCCCAGACTGCAGGAAGCGTCCCACTGCTTGCCACTAATGTAAGGAAATGTCTCACACTCCGCTTGAGTGGTTTCACCATATACCACTTCCTCCCAGTCTGAATATAGATATCAGATATTCCAACCACTCACAAGCACAAAACAAGACGATACTTGTTCAGTTGCTAAACATGGACTCTTTTATTAGAACCAAAATACAAGTCTTTATATACAGTTAAAGAGCTCATATTACTCTAACAATATAACTGTAACCAGAAACAGAATTAACAAGAGCTAATTAACGAATCCCTTAAAACAGCCGATGTGACTCCGTGCCCTCCTGGGCATTGTTATGATTAATCAGGATTTCACTACAGGTCAGACATGTTTTCACCGAGCTTCACACAGTAGATTATAAATATAAACACAGAACTCCATCATACAACTGCAGGGTTAATTAGAACAAACAACAATGGGTGAAAGACTCCTAGAAGCTGTGGCAAGCCAGACTAGACTAATTTACATTAAAGAAAACAACAGACAGGTGCCTGGAGTTGATGACATTAGCATCTAACAGTATGTGTCCCAACAGTATGAATCAGTCACTATTTCTAATATGGCATATAAATGGTTCCCAGAGTCTTCCCAAGAAAAAAATGGAAGGAGAGAGAAACGGGTCCAAAAAGAGGAACAAACGCCTAAGGTTACTCTTTGAATCAGGTTACTCTTTGAATCATACGCCCTTCATTATCATTTCCTCGTGGCTGATCTACAAGTGAATTCTTTATTATTATTGGTACTTTCCAAATTTGTGATTTTGCCCAACTTACTCCTTTTATATTTGTATCCCAATCCTGTGCATGATTTGTGATGATTGTGGAACACTTCCCCCCACCCCCTCCAGATAGCCCCCTCCCGCCTTTCCATACCGCCTCCCCCCCTCACCCCCAACCTTTCCCATACTTAACAAGGCTAGCCCCCGAGGGCTTTGTACATGACCATATCCTGTTTCCCATACCAACCCATCCACTCATACCAATCAAGTGATCTATACAATTTTGTTATTTCCCCCTCCTTTTCACACTTCTCACTCCCCTACCCCCCCCCCCCCCCCCCCCACCAACATCAAACACATCCAAAGCATCTTTACCACCAAGATACCCCACTCATACATTGTACTTTCTACCTTCATGTACCTCCCCACTCCGTCCCCTAATTGACGTAAAACACCCTGTAACTATAAGTAAAACATATAGACCAAAGAAAAAAGGAAAAAAGAAAAAAAAAAAAAACATAACTTCTTCCATAAATTTTGATTTAACTATAGATCAACAGTTTATAAGTTATTATCTTCCAGCCATTTTACCGCATCCGCTGGCGAGTCAAAGACCTAGGTTCCCCCTAAGGCCATCACTCGCAGACGCACTGGGTACAGCAAAGCATACGTGATTTTATATTTCTGTAGGTTGCATTTAATTGCTGTAAACTCAGCTCTGTGCTTCTGTAGGTCTGGAGAATAATCTGGGTACAGCGAGATCCTGACTCCATTGTAAAGGATGTTCTCCATCTCTCTAGCTCTTTATAACAGGGTCTCTTTATCTTTGTAATTAAAAAAACTTCAGGAGTATTGGCCTGTGATACCCACCCGATGGCGGGGCTCTAAAGGGAACTCTATGAGCTCTTTCTATTGCAAAGAGCGGCGAGAAGGTGTCCTCCCCAAAAATTTCTAATGCCGCGTACACACGACCGGACTTCGACAGCAAAGGTCCGACGGAACAAATCAGTCGGACAATTCGATCATGTGTGGGCTCCATCGGACATTTGCTGTCCAAAAGTCTGACCCAGTTCCTATTGAGAATTCCGTTCGTGTGTATGCTAGTCCAACGGACAAAAAACGATGCTAGAGCGGCTATTGGCTACTGGCTATGAACTTCCTTATTCTAGTCCGGTCGTACGTCATCACGTTCAAATCCGTCGGACTTTGGTGTGATTGTGTGTGGCCAAGTCTGTTCATTTGGAAAGTCCGTCGGAACTCTGCCGAAAGTCCGTCGGGAAGACCGCCGGACCTAGTCTGTCGAAAAGTCCGGTCGTGTGTACGCGGTATTATAACCATTTCTCTAGGAACCCTATGGGGTGGGGACCCTCACTCCGCTCTGGAGGCCCACCACCCTCACATTGTTCCTACATATCCTAGTTTCCATTTCATCCAACTTTGACACGTGTAGGCCCATTTGTTCTCTCATTACTTTAACTTAATGTTTTAGGGGAAATAAATCATCTTCAATTAAACTTAGCCTCTATTCTAGGGCAGTTGTCCTTTACACAGTCCTTTGCAATTCCTGGCCCATTAAAAGTAGTTCCTCCTTGATTCCCCCTAATTGGTCACAAAGACTATTCAGTGAACACTTACAGTATCTCACAAAAGTGAGTACACCCCTAACACTTTTGTAAATATTTTATTATATTTTTTCATGTGACAACCCTAAAGAAATAAAAATTTGCTACAATGTAAAGTAGTGAGTGTACAGCTTGCATAACAGTGTAAATTTGTGTGTTACATTTGGTGTTATCGTGCTCACTTTCACATACTGGTCACTGGAAGTTCAATATGGCACCTCATGGCAACGAAACTCTCTGAGGATCTAAAAAATAGAATTGTTGCTCTACATAAAGATGGCCTCGGCTATAAAAAGATTGCCAAGACCCTGAAACTGAACTGCAGCACAGTGGCCAAGACCATACAGTGGTTTAACAGGACAGGTTCCACTCAGAACAGACCTCTCCATGGTCAACCAAAGAAGTTGAGTGCACGTGCTCAGTGTCCAGAGGTTGTCTTTGGGAAATAAACGTATGAGTGCTGCCAGCATTGCTGCAGAGGTTGAAGGGGTGGCGGGTCAGCCAGTCAGTGCTCAGACCATATGCCGCACACTGCATCAAATTGTTCTGCATGGCGGTTGTCCCAGAAGGAAGCCTCTTGTAAAGATGAGGGTAAAGGTGATGGACTGGCCAAGCATGTCTAAAGACCTAAACCCTATTGAGCATCTGTGGGGCATCCTCAAATGGAAGGTGGATGAGCGCAAGGTCTCTAACATCCACCAGCTCTGTGATGTCATCATGGAGGAGTGGAAGACTCCAGTGGCAACCTGTGAAGCTCTGGGGAACTCCATGCCCAAGAGGGTTAAGGCAGTGCTGGAAAATAATGGTGGCCACACAAAATATTGACACTTTGGGCCCAATTTGAACATTTTCACTTAGGGGTGTACTCACTTTTGTTGCTAGCGGTTTAGACTATAATGGCTGTGTGTTGAGTTATTTTGAGGGGACAGAAAGTTTACACTGTTATACAAGCTGTACACTCACTACTTTACATTGTAGCAAAGTGTAATTTCTTCAGTGTTGTCACATGAAAAGATAGCATAAAATATTTACAAAAATGTGAGGGGTGCACTCACTTTTGTTTTTTTTTGTTTACAAAAGTTTTATTTGGAAGTTCAATTGTATACAAACAATTACAATCTGAAAATAATAAATGAACATATGAATAAAGACAGTGATTTTAAATTATAATGACAATACAATGTACAGCATGTGAGAAACTTAATGTGTCATCTAGGTAGAAGGTTTTAGATTTTATTCTCATTGTGGTAGGTTTTCATATCTTCAAATACCTGAGATTTCTCTGAAAAAAATATATATAGATAACCAACTCAATTACAGGGAAAATACGGAGTCATGGATCAGGTAGGTTCCAGTATGACCATTTTTTATTATAAATATTAATTGAGTCATGTAATGTGTGGTATATTCTTTCGGATAGTCTGACATTCTCCATTCTGGAGAGCACTTGAGACCATGGAAGATTGTCTGACTTTCAGTTAAAGGCAATCATCCATTGGATGGAGCTACATAGAGAGTGAAAGAGTCTCATACACGGGGGAGGGATATCTGGTATGTTTGCATATAAAAGACAATTTTGGGGTGTGGGAACAATTTTTTGTTTAGAAGAGTTTTCTATTCTGTCTATTGCTTTGATCCAGATATTCTCGAGGTGTTGGCTGCTCCAGAATATGTGGAGGACGGTACCTGGTGTCTGACATCCCCTAAAACAATTCGGTGAAATTGAGGGGAAAAATGTGTTGAGTTTAGAGGGGGTCAGGTACCATCTTGAGAAAATTTTTGTGGGGATTTCCCTAAAGGCAATAGCTTTATTGCTTTTACGTAGATTGTTTGTCATATCTAGCCAGTCTTCCGGGGAGAAAGTGCAGGTAAGATCTGATTCCCAGTGGAGCATTGGTCCAGATTTGTCTGGTACGTCTAGACCATTAAGATAGTTATAGATTTTGGATATGAGGCCTCTTTCCTCTGCAGAGGAGATACATATCTTCTCAAATACTGTAGCGTGGGGATAGGGAGAAGGAGGGAAATAGTCTGAGAAAAATTTTTGGATGTGAATGTAGTTTTGTGACTCTGAAGAGGGAATATCCCATCTTGCACGGAGTAATATAAATGGGGTAAATTCACCATCTGTCAGTAGAGAGTTTAGAGACGTCAGACCCCTAGAGGTCCAATGCGAGAACTGTGCTACGTTATTATGAGCTATCAAGAATCTAGGATCACCTAAGAATGAGGTGAGAATAGAAAAGTCCGGGGATAATCTGAATGGGCTTCTTTTCTTGAGCCATAGTTGGTAGAGGTGGGCTATCAAGATATTAAATTTTGTGAGTTTATTGTATATGTTGATTTTGCTCCATAGGATACTGTGAAGATCCAGTGGAGCAATAGAGAGAGTTTCAAATTTTTTCCAAGGGATGTTCAGCGTGGGAGAGAACCACTGGGAAATATGCATTAATCTAGCTGAGAGAAAGTATAACCAAATGTTGGGGAGGCCGAGTCCCCCTAGTGTTTGAGATCTGTGCATATGAATGTAGCTACATCTAGGTTTTTTCCCTGCCCATATAAATTTGTTGATTTCTCTCTGAAGAGAAGTGAGTTTGGATTTTGAAATGTTTACTGGGAGTGCTCGAAAGTAATATAAGAGTTTGGGAAGGATAGTCATTTTAAAAGCACATATCCTACCAAGGAATGAAATGTGGAAATTAGACCATGTATTAAGGAGAGTGGAGATATGGGAGAAAAGTGGAAGGTAGTTAGTTCTGTAAAGTGTTTTGTATGAGGATGTTATCCATATCCCTAAATATTTAAGTGAATTAGGGCACCATACAAATGGGAAATTTCCCTTAAGTTGGTCTTGTTCATGTTGGGGATAATTGATCGGTAAGGCAGAGCATTTATTTAAAGCGGAGCTCCGTCCTGGGGAAAAAAAAAATTTTTTTTTTTTAAAAGTCATCAGCTACAAATACTGCAGCTGCTGACTTTTAAAAATCGGACACTTACCTGTCCCAGGGTCCAGCGATGCGGGGGAACGAGGCCCCCCCTCGTTCCCCGAGCCGTTTGCGGCGCCGGCATTCCTAATGTGGGAACCCGGCTGTGGCTTCACAGCCGGGCACCCACTGCGCATGCGCGAGCGGCGCCGTGCGCCGTGATTTGACGCTCAGTCATCTGGGACACGTGACAGGTCCCAGATGACTGTGCGGCGCCGAGGGGGAAGTGACGTTTAGCCCAGGCACTGAAGGTGGCAGATTACGAGGGACCCCCTAGCAACAGGCATTTAGAGGGGAGTAAAAAATTTATTTTTTTCCAATTATTTTATTTATTTATTTTTTATGATTTTTAAGCCCCTTTTTTTTTTTTGACCGCACCCCCACTTTAAGTTAATTTTTAGACCGGAGATATCATGGAATATATTAAGTTCCTTAAGGAGTGAAGGGATGGAGATCAAGGGTTCTGAGAGAAAAATGAGGGCATCATCTGCATATAAACTGATCTTAAATTCGTCATCAATTTTAGTATAACCTTGAATGTTTGTGTTGCTTCTAATTCTCTGTGCCAAGGGTTCAATTGCTAAGGCAAATAGGAGGGATAGGGGGCAGCCCTGTCTTGTTCCCCTGCTAAGGGGGAAGAATTCTGAGTTGTGGCCCGGGATTCTAATTCTAGTCTGTGGCGAGTGATATAGTGCATTAAATCCATGTAGAAAGTTACCAGAGATGCCATATTTTGGCAGAAGTTGGTTGAGGTAGGTCCAGTTAACACTATTGAAGGCCTTATGAATGTCTAGACTCAGAAGGCATAGTTTCTGAGAGTGCAAATTGGCATCTTGTGTAATATTAGTTACTAATCTAATATTATCCACAATTTGACGGCCTGGAATGAAGCCAGATTGATCTATATGAATTAAATTAGTGATCACTGAGGCCAATCTGTCCGCAAGCAGTCTACCAAAGATTTTAAGGTCATTATTGAGTACTGAAATTGGGCGGAAATTTTGTGGGAGTGAGTGGTCTTTATCTGGTTTAGGTATTAAAGATAAGTTGGCTAGTAACATTTCGTCCGGGAAATGGTTACCTTTGAGGATATTATTAAAAAGTTTAGTCAAGTGTGGAACAAGAAGAGGGGCATATTTTTTGTAATAAGTTGAAGAGAAACCATCTGGTCCTGTGGTGGATTTAAGGGATTTAATGATTGTAGAAATTTCAGAGTCAGTGCAGGGGGCATTAAGGGCTTTAGTTTGATTTGAATCAAGGGATGGTAGTATTGTTTCTTTCAACCAGTCTATAGAGGATAGTTTTGGCAAGGGTTGAGGACCTGAGAGTAGGTCCTTATAAAAATCTGAGAATATATTTAGAACTTCTACTGGGTGTGTGACAAGGTTACCTGCTTGGTTTCTAATTTTATAGGTATGAGGGGGTTTATGGTCTTGGTTTAATTTTTTGGCAAACATTGCAGAGGGGGAATTGCCCTGAAGTAGGAATTTTGCCTTTGAAAATCGAAGCGATTTTTCTGTGTTTGCTGATAATATGTGATTTAGTTCATGGCGCTTTTTTTGGATTAGGGTAGTTATCTCTTGGATTAGGGTAGTTATCTCTTGGGAGGGGTTATGCTGTAGTTTGTTGTGAAGGAGGTTTAGTTCTTTTGTAAACCTGTTTATGTCAACTAGTCTATCTTTGTTTCTTTTGGCAGCTAGGCTGATAAAGTGTCCTCTGAGGACAGCTTTGTGGGCAACCCACAAAGTTGTTGGAGGGGTGTCTTCATTTACATTTTCTTTAAAGTAATTTTCAATGTGCGTAGCAATTGATTGGAAGATGGCCGGATCAGAGAGTAATGAGTCATTTAGCCGCCAGTTAAATGGGGAAGGGGTAAGACCTATGTGTGAGGTCTCAAAAGCAGTAATTTCATGATCTGACCAAGGGCATGGGTATATATTGGCTTTTGTAGAGTTTGCAACCAGAATGGGGGTACAAATTATGTAATCCAGTCTGGTGTAAACATCATGTGGATGTGAATAGTGTGTGTGTAGGCTTTAATGCCAACATTGTGCGCCCTCCAGGTGTCTATTAGCTGGAGTTTGTTGAGGTAGCGATTCAGGCTTTTAGGGAAAGCTTTGGCAGAAGGAACAACCTTACTTCTGTCCAGAGCAGGGTGTGCAGTTAGGTTAAAGTCGCCACCTAGGATTATATGAGGGGAGTTATATTTATCTAGCGTGTCAAAGAATTTAGTGAAAAATGTTGATTGAGAGTCATTTGGAGCATATACAGAGGCTATAGTTACTTCTCGTTTGTTAATAATACATTTAATAAGTATGAAGCGACTTTCAGTGTCTCTGTAGATGTTCTGAACATCTAGTACAATGGCGTTACGAACAAAAATCGCAACGCCACGGGATTTGTTGTCAAAGGTAGTAAAATAGGTTTGGTTATATGTTCTATTAAAGTATTTAGGGTGGTTGGAAGAGGAAAAATGTGTCTCCTGCATCAGTACTATATCTGCACCAATTCTTTTGTAGAATTGAAAAGCTGTTTTCCTTTTGTGGGGGGAGTTAAAACCTTGCACATTGTGCGAGATTATTTTAAGACCCATTGGTATCTAGCCCCATCAGGAGGGGTATCCTGTCTAACTGACCTGGGTCTGTGAGATGAAGAGTATCTCGGTGCATAGAGTTTGTGATGATGCTTGGTGTTTTTTCCTCGTCCAACCATATGAATGAGCTTGCGTCACATGCAATGGTAAAAAAAAAAGTGCATCATAAATGTTAGACATTGTATAGTAAGATTCAATATCAAAATCACTGATAACATTGTATATTTGTATTAGGTAGTATTTACTTCCATATTTTATCAAAAATATAACTTGAGCCAAAAAGGCAACTTTAGTGTACATTAAAAGTGCAAAAAAATTGGTAATTGGGACAGAAAAAAGACTTTTTAAAAAAAAAAGTTTGTACATCTATAGGACTACTGAGTCCTATTCCTATATATATGGCCAAATGCAGAGCCCAAACAATGTCTGAGGATGCAGTGGGCCACATACACAGGATGGGGGTCAATCCAGCGACAGCGGATTAGGCAGGTAAAAAAGTAAAAAAAAAAAAAAAATAGTATTATTGTGCAAGGTATTCCTGGGAGTAGGAATGTGAACTACATACTATATAATTATACTAATGGGATGTTAGTATTGTATCTGGGGGGGCTGACAATCATATCTCATTGAGAATATTATGATGTCTACATCCGAAAGGAGGCTAAAAGGTAAACAGCGATAATCAATCAGAAACATTTTGTACCTATATCAGTAGTCACCTAAGTAAGGTGCCTTGATCCCAGTCCCACAGTCCACCTGAGCAGAGTGGACTGTCGGAGGGGGCCATTGTCCCAAAAGGGACATAGTGAGAAAAAAAAAATAGTGCAAAAGTAGGTATGTCATACGTTATGCTACCAGATACCTGATACCGATAGTAGTCATTATTATTTTGATCAAATGATCCGTAAGTAATATTTCTAGGATTTGGTATTAAGCTTAATAAAAAAATAAGCTCTATTTATCAAGAAAAAAAAAGAGGAAAAAGCAAACCAAAACCCAAGAAAAAGGATTTTTGAGTACAGAGAAGGGATTTTCTTTCTTCATTTTTCTTCTGCTTCTGTTTTAACTCCAAAGGGAAGTCTTTTGCAGAATTGTCTCTAGTCATCTTCTTTTATCCTCGTTCTTCGTTATGTCATTATTTCACCCTCCCCTCCTTAATGTTTCAACAAACCGAAACATGGCATATAAAACTGAATGTAAGTGTGTTGGAGTGGTAGGGCATTTCTCCTGGGCAGCAGAAGTAAGAGAGGAGATATTGGGCTGTTGCATAATCAAGGAGCAAAATATTGAAAATCTTGTCTTAGGCGCCTCTGGTTACTGTTGTTGCGGCGAGTGGAAGGTGTGGACCAGATTGGAGAAGGTCTGGGGGTGGCTGGAAGACGGATAGGGGGTTCAGGGTCTAGCAGACCCAGCTTGACCAGCACATTATACACTGTGTACGTTGAGCCATTGTGAGGGACTGTGAGCTTAAAGGGAAATCCCCATCTATATTTGATTCTTGCACTCTGAAGGATGGTGGTTACCTCCTTCATCCTGCGTCTCCTGTCCAGGGTGGCTGGGGAGATGTCTGGAAAGATCTGTAATCTTTTGCCTTCATATTCAATACTGTGCGTGTTTCTTGAGGCCCTCATTATTTCTTCCTTAACCAGGAAATCTTTCATGCACATAATGATGTCCCTGGGGGGTTTATCTGGTGTTGGTTTGGGGCGAAGCGCCCTGTGAATTCTATCACACATGAAAGCAGACAGGGGTTTGTCAGGGAGGAGGTCATGAAATATTTTACTAATGGCTGGCATTAATTCTGTGACCGTCTCGGGGACCCCGCTCACCCTGATATTATGGCGGCGATTTCTATTGTCGAGATCTTCGACTTGGGCCTGCATAAAAGCAAGGCTGTCTGCCAGATTCTCATAATCTTTCCTCAGGTCATTATGTGCCAGTGAGAGTTCATCATGTTTTGTTTCCAATACATCCGTGCGCCCACCAATGTTAGCGATTTCCTGTGATAGGGCTATGGTGGATTTGTGTACTTCATGCTCTATCTTCTCCACCAGCTTTTCAAATATACTAGCCAAGCTAGCATCAAGGTCCGCTTTAGATAAGGGAGACATGTACTCACTGCGGTCCTGTGGAGAGCTAAAGTTCAGTGTGGGTTTCCCGGCCACCACGTGGGGCCCGAGGACGGCGCCATTTTGAGAAAAAGGATTTTTGAGTACAGAGAAGGGATTTTCTTTCTTCATTTTTCTTCTGCTTCTGTTTTAACTCCAAAGGGAAGTCTTTTGCAGAATTGTCTCTAGTCATCTTCTTTTATCCTCGTTCTTCGTTATGTCATTATTTCACCCTCCCCTCCTTAATGTTTCAACAAACCGAAACATGGCATATAAAACTGAATGTAAGTGTGTTGGAGTGGTAGGGCATTTCTCCTGGGCAGCAGAAGTAAGAGAGGAGATATTGGGCTGTTGCATAATTAAGGAGCAAAATATTGAAAAGCTTGTCTTAGGCGCCTCTGGTTACTGTTGTTGCGGCGAGTGGAAGGTGTGGACCAGATTGGAGAAGGTCTGGGGGTGGCTGGAAGACGGATAGGGGGTTCAGGGTCTAGCAGACCCAGCTTGACCAGCAATTCTTTTCCTTCGATCACATTATACACTGTGTACCTTGAGCCATTGTGAGGGACTGTGAGCTTAAAGGGAAATCCCCATCTATATTTGATTCTTGCACTCTGAAGGATGGTGGTTACCTCCTTCATCCTGCGTCTCCTGTCCAGGGTGGCTGGGGAGATGTCTGGAAAGATCTGTAATCTTTTGCCTTCATATTCAATACTGTGCGTGTTTCTTGAGGCCCTCATTATTTCTTCCTTAACCAGGAAATCTTTCATGCACATAATGATGTCCCTGGGGGGTTTATCTGGTGTTGGTTTGGGGCGAAGCGCCCTGTGAATTCTATCACACATGAAAGCAGACAGGGGTTTGTCAGGGAGGAGGTCATGAAATATTTTACTAATGGCTGGCATTAATTCTGTGACCGTCTCGGGGACCCCGCGCACCCTGATATTATGGCGGCGATTTCTATTGTCGAGATCTTCGACTTGGGCCTGCATAAAAGCAAGGCTGTCTGCCAGATTCTCATAATCTTTCCTCAGGTCATTATGTGCCAGTGAGAGTTCATCATGTTTTGTTTCCAATACATCCGTGCGCCCACCAATGTTAGCGATTTCCTGTGATGGGGCTATGGTGGATTTGTGTAATTCATGCTCTATCTTCTCCACCAGCTTTTCAAATATACTAGCCAAGCTAGCATCAAGGTCCGCTTTAGATAAGGGAGACATGTACTCACTGCGGTCCTGTGGAGAGCTAAAGTTCAGTGTGGGTTTCCCGGCCTCCGCGTGGGGCCCGAGGACGGCGCCATTTTGAGACATCCTGCATTGCCTATCTCTGCTGTTCAGAAGAAAGTTTGTGGTGGTGCTGGTGGCTGGAGCGCCGGTTTTTGCTCCCGGGGATCTTGCCTGCCTTCACCGGGTCTGACGGAGCTGTAGTCACTCGCGTCTGTCCCGCATCGCGCTGCGCATGCGCCCGGTGCACTCACTTTTGTGAGATACTGTACATGCATACAGTACATCTTTCAATGTTGGTTCCTCCTGTGGTAATGAACCAATATCAGGGACCAACACAGTTCCCAGCACTTCACCCTCTGGCCCCCTATTATGATACCAACAGCCACAAAAACTGTAAGTATCATAGGTATTTGACCGTGGCTCTTTCTGTCCAAAGGGGGTCCAGATTGAGCTTTTACTTGTGGCTGCTGAGACCCCTTGACTGGCCACTGTCTGGGGGTGTGAGCAAACTGCTCCATCTTGGCTGCTGCTGCTGCCGCCTGGTTCCCCTTTTCTTTTGCAGAGTGAGTTGCTTGTGACCCCACATTCTCCTGATGTGGCTGCTCCTCACCTTTCTTTCTTGTCATGACACCCAGCTAGACCTGCACCTCGGAGACAGGGCTTCCACTCCAGCAACTCTCTTGTCCTCGACCAGCCTCCAGAAAACGCAGAGCTTCAGTGAGCCACCCTGTACTGAATGCACCAGACACTGCTCTGTGCGTGTCCTGTCTTTTCTCACGAGATCTTGCGTCCCTCCATGCTTGGCTTGTGTGGATGTTGACGCTGGCTCCGCTGCCTCGTTTTCCCCCCATCACAGGCTGAGGGGAAGGAAGCACACCTCCCACTCCATCCGGACCCATCCACCGCCTCTGTCCTC
The DNA here is from genome assembly GCA_028564925.1 of Lithobates sylvaticus. Lineage (NCBI taxonomy): Eukaryota > Metazoa > Chordata > Amphibia > Anura > Ranidae > Lithobates > Lithobates sylvaticus. Next base: position 103,600,872 of record CM053037.1, on the reverse strand, counting down.
AGCATGAGCCACATAAAAGCCCCCAAGACAGGGGCACACCAAGTGGACCGGGAAGAGACCCTCCAGGGAGCTCAGACCACAGGACGGAGCAGGGAGAAACACACTCGCAGCCTCTCACTCCCATACCCAGTCACGCCCCTGTGCTCTGTTGGTATAGATTCATAGACAATCTATTTGTGGTATGGACCGGCTCCCTAGCTCAGCTAAATGAATTCATTCAGCTATTGAACGTCAATTCTATGAATTTACATTTCACGGTTAATTTTGATGATACACAGATCCCCTTTCTGAAGAACCCTGATGGAACACTGGGCACAGATCTTTATCGGAAGCCAAAAGCAGGGAACACCCTGCTGCACCCTTCCAGTGCTCACCCAAAACCTCTTGTGTGCAGTATTCCTTATGCACAGTACTTGCAACTGCACAGGAACTGCACACGAGAGGAGGATTTTTTTCATTCAAGCTGCTTCTTTGCGTGAAAGTTTGCTCTTGAGAGGCTGCTCCCGAACCAATCTGAGGAAGGCCTTCAACAAGGCACGCACACGTACTAGAACATCTTTGTTATATCCCCCTCCACGCACAAGTTGTACTAACACTGTCAAGATTATCACTAAATTTTCAGCACATCAGGGCCAGCTTCGGGACATTCTCTCCATGCATTGGCACCTCTTAACAGATCATCATAGCTTAAATAAACATCTTCATAGCACTCCCGAGCTAGTGTTTCACTGAGCCAACTCTCTTAAGGATCATCTGACCAGCAGTCACTATCGATCTGATACAAGTCGTCCCCTGAGATCGAGGGGCACCTCTCAATGTGGGCATTGCCCTTGGTGCCCTTGGATACTCACGGCACAACCTTCATACTCTCTACCCTTCATCTGCCCATTGTGGCACTACCGGATTCATGTATTTAATGCTCTGCGACTGTGGGGCGTTTTATGTAGGGAAGACTATCAGGGAACTTAGGCAGAGAATTGGGGACCACCTATACCACTCAGTCAATGGGAAATTTACCACAATTGGCCGGCACATAGGCCTATATCACAAATTTAACCCTTTGGCTGTTAAATGTTTGGCCCTGGAGGTGGTGCCCCCGGATACCAGAGGGGGTGACCGTGACAAGGTGCTCCTGGATCGAGAGGTTCAATGCCACTATTCCGCCAGGTCTGAACGAAGTAAATTCTTTTAGACCATTTTTTTAACCTATTATCCCCTTGAGTTCCTCTTTAGTTTCCCGTAGGTCTTGTTTCAACCATCTCTATACATATTCTATATATATATTGTGCCATGGCAATTAGCCATTGGGTTAGCCACTTTTCCTGGTCCTTTAATATGGAATTCTATGTCTCTTGCGATGTTTGGAAATATGTTCTGTACTTCTATTTACCTGTATTTTCTTGTTTTCTCTTTCTTTTTCTTTCATGTACCTCGGGCTTAGGCATTACATATCTCTGAGTCTCCCTTGTGAATTTGAACGATTGCTTTGGCCCCCAGGGGTATTTACCCTATCCCTGTATACTAATTGCATGTACTTTATTTTGTATTTTGAAAATATCTTTCTGTTATATATTTATCTGTACTGCATTTCCATTGTGCTTCACTCTTTTTGTGTACATTCTTGTACTTAAGCGTGACTGCCTGCCTGCCTCCCTCGTGCTATGAGCCTGCGCCCTAGCGTTCCACATGTACGTCTTCTTGCGGCGGATCGGTGAGCTCCCTGGTGGGTGGGCGGGTCTCAGTTCCCAGGACCGCCCTCCCTGCTTACACACATGCTGGCTTGGGCTTCCGCCCTTTGGCCATAGGGTCAGTGTGTGCGCGACTCCATCGCGCGTGCGCATTGTGGAAGCTCTGACCCTGTGACGTCACACGCTGACAGTTGCCGGCGTCTGTGCAACGTCGCAGGGTTGGAGAATATAAATAGCAGGCACCTGCCTGCTTGTCCTTGTGCTGGACCCTGGGCCTGGGAACCCTGTTTTTCTTACAAGTTGAAAGTAAGATACCTACCTTTAGAGATCTATAATATATATCCACTGCAGCCATTATGCAGTCTCACCTGTTTGAGGGAAATGGCAATGGGCAAATCTATTTATTTATTTTGGTGTCTCTCTCCATAGGCTACCTGGGTGGGAGTGTTGTGCTTCACTGAGCTGTCACTCTCTACCACCCCCCTAGGGTGCTCAATATTGCAGCTACATATGGGCACCTTGTTAGTGGGACCCCCTTCCTTTCTTCCCGGGACCCCCAAGACTCTATTTAAATAAGGTATTTACCATGTCTCACTCCATATTCTCACATTCATTCACCTTTACCCACTTCTCCTTGTCACAATCCCCTTTTTTTCCCTCCCGGATTTTCCTCCTCTCCCCCCCCCCCACCATTCTTTCCCCTTCCTTTTTCACTTCACTCCCCTTCTTTGTTTTTTCCCCCTTTTTCTTCCCCCTTCCCTTTTCGCATTCTTTTCTTCCCTTGTCCCCGTTTCCTTACCCCTTTAACAAAGCCACCCCCCCTCCTTTCTTTCCCCCTTCCACTTTTCTCCACCCCCCCTTCCCCCAAACCCGCCCAATCTTTTACTCATTCAGATCTTTCTTCTAGCTACTTCCTACCTTCCACCACCCCCTTTCATCCCCTTCCCCACCCCCTAATAATTTCTCCCCCCCCTTCTCCTTGTGTGGGGTCTCTTTAAACTCTACCCATCACACTCAATCATTTCTTTCTTTTACACCATCACTCATCCATGTGTTGCTGTTTATCCAATTCCACCTTCAGTCACATCCTTCTATCTGCACTTTAATCACTCTAGTCACATCCCCCTATCTTTTAGTCCTTTCCAAGCACATGGTTCGTCTTTTCTATCTGCCTTATTTTATCCTAGTCGCTGTGGAAGACTCTTTTATTGATGACGCCTTGTGCCCCGTGCCTGCAGGGATGTGGGTAAGCAGTCTTGCATTTGCCCCTCTACTTTTCTACATAATGTGTAACTGACATACTGTATCAAATACTGTTACTTTTTATGTTCTTGGTCAATTTTATTCTTATTGATCATTTGTTAATCAAATTACAGATACCCTCCTGATGAAGCGGCAGTAGTCTGTAAAACTAGTTGAGATGTTATCCGTGATCAATTATCCCACTGTGATCTTCCCAGTTATACATTGATTGTTACTAATGTTTCTAACTTGCAATTTAATCCCTGCAATGCGTTATTGATTTTGTATTAATACACTTTTGTATTATTTTATACAAGTGCCTATATATTTGAGCTTACCCCTATTGTACTGTACCGAGATAGTCCAATTGCCCTACTTCTCTGGGGAGGCTTGGTTGGTTATCTCTAAGTTTTTTGGATGATGGTACAACCATCCCTTTAGCTCTCATTCATCACTATTGGTTTTAGAGGCTATCCTTATTTTTCTACAGTAAGTGATCTTTTGGATCCTCTGGCACTTGGAAATATATAATATATAAAAGATACCTTATGCCCAGTATGTGTAGAATCCCTGTAATTTACACACTGCCTAAGGTCCACAAAAATGCATCTTGCCCACCTCCTCGACCAATTGTTAATGGGATTGGATCTGTGACTGTGAGGCTGGGAGAATACTTGGACAAGTTTCTTCAGCCAAGCGTTAAATGTACTAGAGCATACCTTAAGGATACATCGGACTTGCTGTTGATGTTACAAGAGATTAAGTTGGATGCATCCCTGGAGTCCTTTTTAGTTACGGCTGACGTTGCCTCCTTATATACTGTGATACAGCACGAGGATGCCTCGTTAGCCTTGAATTGGGCTCTGAATCAACGTGATGACATCCCGCATATGCAGAAGTGTTTCTTGGGACAGGCTTTGGACTTCTGCATCTCGCACAACTACTTCTGGTATGGTGGAAAATTCTTCTCTCAACAGGTTGGCGTGGCGATGGGGGCGAAGTATGCCCCCAGCCTCGCCAACCTGTTTATGGCCGAGTGGGAGGATAGACGTATCTTCAGTAGACAAATACCTCAACTGAGATTTTATCGAAGATTCATAGATGACCTCCTGTTTATTTGGGAGGGATCTAGTGAATCTGTTGAGTCATTTTTGAAGGATTTAAACCAGAATGAGAATAACATCAAATTGGACCATCAAATTAGTGAGGAGTCAGTGAATTTCCTGGATCTAACAATAATGAAAAACAGCTCAAATGTCTTAAGCACCAAAGTATATTTTAAGGTCACTGACCGCAATAGTTACTTGTCCATCAGGAGTGGACATCACCCTGCATGGATAAGAAACATACCAAAGGGTCAGTTTCTAAGGGTGCGTCGAAACTGCACTGAGATTGAGGATTATCATGCACAGGCCGGGGTCCTAAAGGACAAATTTATTCAGAAAGGTTATAAGGCTACTACTATAAATGGATTGATTAATGAAGTAGCTGATATACCTAGAGCTCAATGTCTGAAGAAGAGAGAAAACCAAATAGCACATACCCAACACCAAGTGGGATTTGTCTCAAACTTCCACTGTCAGTACAGGGAAGTGGAAAACATATACAGAAAGTATTGGCATATACTTTGCAGAGACAGACATCTTGGAGGCTTCCTTCCACAACAACCCAAATTCATCTATAAAAAAGCACCCAGCTTTGGTGATCAGGTGGTAAAAAAGATACTAGACCCCCCTGATGAGAACATCATGAGGATAAACCTGAAAGGGTTTTATTGCTGCAGGAAGTGTATCTGCTGTCGCACAGTGAAGGTACAAAATAGGGGTATCACAGATGTGACCAATGGTGAGGGTGAGATATTCGCCATAAGGGAGTTTATCACCTGTAACTCTTCATTTGTAGTATACTTAATGTGGTGCCCGTGTGGATTATTTTATATTGGAAGGACCAAGAGGCTATTGCGAGTACGCATAGCCGAGCACCTGGCCAATATAAAGAAGGGGTTCAGGTATCACAGCGTATCGCTGCATTTTAGGGAAAAACATCAACAAGACCCCTCTCTACTACAATTTGTCGGGTTAGATATAGTACACCATGGCATGGAGAGGCTCTAATCGTGTAAGAGACCTTTCCCAAAGGGAAACTAAATGGATCTTTCTTTTCAAATGTCTTTTCCCGAGAGGGTTAAATATTGAGTTGGACCTCAACTGTTTCATCAATAATTTTTAAGACAATTGTGAGATATTTTAGCTGGTTTTTAAAGGAATTTTTTTAAAAAAATTCCATTTTTCACTTTTATTTTTGTTTTTTATATTTTATTTTTTTATATTTTATTTTTATTTTTATTTTATATTTATTTTCATTTTTATTTTTATTTATTTCTATTTATTTTTATTTTCGTATTTATTTTTATTTTTTATTCTTATTTTTATTTTTATTTATTTTTTATTTTTTTTTATTTTATTTTTATTTTTATTTTTATAACTCTTATTTACCACTGTTCACCTCGAAATAGGTGATTAGTTAAGAGTTAAATTGGGAACTTTTGATGTTTCTAAATCTTTTTAAATCTGTTAACTAATATAATACCCATATTTTATAGTAGTCTAGCCATTCATATTATATATACAGATCAGACATTTATATGTTGGAGATAACATTAAAAATACATGTTAGAGTGTGTTGATAAATGTTTGAGAGCTAACAGCTCCGCCGCACAATTAAATATGTGAGCTAATAGCATAGAAAGATTAGTCACTCCATGAAATTGGAGTAACATATGCTGTTTAGTAAGTCAGATAGTGCTATATCAGGCGAACGGGGACACAAGGTGTGCGCAGGCGCTAACTGTGTACTGCGCATGCGCGAAAATATCTAAAACGCGCATGCGCAGTAGCCGATGGCCGAAATTGGGAGGGTACAAAAGGGTGATTGTCGCGCCGCTTAGCCAACCCCATGAATAAGTCTAATTGATGACGAAACATGTCGGGGGCGTGGCTAAGCGGCAACCATCAGTAAAGTTACCTTAGCGCAGGGAGTCAAGGAAGGAGTGGAAAGTTTTTTGAATTGGAGGTCCGGCCAAAGAGACGTGGGTGAGATACACACAGGCTGAGCCTGACACACCTTGGGTCCGCCGTGACCACATAACAGACAGTGATTTGAAGTTGGATTTGCAGTGCAGTGCGGTGCTGTGTGCTACTACTTATGCTGGTATTAATGTGATAAAATGTGAGTGGATCTTTTGAAGTGCTTTCTTGTGATTTGCAATTAAAATTGTTACACTGATTCACACTATGGAAAGCATCCTCTTTTATTTCACATGTGGAGTGTAACCAGCCAATCAGTTAACCAGTTATATTACTGATCTGCGGGAATTCGATTGACCCCCCTTGGAGGGACCCTTACGTGCAGTGGCCCTTCACGAAAGTGTGGGCATACCTTTGTGGTGAGTGCGTTTCTTTTGGGAGAGGAGACACGTGTCACTGTGGTGTGGTGGAAGAGTACAGAAGATTTTGATTGATTTGCTTCACTTCAAATATTTATTTATGGAACTTTTGCACTAACATCACCAGCGGTTTATTTGAACTTTAATTTCCGCTTGATTTTGATTGGCCTATTTTTGCCAATTATTCTATATTACATATATTTTTGTTTGCGTGTTTATATGTATCACTAGACACTTATAGGTGTGTTGAGGTATTATACACATATAGTTTTAGTTTATTATACTCATTTATTTTTGCACTGGAATATTGTTTGCACAGATATTTGATATATATTGTAGCGCCACTATTTGCTATAAGTCTTTTTAATTTAAGATTTTCTCACATAAATTCACCTATATAATGTTTCATAGACTACCTTAAAAGTTTCTAAAATGCCTGAGGGAGAGGACACTGTCTCACCATCAGAGTTGATGATTTTAGAGATGAGCGTGTGTGGCCGATCATGCTAGGCCATTATGACCAGCAGCCGACCATTACGGTCACCCTGCTCAAAGAAAAGTATGTTGGCGAAACAGGACAGAAGTTACAAACAAGGATGAATTTGCTCAGACAAACCATCAGGGAACATAAAGAAGATGAGTTCTGCACACCAGTGGGACATCACTTCTCACAACTGGACCACCTTGTGAAAGACCTCAATGTCTTAGTTCTTAAAGCAAATTTCCAAAGTACTCATGAAAGGAAAAAAATTTGAACTAAGATTGATAGATTTATTCAACAATTTTATGACCCTCTCTGTGACTGTGCCCCCCCCCCCCCCCCCCCCTCTGTATAGCCCTCCCTCTGTCTTATCTCAATAACTATGCTAGTTTTATTACCATTTCTTAACATTTTGCCAAAACCTTTGTGAATTAGTACTGCTTAGACCTTGAAGAAGGGAACATACCCCAAAAGCTTGTCCTGAAAAAATTGTATGTTAGTGCAAATAAAAAAAAAGTATCACGGACTTGTTCCTTTGCATTTTGTGAAATTATAAAAATAAAAAAATAAAATATATATATTTTTAAAGAATTCTTACTGTGCACTGGTGCACAGTCATGTTGGATCAGAAAGGGGTCATCCCCAAAATCTTCTCACAATGTTGGGAGCATGAAATTGTCCAAAATGACTTGGTGTGCTGACGCCTTTCACTGGAACTAAGGGGCCAAGCCCAACCCCCGAAAAACAACCCCACACCCTAATCCTCCCTCCACCAAATGATTTAGACCAGTGAACAAAGCAAGGTCCATAAAGACATGGATGAGTGAGTTTGGGGTGGATGAACTTGACTGGCCTGCATAGAGTCTTGACCTCAATTCGATAGAACACCTTTGGGATAAATTAGAGCAGAGACTGCAAACCAGGCCTTCTTGTCCAACATCAGTGCCTGACCTCACAAATGCACTTCTTGAAGAATGGTCAAACATTCCGATAGACTCCTAAACTTTGTGGACAGCCTTCCCAATAGAGTAAAAGCTGTTATAGCTGCAAAGGGTGGGCCAACTCAATATTGAACCCTACGGACTAAGACTGGGATGCCATTAAAGTTCATGTGTGTGTAAAGGCAAGCGTCCCAATACTTCAGTGCTGACAATCAACAGCCTGAATGACAATAGGACCACACATTATTGAAATCATCAGTTTGCTGCTTCTTCTTCTCTGCCCACAATTACAGGCTGTGGGCTGAATGCTTATAACCCAACTGCATTTGTGTTGTCTGGTGGGGTGCCTGGATTTCAAAAATGCTACACGGATGACACTGGGAGCTAAAGCATGAGATTTCCCAGGGTGCAGAGTCTAAGAGCCAGTGGGTGTTCACCAGAAGCCCCTAGTGGTGGGGATGAATTTAGCTGAAGTCTGGTTCCAGGTCTTGACCCCTAGGGCCTCCCAGCTCACACTCACGGTAGACTAAAGGGAGGTAGAGTGGAAGTAGCAGACAGCGACAACAAAGAATAGTCAGATAGCCAAAGATCGGGGCAACAAGCAGGCAAGGATAGTCAGGAGATAGCCAAAGATCGGGGTAACAAGCAGGTAAGGATAGTCAAGAACAAGCCAAGATCGGTAACTGGAATCAGACATAGAAGACACAGCAAGTTTCACATGAAAGCTAAACACACAATGTTGATCAGCAGAGCTGGCTTGCAGTGCACAGGTTAATATAGAGTTTCCTGATAGGGGCTGGGGTGCCATGCTTTGAGGAGAGATTACTTAAGCAGCCAGATGAGAGTGACTGGCCTTTTAATCTGAATACATGGCGAGGTAAGCTGACAAACATTACTGCATAACCATGACATAACCATGACAGTGACCTGTTCTAGTAACGCCAATCTAAAGCTGACCATACAGTAACAACATTTATTTTATTCAGCATATGGGCTGAGCAAAAGAATTCTAACAGATTCCTCCATACATGCTTACAGCATGGGTGGACAAATCATTCCTGCCAGATATATTGTATTCTAAAAGCTGAATTCCAGGTATGGATATTTTTACATAGTCACAAGCTACAAAAAAAGTCCTTTTGGAAAAAAATAAAAATAAAAAAAAGGTAATTTAAGTGCACTGTGTATTGGTGCTGGACACAGTGCACTATGGGCAGCGTGACGTCTATGCAATCACGTGATTGCAGGTGAGACGCTTCATTTGCCTGGTTTTCTGAGTGCTTGTGGTGCAAAGCAATGCACCACAACACTCCCTTATTGGTCATTCTCCCTGTTGTGTGGTTTTTCTATTGAAACTGCCGTAGGACACGGGTGGTGTTTTCCTCGGAGCCGGAGTGTTGGGCTGTATACCATATCTGTGATGCCTGGCTGTATACCCCATCTGTGATGCCTGGCTGTATACACCATCTGTGATGCCTGGCTGTATACCCTATCTGTGATGCGGGCCGTATACTCCTGACACTATGGGTGGAATACAGGGAATGGAGTGGGTGGAGATTCTATAAGGGGTGAGAAGCGGGGAGGCAAAAAGGAAGGGCCCCCCCATCCTAAAACTTCACCAGCTGCCATTGATGTACAATATATACCATACCTTGTCAATTACCTTGAAAAGCTATAAAGCACTATAGTAGACACCACTACTACAGTGATCTTCACTAGCTTCTGGCTCCTGTGTGGATGCAGATGCACTGCTGCTTACTGAACACAGGAGGTCTCCTGCTCGGCACGGACCCCATTCAGAAAACGCTTTTCAGTTTCTCACTGGGTGCAAAGCATTCTCTAATTGGATAAGCTGGAAATCCCGACATCACCACCCTACCTCTCCACCTCATTCAATCAGAGAACACTTTGCACTCTTTGTGAAAATTCAACACATTTTCTGAATGGTACCCATGCAAAGCAGGCAACCTGCTATATTCACAATGCTGCAGGTCAGCAGCTCTGCACAGGACTCAAAAGCTAGTGGAGATTAGGGATGGACCAAATGGACCCCTGTGCGGCTCACATCCGAACTTTTAAACACTGCAAAATTTTGGATCAGAATAACAAACCCCATTAAAGTTAATGGGAGCTGAACATCAAAAATCAAAAGTGCCCATTTTGAAGGCTTATATGCAAGTAATTGGGCATACAATGGTTATAGGGGTCCGGGTCCTGCCCTGTGGGACATGTATCAATAAAAAAAAAGTTTGTGAAAAACTAAATTTTTAAATGAGCAGTGATTTTTTGATTTTTAAAGTGAAAGCATAAAAATAAAAAATTCCTTCCAATAAAGTGCCTGTGGGGTTCCCTAATACCGCATACACACGAAGGGACTTTGTCCGCCGGACCTAGTCCAGCGGACAAACCACCGGACTTTCCAGCTGGGCTTCGGCGGACTTGAAAGCGAACGGACTTGACCACACACGATCACGCTAAAAGTCCGGTGGTTCACGTGATGACGTACAGCACGTACGACGGGACTAGAAAAAGAAAAATACTAGAAAAATACTTGCTACTGAGCATGTGTCCTTTTTGGTCCGCCGGACCATACTACAGACGGCCGTATTGTCCGCCGGACTACCAAGTCCAGCGGATAATTTTAAGGTTGAATATATATTTTATTAACAATATATACATATACAAAATCAATAAATTCTGTCTATTTAACATAGTTAACATAACATAAACAGTAAAGCATATGATAGGGGGGTAGGGGGAAAACTTAGGAGGTTAGGAGAGGGTGAATGGTGTTGGTATCATGGGTAGGGATAGGTTATAGATTGCACCCGCGAGGGTGTACATACAGCTTAGTACTGCGCTATTCTACCTGGTTGTCTATGGACAAGGTTCGTCCAGTAGTGAGCCTGGTTGTCCCTGTGCGGTGTCATCTATCAGTGGACACCGCCCGGGGCCTGTGTTTTGCAACATTTCAAACCTTTCTGGTAAGTATTATTTATGGTGGTGAAAGAGAGTGGTTAATAACCGGGGGGGGGGGGGGATAAGGGGGGGATAACGGGGGGGGGGGTGAGGGGGTAGCTTAATTCCTCTTTCTGCTAGGTGAGCAGATTTGGAATATCTTATAGGTATAGCTTGTTACTAGTATTAATTTCAGCTCTGTACAGTGTTTGACAGCCCAACTAAAGTGGAGTGGTGGCGCCAAATTGACCATAAATTGTTGAATTGATTGTATCTATCATCTATTTTTGCTTGCATTTCTTCCATTAGCATGGTATCGTTAAGTATGTTCACCCATCCTGATAGGGGGGGGATAATGTCTTTCTTCCAGTGTAGAGTTATATTATGTCTTGCTGCTGAGAGAATAAACCTTAATAGGCATTGCTTTTGCGATTTGATGGATCCAGGGATGATAGATAGGAGAGCAACCATGGGGGAAGGGGCCAGTGTGGTTTGGTACATGTTATTGTAAATCATAAATATGTTGTCCCAGAAGGGGCGTACCTTAATGCAGTCCCACCAAACGTGGATGTATGATCCCTGTCCTCCGTGACATCTCCAGCAAGCGTCTGTGGCGTCGGGGAACATCCTGTGCACCGAGGATGGGACTCTGTACCACCTTGAGAGTAATTTAAAGTTCTTTTCCTGTGTGAACCCTGATCTGGATGCTTGGTGTGTATGAATAAAAGATGTACTCCACTGGGCGGGGGATATATCTACCCCCAGATCACGGGCCCATTTGTGGGTGTATGCAGGGAGGGTTTCACATTGGTGAGTCTGTATGTTTTTATATATGAGAGATACGGTGTGTCTGGGGGTCTGAGAGAGATTACACATAGTTTCAAAATCGGTAAGTTGTCTGTGGACTTGGCCTGAAAGGTGTAAAGATCTGCTGAGGTGGTTCAGGGAGAGAGTTGACAACCAGTCCGCTGCAATGTCAGTAGGTGGGTCCGACGTGGGTCGGAAGTGACCTGTAGAGGGGTGAACAAATTGATTGGCTGTTGGCCATTGCTTTCGGTGGTATGTCCCTAAGTTTTCCCTGAATAGGGAGGTGGAGAGGTCTGCGCTATCAAACAAGGGGGCGAGAGGGCCTGGATCTGTGGTAAGTGCAAGTTTACAGGCCTTGTCATACCATAGGGTCAGTGCTGCAGTTGTCAGTGGGGATAGCCCTGGGAGCGAGCGAAATTTGGCATTGTAGCCCCATAGTAGGGCTCTTAGGTCAGTTTGCGCCATGTCCTGTTCGACAGAGATCGATGGTTTAAGCAAGGGTCTTGGAAACCATTCAAGGAGTCTGGAGAAAAGTGCAGCGTTGTGGTATGTTTGAAAGTCCGGTAGTCCCATGCCTCCCCTGTCTTTAGGGGCGCATAGCACTTTATGTTTAAGTCTGGGTGGGTGGTGTTGCCATATCAATTTGGTCACTAAAGTGCGGAGGGAGAGAAAGAACGCTTTTGGGAGAAGGATTGGTAGTGTCTGAAATAAATATAGCGTTTTAGGTAAGATATCCATTTTTATTACGTTCATTCTCCCCCACCATGATAGTTTGAGGTTATGCCAGGATTCTAATGAGCGTCTGATTGTAGTCAGGAGCGGGCTGTAATTCAGTGGGTAAATGTCTTGCGTGTCAGCAGGGATCTCGGTGCCCAGGTATTTAACTGATTTTGTCTGCCAACGAAAGGGAAATCGTAGTTTGAGGGTCTCTAGCTCTGAGGGCGTTAGAGATATGTTCAGGGCCTCTGTTTTAGTAATGTTCAATTTAAAGTTGCTATGTGCCCCGAACCTATCTAGTTCGGTTAGGATGGCTGGTATAGTGTTTCGGGGTTGAGTGACATACAGCAATAAATCGTCAGCATATAGTGACAATTTGCGTGTGGCGGATGGGGTAGGGATCCCGTGTATGTTTCCGTTTTTGCGAATGGCTTGCGCCAGGTGTTCTACTGTAATGGCGAATAATAGTGGTGATAGGGGGCAACCCTGTCGTGTGCCGTTAGTAATGCTAAATGTTTCCGAGGTCTCCCCATTAGCTAATACTTTTGCCGATGGGCGCGAATACAGGGACATCATTTTGGAGATCATGCGCGGTCCTATGCCTATCTGTTGTAATGACGCGTGTAGGAATGGCCAGCTGACCCTATCGAACGCTTTTTCGGCGTCACACGCCAGTAAGCAGGTCGGGATATGGTGTGATTTTGCATATGCAATGAGATGAAGTGTTTTAGTTGTGTTGTCCCTGGCTTCGCGTCCAGGTATGAAACCAACTTGATCACTGTGAATCAGTTCGGGTAGAAGGGGGGCTAGGCGAGTGGCTAGAATTTTGGAGTAAAGTTTTAAGTCAATGTTCAATAATGAGATGGGACGGTAGTTACTGCATAGAGAGGGGTCCTTTTCTGGTTTGGGGATCACCACTATTTGAGCCTGTAGAAGTTGTAGGGAGAGGGGATGAGTATCATCTACCTCGTTGAAGGCTTTCGTCAAGATTGGGGCTAGTTGTTGGGCGAATTTCTTGTAAAATAGGGGGGTATACCCATCTGAGCCTGGGCTCTTGCCATTTTTGAGGCCTTTGATTGCTGCAATGAATTCGGGTGTGGTTATAGGTAATTCTAAAGCTTCAACATCTGGTTGTGGTATCACTGGTAAGGCTGTCTCCTGAACGTACTGCTGTAGGGCTAATGTGGTAGTAGGGGAGGGGTCAGAGGGAAATGGGAGATTGTAGAGGGTGGAATAGTATTCCCTGAATTCCGAAATGATTTCAGAGTTCTTTGATTTTTTCTGTTGTGATGGGGATATAATATGGGTTATGTTCTGCCTCTTTTGTCTTAGGTGTAATACCCGTGCGAGGTGTTTCCCGCATTTGTTCGCCTGGGCATAATGGACGTGCCGGCCTTTGGTGAAGGCGATTAGTGCTCTGTCTGAGAAGATCTGTAGCAAGTCTCTACGGGCGTTGGATAGTTCCGTCAGGGTCTTTGTGTCTAATGTGTGCTTGTGTTGGGCTTCGAGAGAGGCTATTTGGGAGAAAAGGCGTTTTATATCGGTGGTACGTGCTTTTTTCAGTCTGGATCCGTGCTTTATGAGGACCCCCCGTAAAACGCACTTAAGGGCTTCCCATTTATTCAGGTTAGAGGTCTCGTCCTGCACGTGCGTTTGTAAGAAGTCGGCAATTGTTTTAGACACGTCAGCAAAGCATACCGTGTCGTTCAGTAGGTTGTCGTTGAGTCTCCATGAGGAACGACGATTGGTGTATGGTAGTTTCCCTAATGTCATATGTACTGGAGCATGGTCCGACCATAGTTTCAGGCCAATCTCGCAGGTAGGGTCAAAGTCAAGGAGTGTTTGTGTTAGAAAGAAGTAGTCAATTCTGCTGTATGATTTGTGGGCTGGGGAGTAGTATGTGTAATCTCTCTCAGTAGGGTGGGTAAAACGCCAGATATCCACCAATGATATATCTCTGAGGGTGGTACGCATGGTGTTTAGCGCAGATGGTGGTATGTGTGACTTACCAGTGGACGAGTCCATCCTCGGTACAAGTGGAGCGTTCAGGTCACCTGCTAGGATCAAGTAAGTTGTCCCGAAGTTTTGTAGGCGGGTGGTCACGGAAGACAGAAATGTTGGTTCTGGTTAGGGAGGTAGACATTAGCTAGAGTTAGTACCGTTTGCGAATATTGCAGTTTCAGAAATATATATCTACCGTTTGGATCAATACATGTGTCTAAGATTGTTGGGGTAAAGGTGCTGTGGAATGCTATGGATTCCCCTTTTCGTTTTAGCCAAGGGGTTGGTGCTATGGAACCATGTGGTAAAGTGCTTATCTGGGAGTGTTGGTATTTTGTTAGTTTTAAAGTGGGTTTCTTGGAGCAGTAGAATGTGAGATTTGGCTTTAAGAAAGTGGTGGAGAATCTGTCTACGTTTTTCCGGGGTGTTGAGTCCTCTACAATTGAGAGAGGATATCTTGATGCCTAAGGGGGCTGCCATGGTGTCGGTAGTACAGGTATACTAGTGTGTGTTTTTTATGTTCCGGTTTGCTCGAGGCAAGAACACGCGGTTCTTGCTGAGCTGTGTTAGAAAGATAGGGTGGGGGATGAGGGATGGGGTATCAGGTGGTGGTAGGAGGTAGAAAGGGGAGAGGGGAAGAGAGGTAAGAAAAATACCCGGGGGGGGAAGGACGGGGAGGCAAGAGGGGGGAGGAAAGGTATAGGAAGGGTATAGGTACTGACACAGGGAGCTAGTGTTTCTGCGATAGGTGACGTGACAGATAAAACACTGCCGTCACCGGTGTTGTGTGTCCTGCGTCTAGATGTCTATTCAGCTAGTGAATTGTGAAGTGCTGTAAGCTTATAGGGAGGTAGCTCCCTCTAGTGTCCGAAGTGTATAAGAAACCTCGGACACTACTTAGTGAACCTAGAGGAAAAAAAATTCCACCACAGAGGCAATTAAGACTCTGTAAACCCTAACGTGGGGAACGTGTTTGGTCTGTGAACAGGAGCTCCGCTCCAACCTGAAACATAAATTGTCTAAGTGCATAAAATCAAGGCACACAGCAATAAAGTGTATTACATTCAAACTTCATTATTAACCGCAAAATTCCCTGATAGCAGGGGAGTCTTCGGCTGCTTCCCATAGCATTTCCAGCAAGCATGTCTTCCTCCTGTGAGTAGTTAGACATGAGCATCAGGCAATTAGTTATTAGATCAGATAGGTTTCTTCAACAGCCATGGGGAGCAGCCAAAATAAAAGTAAACGATCTAAAAGAGTCAGAGAAATATATAAAGAAGGTGGAGAAAATAGAAATAAACTCTGTTAGAGTCAGTGCAAATGCTGGATGCAAGCCAGCTTTTCCTATGCAGTTCCAAAGAACTTATGTAGGGGAGCCACCGGCCGGTGGTGGTAAAGGTGATCATCCTGGGGGGAGGTGGTAGTATTGGAGCGGGGTCTTTTCTTCTTAAATTGTCCTTCCCGTCCTGGTCTCCTGGGGAGGCCTGGGGTTGCGGGGTGCAGCGGCCAATCTGGGATTTTGATTTGGGGCAATTCGAAAGTGCCCAGAAAGTTGGGTAAGTCTCCCGGGGTGCGGAAGGTTGCTGATTTGCCATTTTGGGAAGCAAAGAGGTGAAAGGCATTACTGGGGAGCCGTCAAACATAATGGATTCCTGATTGCGTGCTGCTTGCATTATCTCATTTCTGACGTTGAAAAAGTGTATGCGACATATTATGTCTCTGGGGTACGCTGGGTTGGGGTTGCGAGGCCCAAGGGATCTGTGGATCCTGTCAATTTCCAGGGGATCATCTACGGGCTTGTTCAGCAGGGTGTTGAACATGGTAATGGCCGCCGCAGGCAGATCTTTATTTTCTAGCGACTCTGGAACTCCGCGTATGCGGATATTGTTGCGGCGACTTCTGTTCTCTTGGTCGTCTAAACCGTAAAACAATTGTTGTATCTGGATTGTGTGTTGCTGCAAAATGTCATCATGCTCTATAATCCTGGATACATTCTCCTCCACGGCTATTTCAACATCCTCAAAACGTTGACCAATATCATGGCGTAGTTCTGTAATCTCCCTCTTATAAGACCTCTCTAGTCTGCTTATGTAGGCTTCAATGTCCCCTTTGGTAGGGAGAGCTTTAATGTAGCTTTCCATGTCCCACTGGGCCTTCTGGTTATAGGTATCTGGTGAGGGGCTTCTCGAATGGGGTGATGCTCTGTGAGCAGTCTGGCTTGAGCCCGGGGTGAGGAGGGAGATAGTGGTGGTTGTGAGGCATGTGAGGCCTGTACCTTAGATGCAGCGTGGGCTGCCTGTGCCGCCGCCGCGCGGGTCGCCGCCATCTTGGAAGCCGGTGGGGCCTTGTTGTTCGCTCCCTTCAGCAGGAAATAGTCGCCGATTTCGGCCGATTTTTGCGGGCCCGCTGTGCGGGGAGTGCTGCATCCACCTCTCCTGCTCATGGGGAGGTTTTCTGGTGCTGTTTGCGGCTGTGCTGTGTGCCGTTTGTGGTCGCTGGAGCGGGAGCTGAGCTCTCACACGTCTGTCCTCTCCATGCGCCAAGCCACGCCCCCCAGCGGATAATTTTAAACAAGACTTAAAACCTAGTCCGCCGGACTTTTGGGAAAAAAAGTCAGTCGAAGGCCCACACACGATCGGACTGTCCGGCGGAATCGAGTCCAGCGGACTGTACGCGGCACGCGTGTGTACGCGGCATTAGTCTACCCGTAAAATGGCAGATCTGTACCATGTCTAAAATCTGCTGCAGTGATAATTGCATTTATAAAGCCCAGAAAAATGACATTTTCCCTGCAAGCTGACTTTTTTGCTCAGCAACTTCTGGGGAGCCAGTGTGTATGATGAAAGTGCTACAACTTCTAAAAAAGTTGTAGCACTTCCATCACAGCAGCTGCAATCTGTTAACACATTTGCACTATATTTTACTAGCACCATTTTTTTATTTATCTTTCTCCAGCGCCAGTTTTTGTCGTTTTATAGTGTGTATGATGAGGCCACAATGTAGTGCACTGGGAACAAAATTAGAGATTTCTGGATACATTCTGGTGTCACTTTGATTTTGGATAGAAGTAACGGGTGCGTAAAAGTTGGTCTTTGGGTGTCGGTGGCTCCTTTCCACAGTAACCCTATAGAGATAGAGATAATTTTGATGAAAGCAAGAATTGGCCTTGCTATAAAAAATTGCAATGATATGCACCTGTCAAACAGGTGCAGAAAAATTACTCTTTGGGTGTCGGTGGCGCCTTCCCACCGAAACCCTATAGAGGTACTCTTGATGAAAGCAAGAATTGGCATTGCTGTAAAAAATTGCAATGATATGCACCTGTCAAACGGGTGCTGAAATTGGTTTCTGGGTGTTAATTTGTGCTCATGAAACCTATACCAAAAACATTCTTCCAGATTAAATGATTGAACACCCTCAAAGCTAGGCAGCCTCGAAGTCCTGCAGAGATTCCACATCCCAAAAAGACTTAATTAGAGACATCGGCATCAGGGGCTTCATAGCTGGTAATCCAGGACTGAGTCATTTTTATAAAAGTCAAACGGTCCATGGAGTCTGTGGATAGATGCGTTCTATGATCAGTAACGAAACCTCCTGCAGCACTGAATGCCCGTTCTGAAAGCACGCTGGATGCAGGGCAGCCCAACAACTCAATAGCATACTGGCCAAGTCCTGGCCAGTGGTCTATTCTCATGACCCAGTAAGTCAGTGGATCGTCAGCTGGAAAGCTCCCCATCTCTGTTTTGGCCCCGAGGTAATCGTCCACCATGTGATGCAGATGCTGCTGCAGGGATGTGGAAGCTGATAGCCCTGAGCGGCGAGGACTAAAAAAAATTCCGAAATGAATCACCTAGGAGAACATCTTCTCCAACGCTCCTCTCTTGACCAACAGAAGACTCAAAACTACGTTTTCCACTACACTGTAACCTAGTTAGTCAGGAAAAACTTTCAATAAAATCCTTCTCTTTTATGCCACGTATTCTTGGGTCCTTTCGCAGGCTTTGAAGCATGAGGTTGTCCATGCGCCTCAAATTTGCAGAGGCTTGAGAAGCAGACTCCTCAGGATCACTCAGGATGACAGCATCTGTAACTTCCTCCTCCCAGCCATGTACTACTTCCAAGGGTCCTGGGGTTGGAAAGCCATCACTTACAGATTGACGCATGTCTTCCTCTTCTTCAAAGCCTGTGAAAGTGCCAGAATCCTCCTCCTCCCCTCTCTCCTCCTGTGTGTTCTGTGACATAGGAATGATGGTGTCTGGATAAAGTTGGCTTTGAGAGGAAAGGAAGTCCTCCTCTTCCTCCCGATGCTCTGCCTCCAGTGCCCTGTCCGTAATGCCACGCAGAAAAAATAAATTCCCCCTTCGTTAGGACTTTGTAGGCAGCAAACACACAGGTAACTATGAAAAATGTACTTTATTAAATATTTATAAAATTATTCGGTCACACAATGACCGATGATTAAAAAAGCATAGAAAAAATGCTATACAAATGATTAAAAAAAAAGGATGAACAAGACAAAAAACAACGAAAAACAAGTTAAATGGAGATATTGGTTGTTACTATCCGGTAGTGTAATGATCTCCAGTATCCGACGCGTTTCTGGTTCTAGTTCAGGGGTATTAGTTAAGAGTATATGCAATCATAGTTTTTTTCTTAGTACAAAAAATAGAAAAAAACTGTATCATAATGATATAAAGCATGGAAAATTTAATTGACAACCATAAGGGATGAATGACCAGCAATGATTGTGAGAAGCACCTTACCATGTGAAATATTCCCCCGTACAACTTTAGAAAAATAGCAGATGAAGCACCGCTAGTAGGGGGTCAGTGGCTGCCCATTGGGAACAACAAATAATGCACAGTTGTATCAAAAGAATGGGAGATTACCCATTCAGTTGGCCTGGTGAACGCAGGGAGACACATGTGGCCATTTGCCAAACTATGAAAAGAAAGAAAAGGAATAATCACTAAAGAAATCACTAAGAAAAAGAAAATCCTACAAAAATTCCTGGAGAAAAAAATGAAAAAATGTATCTAAGAGAGGGGAAGTGTTCATATATGTCCCGGTCCCTTGTACTCCTCAATTGTTAGATAAGATAAGAAACAATTGAAAACTACCAGAGAATATTTACCAGGGTCTGTGGATATTTAAGTGAAAGATGCTATCCGAATCCTGGTCCATATATAGCAATGACACAATCCCGATCCTAGGACAGTACACCTCCTATAGAGAAATCAGTGTGTCAAAGAAAGGGGAAGGAGATGGCAGCGGCTACCAATACCGGCATATGTCAGAGAATGTATCTGTATGAGATCATCCCAATGAGAACAAGACTTACCTTGTGAGCAGGAAAGGCCCCCTCTCATATGTATCACCCCGCTCCGCAATGCTCATCCAACTGTTCGGAGTGGAGATCCATTTGTATAATGGCGCTGGACCCCTGCGCAGTGTGTCGCCGCACTGGCGCATGCGCGATCGTGTGGTGGGACAGCACACGCGCAATGGGCGTCTCCAAGCTGGGCAGCAATGGAACGCATGACGTAGGATGTGGCAACAGCACACTTATCTGACATGGTGAAACCCTCTTTTGCTATAATGCCACGCAGTCTGCTCCAGCAGGAACACAACGGGGATTGTGTCACTGATGCATGCACTGTCACAGCTCACCATCCTTGTGGCCTGCTCAAGTGGGGACAATACAGTGCATACATCCTTAATGATCAGCCATTGGCGTGGGGGAAAAGAAAGCAGAGGTGGCCTGAGCCTGTTGTCATACAGTACTGGCACAGGTACTCATTGATGTCCCTCTGCTGCATGTATAGCCGCTGCAGCATTCCCAAAGTTAAGTTCCACCTGCTGGGTATGTAATGGCACATGTGTCAACTTTCCCTGTCTAAGGACGGACAGGAGGGTTGAGCCATTATCGGACACCACCATTTCTGGCTCCAGCTGGCGTGGTATAAACCACCTCTGGGCCTGTCCCTGCAGAGCTGCAAGAATCTCTGCTCCGGTGTGATTCCCGTCCACTAAACACACCAGCTGAAGCACTGCATGGCACTAGTGTTGAGCGGACACCTGGATGTTCGGGTTCAACGGGTTCGGCCGAATGTCGCAAAAAAGTTGGAGTTCAGGACCGAACTTGACCCCATTGAAGTCAAAGGGGACCCAAACTTTTGAGGACTAAAATGGCTCTAAGAAAGTAATGGAAAGCGCTAGAGGGCTGCAAATGGCAGCAAAATGTTGTTAAGAGCATGGCAAGTGCTCTGCAAACAAATCTGGATAGGGAAATAACTTAAAATAACATAACATAAAATATATAAAAAAAAAAAATAATATGCTGGAGGCCCCCTTTTCAGAAGAAGAAGTACAGGAAGTAATTAAGAACCTCAGAAACTCAACAGCACGATGCCACACATATGGTGGGAATGCCCCAGAATACGCCCTTTCTGGAAAAAATTATAAAATTTAATGGAAAAGCTAGTAGGAAAATTAAAATACTTTGAAATAAAAAATAAAAAAAAATAATAATCTTGACCTAGGAGGACGAGGTCCATATGGAGTAGGAGGTTGAGGTGGATGTGGTGGTGTAGGTGGAAGCGGCGGTGGAGGAGGACAAGGTAACCAACACTGTTTTTTGTTTTTAATTTTTTTTTTTTAATTAGGGTACACCCCAAAAGAGTGAGAAAGATAAAAAATACCACAATGGCTGGGTAAGGCCGGTGATGTGTCTAAATTCTGTCCCTTGTCGGATAGTGTCCTCCCTGTACTGCGCTTGCGCAGTACGTAGGACAAGGGGATTCCGAAAATCTCTGAAGACGAACGGCGCCTGCGTGGTGAGTCCAGGTTCAAGCCACACCATCCAAGGTTCATGCCCGAAGAGTGGGGAGCGAAGCGAGCCCGTAAGGGGCCCTGTTACTATGTGCTACCGTATGTCCACTTGGATGGTGGGGCTTGAACCTGCACCGGGGCCTGCGCAGTTCATCTTCGGAGATTTTCAGAACTTTTCCTCCATTTTGCGCAAGTGATGCGCCTGCGCAGTACGGGCCGGACAGTTTTTGTCAGAACACCGGTATACATGTCTATTCTGCACAAGGTATGGACAAGTCCTGTGGGATCCATGCCTGGTTCCTTGTAATGAACGTGAGCTTGTCCACATCTCAGGCTCTGGACAGGCGGCTGCGATTGGACAGGCGACTTGTCTGTGATATCACCCCCTGCCGTGCTAAATACACGTTCAGATAATACACTGGCTGCAGGCCAGCACCTCCAATGCGTAAAGGACAAGCTTAGGCCATGTGCCCAATTTGGAGACCCAGAAGTTGAAGGGGGCAGACCCATCATTCAGTACGTGTAGGCGTGTGCACACATACTGCTCCACCATGTTGGCAAAATGCTGCCTCCTGCTAAGACGTTCCATCTCAGCTGGTGGTGCTGGTTGTTGTGGCGTGCTGACAAAGCTTTTCCCCATTTTGGCCATGCTAACCCTGCCTTCTGAGGTGCTGGCGGTGCCCCGGCTGCGTTGGCGACCTCTTCCTCCTCCTCTGCCTATGCCTTGTGCTTCCACCGTACCCCCGCTGTCAGGTGGGAATGCCACCAGCAGCGCGTCTACCAGCGCGTGCTTGTACTCGCGCATCTTACGATCACGCTCCAGTGAGTGAATTAGGACGGTACATTGTACTTAGGGAATCCAGCAGGGTGGCCACCCAGTAATCAGCACCAGTTAGAATGTGGGCAACTCGGCGGTCGTTGCGGAGATACTGCAGCATGTAATCGCTCATGTGTGCCAGGCTGCCCAGAGGCAACGAAAAGCTGTCCTCTGTGGAAGGTGTATCGTCTGTGTCCTCTGTATCACCCCCGGCCACGCACCGGTGATGGCCATGAGCTGGTCTGGGTGCCACCCTGCTGTGAACATGGTTCCTCCTCCTCCATCTCCTCCTCCTCATCCTCCACCTCGTCATCCTCCAGAACTGTGCCCTTGCTGCCGGACAATTGTGTACCTGGCATTTGTTGGTGCAGGAACCAACCCTCGTAGCCACTTGTGAATGACTGCCTTGAAAGCCTTGGAAATGATTCCTCTTCCTCCTCCTCCTCCTGTGCCACATCCTCTTCCATCATCGCCCAAAGTTTTTTCAAGGAGGCATAGAACTGGGATAATAACGCTAAGAACGGCGTCATCGGCACTGGCCATGTTGGTGGAGTACTCGAAACAGCGCAACAAGGCACACAGGTCTCGCATGGAGGCCCAGTTATTGGTGGTGAAGTGGTGCTGTTCGGCAGAGCGGCTCACGTGTGCGTACTGCAGCTAAAGCTCCACTATCACCTGCTGCTGCTCGCACAGTCTGGCCAGCATGTGCAATGTGGAGTTCCACCTTGTGGGCACATCACATATAAGGCTGTGAGCGGGAAGGCCGAAGTTACGCTGCATCGCTGACAGGCGAGCAGCAGCAGGGTGAGAACGCCGAAAGTGTGCACAGACGGCCCGCACTTTCTGCAGCAGCTCTGGCATATCGGGGTAATTTTTAAGGAATCTCTGGACCACCAAGTTCAGCACATGCGCCAGGCAAGGGATGTGCGTCAAACCAGCTAGGCCCAGAGATGCTACGAGATTTTGCCCATTATCACACACCACCAGGCCGGGCTTGAGGCTCACTGCCACCAACCACTCATCGGTCTGTTGTTCCATGTCCCTCCACAACTCCTGCGCGGTGTGGGTTTTTTACCCCAAACAGGAAAGTTTTAAAACTGAAGTGCCCTGCAATCCTCGGTGGTGGAAGGACATGCGCCAAACTGCTATCCGCCTCAGGCCCAGCCGCCACTGCATTTACCCAGTGTGCTGTTAGGGAGATATAACGTCCCTGACTGTGCTTACTGGTCCACGCATCAGTAGTTAGGTTGACCTTGCCACAGATGGCGTTGCGCAGTGCACACCTGATTTTGTCCCCCACTTGGTTGTGCAGGGAAGGGGTGGCTCGCCTGGAAAAGTAGTGACTGCTGGGCACGACGTACTGGGGGACAGCCAATGCCATCAGGCTTTTAAAACTCTGCCTCTCCACCAGACGGAATGACAGCATTTCAAAGGCGAGGAATTTTGAAATGCTGGCATTCAGGGCCAGGGATCACGGGTGGGTAGGGGGGTACTTCCTCTTTTGCTCCAGTGTTTGGGAGATAGAGAGCTGAACGCTTCCATGGGACATTGTGGAGATGGAGATGGTTCAGGCTCTGATTGCACAGCGTGCAAACCACTCGTGTCTTGTCATCAGCACATTGTCTGAAGAACTGCCATGCTAGGGAACTCCTTGGACCTGGCTTTGGTGTGCTCGGTCCCTTGCTGCATTGGGCAGTAGCAAGTGTACCGTCTAGGGGACGGACACTCCGCTTTTGCACCCTGCTCCCTCTTCTGCTGTGCTGGTGGCTCTGTGCGGCCACCACCTCTTCCTCCGAACTACACTGGTCACCTGCATGGCGTTGATTCCATGTGGGGTCGAGGACCTCATCGTCCTCCACATCATCTTCCACCCAGTCTTCACCCCTGCCCTCCTTGTCGGTCTGCACAATTGCCACCTGTGTTTCGTCATCATCCAAGATGTGCTACGATGGTCCTCCCATGTACTTATCTTGAAACATAAGTGGTTGGGCATCGGTACACACAATCTCTTCCACTTCTGGGGCAGGGCTAGGTGGATGGCCCTGGGAAACCCTGCTAACAGAGTCATCAAAAAGCAGAAGAGACTGCTGCATGATTTGGGGCTCAGACTGCTTGGCTGATTTACAAGGGGGTGAGGTGAAAGACTGATGGACATCGGCTGCAG
This sequence comes from Lithobates sylvaticus, assembly GCA_028564925.1. Classification (NCBI taxonomy): domain Eukaryota; kingdom Metazoa; phylum Chordata; class Amphibia; order Anura; family Ranidae; genus Lithobates; species Lithobates sylvaticus. The sequence continues at coordinate 103,576,780 of CM053037.1, read as the reverse complement.
GTGCCAACTCTGATCTTTCAGCAGGAGACTGGGTGGGAGACAATGTGAAGGAACCGGAGACACTGTCAGCAACCCAATCTACTATAGCCTGTACTTGTCCTGGCCTCAACATTCGTACAGCCGCATTAGGCCCGACCAAATACCGCTGCAGGCTACTTGCACCTGAGGAAGGTGTTTCACTTGTGCGTGTAGCTGGGATGAGCTGAACAACCCCTTGTTCGGTTCGCACCAGAACCTGCGAACAGACCTAAAGCTCGTGTGAACTTTAGAATCCTATTAAAGTCTATAGGACTCGAACGTTCAAAATCAAAAGTGCTAATTTTAAAGGCTTATATGCAAGTTATTGTCATAAAAAGTGTTTGGGGACCTGGGTCCTGCCCCAGGGGACATGTATCAATGCAATTTTTTTTTTTTAAAACTGAAGTTTTTTCAGGAGCAGTGATTTTAATAATGCTTAACGTGAAACAATAAAGGTGTAATATTCTTTTAAATTTCGTACCTGGGGGGTATGCCTGTGAAGGGGCACATGTTTCCCGTGCTTAGAGCTGTTCCTGCACAAAGTGTCATTTTTGCAGGAAAAAAAGCTATTTAAAATCACTCGCGGCTAATGAATTGCCGGCTCCCGTAACACAGAGAACAGTCATTCATTGAAAGTCATTGATAAAAAAAAGTCATTGATAAAAAAAAAAAAAAAAGCGTGGGGGTTCCCCCAAATTCAATTACCAGGCCCTTCAGGTCTGCTATGGATATTAAGGGGAACCCCGCTTCAAATTTAAAAAAAAAATGACGTGGGGGTCCCCCTAAATATCCATACCAGACACTTCAGGTCTGGGATGGATTTTAAGGGGAACCCCGGCCAAAAAAAAAATGGCGTGGGGTCCCCCTCAAAATCCATACCAGACCCTTATCCGAGCACGCAACCTGGCAGGCCGCAGGAAAAGAGGGGGGATGAGAGCGCCCCCCTCCCTCCTGAACCGTACCAGGCCACATGCCCTCAACATTGGGAGGGTGCTTTGGGGGCCTCTTCCCCACAACCCTGGCCATTGGTTGTGGGGGTCTGGGGGCGGGGGGGCTTATCGGAATCTGGAAGCCCCCTTTAACAAGGGGACCCCCAGATCCCCCCCCCCCGTGTGAAATTTCACCAAAAAAGTGACAAAAATGTTAAAAATGACAGGAGACGGTCTTTGACAATTCCTTTATTAAAATCTTCTTTCATCTTCTTTCTTCTGGTCTTCCTTCTTCTTTCTTCATCCTTCGGTTTCTTCATCTTCTTTTTCCATCTTCTTCCATCTTCCTCTTCCTCTGATCCGCTTCTTCTTGCTCTGCTCTTCTCGTCCGACATCTTCTTCCATGGCGTCGGCGTCTCTGACGTCATGGGGAAAGCCATAGGGAAGTCCCTATGACATCCCCGTGCATCAGAGGGGGGCGGGGTCACCAGGTGGCCCCACCGTCCGTTATGAAAGAGCTGTCAGACTCAGCAAAGCCTCACACAGCGGGAGCCTCCCATTGCGAGGAGCGGCCCGACACAGAAGAAGAGACGCCGACGCCGTGGAAGAAGATGCCGGATGAGAAGACCAGAGCAAGAAGAAGCGGATCGGAGGAATAAGATGGAAGAAGAAGATGAAGAAACCGAAGGATGAAGAAAGGAAGACCAGAAGAAAGAAGATGAAAGAAGATTTTAATAAAGGAATTGTCAAAGACCGTCTCCTGTCATTTTTAACATTTTTGTCACTTTTTTGGTGAAATGGTACCCTTACCATTTGACACAGGGGGCCGGGATCTGGGGGTCCCCTTGTTAAAGGTGGCTTTCAGATTCCGATAAGCCCCCCCGCCCGCAGACCCCCACAACCAATGGCCAGGGTTGTGGGGAAGAGGCCCTTGTCCCCATCAACATGGGGACATGGTGCTTTGAGAGGTCACAGACCCCCAAATCACCCTCCCAATGTTGAGGGCATGTGGCCTGGTACGGTTCAAGAGGGGGGGGGGTGCTGCGTGCTCGGATAAGGGTCTGGTATGGATTTTGAGGGGGACCCCACGCCATTTATTTTTTTGGCCGGGGTTCCCCTTAAAATCCATCCCAGACGCTTTTTTTTTTTTTTTTTATCAATGACTTTCAATGAATGACTGTTCTCTGTGTTACGGGAGCCGGCAATTCATTAGCCGCGAGTGATTTTAAATAGCTTTTTTTCCTGCAAAAATGACACTTTGTGCAGGGACAGTTCTAAGCATGGGAAACATGCGCCCCTTCACAGGCATACTATAGACACCCCCCAGGTACGAAATTTAAAGGAATATTACACTTTTATTGTTTCACTTTAAGCATTATTAAAATCACTGCTCCTGAAAAAAACTATTTTTTTAAAAAAAAAATTGCATTGATACATATCCCCTGGGGCAGGACCCAGGTCCCCAAACACTTTTTATGACAATAACTTGCATATAGGCTTTTAAAATTAGCACTTGAGATTTCTCCCATAGACTTTTACAGGGTGCTCACGGCTTTTCGAATTTGCCGCGAACACCCCAAATTGTTCGCTGTTCGCTGAACAGGCGAACAGGCAATGTTCGAGTCGAACATGAGTTTGACTCGAACTCGAAGCTCATCCCTAGCTGGCACAGATTGACCACGTCCTCTCCCTGCAACAGGAGCTCCACCAGCAGCACCACAACCGGGGCCACATCCCTTCTTTGACATTCTCCTTGTATTTTTCAAATTTCGGATCTTGCCCTAAATGGGTGTTTTTAGAATAGCAGAATTGAGCAACAGTATGTAAAGGGTGTACCTCACACCTACAGATATGCAGAAAATGCTATTCAAACATTTTTTTTTTGCCCTAAAACTTTTTTTTTTTGAATAGCACAATAGAAGAACACTATTTAAATTGTGTATCTCACACCTACAGATATGCAGAAAACACTGCAAAATATTTTTTTTGCCCTAAATGGGTGTTTTTGCAATAGCAGAATACACCCACAGTATGTAAAGGGTGTATCTCACAGTAACATATGCAGTGCTGGTGCACTGAGCTTGCAAATAAAAGTTATATTTTCTCTGGCACTGGGCTCATGGCAGTCTAAAAAGACTGTGCACTGCACCCACACAACTAAATCATTGTAGATCGCTGACGCTGAGTAATTAGAATATATTTCTGAATCAGGACTCCTATGTAATTCTCTCCCTCAAAGCAGCAGCAGGAACCTTTCCCTAACTATCTTTTCTCTCAGGACAGTGTAAAAAGCTTGTGCACTGCACCCACACAACTAAATCAATGTAGATCGCTGAGTAATTAGAATAGATTTCTGAATCAGGACTACTATCTAATTCTCTCCCTCAAAGCAGCAGCAGCAGCAGCAGCAGGAACCTTTCCCTACACTACCTAAAGCAGAGTGACGTGCTGTGCTGTGTGCCTCTAATATAGAGGCTGGGTCACATGCTTCACTGGCCAATCACAGCCATGCCCTTAGTAGGCATGGCTTTGATGGCTCCTAAGGGCACACCAACGAATGTTGATTGGCTGCCCTGCAGCTTTTTAAAATGCGCCATTACATTGCCGAACAACGGACCCGAACCCGAACATACAGTAAATTGTTCGGGTTTGAGTCCGGGTACCAAAAACCCAAAAGTCCGGCTCAACCCTACATGGCACCTTTTAGCCTGACTCTGGGAATAGCCCTTTGAACGCTTAGGGGTTACTTGATGTTCATAGGACAATTCTGCAGAGGAGGGCATGGAGGTGCTGGAGGAGGAGGGGGTAGAGCTCACAGGTCTGGCATCATCACCACCAGCTGTATGGAGACGTGGCGGCACAACAAGCTACAGCACCAAGCCCTGTCCTGCATCCTTTCAAGTTGCAAGCAGCGTTACCCTGTGTGCTGTGAACAAAATATATTGTCAGTGCCCATGCTTGCTGGACCACTGTCAGCAGTAAGTGGATTTTACGGCTGACTGCCTTGCCCAACGATGCCAGAACATTCTCTTCCACGTGATGGTAGAGAGATGGAACGGCCTTACGTGAAAAGTAGTAGTGACTGGGAACCTGCCATTGTGGTACAGCACATTTTGCAAATTCACGGAAGGGGGCAGCATTCACCAGGCTGAAAGGCAGAAGTTGGAGCTGAACAGTTGAACAGCTTTGACAAGCTTGCATTCAGACGCTAGGCATGTGGGTGGCAGGGACTGTATCTTTTTTTTCCACTGCAGCAGATGGGGCAGAGAAATTTGCCGGCTACAGTCTACAGCTGGTGGTGTGCTGCTGGCAGATGTGCTGCTGGGACCTGGGACACCCTGTGCTATACCATCATCCCTGTCAGTGGAGGCTGCTGAAAGGTAATGACTTGGTATCGCAGGGGCAGACTGAAGTGGGTAAGGAGGAGGAGGGACAGATTTGTGCCCCTTTTGTGTTGCTTTTAGGTGTTTTTCCCAACAGACTGAGTGGTTGGACGTTAAATGCCTTGTTAAGCATGTGGTACCCAAATTATTGGTGTTTTTGCCATGTTTGATGTGCCTGAAACACAAGTTTGCATATAGCAACAGTGCGATCGGCTGTAGATGTGCTGAAAAAGGCCCAGACAGCTGAGCTTCGGGGAGTGGGTCGGGAGATGCAGAATGTGATGGGATAGGGTGGCTGCTCTCTACTCTCTTGAGTAGAGTAGTCGGGCTCCTTGGGGTTGTGCCACCTGACCTTCAGTTTCCTCCTCTGCTCTGTTACCCAAGTCGCATCAGTGACCCCATCATCATCATCATCTCCATTTTCATCTCCTCCATCTTCGTCATTACCACTGGAGACAACTTGGTAATACGCTGTGGCTTGGGGAACATGAATGCCAATTTGTCTACCAGTGTTCCTCCCTCTCTCTAGGCTCATGTTCCTGTCATCCTCAACCTCAGGACCAACATCTGAATGTAATGGCTGGGCATCATCAAGGAGCAAGTGGCTGACGCTGTGGTCAAAAAACTCAGCTGACTCCTCAATGGCTGATGTTGGGGCTATGACAGGAATAGATGTGGACAAGGAGGCAGGTTTATCCACTCTAGCAACTGCAGGGGACTGCACACTTGTCTCTGCTTGCGTGACAGAGGATGAGGAAGGTTTAGTAAGTCAGTCCACCACCTCCTCTGCATGCTGTGGCTGGATATTATGGGCAAACTCACTAAACAGAGGAAATGATGCCCTGTCTGAGGACTAAGAACTAGGGTTGAGCAAACCCGAACTGTCGGTGTTCGGCGATGTAATGGTGCTTTTTAAAATGTCTTTTAAAAGCAATCGCGGCTATATGAATTGTCGGCTCCCGTCCCCCTTAATACAGAGAACAGTCATTGAAGTCATTTATTTTTAAAAAGTTAGTCATAAAAAGTGTTTGGGGACCCGGGTCCTGCCCCAGGGGACATGTATCAATGCAAAAAAAATAATAATGCTTAAAGTGAAACAATAAAAGTGTAATATTCCTTTAAATTTCGTACCTGGGGGGTGTCTATAGTATGCCTGTGAAGGGGCGCATGTTTCCAGTGCTTAGAACTGTCTCTGCAAAAGTGTCATTTTTGCCGGAAAAAAAGCTATTTAAAATCACTCGCGGCTATATGAATTGTCGGCTCTCGTAACACAGAGAACAGTCATTCATTGAAAGCCATTCATAAAAAAAAAGTCATTGATAAAAAATAAAAAAAACAACAAAAAAAAGCGTGGGGGTCCCCCCAAATTCAATAACCAGACCCTTGAGGTCTGGGATGGATTTTAAGGGGAAACCCAACCAAAAAAAATGGCGTGGGGTCCCCCTCAAAATCCATACCAGACCCTTATCCGAGCACGCAACCTGGCAGGCTGCAGGAAAAGAGGGGGGAAGAGTGCGCCCCCCCCTCCCGCCTGAACCGTACCAGGCCACATGCCCTCAACATTGGGAGGGTGCTTTGGGGGTCTGAGACCCCCAAAGCACCTTGTCCCCATGTTGATGAGGACAAAGGCCTCGTCCCCACAACCGTGCCCGGTGGTTGTGGGGGTCTGCGGGCGGGGGGCTTATCGGAATCTGGAAGCCCCCTTTAACAAGGGGACCCCCAGATCCCGCCCCCCCCCTGTGTGAAATGGTAAGGGGGTACAAAAGTACCCCTACCATTTCACCAAAAAAGTCTCAAAAATTGTAAAAATGACAGGAGACGGCCTTTGACAATTCCTTTATTAAAATCTTCTTTCTTCTGGTCTTCCTTTCTTCATCCTTCGGTTTCTTCATCTTCTCCTTCCGGCATCTTCTTCTTCCATCGTCTTCTTCCTCCGATCCGCTTCTTCTTGGCCTTCTCGTCCAGCATCGGTGTCTCTTCTGGGTCGCTCCGCGCAATGGGAGGCTCCCGCTGTGTGAGGCTTCTCTCCGGTATCTTCTTCCACGGCGTCGGTCTCTGAGGCTTCTCTCCGGTATCTTCTTCCAGGGCGTCGGTCTCTTCTTGGGCCACTCCTCGCAATGGGAGGCTCCCGGTGTGTGAGGCTTCGCTTTGGCTGACAGGTCTTTTATAATGGAGGGAGGGGCCACCTGGTAACCCCGCCCCCCTCTGACGCATAGGGACGTCATGGGGACTTCCCTATGGCTTTCCCCGTGATTTGCCCAGAAGAGACACCGATGCTGGACGAGAAGGCCAAGAAGAAGCGGATCGGAGGAAGAAGAAGATGGAAGAAGAAGATGCCGGAAGGAGAAGATGAAGAAACCGAAGGATGAAGAAAGGAAGACCAGAAGAAAGAAGATTTTAATAAAGGAATTGTCAAAGACCGTCTCCTGTCATTTTTACCATTTTTGACACTTTTTTGGTGAAATGGTAGGGGTACCCCTTACCATTTCACACAGGGGGGGGGGCGGGATCTGGGGGTCCCCTTGTTAAAGGGGGCTTCCAGATTCCGATAAGCCCCCCGCCCGCAGACCCCCACAACCACCAGGCACGGTTGTGGGGACAAGGCCCTTGTCCTCATCAACATGGGGACAAGGTGCTTTGGGGGTCTCAGACCCTCAAAGCACCCTCCCAATGTTGAGGGCATGTGGCCTGGTACGGTTCAGACGGGAGGGGGGGGCGCTCTCGTCCCCAACTCTTTTCCTGCGGCCTGCCAGGTTGCGTGCTCGGATAAGGGTCTGGTATGGATTTTGTGGGGGACCCCACGCCATTTTTTTGGCTGGGTTTCCCCTTAAAATCCATCCCAGACCTCAAGGGTCTGGGATGGATTTTGAGGGGGACCCTACGCCATTTTTTTTTTTTTTTTGGCTGGGGTCCCCCTTAATATCCATCCCAGACCTGAAGGGCCTGGTTATTGAATTTGGGGGGACCCCCACGCTTTTTTTTGTTGTTTTTTAATTTTTTATCAATGCCTTTTTTTTATGAATGGCTTTCAATGAATGACTGTTCTCTGTGTTACGGGAGCCGGCAATTCATATAGCCGCGAGTGATTTTAAATAGCGTTTTTTCCGGCAAAAATGACACTTTTTGCAGAGACAGTTCTAAGCACTGGAAACATGCGCCCCTTTACATGCATACTATAGACACCCCCCAGGTATGAAATTTAAAGGAATATTACACTTTTATTGTTTCACTTTAAGCATTTTTAAAATCACTGCTCCCGAAAAAACGGCCGTTTTTTAAAAGTTTTTTTTGCATTGATACATGTCCCCTGGGGCAGGACCCGGGTCCCCAAACACTTTTTATGACTAACTTTTTAAAAATAAATGACTTCAATGACTGTTCTCTGTATTAAGGGGGACGGGAGCCGACACTTTATTATAGCCGTTCGGGTCCCCATTGACTTCAATGGGGTTCGGTGTTCGGGGTCAAGTTCGGGTCAAGTTCGGTCCCGAACCCAAACTTTTTTCTGAAGTTCCGCCGAACCTGCCGAACCCGAACATCCAGGTGTCTGCTCAACTCTACTGACCACCACATCCACCTTTGCCTGTGGACACATTTGTTGCTGGCCCCCTTACAGTGCCAAGGGAACATCTGCCTCTCCTTGTTGTCCCCCCAGATATTATTGGGAGGGAGGGGGCTGTGCTTATAAGCAAATGTAAAGAAGAATTTGAAATCTGTACGTAGATGCACTTAAATCAATGCAAAGAAGTGTTTGGTGCACTTTAATTTGAGTACTCACACTACACAGATACACTCCACGGATACACTATAATATACTGCAATATAATGCGCCAAACATACAGTGACACACAGAACTATATGGGGCTAAACTGGAAGTAACGCACACAGAACTATATGGTGTTAAACTAGCAGTGGATAAACAAGTGTGGTTCCCTCGCGCTATCAAAGGGAAAAGTGTCTGTGTGTGGTATATTAAATAAATTGCTGCTTGACCTACAGTGTATACAATGCACTTAAATGGGAATAATTAAAAATAAATGGCCAAAGCAACTCATATACCCTATAGTACTAAAGTGAACAAGTACCTGTATAGTAATTATGCAATCAAAATAATTCAAAATAATTAAGTGCAAATGTGCATATAGTAAACAAATGCTGTGCAAAAGGTGCTGACTACTTTATTCCTATACAAAAAGTAGAACTGTGCAAGCATATATGCAAATAAATATAATTTACATATATTTATTTGCATATATGCTTGCACAGTTCTAATTATTTTGATTGCATAATTACTATACAGGTACTTGTTCACTTTAGTACTATAGGGTATATGAGTTGCTTTGGCGATTATTTTTTAATTATTCCCATTTAAGTGCATTGTATACACTGTAGGTCAAGCAGCAATTTATTTAATATACCACACACAGACACTTTTCCCTTTGATAGCGCGAGGGAACCACACTTTTTTATCCACTGCTAGTTTAACACCATATAGTTATATATATATCACTGTAGTACTATAGGGTATATAAGTTGCGCTGACCATTATTTTTTAGTTAAACTAGCAGTAACGTGAGCAAAACTATATGGTGTTAAACTGGCAGTAATGCACAAAACTATATGGGGTTAAACTGGCAAAAACGCACCGAAAACGATATGGCGTTAAACTGGCAGTAACGCACGCAGATCTATATGGCGTTAAACTGGCAGTAACGTACAAAAAACTATATGGCGTTAAACTGGCAGTAACACACACAGAAGTAAATGGTGTTAAACTGGCAGTAACGCAATCAAATAGACCGTGTTCAACCGTCACTACACTGAAACTATATGAGCTGTCCCTACTCTACACTAATGTATATATGAATGACACGGTCGCACTACACTACAGTGAAACTATCTGAGCTGTCCCTACTCTAGCTGCACACTATACAAAGCTGAATGATGGCCCTCTTTACTACACTCACACTATCCCTACACTGACACTAAACTAATATTCTACACTGGCAATTGAAGCAAAATAGCACAGTATAGCACACTAACTAACTAATAGCACTGAACAGAGCCCTGTTCTATCTCTCTCCACGCCAAAATCACACTGAAAATGGCTGCCATTGAAAGAATACTTTTAGACTGTGGGGCGGGAATGAGCCATGATTGGATAAAGTCATGATGGCAGTGTCCAATCATGACTCTGACAGTGCTCTGTGCCCTGATTGTCTGAAGCTTTCACTGCTTCAGCCAATTGGGGCTTGCAATGCACTGTTCAGCGCCGCAATGCATTGTGGTTGGTTCGGGGGGCCGAACAAACGGTCGAACGACAAGTTTGTTCGGCTATTCGCGGAAAGCCAGAACAACTAAAGTTTGGCCCAAACTTATGCTCGGGCTGAACCGTTCACCCATCCCTAGAGGTGATCACTGTGGTAACAAGGTCTACTACTGTGATTTCCAGCTTCCAGGCAGATCGACCAGGTATGGTATATGCATAGTTATTATTGTAACTATGTTGTAACTATGTAAAAATATTCATACTTGGAATTCATCTTTAACCACTGTGACGGCATGCAAGGTTATGTAGTGGATAATCGCTATATTTCACCTCGCATTCGTTCGTCTGTAAGGGACTGAACCGGAATCAGAGAGAGGAGCTCTGTTTGGATTGAAAAAAAGGTTTGCTTTACCTCATGTTTTGTGGGTGATGGGGACCAGCCCCACACTGTTAAGAGAGAGCAGTCTACTGTTCAGTTTAGCCCCGGACGGCAAGGATTTTATTTACTGTTTTTGTTCATGATTTTATGACTTGCAAACCACTTGTAAATAAAGCGGGCAACACGCCCAATTTTAAGAAAACTGCCTGTACGCTGACCTCCTTTCCGAGAAAAAGTGACCCCCACGAGCTAATCTCCCACACCACTTACGGATCGCCCGCTGTCTTTAAACGTTGGCTGTTTGAAGAAGAATACCGTTGTTATGGCAGCAGATAGCTGGCATAACCCCCGGTATCCTCTTCTTTAGAATTAAAAGTGGCACTGGATGACCCGCCGTGCTCCGGTTACCTCCGTCGCTTACCAGAGCCACCGGTAGCGGCGGAGACAATCGCGTCCTCTCCCCTGTTTGGTTGGCTTGCAAGTGAGGGGAAGATGGCCCCCACTCGGCTCCATAGCATTGACTGGCGGAAGCCCAATGCTCTTTTTTTTTTTCAAATAATTTTTTTTTTTATTGCATTTTAGTGTAAATGTGAGATCTTAGATCTTTTTGACCCCAGATCTCATATTTAAGATTTTTTGTCATGTTTTTTTTTTTTTCCATTACAAGGGATGTTTACATTAGTAATAGGAATAAAAGTTACCCAAAATATTTTTTTTAACCACTTCTCGCCTGCGCTATAGCCGAAAGACCTGCCGGGAGGGCGTCCCTGGACGTCCTCCTTTTTACTTCCGCAATGCGCGCTTCTGCAAGCGCACATCGGGAAGTTCTGTGCTTGCCGTGTCCCTTGGACACAGTCAGTCACAGATTGCTGTAAATGGCCAATCACAGCGGCCATTTACAGCGCGATCGGCGTGTATAATGAGAGATGATCTCATATGTAAACATATGAGATCATCTCTCATCGCCGGCTCTCCCTCCTCACACAGAGACAGCGTATGAGGAGGGAGAGATGAATGGCTGCAGCGGCCGTAAGTAAATAAAAAAAAAAAACGGAAAGTAAAGACAAGTAAATGTCAGTGCCACCTGTCCTCAGTGCCACCTGTCCCCAGTGCCACATATAAGTGCCATCTGTCATCAGTGCCACGTATAAGTGCCATGTGTCATCAGTGCCACATAGTGCCATCTGTCATCAGTGCCATATCAGTGTCATCAGTGCCACATATTAGTGCCATGTATCAGTGCCACCTGTCATCTGTTATCAGTGTCACGTGTCATCAATGCCACGTATCAGTGCCATCTGTCATCAGTGTCACGGGTCATCAGTGCCATGTATTAGTGCCATCTGTCATCAGTGCCACGTATTAGTTCCATCTGTCCTTAGTGCCACGTATTAGTGGCATCTGTCATCAGTGTCACGTGTCATCAGTGCCATCTGTCACGTGTCATCAGTGCCACGTATCAGTGCCATCTGTCATCAGTGCCACGTCAGTGTCACGTGTCATTGTCCTGGTGCTCCAGGGCCTTCAAAAGTGTAATAGGTAGTCAACAAGTTAGATGTGTATTTTATGCTCCTAGAACACGTGATGGTGCTCCCTGCATGTTGGGCCTCTCTAAGTGGCCAGGCTGTGGAAAAGTCCCACACATGTGGTATCATAATACTCAGGAGGAGATGCCATGTGAGAGAAATAACCTATTACATTGACAATTTTGTGGAAACAAAAAAAAAAAATCTTCATTTTTGCAAAGAATTGTGGGAAAAAAATTACAACATCAAAAACCTCACCATGCATCTTACTAAATACCTTTTGGGGGGTATTTTTACTTTCCTGGCTTGTTTGGGTCGCAAGAATTGAGATAGGCCACCAGTACATCAGATATGATCAATTTTGTATGATTTGCACCACAGCTTGTAGACTCTCTAACTTTCACAAAGACCAAATAATATCCACTAATTTGGGTTATTTTTTACCAAAGATATGTAGCAGTATAAATTGTGGCCAAAATTTATGAAGAAAAATGTATAATTTGCAAAATTTTATCACAGAAACAAAGAAAAATTAGTTTTTTTTCAAAATTTCGGTCTTTTTTCATTTATAGGGCAAAAAATAAAAAACCCAGATGTTATCAAATACTACCAAAATAAAGCTCTATTTGTGGGGAAAAAAGGACAAAAAATGAATTTGGGTACAGTGTTGCATGACTGAGTAATTGTCATTCAAAATGTGAGAGCACCGAAATCTGAAAATTGGTCTGGGCAGGAGGGGGGTTTAAGTGCCCAGTAGGCAAGTGGTTAAAAGGACAGTGTCAAAATAAAAAGTAAAATAAATAGGAAAAAAAACATATATATTTTTTTTTAAAGTGCCCCGTTCCGACGAGCTTGTGCGCAGAAGCGAACGAATACCTGATTTGCGCCCGCATAAACGGTGTTCAAACCACACATGTGAGGTATCACCGCAAAAGTTAGAGTGAGAGCAATAAGTCTAGCCCTAGACCTCTTCTGTAACTTAAAACTGGTAACCTGTAGAAAATTTTAAACGTCGCCTATGGAGATATTTAAGGGTAAAATTTTGTCGCCATTCCACGATCGAGCGCAATTTTTAAGCGGGACATGTTTGGTACCAATTTACTTGGAGTAACATTATCTTTCACAATATAAAAAAAAATTGGGTTAACTATACTGTTGTATTATTTTTTAATTCAAAAAAAGGGTCTGAAAAATAGGCCAGGTCCTTAAGTGGTTAAGCACCGTATGACCAACTTAAAGCGGAGTGAAGTCCAATCGATAACTCTTCCGGGATAAGCGTTGGAGAGGTGCATGCTGGGTAACCAGTATGCACCTCTCGATCTTGATTCACCGGCGGCCGTATCAATTTTTCATCACAGTACATCCCACAGACGCCTGACTCCAGACACATAATTTCCCAGGAGCACAGGCAAGGGAGGAAGTGAAGAGGAGCTCCACGGACCAGGAATGGCAGATTAGGAGGACTACATAGCAACAGGACATTTCTGGTAAGTATAAAAAATTATTTTCCTCCAAATGTTTCTTTATAGGTTTAAAGGAGTCTGAGTATGGAAAAAAAAATTTCAGGGTGGAACTCCGCTTTAAGAGCGAAATTCCGCTTACTTTGTGGAGATTCCCTTTCACTTTCTGTTGCTTCTCTGGGACACAGTAAAAAATAAACTGATAAGGGTTTTAACCAGTCCTCTATCTAAACACATTTTTTGGCTATACATACTCTTTAACCACTTGCCTACTGAGCACTCCTGGCCAATTTTCATCTTTCAGTGCAGTCATATTTTGAATGACAATTGTCCTGTCATGTAAAAATTTTCATAATTTTTTTTTTCACACAAATAGAGCTTTCTTTTGGTAATATTTAATCACGACTGGGTTTTTTTTTATCTTCTGCTAAACAAATGAAGAAAGACCAAAAATTTTGAAAAAAACGTTTTTTTTTATAGGTTGTTTGTAAAATTTTGTAAACAGGTAATCTTTCTTCTTCACTGATGTGCGCTGATGAGGCTGCACTGATGGGCACGGATAGGCTGCACTGATGGTCAATGCTGAGGCAGTACTGATGCAGCAATTTAGAAATTGGATGAAAGGTATAGCGCTGGAAAACACTTTTTCATAGATAAAAAGTGCATTTTATATACATCTATATCGATCAGACCAAAATGAGAGACAAATGATGAGGAATGAGGGATATTGCTCCAAATCAGGGACAGTCCCTCAAAATCGGGGACAGTTGGGAGCTATGATTGTGTCATATGCGCACATTTATTCTCTCTCCCTCTCCTTATTCCTCTCTCTGCCAGCACTTTTGTCATCAATAGCTGACCTCCCTCTGTGTTTATCACAGTGTGACCTAACCCTTTCTGCCCACATACAGAGTAGGGCCTGGACATTGTGACAATGAATTATGTCCAGTGAGGCTAAAGCCCCACACACACGGTCGGACAATCTGCGGACCAGGTCGGTCGGATCCTGTCCGTCGTACTTTGTCCGATGTTGGTGTTGCGTACACACGGTCGGACTACGTTGTCGGAATATCCGGTCTGCAAGAACGTCGTGACGTAAGTCGTCTTCCACGAGATTAGAAAAGGGAAGTTCAGCACCACGTCAGGCACCCGTTGGGCTCCTTCTGCTGATCCCGTGTTTATCGCGAGTTAGTCGAAGTTTGGTGACTTAAGATTCGCGCTTCTCAGTTTTCTGACTCAGATCGTTACTGCTCTTCAGTTTGTGCTTGTCGTGCGTATCTGTTTATTAGTGTGTGTAGTCAGTTCGCATTTGTTGGTCATTGCGGCCTATATCTTGATATAGGACGCTTTGATTTGCACTGCTTATTGTCTGCTCGTTTCTGGTATTCATTTCGTTCTTTCAGGCCTTGCTGTTTATCGGTGCTTTCTGTTTGTCCGTTCTGACCAGCCGACCTTTTGTGACCTTGTGAGCGATGTTTCCCGTGCGTACTCGTCGCCGAGTTCGTGCTGTACGCGGAATTGGTGTCGGGCTTTTAGCTTTGACCCAAGACCCGTCCATGAACAGAGTGACGAGGAGTATGTGGACCAAGAATTGGTTGCTTCAGCGTGACCAATTCTCGCACATGCCTTTGCTTCGTGAGATCCGGGAGAATAATCCTGATGATTTCAGGAACTTTCTCAGGATGACGGACCCCGATTTTCACCGTCTTTTGGCTTTGCTGACCCCCTTTATCAGCCGGCAGGATACCTGCATGAGACAAGCCATTACTCCGGAGCAGAGGCTTGTTGCCACGTTGAGGTACTTGGCGACAGGGAGAAGTCTTCAGGATTTGAAGTTCTCTTCAGGTATCTCTCCCCAGGCCCTGGGAATCATTATTCCAGAGACCTGTTCTGCCATCATCCAGGTCCTGCAGGAGGACTATATTAAGGTAACATTTCTCCTTTACTATTCCCTTCTATGTATGCTCTGTTTGCTAATGTCTTCTATTTTTGACCTCCTTCCCTAATTACCATGATTGCAATATGCTCTAATATGCTGTGCCCCTTTTCTCCTTCATGCAGTTTTCCCTTCACTTACCTCCCCAGCATGCTCTTCTGCCCCAATAGACACCTATGGCCTAGTCACTTAAGCAATGTATTTTGTCTGCTGCATAGTATTTTTTGCCCCCAAACACCCCCTAAAATATGCACAAATGTTTGCTGTGTGGTTTACTTCATGTAGAGCCCCTTTTTTTTATTGTTTTTGGTGGGGGGGGGGGGGGGCAAACTCAGATGCTCTGTCAGATGGTACCAATCCTCTATCTGCTGGCTTTCCCAAGGTCAATACACACTATATACCTACCTCTTTATAGTGGGCATCTTTAGGGATGAATTCTGCAAAGCATGTAGTGCAAGGGGCTGCCTCCATACTTGCCATTTCCTAATTTTTTGTGTTCTTTCTCTCCTATTAGCTTGCTTGGTAATTTCATAATGTCACAATGTGCTTTCCTTTTTTTTGGGGGGGGGGTTGAAATGTTAGTTTAGCTTTCCTGGGGGCTGCCAATAGTGTTAAGTACAGAGTGTCTGGCCAAACTAGCACACATTATTGAGCCATTTGCCAATCAATGAAGTGCAGAGGGTTACCTGTCCAACAACCCCCCCCCCCAAAACCCTAGTTATTGCCAATGGCCCATCAGAAGTGTGGGGATTGATGGGGGGTGAGTAATCTGTGAAGGGGAGCATCTACTTTTCTCTGCAAATACTTTCCAGCCTCCAATTTTATACAATGCTCTTGTTCCAAGATGTTGATTGTCTAATCTGCTTGCAATGTTTATGTGCAAAGTGACTAATTATTTTTTCTTGTTTCACTCCACAGTTCCCTTCCACGCCACAGGAATGGCAGACTGTGGCCTCCCACTTTGCCAGCCGTTGGGACTTTCCTAACTGCGGAGGGGCAATTGATGGGAAACACGTCCGCATCGTCCCACCGCCCAACTCGGGGTCCTACTATTATAATTATAAAGGGTTTAATAGTGTAGTGATGTTGGCGGTGGTGTCGGCAACATATGAATTTATGTATGTGGACGTGGGGATGAACGGCCGGATCTCGGATGGTGGTGCCATTGCGCACACGGAGTTCTACTGGCATCTCCAAAGTGGCAGTCTGTGCTTGCCACCTCCAGAGGAGAATGCAGAAGGACTCCCCTTCGTCTTTGTCGCAGATGAAGCGTTTGCGTTGACTCCCCATCTGATGAGGCCCTTCCCGATGAGGACCCTCACCCCAGACCAGAGGGTCTTCAACTACAGGCTGTCCAGAGCCAGAAGAGTTGTGGTTAACACTTTTGGCATCCTGGCCAGCCGCTTCCGCCTGTTCTTGACGGCAATTAACTTGGCGGAATACAAACTGAACCACATAGTTCTTGCCTGTTGCATATTGCACAACTTCCTCAAAAGACATAACAGGAACTATGTGGTGCCCGTTGGCCCAGATGTGGAGGGCCCTCCAAATGCGGACCTCACAGCCCTTCAAGTGGCACGTCCAGGCTTGCCCCCTCTAAATGCCCGCGCGGTCCGCGAGCAATATATGGACTACTTTGTGGGTAGGGGGGCCATTGCTCTGCCTGACGATGTGTGAGAGGCATTTTTTAATAAATCTGATATTTCAACCAACCTATGATTTCTTGTCATTTCAGTATTCTTTTTAGCTTATTTTACCTTGAAATTTTTTCCCTTTGCCTTCGACAGTGGGAATGCACTTTCTGGGCAAAAGGAGGTAACAGTCTCTTCTTCCCAAAAAGATTATTCTCATGTTGTGTGTTTGCTACCTAATCTTTTGTCTAGAGAAGGTTTGTACTGCATAACTGACACCCAAAATACTCCTTTTCATCACCAGGTCAGACATGTGTGTATTCTCAAAAATGCTGTGCTCCGTGTTTTCGTACAAAGCACTGTGGGTGTCATTTACATAAGTCAAATCGACTATGCTCTACAAGTGCAGTGAAAAAGTGCCCTGGAAAAGAAACTTGCAGTGCAAAGTGGACTTGCCTTTAGTAAATAACACCCATTGCCCCCCATATCCTTTACATTTGACATACATAATGCATTGTGTTTTTTAAATAAGGAAGCCACACATTTAGAAAAATAAAAAAGTTTACTTGGAAAACATTCACAAGTGTGTTTACAATCTTCACGCCCAAACTGACAACATCTTGGTTATTTACAACATTGTGTACAAACATTCCGCAATTGGTAAAACCAGGCATGGAGCAAAACAGAACCTATGAACTAGGAAAGTTCAACTTTGTAAAGTGAAGACAAGATCAGACATGACTATATGTTCAAAGTGTGTTTGATCTTGCCTTCATCACATGGGGGGGTCACCCCTGGAAAGTGGAAATTTAGAACATGCACACAATTTGGGTCTGAAAATGGTCATTAGATGGTAAAACACATGCCTAGAAGCTTCAAAAGTGCCATTTTCCATCATGGGGATGAATGGACGTTTTTTGGGGGTGCAACCCCTTCACCACAACCACTTTCGTAGTTCGTAAAGTGGTTGCACCCCCAAAAAAACGTTGGCATTCATCCACCATGATGGGAGCTTGCACATGTGGACACAATGTGTGCATGTTCCAAATTTCACACAGTTCTTAAGTTGCAGATGTGTTCAGAAGCTGGCACAAATGTGTGTTAATTACTTGGTGCGTTTTCATATTTTTCCTAAAACATCAATGATGTTCTTCAATTTTTGTTGAACATCATTGATGTTTTGCTTTATGTAATCTAGATCTCTATTGCAGACCATTATCTCCCCGATGAGTACGTGGGCACTCTCTGTGGTAAAGTGCGATTTTTCTTCCACAACATCCACGTCACCTAAAAACCACAAACAAACAAAAATGGGGTGTTGGAAATGAGGCAGCCATACATTGATTAGCTTACCAGTAGCTGTGTTCTCCCACACTCACCTGTTGTGGTGACAATTTCTCCAAGTTCGATGATCTCTCCTTCCTCCTCCTCCTCCTCTGCTTCTGCTCTTTCACCTTTTTTGGGAGGTGTTGGTTTTGGGGTTTCCTCAGACAGCCCAAGTTTTCGCTCCCCTATGAGAATGTACAAAAGCAAGATTTAGCAACACAATCTATTGAGGGCAGAAATAGGAAATGACAAACATTGCTTGAAAGTGACGGACACTATTTTTGTTTGGCCAGTTACAAATGCCAACTACATGAATGTAGTCACTTTGTAAAGGTGCTAAACTTACTAGCTTTTTGGTAGAAGTTTGTGTGATGGAGACCCCCCTCTAGTATCCACTGGAGCACATGTGTGGAAAAGCCTAATAAAAAGGGGTTTGGGTGTCCCAGCACTAGTGCTCTAGAGTCCAGATGGGTAAACAGCTACTGGGTGACCTCTCCTTTACATTGAATAAATTGGCTTTACATTCTTGATGACATTTCTAGTGAGAACAAACTTCCTTTCCCCCAAAAAAAACACCAAACATCGTATTATAAGTGGCCGAACGATCGAGGTTGCGTACGATCGAATGGACACACACGATCATGACAGTGGCAGAAAGATCGAGGCTGAGTACGATCGAATGCACAGACGAACCTGAAAGTGGCCATTTTGGAATGTACAACTTTGTAAAAATCAAACCACATGGAGCAGTATGCAAGCAAGAAAGCAAACACAAAACACAACTACTTACTTTTTTGAAGAATTCGCTTGATCTTTCTGTACTGATCGGCCTCCCTCAGTTTCAGGTCTGACCAGCGTTTCCTCAGTTGCTCCTTGGATCGTTGTACCCCAAAATGATTGTACAGCCTTCTCACAACTTTAGACATGATCTTGGCCTTGCGGACATTGGGGTTGAGGTAAGGCCCATACTTCCCATCATAGTCGCTCCTCTTTAATATGTCCACCATCTCCAACATTTCTCCAAATGACATATTGGAGGCCTTGAATTTCAGGCTCCGGGATCGGGACGTTTCTGCCTCCGGACTTTCCTCGTCCTCCTCCTCGTTGGTGGGATATTTGTGGCGCACCTGCTGTGTCCCCGCCATGTGCTCTCCCCACTGCGCCGTAAAGAGAATGGGTGGGGAATAGACGAGAAAGTTCGTCAGGGGCGGGCGGAGTTTGACGCATGCGCACTGGATATAAAACGTCACACGCCTGTGTCGTAGCCACGATCTGGGAGACGAGGGGAGAGAAAGCTCACGCACGAGACGATCGCTAGAAACGAAGGTACAATTTGACGTTGTTACATAACTAGCCTAGACTGATTCGAACTTGAGGCTTCTTTATGGAGAAGATTAGGAGAGTTTAGCCTGACATAATTTATAGTGTTTTGTGTGGTGTTGTGTCTTGCAGAGATTATGAAGGAATTCAACGACATGAGTTTTCTCCCCCTCTTCATTGCCAAATACAGGGAATTTCCCATTTTATGGCAGGCTAAACACCCCCATTATAGCATCAAACCAAAGAGTCACACAGCCCTGGAGGAACTTGTGGAATTTGTCAAGCCAAGGTTCCCCGCGGCAACTGTTGATGATATAAGAAAGAAAATTGGCAGCCTGAGGAGGGCGTATATCAGGGAGCGCAAGAAGGTTGTGAAGTCGGAAGAAATTGCAACTGCAGCAGATGAGGTCTATGTCCCCAAGCTCTGGTACTATCAGAGTCTACATTTTCTCAAAGACCAGGCTGATGTCACGGAGCCACTCTCGACTCCTCCTTCCACGCTTTCTTGCGCGCAGGCCACCCCTGATGAGGCTTCCGAGGAGCAACCTGGCCCTTCCAGTATGGAAGATGTGGAGGAGCCCATCTTGTTCCAGGTATAGTAGTTTTGTTACCATTTATGTGAATAATGAATGATGTTCACTTAATTCAGGATCCCCAATTGCTTAGTTCCTAACGTGTTTGACATATCAACTGACAGTAGTGTTGGAGACAGTTGGGGCCACAATCTAAACTGCAGGGCTGAGAATTGTATGATTTTCTATTTGTAAACATTTTGCAACAGTCACTAGATGAGAATTGTGTGTGTTTGATGAACAAATACCTGAAACTATGTCCCTTTTTCATACACAGGAAGACCTCAGCCAGGAGGTGGCTTTGGAAGGTGGCAGTCAGGAGGAGGCAGGGGTTAGTGGCAGCCAAGAGGTGGGTAGTGGCAGCCAAGAGGGGGCTAGGCCTCGGAGCCTGACTGACACCCAAATCCCTCCCCTCCGCCCTCCGTACAGAAGGGCGAGAAGGGGGGGTTATGCGGCAGAGTCAGCGCTCCGGATGATCAGAGAGGCTTCAGACTCCCTACATGCCACACCCACCGACGAGGAGACCTTTGGCTCTGTGGTTGTCACGAAGATGATGGGTATGGAGGTGAGGCAACGCAACATGTGTGAGGGGCTCATCCTCCATGTCCTAAATAAGGGCAGGGCTGGGGAGATGACCCCACTCACACATGTTTGCCATAGTTACCATGCTCCGCCTCCTCCTCCTCCTCCTCCTTCTGCCACCCCACCAGCACGACAGCCACAGCGTGCAAGGAAGCGTGGAAGGAAGACCTGAGAGTGACGACCTGGATTCAGTCTGGTCTGAGAGAAGATGGAGCCTCTTGTAGTACCAGAGCCTGGGGACCTAGATGGCATCTGCTGCAGTTCCGGATGCTTTGGACTTCAGGACCAGATTGCACTCCCCTTAATATACGTACTCCTCAGGCCCCCAATTTTCTACGCTTGAAAAATGATGGTTGCCGTGGGGGTCCAAGGCTTTGCAAATTCCCTAAGTTTCACCATGGCTGCGTTCCTCTTTGGTTTGTTGCTGAGACCTAAATAAATGTTTTTGGGATTTGAAATAATCAGTGACTATTGTGTTTTACTTTTCTACAATGACAGTTTTTCTTTGAGTAGGCAGGTACATTTCACTAATCCTAAAGTAGAATTAACAAGGGGCACCAACAACCAACAAACTCCTAGTAAATTTAAGCAAGAAATACAAATGTTAATAATGTGGTTTTGCTAAGTTGAGACACACAACCCCCCTACAAAAAAAAAAAAAAATTCTCCTTCAAATATGTATTCAGAAAAAAAAAAAAAAGACAAATCATGCTAAAAATATAACAAAGATTCTTTTACGATCTGAGTAAAAATAAACATGTAGTGTATAAATGCTGAAAAGTAATAAAGAACTAAGTTTGTGAGAAGTGCGGGTGAATAGGAGCAGCTAAAACATGTCATTCTTGTTGCATTGTAAAGAAAAAGAGAATGCGCTGCATTAAAGACATTTTAACATTGCAGCGTGACGAATGTGCTGTGTCGATTAGGAAAGGTAGTTTTACCTGACCGAGCGCTTCCGTCACAGAATTTCTTCTGAGCATGCGTAGCACTTTGTCCGTCGGACAACCGTACACACGATCGGATTTGGTGTGATCGGACCGTGTTGTCGGCAAATCTTTCCAGCAGGAGATAAGACTACACTGTCCGATGGTGCATACACACGGTCTGATTTTTCAACAACATTGTCCGATCGGACAGAATACATGAAAAAGTCCGACCGTGTGTATGGGGCTTTACAGTGGGATAGCTGTTGTGGGCAATGCTGTATTCTAGCCTAGGCCGAAAAGGCCCAGGCCTAGGGCAGCACTTTGCAGGGGGGCAGCACGGAAAGAGTCCCCGCCGTCTTGCGCTACAATTTTAGTGTAGCGCCAGTCTTATGGGCGGACTGGGCTGAGAGGCAAATTAGTCTAGCGCCCCCATAAAGCAGCCGCACTGCTTCTGGTATGCGGGCGGCCGGCAATCCGCAACTGTGGGGGGGGGGGGGGGCGCCGCTTCCAATTTTGACTGTCCTATCATCCTGGACAACAAACCTTCCTCACTGTGCTATATGTTTTCTGCTGCACAATTGGCATGGTTATATCTTCTTAGTCTTCTTAGTAATTTGTGCTTAAAGTAGAACTATAGGGAACACTTTTTTTCCATTTTGGATAAAACAAGTGAGGGTTATAGCCCCTGTCTAGAGGGTGCACGAGTTTAGTCAGGCCTATGGCAGCACAAAACCTAAATACACTACTGCACAATTACTTTGTTGCACATGTATAACAGCAAAACCCATATCTGCATTTCTCACCTTCCACCAATCCTCGTTAGAGTCATCCATCACCATAACTCTGTCACCAGGCCTGTAGGGAGGAGGAATAAGAGAAAAATTGAAAGACCAAGGAATGTTGGAGGACAGGGGTGCTGTGGAGATAGAAGGATGAGGCACAGATAAAGAACAGAGAGTGGTAAAACAAAAATACATATGTAGTGAATGATAGGGTAAACAAAAAAAAATAAAACAATTATAAAAAATAAAGAAACCAACAAAAAACTAAAGATGTCATCCATTTCACCTTTTCTGACACAGAATTATGCCATACAGTATGTTGGTTACTTATAGAAAGCAATATTACTAATTAAGGTTATACTGACAAAAAGAGAAGGATACAATATATACAGAGGATACAAACAATGTTAATGTTTCTCAGCAAGAAAACACTATAGTAAAATACATGCATAGGAATAGACAAGTATAATGCCTTTTTTTCAGCTGCTCCTAGGGGCATCTGGCATTTTTATTTCCTGGCTATAAACACCCCTGCATGTTAGCCTATGTGTCCATGCACACATAGGCTTTTAGAGGAGTTTAGAGGCATTTGAGGCAGAAAAAAAAAATCCACTGCCTGTGCGTCCAGCAGTAGCAGAGTTTTGGCAGAAAAAAGGCTTGTCGCTTGTAAACACGTCTAAACGCAAATTAACTCTATTTCATTTAGCATTAATTAACTTTAATGGCCAAAAGAAATTATTATTCTGGCCAATGAAATTAATTAGCACTGAAGCGCTTGACGCTTAAAAAAAGCACCTAAATGCGCTACACACTTTTACATGCGCCAGGTGGTTTTTTTGCCAAAACGCTGCTTCGAGTGCTTCGAGGAGAGTTTGTGTGTGCATGAGGCCTGTACTATGGTATACATATCTATACGTGTACATTATTGCACTTAAATGTGATATGTTCTATTTCTTTTTTAATTAAAACTACCCAGCTACAAACATGCCTGTGTGCAAAAAGTCTAAAGCCCCATACACACGCGCGGACAATCCGTGGACCAGGTCCGTCGGACCATGTCCGTCATACTTTGTCTGATGTTGGTTTTGCGTACACACGATCGGACAAAGTTGTCGGAAAATCCGATCATTCTGAACGTGGTGACGTTTGTTGCCTACGACGGGACTACGTAGAGGCTAGTAGCCAATAGCTTTGGTCTTGTAATGTGATCTGAGCATGCGTAGCACTTTGTCCGGTCGGACAAGCGTACACACGCTCGGATTTGGTGTGATCGGACCGGGTTGACGGGAAATCTTTCCAGCAGGAGATAAGACTTTGTCCGACGGACAAACCGACGAACACTGTCCGATGGTGCATACACACGGTCTGATTTTTCAACAACCTTGTCCGATCGGACCAAATTGATGAAAAAGTCCGACCGTGTGTATGGGGCTTAACACTGCTTGGTGAGTTGTTGAATGAAACGGTTTTTGTGCTCAGAGAGTTACAAGCCTATAATTTTTGCATTATAGCACTTCTGGTTGTGTCATATTCCCGAGTCTCTATGCTGATCACCATTGCTCCCCCCCCCCCCCAATCCATGACCTCCTCAGCCACATCACTAGTGTGTATCTAAAGCCACGATCAGAGTTTCAAATGTTGGATGTCAGGCTGTTGGCGGAAAATCCGACCGTGTGTATGCTCCATCGGACAATTGTTGTTGGACTTTCCGCCAACAAATATTGGCTAGCATGTTTTCAAATTTTTCCGACAATAAAAGTGTGTTGTCGGATTGTCCGATTGTGTGTACACAAGTCCATTAGACAAAAGTCCAAATACAAACACGCATGCTCGGAAGCAGAAGCGGTCGGTCTTGTAAACTAGCGTTTGTAATGGATTATTAACATTTGTGACGTGGCAAATTATGAAATCTCCAAATGCAGCACACAATTCTATTCTTCTTTAACCACCTCAGTACAGTGCATTTTCACCCCCTTCCTGACCAAGCCATTTTTCAGCTTTCAGCGCTGACGCACTTTGAATGACAATTGCGCGGTCATACAACACTGTACCCAGATGAAATTGTTATCATTTTTTCCCCACAAATAGAGCTTTCTTTTGGTGGTATTTGATCACCTCTGCGTTTTTTATTTTTTGCGCAATAAACAAAAGAAGAGCGACAAATTTAAAAAAAAAACAATATTTTTTACTTTTTGCTATACTAAATATCCCCAAAAAATATATAAAAAAACTTTTTTTTTTCCTCAGTTTAGGCCAATACGTATTCTTCTACATATTTTTGGTAAAAAAAAATCGCAATTAGCGATTATTGATTAGTTTGCGCAAAAGTTATAGCGTTTACAAAATAGGGGATAGTTTTATAGCATTTTTATTAATATTTTTTTTTTCACTAGTAATGGCGGTGATCAGCGATTTTTATTGTGACTGCGACATTATGGCGGACACATCGGACATTTTTGACACATTTTTGGCACCATTGTCATTTATACAGCAATCAATGCTATTTAAATGCATTGATTCATGTATAAATGACACTGGCAGTGAAGGGGTTAACCACTAGGGGGCGGGGAGGGGTTAATTATGTTCCCTGGGAGTGATTCTTACTGTGGGGGGAGGGGACTCACAAGGGGAGGAGACCGATCTGTGTTTCTCTTTACAGAGAACACATCATCGGCTCCTCTCCTCTGACAGGACCGTTGATCTGTGTGTTTACACACACAGATCCACAGTCCCGCTGTGTTACCGGGCAATCGCGGGTGCCCAGCGGACATCGCGGCCGCTGGGCACGCGCATCGGGTGCCCAGTGACACGGCGAGAGCGCGCGCGCGCTCCCGGCGGCGCACGCGCACTCCCTGGAGTGCACAGAAGGGGAGGACGTCATATGACGCCCTCCCACAACGAGAGCTGCAGCGCCTGGCCGTTATTTGACAGCCGGCGGTCGCAAGCAGGTTAACCGATTCAGCCCGGACCATTTGGCTAGCCAATGACCAGAGCTCTTTTTGCGATTCGGCACTGCGTCGCTTTAACTTACAATTGCGCAGTCGTGTGAAATGGCACCCAAACAAAATTGACATCCTTTTTTTCCCACAAATAGAGATTTCTTTTGGTGGTATTTGATCACCTCTGCGGTTTTTATTTTTTGCGCTATAAACAAAAAAAAAAAAGCAACAATTATGAAAAAAAAACGCATTCTTTTTTACTTTTTGCTATAATAAATATCCACATTTTTTTTCCTAAGTTTAGGCCAATACGTATTCTTCTACATATTTTTGGTAAAAAAAAAAAAAAAAAAATCGCAATAAGCATATATTGATTGGTTTGCGCAAAAGTTATAGCGTCTACAAAATAGGGGATAGTTTTATGGTATTTTTATTAATAATTTTTTTTTTACTAGTAATGGCGGCAATCAGCGATTTTTATCCTGACTGAGACATTATGGCGGACACGTCGGACAATTTTGACACATTTTTGGGACCATTGGCATTAATACAGCAATCAGTGCGAATAAAAATGCACTGAAATAAGGGGGTAACTAGTACGCTCAACCAAAAACTATGGTGAAAATAAAAGGAAAGCAGCCGACATAAAAGTGATCTCACACTGCAAGAAGGTATATAAAATGGGGGGTATGTGGCACTAACCCCTAAATCAATAATCTAAAAAATCTTGTAATATCCAAAAGATGGGTGACCTTTGACAAAATTGTATACAATGCAGCATAAATAAATGAATAAATAAAAAAATACATAAAATTCCTCAATGCCAGTGGAAATGTGGGTATAAAAATGTGAATATAAATAAAATGTGCATATATGTGACCAATAATATGAACGTGCTAAAAGTAAACGTGCTAAAATAAATTCTTGAAAATAGAATAAGCGTGCTGTAATAAAATCTTGAAAAATGACGACGGTAACGAAATATATTAGAAATCCAATACCAAGTAGTGGTAAATGGTCTAAAATCGATGAGAAGAAAGCCTTCTGCAGACCAATAGAATCAATAGAATCTAAAGTGCACAGTGCAATGTGCAAGATGTGAAATAAAGAACCAATGAATGGTTCTGAAAGTGCAAAGAAATAAATAAACAAACGTGCATATGAATCCAAATATTACAGCAAAGTGACTAGACAGATCACTATAAGGATAATTCCACAAGCAGCAGCAAAATAAATATATAATAAAATCTGGAATCAACCAAAAAATAAGAAATGGTGCACTACAAGTCCCAGCATGTAGTAAGAATTGCACAAAAACAACAAAGTGGTACAAATGACCACACAATCCGTAATGATAGTAAGCAGGAGAAACTTCTTGATATGTGCAAAAAAACAAGAAATTCCAAAATGTTTGTGTTTTTCACAGTTCAGTGATAATCCGTGCAAATAGGAAAGAAGTGCTCCGTGCTGATTTCAGGGGTGCACCCCACTGTTTCCCCCAGCCTCTCACCTCTATTGTCGGCCCCTACAGGCCTAGTACAGCAGATAGCCTCTAGGTGGCAAGCCTGGTGTATATCCTGGTATATCAGCCTTCCTATTGGTTCCTATGGGCTCTCACTCCGGTCCCCATAATCTTTCCAAACGGCACTCCAGAAGGAAGGGATCACTCCCAGTTCAAGTTGGCATATAGGGGTTAGGGATAAAAGAAAAAGCGCTCCAATGTGTAGTAATAAGATGCAGTTTTAATAAAACAAAATATCCACTCACATTTAAAATTGCTTGTATCCGCACAGCATGGATGAACTTACGGTCTCGGACGAAAACCGGAAGTAAACAATAGGCACCTGACTTCCTCCCTCACGCGTATCGTCATGGCATAGTACCCATTAGTGACATCCAGTGGTACATAATATGTATGATCACCACTGGATAATCTCCATCAATGCCATCTAGTGGTCATTTATTATATTAACTTTATTTTAGTAATTCTAATCTTAGAAAAAGATGTAAAAATTACAATAATATAATTCAGAATTTTAATTTAAAAAACTAGTTAAAATGCATTATATTTGAGACCTTTTTTGATAAGGGGGAGACCCGACTGATAATTTAAAAAATTAAAAGAATAAAATATTAATCATATTAATAAAATTATTAAAAATATGTAGTGTAATCAATAATTGGATATAAAACAGTTTAAATCGAATTCGACATTGTGTCCCCAAGGAGTAAGTGTGCGCAATTCATAAATCCACCTTGATTCAGCTTGACTAATTCTAATAATTTTATTATCACCTCTCCAATGGGGCTTATATTTTTCAATAGCACAGATTTTTAGGAACGAGGGATCTTTTTTGTGATGTTTGGCATAGTGTCTTGACAGACTATGTTTGTCAAACCCTTTTTTAATATTTTGGACATGTTCCCTCAGTCTCTTCCATAATTCTCTTTTTGTCCTGCCTATATACTGAATCTTGCAAGGGCACTCCATCAAGTATACCACACCTTCGGTCCTACATGTTATAAAGTCTTCGATAGTATACTCCTTTTGTGTAACAGTTGATGTAAACGAAGACTTCTTCTTCTTAGTCTCTTTTGTGTGTCGGCACGCATAGCAATTTTTGCATGGGTAATAACCCTTCCCCTCAAAAAAAGAAAAGGCCTTCTTTGGTGGTGGGTCTAAGACGTTTTTAGCCAGATTATCTCTTAGGGTAGGAGCTCGTCTATAAGTGAATTTCGGTCTTTCTGGGAGTATAGAACCAAGGTGTCGATATGTTTTTAAAATGTCCCAATGTTTTTTTTAAAATGTTCTCAACATGTTTATGTTGCACATTAAAATCCATTATAATTGGCACTCTTTCTTTTTCATCTATTTTCCGGATAGTATCTTTTATTAAGGTGTCTCTATCCACCTATGCAATATCTCGTATCTTCTCTTCGATAAATTCCATCTTGTATCCTTTTTGTACAAATCTCTCCCCAATCATTTCGGCTTGTTTCATGTAGATTTGTTTGTCAGAACAATTCCGCCTTAGTCTAATAAGTTGGCCGTTTGGGATATTTTCCAACCAAGTGTTATGGTGGCAGCTATCAAGGGGAAGATAGCTGTTCCTGACAACTGTTTTGAAGTAAGTATGTGTGGTAAGTAGATTTTTCCCTTTTCACAATTACTAGATCCAGGAAGTTAATTTTGTCCGTACTTATCTCCCAGGTAAGCTTAATATTTTTCGTATTTGTGTTCAATTGAAAGCAGAAATCCGTAAGGCTTTCTCTGTCTCCAGACCAGATTAAAATTATATCATCGATATATTGTTTAAATAAAATTAGTTGGTGAGGTAGCTGTTTGTACAGGGCCTCTTCCTCCCATTCCGCCATGTATAAATTGACTACACTGGGAGCAAACTTTGCTCCCATTGCGATACCACATATTTGTTTATAGTAAACACTATTAAACCAAAAATTGTTTGAATCGAGGCTGAATTTTAGACAGTCTAATAGAGATCTTCTCTGTACACATTTTAGGTCACTGAGATTTCAGAGGGCCCATTTTGTGGCCTGTATTGCCTCCTCATGGTTTATAATCGTATAAAGGGATCCTACATCCGCTGTTGCCAAATAAATGGGTCAGTTTTTTAGATTAAGGGTATTAAGAAGCTGAATAAGATGTTTTGTATCTCTGAGATAAGATTTTGTTTTCTTGACGACTGGTTGTAGAAAGCCATCTATGTACTCCCCCATTCTTGCACATACTGAATTGATCCCATTAACTATGGGTCTCCCAGGGGGTTTGTCACTATTTTTGTCGACCTTCGGTACTGTGTAGATAACTGGTACCCTGCATGTATTAGGTTGTAAATATTTAGTCTCTTTTTTATTCAGTAATCCCTCATCCGAGCCTTTCTGGATTATTCGAGCTAGTTCCTGCCTGTATCTCATCGTTGGATTGCTTAGGAGATTCTGATATGTGGTCTCATCGTTTAATTGTCGATTGATTTCCTCATTATAATCTGCCTTTGACTGTATGACAATGGCTCCTCCTTTGTCCGCTTGACGTATCACAATGTCTTTTCTTGATTCTAGCTTTCTTATTCCATTTTTTATATCTCCAGGGTTGAAAACCTTTTTTATTTTAAGTTCTTGTAGATCTTTTAATACCAATTTTTTGAAGACTATGTGTTCGTCATTTCCCGGTGGGGGATTAAAGAGTGATTTATCCCTTAAGTTGCTAAACTGTATTCCATTATTATCGGGTATCTTTGTTCCTCTTCCTACTCCTGAGTTATTGAGCATGTATTTCTTTATATTAAGGCTCCTTATAAATTTATTTATGTCCACATAAGTATTAAATTTATTTATATTCTTTATTGGGGCAAATTTTAATCCTTTATCTAATACTTTGGTTTCTTCCTGTGTTAGTACTACTCCACTTATATTCAAGATTCCATCACCTATTATTCTCTTTTCCTTTTGCTTCTTGACTCCTGCCCGGCATCCTCTTTGCGTTTTTCGTTTCTTGTATTTTTCTTCTTCATTGATCTCCTTGGTGTTTTTCTTGGATGATCCTCTCTGTGTCTGTCCCTCTGTTGTTCCTGTTTCTTGTCTTCTTCTTTCCCAGTTTTTCTGTTCTTGTTGTCTTCTGGGGTATATCTGTCGGGTCTCCGGGGTCTGTCTTCTTGATAGTGACGTCTTGGGGAGTCCCGTCGTCTGTGATCTAAAAAACTATGTGGACTTCTTTCTTGTTTTTGCCTTTCCTGTGGGTATCTTTGGTAGGCTGGATATCTTCCATCATCATACCTTCTCAAGTTTTCGAATTTGTTGTAAACTGGTATAGTATAATGATTATTGTAGGGAGTTCTACCTCTTCTATCATCTTGGCAGTATGGTCTTACCTCTCTCCATGGTCTATATTCTCTTCTAGTTATATCTGTATACTGGTTTCTTTCTCCTTCTCTTTCTTGGTTCCTCCAGGGTGGTGTTGGTGATCTTCTATTGTAGGGAGGTTGGTAGTAAGGTCTCCCTTGGAAATTATTATTATATCCATTGTTCCAGTTGTTTTTCCAAAACGTTTTTTTCCAATTATTATTATTGTTGTTCCATCTAGGTTTTTGGTTTGGTGTGTTGTATCCATTATAGTTACCCTGAGTATTGGTATTCAGTGGTATTTCTCTCTGTTTTTCCCCTTTGGGGTTCAGATCTAATCTAACTTCTTTCACAGGTGCACTGGTATTGGAACTAATTCCCGGCTCATCTATTTTATTCTGCCATTTAAATACCAGGTCATCATCAAAATCTTTTACATCTCTCTGATATTTTTTCTTTTTTCTGGATGCAGTTTCTTTATCTTTTTGTTCTATATCTCTACTCAGTTGTTTTGATAGTGTATGGAATTCTGGTGTGTCTTTTAATGGTTCCAAAGTTAGTTTAATTTCTTCTATAGTTTTATTTAATATCCTAATTTTCTTTTGTTTTCTTTTTATTAGGAAATCCAATAGGTCTAACCCTTTGCTGTTAAAAAAAAATGGAACCACTCATCTATAGAATCCTTATCTGTTAACCCATCATTCATTGGTACATCCCAGCGTAATCTTCTAGGTACTAGTTTGTCCTTAATGTATTTTTCATGCGTTGCTATATCCCAACTCTTTTTATCTTCTTCTCTATAAGGTGACCCATCTTGCGGAATGAACTTTCAATGTCTCCTATATTATTAGTAGTATCTTGTCTTTGTCTAGGTCAAAAGTGTGATTATCTAGGAAGTTGAACACTTCCATGGTGTGCAGCACTAGTAATAAGAGATAAGTAAGATCTGAAATAAGGGGGTAACTAGTGCGCTCAACCAAAAACTATGGTGAAAATAAAAGGAAAGCAGCCGACATAGAAGTGATCTCACACTGCAAGAAGGTATATAAAATGGGGGGTATGTGGCGCTAACCCTAAATAAATAATCTAAAAAATCTTGTAATATCCAAAAGATGGGTGACCTTTGACAAAATTGTATACAGTGCAGCATAAAAAAATGAATAAATAAATAAATACATAAAATTACTCAATGCCAGTGGAAATGTGGGTATAAAATGTGAATATAAATATTTTAAACGAAAAACACGAAGAGGATGCCAGGCAGGAGTCAAGAAGCAAAAGGAAAAGAGAATAATAGGTGATGGAATCATGAATATAAGTGGAGTAGTACTAACACAGGAAGAAACCAAAGTATTAGATAAAGGATTAAAATTTGCCCCAATAAAGAATATAAATAAATTTAATACTTATGTGGACATAAATCAATTTATAAGGAGCCTTAATATAAAGAAATACATGCTCAATAACTCAGGAGTAGGAAGAGGAACAAAGATACCCAATAATAATGGAATACAGTTTAGCAACTTAAGGGATAAATCACTCCCTACAATAGAAGATCACCAACACCACCCTGGAGGAACCAAGAAAGAGAAGGAGAAAGAAACCAGTATACAGATATAACTAGAAGAGAATATAGACCATGGAGAGAGGAAAGACCATACCGCCAAGACGATAGAAGAGGTAGAACTCCCTACAATAATCATTATACTATACCAGTTTACAACAAATTCGAAAACTTGAGAAGGTATGATGATGGAAGATATCCAGCCTACCAAAGATACCCACAGGAAAGGCAAAAACAAGAAAGAAGTCCACATCGTTTTTTAGATCACAGACGACGGGACTCCCCAAGACGTCACTATCAAAAAGACAGACCCCAGAGACCCGACAGATATACCCCAGAAGACAACAAGAACAGAAAGACTGGGAAAGAAGAAGACAAGAAACAGGAACAACAGAGGGACAGACACAGAGAGGATCATCCAAGAAAATCACCAAGGAGATCAATGAAGAAGAAAAATACAAGAAACGAAAAACGCGAAGAGGATGCTGGGCAGGAGTCAAGAAGCAAAAGGAAAAGAGAATAATAGGTGATGGAATCATGAATATAAGTGGAGTAGTACTAACACACACACAGGTCGTCAAGAAAACAAAATCTTTTTTTTTTAACAGAAAATTTTTATTAAAGTTTCAACACAACAAAAAACAAAACGAAGTGCAGTGGTACATCTTAGCAGAGTAAAAGTATACATTACATATACAGCGTGGTGTCATAGTAGCCAAGTAACAGCACAGCTTCATACTATACAGCATTTTAGGTTTGGTGGAGATCAGGGAAAAGGAATATCAACTTTTATAGCACAATTGTGTAAACATAAGGGGGGTAAATCCATTACATCAGGTATAGTTCACAAGTTGATTTCAACAGTGTTAGTGCCCATTACATTGTAATCTACATATACTTATATAGTTCCCATACGGTCGTTAAATATTTTGCCTATGTCTCCATGTATTCATATGCTCTGAGTTAGTCCAAGGGTAGCCTCCTTTTACGGACCCAAGAGGCCCAAATTTTTTCGAATTTCTGTGGACAGTTACGCCCAAGGTATGTTAGTTTATACAGTGGCAGCGTCTGATCAACAAGCGTCTGCCACTGCAAAACTGTAGGAGGGGTGGGTTTGTTCCAGCATAGCAGTAAAAGTGTGGGGGGGGGTTTGGGGGTGGTTGGTGGGGTGGGTTGGGTTGGGGTGGGGGTTGTGGTGGTTTTGGTGGTGGGGGTGTTTGGTGGTTGGGGGGTTGTTGGTTTGGGGGTGGTGGGTTGGGTGGGGGTGTTGGTGGTTGTTTGTTTGGGGGTTGGGTGGGTGAGGTGTGTGTGGGGGTTGGGGTTTGGTGGTGGGGGTGGGGAGGTTGGGGGGGTTGGGGGGTGGTGTTTGGGGGTGTTGTGGGGGGTTGGGGGGGGTTGGGTAAAAGACAAACAGCTTCTTAGCTTGAGGGGCTTCTAACGTGTCGCAAATGCCTAGTAGCAGGCACTTGGGGTCACATGTCACTCTAACTTTACCAATGGTATTGATTTCGTCCACCACCCCTTTCCAGAACCCCTCAAGATGCTGGCAAGGCCATATTGTGTGGAAAAATGTACCAATATCTGTGTTGCACCGTCGGCAAGTCGGTTGTCTGTCAGGGTAGATTCTAGCCAGTCTGTCAGGAGAGTAATAAACCCGATGAATAAACTTCAGTTGGGTGAGGCGGTCTCTAGAGGAGATCATCAGTGGTAAGAATTGCTGAATACCCTCTTCCCAATCATCATCTGCTAAGGAAGGTATGTCTGATTGCCACGCGTCGAACAGTTGGGAGACTTTAGATGTATCGAGGCCAGCAAAAATGGCGTATAAGTCTGATAGCGTTCCCCCCGCGTCTGACCTAACCAACAGTGTTTCAACTGCGTTCACTTCTAAATGTAAAGGGCCTTTAAATTGGGCCTGGAAGGTGTGCCGCAGTTGAAAGTACCTAAACAGCATACGGTTGGGAAGGTTCTTAGAATTCTTGAGTTCGTCGAAGTAGAGAAGTCTACCGTTCGTAACTATGTCGCTTAGTGTCCTGATTCCTAGTTGGGCCCATAGTACTGGGTCGGGTATAGAAGTAAAATGGGGCAGCCTAGGATTGCCCCAAAGGGGGGTGTGGGGAGACCAAGCGTCCGCTTGTT
Organism: Lithobates sylvaticus; assembly: GCA_028564925.1. Classification (NCBI taxonomy): domain Eukaryota; kingdom Metazoa; phylum Chordata; class Amphibia; order Anura; family Ranidae; genus Lithobates; species Lithobates sylvaticus. The sequence goes on along the minus strand of CM053037.1, from coordinate 103,543,239 downwards.
GAATTTTAGATTTAACAGTGTCCCATACCCTAAGTGTCGTCTTCATGGGGTCTGTGATCCTGCCATTGGACCGGGGTCCACGGTGGATCAGGTTCCTAAGCTCCGTATAGGATCCCAGCAACGCTGCTTCCAGGGTGCGTCCGATAGCCACCAGCGCACCGTGACCAGGGCCGCTGCCCAGTAGTATTTCGTTAGACAGGGTAGGGCTAGGCCCCCCAGGGTAACCGGAAGTTGCAGTGTCGCTTTTGCTATTCTCGGGGTACCCCCAAGCCAGAGGAACGAGGTGAGTATACTATCCACTTTTTAAAAAAATGAGACTGGGATATGTGTTGGGGTTTGACGAAACAAATATAAGAATTTAGGGAGAATGGACATTTTTACAAGGTTGACCCTACCAACTAGGGTGAGGGGTAGTGTCTTCCATGACGCACACCTCTCAACTAGGGAGGATACTACCGGGTTAAGGTTGTATTTAATGTATTGCGACAGATCTCTCTGGATAATCACTCCCAGATATTTAAATTGGGAGACCGTTTTTAGAGAAGTGTTGGTCAAAGAGACCGTCCCTGACGGGGATAGGGGGAATATTACTGACTTGTCCCAATTAATACATACACCAGAGAACCCACCAAACTCATTAATAACAGCTAGGGCTTCTTCCAGGGAGTTTCCGTCGTTCCTCAGATACAGTAACGTATCGTCGGCATAGAGGGAGACCTTCTCCTGGACTGGGCCAATGGGTATCCCACACACCGCCTCAGATGAGCGTACTAGAATAGCCATTGGCTCAATGGCCAGAGCAAAGAGAGCAGGAGACAGGGGGCATCCCTGTCTCGTACCCCTGCTTAATGAGAAAGGTGGGGATATGTTAGCTCCCGTACGAATTCTAGCCTTGGGAGACCTGTACAGTGCCTGGATCCAGAAAATAAAATTTGGCCCAAAGCCGAACCTGCGCAACACTTCCCATAGGTATGTCCACTCCACCGAATCGAAGGCCTTTTCGGCGTCTAACGAGGCCACCAGATCCGATGGAGTGAGACATTCAGTAGAAGCCAGGACTGTATGAAGCCTCCGGAGATTAATATCTGTGCCCTTACCGGGCATAAATCCGGACTGGTCCTCATGTATTAGGGACAAAATCACAGCATTAACCCTGTTCGCTAGGACTTTGGTGAGCACTTTAACATCTACATTGAGTAGAGAGATAGGCCTTTATGAGGCACAGTATTCAGGGTCCTTGCCGGGTTTAGGAAGTACTATAATAATCGCCTCAGCCATAGAATCGGGGAGGGATCCCCCCTCCAACGCCTTGGTCATGACACTATGCAGTCTGGTTAAAACTTGTTCACTATACTGTTTATAGAACTCGGTCGGTAGGCCGTCTGTCCCTGGAGTCTTTCCTGCTTGTAGTCCGCTCAGTGCATGTTGCACTTCCTCAATAGTTATTGGTTCGTCTAAGTTGCATCCACTAGTGTCAGTGAGACGAGGAAACGCAATTCTGTCAAGAAACTCATACAGGGCCGTCTGTGTATATTGTGCTCTAGAGGAGTACAATGACTGGTAGTATGCGGCAAACCTATCATTAATGGCTTGGGGTTCGGTCAGTACTGTCCCCTGGTCGTCCCTAATTCGGGCTATGGTGGCTGAGAACCTCTGTTCCTTTGCTAGCCAGGCCAGCAGGCGGCCAGTTTTCTCCCCCTGTTCAAAGATCCGCTGAGTTTGCGATAACTGGTGTTTTTTAGCTTTGGCAATACGCAGCAGCACCACCTCTCGGTAGGCAGCTTGCATATCAAGCCGAGTGAGCGGGTTCTTAGACAAAGTGTATTGGGCCTCCAGGGTACTAGCCTTTGTTTCCGCCTGCTCCACTATTATAGCTGCGTCCCTACGGGCTCTAGCTATGGAGGATTGATAGCATCCCCTGACATATGCCTTAAAGGCATCCCATGTCGCATCCGACGATGCCGTGTGTGCATTCAGCCTCCAATACTCAGCAATGAGAGTGGCCATTTCAAATTCGATTGTGGGGTCTGTTATCCAATATCGGGATAAACGCCACACCCTCTCCGAGCTGGGAGTGGATGTCTGGATGCAACACAACATGGGAGCATGGTTTGATATGCCTCGCGGCAGCATCTCAACCCTACACACCCTCCTCAAAAGCCCCTCACTCGCATACACTAAATCAATACGGGACATGGAGCGATATGATGCGGGTGAAAGGTGAAGGTGAAAGCACGCTCCGTAGGGTGCTTCCACCTCCAGACATCCGTCAACCCATACAAGGACGCCCATCTGGACAGGGGCGAATCCGCCGCCGTGCCTGATGACAGCTTATCTATGACTGGACTCGGAAGCATATTGTAATCCCCTGCAATTAAAACATTGTCCATCGCATATGAGGCAATAATGGGGATCAGGCTTTTAAGCAAAGCAATGGTAGCTGGGGGGGTATATAAATTCCGATAATCAGCATTTCAAGAGTATTCACAATTGCGTGCACCAACACATACCTTCCCCCTGGGTCAAATTTAACATCTAGGAGCTCAAACGTCAGTGACTTGTGTATCAGGATGCCTACTCCCCTGGCATAGCAGGAGTAGGCAGCATGATAGTACTTACCCACCCAAGGTTTCTTGAGGCACAGAATTTTCCTACCCACCAGGTGAGTTACTTGCAAAATGCAGATATGGGGGTTATGTTGTTTAAGATAGGTCATTACCAAGGACCATTTTATTTTGTCATTAAGGCCTCTGACATTCCAAGAGATTATCCGTAAGGCCACCATCATGGGACTAGTGGCGTGAAGTCAATTGACCAATGAGATACCTTGTGACCCAGGGGGGAAATCATTCCCCTGCTCCCGTCCCTCCATAAGTTGACATTGCTGTCACCCCGCCACCCACCACGCACCCAATGTCTATGGGTTATTCCTGTCTGAACCCATTTGAGATGGCCACTGCATTGAGAAACATAACAAAAAAGAAAAAAGAGAAAAGGGGGGAAGAAGGAGTAGAAAGAGAAGAAGAGAGAGGATGACAAGGGAAGAGAATAAAAAGGAAGAACAAACTCAGGGAAGATAGAAACAGGGCTAATCAGATATCCAGCACCCCCACCCCCACCCCCCACGTCCATGCATAAAAAGGAACCCCATGGAGTGTTTTTACCCCCAAAAACCGTCTAACCCCAACTCTATCTAGGAAAGTCTCCTATGGGGCCGTAAACCAGGCTATGAACTGAGACCTTAAACTCTACACCGTGTGATCGTCGGGTCCGCACCCACGAGCACCTGTATACAAATTAACATCTATGCACCGGGAACATATAACTTAACATCTCCCATGCACCCTGAGCTATACCATGTATGACCTAAACAATTCCAGCGTGGTCACCCCTATCCCAGAGAGGAGGGGGGGAGCCTATCTGTACCCAGGCCATAGCGGGCCGGCATACCCATTAAGGGCCCTTAGACCATAACAGGAGGCATAGACTGCCCGAACCACCTCCCCCCGCAACACATCAACATAGTCCCCGCTACCTGAAGGCACATCCCCAGACTTGCCCCTGTCGGCAGCTCAACATTCCCGGAGTCCATGGTTAGTTCGTTCTCTCTCCTGCCGAAGACAAAGAAGAGAAAAATGTAAAAATATAACCCCCCCCCCCCCCCGGGGGAAAAAAAAAGGAAAAAAAATTAAAAGAGAAAAAAAAAAGGATGACTCCCAGGGGGGGGGGGGGTAAAATACACCAAAAGGCAAAAAAGCAGCAGCATGGGGAGAAGGGGGAGTGTGATGGACTAAACTGGAGTGTATGGGCCTTTCTGCCACGTTCGCCTTCACGTGCAATACAAAGTGCATCAGTTTGTCAAGCTGTGGCCCGGGCCCTCCGATGGCAAACACACTCCCTTCCTGTGTTGCAGTATACCAAGTTCGTTTCCCGTCTCCCCCAGCCGTGGTCGGGTGCTGCTATAGCGATCAGAAAGAATCTGCAGGACCTCCCTTTCAAGCAGGGCGTCATGCTGACGTGAGACGTGAGACGTCAGCATCGGGGGAGGGGCCCGCTGTTGCGGCATGACGGAGGCATGGGACGGACGGAGCATGAGAGCGGAGACGGCGTGGAAGTGAGAGCCCACGCCGCCTCGACAGAGGAGGCTTCCTTCGATTCCTAGCATCCCCACCCGCTATTCGCCGGCGATCTTGTCACCCCGACCCATCTCACCGAGCCTCGCCGAGCCGCGGAGGACGCTCAGAACTGTCCCCTGCTGCTGGCCTTACGGCTCCGGTCTCAGGCTCTGTTCCTGCGGCGGAGAGGCGGGGAAGCCGCAGCGCGCCTCGGTTCTGTGGTCTTTGACCCATTTGGCATCTTCTAGCAGGCAGCATCTCCAAGCAGACGGTCTCCTTTCTCCATACCATCACCCCTCATCTGTCTTCGGCTTTTCTCCTCCTCTCTACAACGGGCGCCTCTACAGTAAAAGTTCCTCTCCAGCTTCAGCTTTGTAAAGAAGGGAAAGACTGTGGTCACGTCTGGGAGGGAGGTGGCAGACCCCTCCTCAGGTATGGAAGCTTTTTTTTTCCTTCTTAAAATGGTTTTTTGTTTTTTTTTCCTTCTCCCACTGATGATGTGACAAAAAAGACAACTACCGACCACTGCATGTATGTATGTAAATTCTGCATAGAATTATCAGAACTGTACAAAATTGCACTTTATCTCTCTACAATATTGCGGATAAAAGCTGGAGGGAGGCAATAAATTTGTAGAAGACAATTAAGACGTTAACCACCCTCTGTTTAAGAGTTTGCCGGCCGTTAATTCACACCGTCCAGCCTTACTTAAGTGAAGAGTGCTCTCTTTTTTTTTCTCATTCATATTCTCTCCGGTCCCCCCTTATCTTCCCACATCTTCAAACATCAGCGGCTAAACCAAACTGTCTATTTGAAAAAAGTATAGAAGTGATTATATTGTCAGGAGTGGACTATACAGCCTATAGCTCTGGGACTCTCCTGGGGTGGACTTAAACAGAGTGGCTTCAGGCTACTGACTGAAACGCAATGCCTGTTGCCTCTTAACTTGGCCACCTTAGGAAAAGGGGTGACTGTTTGGGAGACATCTAAGAGGAGCTGAAAGGGGGCACGTGCCGAGGTTGCAGGGTTTTTGCCCTTCGGTTGAGTGAGACACGGCGAGCTGGGAGGATCTGGCCTTGCTTGTGGCCCTTGGACTGGCCAGAAATAGAGATGAAAGGAAGATCCCTAAGGGGGGCGGAGGCTAAAACACCTAAAGAGAGTTTAAATACAAGCTCAATACAAAAATATCTCAAGGACACCAGTATTAAAAGCCCAGAAATGGAAAAAAAACAGCAAGCCCCAAAGGAAAAAAAACGAGATGCTGAACGACAGAGAGCAGAACTTTCTGATCTCTCTAGGAACCCAGGTGAACTGGCGTGTACCAGCGAGGTCAGTGTACTATTAGAACAGGGGAGTTTGGCTCTTATTCCTACTAAGACGGAGATTCTGGAAATGTTCAGTAATCTAGAAAGTGTTATTAAAAATGAAGTAACAAACGTTAGAGCTGATCTGGGCCTGCTGTTGAACAGAGTGGAGAAAGTTGAGGATCTGGCGGTCATACAAGCACAAGAAATCCTAGAACTTAAAACTCAAGTGAACCAGATAGAGACCAAATACAGGGACCTAGAATATTACATTGAAAACCAAGAAAACCAGAGCAGGAGACAAAACCTCAGGATCAGATCCTTACCGGAACAACGAGGGGAGGACTTAAGGATAAAAATGCAGAAACTTTTCAATCCTCTCCTAGGGAGACCGGAGGGAGAGATCCTTAAAATTGATAGAGTCCACCGTATTCGCAAACCCACAGGCTTGAGTGAAGAGACCCCAAGAGATATCATCATTAAATTCCACTCATTCGAAGACAAAAATAAAATCTGGACAAAACTAAGAGGGAGCCCTCCCTTAAAATACGAATCGGCCGACCTCCAGATTTTTTCGGACCTTTCGACGAAAACTCTTGCACGTAGGCGACAGTTGAGACCTCTTTTGGAAGTTCTTAGAGCAGCAAATATAAAGTATAGTTAGGGGTTCCCATCATCATTGATAGTAACTAGAGATGGGAGGACTGTCCGGATGAAATATGTGGATGAACTTCAGCAATTTTGTCAGGCCCTGGGAGTGGTGGCCCCCATTATTGTCCCTTAAAGATCTTTGAAGAGGAAAAGAGAACGACAGGACTTTATCATAATTATTTTTTTTTTTTTTTTTTTTTTCTCTCCTTGATGCTTGGGGTGTATAACTGAGGAGAAATTTGGGTGATGGTCGGGGGGCAGGGTCTGGGCGGGAGTGTGAGGGAGGGGGGTGGGGGGAGGGTCGGAGGGTTTGTCCGGTAGTGGAGGGGTCCCTGGGCTTTCGGGCTGGGTCCCCCCCCCCCCCTCTCTGGGGGGGGGGGGGGGGGGGACCCGGTCAGTTCCGTGATGGCGGAGCTACACCCCGGCAAGTTAGGCGGTCAGGGGGTTCTTCGGCAGAATGCCCCATGGATCGCATAGGGTCGGAGAGCGACCGGGAGGGAGGGGAGGGAGGAGGGAGGGTGGGGGGGGGAATGGGGGAGGAGGGCTGGGGAGGGGGGAGGAGGGGCCTTGCAGATACAATTTCTAAGAAAAGAGGTGAAACAATTCAGAGCATGAGTCAGCCTGTACGGGAAAGATGCAAAATGTTGAATTAAAGCTCCTTACCTACAATGTGAGAGGGATGAACTCCCCTATTAAGAGATTTAAAATAACAAAAGAGCTCCAGAGGTCGCAAGCGGCAATTGTGTTTCTGCAGGAAACACACCTTAGCCGCGGAGGTAACACTAAAATCTACTCCCATAATTTCCCGATTTGGTACTATGGAGATTCCCCGGTGAGGGGTTCAAGAGGGGTAGCAATAGGCTTTTCAAAAACCACTAAATTTACAGTAATTGAAAGACTGGAAGACCCGGAAGGTAGATATCTTTTTTTGAAGGGTAAGCTGGGGGAAAGACATTTTACCTTTGCTAACGTATATTGCCCCAACACTAATTCAGTCAAATTCTTGAGTAGGGTGTTAGGCCGTCTGTCAAGGTTTAAGAAGGGAGCGGTTATCCTGGGGGGGGACCTTAATTTGGGTCTAGACCCTTCTTATGATACTACGTCCAGGTCACGGGGAGTAAACGGCGCTCAATTGAAAAAACTTGTACAAAGATTATTTCAGAATCAGTTGGTCGATATCTGGAGGGTGGTCTCTGACGCTGAGATTTCAGAGACAATAAAAAAGGAAATAGAATGGTTTTTCACAGTTAATGATACAGGAGATATATCAGCAGCGACACTCTGGGAGGCCCATAAGGCTTATATAAGAGGGGTCCTCATCGCGATAGGAACCGGGAAAAAAAAAGAAAAACAGGCCTTGATCCGGGGGCTGACGGAGGAGATACAGGAGCTAGAAAGGGATCATAAAGGGGAAGGAGACTTAAAACAAGAGATATTCCATAGGTTGATTAATAAGAGGGAAGAACTAAAGGCGATACTTGAACTCGAGGCCAGGGCTGGGTATCACAAAATTAACAGAGATAAACATTTGGGAGGAAATAGGTCGGGAAAACATTTAGCAAGCATGCTTAAGAAAAAGAGAGAAATAAACTACATCGAAAAAATCCAAAATAAACAGGGAAAGATGGTAAATTCTTCTAAGGAAATAGCGGAAGTATTTAGAACGTACTATGAAGGTCTTTATGATGTAAGACAGAGGGGTCAGCACACCTTGGAGATTGGAGAGGATGGAAAAGAATTCTTGAAAAATAGTTCACTCCCGCTCCTTACAGAGATTGACAGAGACAGCATGGATGAACCAATCACGGAGGCTGAAATTTTCTCTGCCATACGGGACACCCCGGGGGGTAAAAGCCCGGGCCCTGATGGCTATACGATAACTTATTACAAAAGATATAAAGATATCCTGGTCCCCAAACTTTGTCATCTCTGGAACCAGCTGGGTTTGGATTGTATACTGGGGGCGGAGTCCCTGCGGGCTTCAATTACTCTTATATTGAAGGAAGACAAAGATAGAACACTGTGCTCGAGCTACCGCCCGATAGCGCTGTTAAACACAGACACAAAACTCTTCGCAAAAGTCTTGGCCAATAGACTCAGAGGGAGGATGACCGAGCTGGTCCAGCCGGACCAGGTCGGGTTCATCTCAGGGAGGGAAGGTCGGGACAACGGGGTGCGCTCTGTGTTGCTTATTCATGCGGCCGAACAGTCGGGGATCCCCAGTCTACTACTGTCAATCGACGCCGAGAAGGCGTTTGACAGGGTAGACTGGGGATTCATGATGCAAACATTGGAAGCCATGGGACTGGGCCCAAGGATGCTTAAATGGATCAAAATGTTATACAATTGGCCTCAAGCCTCGGTAAACGTAAATGGACTTCCCTCAGAAGTCTTCGTAATGAGAAACGGGACGCGTCAGGGGTGCCCCCTGTCACCTTTATTGTTCGTCCTGTCCTTGGAGCCTCTCTTATCCCTGATACGTAAAAATCCCGATATAACCGGGATTAGAGTGGGTGGCGAGGAGCACAAGTTAGCCGCTTTTGCGGACGATGTGCTCTTCTACATCTCTAATCCGCGGATTACTCTCCCAATCTTGCTCTCCACTTTAAAAACGTACGGGGCAGTCTCAAACCTGAAAATTAATGTAAATAAATCAGAAATCTTGAATATAAATATAAAAAAAGACGAGGCCACGCTACTCATGGATGAATTTAACTTTCCCTGGAGAGAAGATATTAGATACCTGGGGATCCGGCTGACTGTCTCTTTAAAAAAAATCTTCCTAATTAACTATTTACCATTGCTTGACAAAATTAGAAAAGAATGTAGTTTAATGTCCTTTAGACCTCTTTCTTGGATCGGTCGAATCAACGCAGTAAAGATGTTTCTGGCCCCTAAGATCAACTACATATTCCAGATGCTCCCAGTAGCGATTCCTAAAGAGTTTTTTAAAACATTAAAACAAATTATTTCCAAATTTATTTGGTCAAATAAAAAACCGCGGCTCGCTGCTGGAATACTGACCAGGGGGAAGCAGCAGGGGGGGTTGTCCTCCCCAGATTTCGAAAAATACTTTAAGGCTATAGCATTGTCACGGATAATGGAATGGGTTAAGATAGATAACGAAAAGAGGTGGGTAAGCATAGAAAATATAATTAGCAATAGAAACCTAGGACACGACATTTGGAATCCACCTAAATTTAGGCCACTAGGAAATAGCGCACACGAGATAACACGGGTCACGTTAGACATATGGGATAATATATATAAAAGAAAGAAGTGGAAATTTAATTCCTCTTTAATATATTTAAAAGAGAATTTGCTTTTTGAGCCAGGGAGACACGAGGGAGGTGGGAATTGGATTAAAGATAAAAATGCACAGGTGAAAGATATAATTAAAAACGGGAAATTATGCACATATCACAAACTTCTCACGAACACGAATTTGATGTTGATCGATTTCTGGAAATATGCCCAATTGAAACACTTTTTAGAGAGCCTTCCCAGCCCGATTCGCCATGTAAACGACTATACTTCGCTGGAGCGGCTTAGCCTCCGCGACAGCACAAAAAATAATATCTCTAGAATTTATAAAATTTTAAATGAGGACAAGGACGCACTGCCATATATCAAAAAGTGGGAGGATGAAACAGGAGTACTGTGTAGCAAGACGAGGGTAGAAAATATGTTACGATTAATACATAGTTCATCTTTTTCAATAAAATCAGTTGAAACAAACTATAAATGCCTTACCGGGTGGTACTTAACACCGGACAGACTTAGTAGGTTCCAGGTGGGAGTGTCCCCTGAGGGCTGGAGGGGATGTAAGACCAGGGGCTCGATGTCCCACATTTGGTGGGATTGCCCAGCCATTAAAACATTTTGGGACGGGGTTCGGGAGTTAATAACTACTGTAACGGGGGAAGTAGTACCAGGGGATCCCTGGACGTGTCTGTTCCATGCCACCGCGACCCCTTTAAGACAATATAGGGCTTCGTTGACCCCGGATTTTCTTAATGTAGCAAAAGATTTAATACCAAAGAGATGGCGAGAAACGGGGGCTCCGACCCTGCGGGATTGGATTTTGAGTGTTAATGCCTTACAGAGGGTGGTAGGGACGGGGCCAACCGGGGAAGAGGGGGAGGGACAACCCGAGACAGAAAACAAGTGGACAGATTGGAATAATTTTAAAAATTCCTGGAGGTATTTCCTGGAATTGACGAGTTGATATTACCTCACACATTGTAGCTGGAGCTTCATAGTGACAAAAAAAAAAAAAAAAAAAAAGAAAAAGGGACAAATATACTAAACCTCGAAGATCACTAAGGCAAGGCGGGGGGGGGGGGGGGGACATATGATGGGATGAAATGTATAAAATGAAGAAGGATTTACTGATGTTTGTATATGAAAATTTTTTGATAAAAAAAGAATTAAAAAAAAAAAAAAAAAAAAGAAAGAATCTGCAGAGATTTAAAATAACAAAAGAGCTCCAGAGGTCGCAAGCGGCAATTGTGTTTCTGCAGGAAACACACCTTAGCCGCGGAGGTAACACTAAAATCTACTCCCATAATTTCCCGATTTGGTACTATGGAGATTCCCCGGTGAGGGGTTCAAGAGGGGTAGCAATAGGCTTTTCAAAAACCACTAAATTTACAGTAATTGAAAGACTGGAAGACCCGGAAGGTAGATATCTTTTTTTGAAGGGTAAGCTGGGGGAAAGACATTTTACCTTTGCTAACGTATATTGCCCCAACACTAATTCAGTCAAATTCTTGAGTAGGGTGTTAGGCCGTCTGTCAAGGTTTAAGAAGGGAGCGGTTATCCTGGGGGGGGACCTTAATTTGGGTCTAGACCCTTCTTATGATACTACGTCCAGGTCACGGGGAGTAAACGGCGCTCAATTGAAAAAACTTGTACAAAGATTATTTCAGAATCAGTTGGTCGATATCTGGAGGGTGGTCTCTGACGCTGAGATTTCAGAGACAATAAAAAAGGAAATAGAATGGTTTTTTACAGTTAATGATACAGGAGACATATCAGCAGCGACACTCTGGGAGGCCCATAAGGCTTATATAAGAGGGGTCCTCATCGCGATAGGAACCGGGAAAAAAAAAGAAAAACAGGCCTTGATCCGGGGGCTGACGGAGGAGATACAGGAGCTAGAAAGGGATCATAAAGGGGAAGGAGACTTAAAACAAGAGATATTCCATAGGTTGATTAATAAGAGGGAAGAACTAAAGGCGATACTTGAACTCGAGGCCAGGGCTGGGTATCACAAAATTAACAGAGATAAACATTTGGGAGGAAATAGGTCGGGAAAACATTTAGCAAGCATGCTTAAGAAAAAGAGAGAAATAAACTACATCGAAAAAATCCAAAATAAACAGGGAAAGATGGTAAATTCTTCTAAGGAAATAGCGGAAGTATTTAGAACGTACTATGAAGGTCTTTATGATGTAAGACAGAGGGGTCAGCACACCTTGGAGATTGGAGAGGATGGAAAAGAATTCTTGAAAAATAGTTCACTCCCGCTCCTTACAGAGATTGACAGAGACAGCATGGATGAACCAATCACGGAGGCTGAAATTTTCTCTGCCATACGGGACACCCCGGGGGGTAAAAGCCCGGGCCCTGATGGCTATACGATAACTTATTACAAAAGATATAAAGATATCCTGGTCCCCAAACTTTGTCATCTCTGGAACCAGCTGGGTTTGGATTGTATACTGGGGGCGGAGTCCCTGCGGGCTTCAATTACTCTTATATTGAAGGAAGACAAAGATAGAACACTGTGCTCGAGCTACCGCCCGATAGCGCTGTTAAACACAGACACAAAACTCTTCGCAAAAGTCTTGGCCAATAGACTCAGAGGGAGGATGACCGAGCTGGTCCAGCCGGACCAGGTCGGGTTCATCTCAGGGAGGGAAGGTCGGGACAACGGGGTGCGCTCTGTGTTGCTTATTCATGCGGCCGAACAGTCGGGGATCCCCAGTCTACTACTGTCAATCGACGCCGAGAAGGCGTTTGACAGGGTAGACTGGGGATTCATGATGCAAACATTGGAAGCCATGGGACTGGGCCCAAGGATGCTTAAATGGATCAAAATGTTATACAATTGGCCTCAAGCCTCGGTAAACGTAAATGGACTTCCCTCAGAAGTCTTCGTAATGAGAAACGGGACGCGTCAGGGGTGCCCCCTGTCACCTTTATTGTTCGTCCTGTCCTTGGAGCCTCTCTTATCCCTGATACGTAAAAATCCCGATATAACCGGGATTAGAGTGGGTGGCGAGGAGCACAAGTTAGCCGCTTTTGCGGACGATGTGCTCTTCTACATCTCTAATCCGCGGATTACTCTCCCAATCTTGCTCTCCACTTTAAAAACGTACGGGGCAGTCTCAAACCTGAAAATTAATGTAAATAAATCAGAAATCTTGAATATAAATATAAAAAAAGACGAGGCCACGCTACTCATGGATGAATTTAACTTTCCCTGGAGAGAAGATATTAGATACCTGGGGATCCGGCTGACTGTCTCTTTAAAAAAAATCTTCCTAATTAACTATTTACCATTGCTTGACAAAATTAGAAAAGAATGTAGTTTAATGTCCTTTAGACCTCTTTCTTGGATCGGTCGAATCAACGCAGTAAAGATGTTTCTGGCCCCTAAGATCAACTACATATTCCAGATGCTCCCAGTAGCGATTCCTAAAGAGTTTTTTAAAACATTAAAACAAATTATTTCCAAATTTATTTGGTCAAATAAAAAACCGCGGCTCGCTGCTGGAATACTGACCAGGGGGAAGCAGCAGGGGGGGTTGTCCTCCCCAGATTTCGAAAAATACTTTAAGGCTATAGCATTGTCACGGATAATGGAATGGGTTAAGATAGATAACGAAAAGAGGTGGGTAAGCATAGAAAATATAATTAGCAATAGAAACCTAGGACACGACATTTGGAATCCACCTAAATTTAGGCCACTAGGAAATAGCGCACACGAGATAACACGGGTCACGTTAGACATATGGGATAATATATATAAAAGAAAGAAGTGGAAATTTAATTCCTCTTTAATATATTTAAAAGAGAATTTGCTTTTTGAGCCAGGGAGACACGAGGGAGGTGGGAATTGGATTAAAGATAAAAATGCACAGGTGAAAGATATAATTAAAAACGGGAAATTATGCACATATCACAAACTTCTCACGAACACGAATTTGATGTTGATCGATTTCTGGAAATATGCCCAATTGAAACACTTTTTAGAGAGCCTTCCCAGCCCGATTCGCCATGTAAACGACTATACTTCGCTGGAGCGGCTTAGCCTCCGCGACAGCACAAAAAATAATATCTCTAGAATTTATAAAATTTTAAATGAGGACAAGGACGCACTGCCATATATCAAAAAGTGGGAGGATGAAACAGGAGTACTGTGTAGCAAGACGAGGGTAGAAAATATGTTACGATTAATACATAGTTCATCTTTTTCAATAAAATCAGTTGAAACAAACTATAAATGCCTTACCGGGTGGTACTTAACACCGGACAGACTTAGTAGGTTCCAGGTGGGAGTGTCCCCTGAGTGCTGGAGGGGATGTAAGACCAGGGGCTCGATGTCCCACATTTGGTGGGATTGCCCAGCCATTAAAACATTTTGGGACGGGGTTCGGGAGTTAATAACTACTGTAACGGGGGAAGTAGTACCAGGGGATCCCTGGACGTGTCTGTTCCATGCCACCGCGACCCCTTTAAGACAATATAGGGCTTCGTTGACCCCGGATTTTCTTAATGTAGCAAAAGATTTAATACCAAAGAGATGGCGAGAAACGGGGGCTCCGACCCTGCGGGATTGGATTTTGAGTGTTAATGCCTTACAGAGGGTGGTAGGGACGGGGCCAACCGGGGAAGAGGGGGAGGGACAACCCGAGACAGAAAACAAGTGGACAGATTGGAATAATTTTAAAAATTCCTGGAGGTATTTCCTGGAATTGACGAGTTGATATTACCTCACACATTGTAGCTGGAGCTTCATAGTGACAAAAAAAAAAAAAAAAAAAAAGAAAAAGGGACAAATATACTAAACCTCGAAGATCACTAAGGCAAGGCGGGGGGGGGGGGGACATATGATGGGATGAAATGTATAAAATGAAGAAGGATTTACTGATGTTTGTATATGAAAATTTTTTGATAAAATAAAGAATTAAAAAAAAAAAAAAAAAAAAAAAAAGAAAGAATCTGCAGACTATTCCTGTGCCAGCCGGCTGGATGTGTAGGTAGATCGCATGGGTATCAGGGTGGCGGTGTCCTCAGGCAGTCCACTCTCAGCATCCATCTTGGGTCAGGGGTGTTAAGGCAGTCAGTGAGTGTCCGGGGCAGTCTTCGCTCTCGGCAGGCCAGGGGTGCATAGGGGAAATGTCGCGGTCAGTGACACTTTTTAACAAAATACATAGCAAGCGGAGGTATTTACCTTGCTCTAGGTAGGCTCTCAATCCACTGGGATGCGTCCTCCGGTGAGGTGAAGTATTTTGTGGATTCCCCATCCACCACTCGCAGGCATGCAGGGAACAACATACTGTACTTCAACCCCTTTGCCCGCAGCTGGGCCTTTACGTGGTCAAATGTCCTCCGCATTCTCTGGGTTTCAGCAGAGTAGTCCGGGAAAAGCATCAGTTTGACGTTGTTGAACCGGAGCTCCTCTACCTTCCTGGCCTCCCGCAGGGCAAGGTCCCTGAAATTGAGGAGGCGGAATATGAATGTGCGAGGGGGTGAGCCTTGTGGGCCCCTCACCGCTGGCATCCTGTGGGCCCGCTCCACGACGAATTGTTGGGAGAATTGCGCCTCTGGGAGAAGAGACTGGAGGAGATGTTCGGTAAAGGCCGTGGGGTCCTGGCCCTCAGCACCCTCCGGTAGGCCCACCACCCTCAGATTGTTGTGTCTGCTGCGGTTTTCGTTATCTTCAGCGCGGGATTCCAGGTACCTCATTCTGGTCTGCAGGGTGTGTATGGAGGCCCTGTGTTCCCTTACTGCGTCCTCCGAGTCCCCCACTCTCCGCTCTGCCTCCCCCAGTCTGTCACGGAACTTGTCCATGTCCCTCTTGAGTAGGCCAAAGTCGATCTGCAGGAGGTCTATCTTTTCCGTTAGTGTAGTCTTACAGCTGGCAATAGCCTGCATAAGGGCCGTGAAGCGGTCCTCTTCCAGGGTAGCCGGATCGACCGAGGCAGTTTGCGTCGCCATGTTGGCGTTACACGTGGCGGGCGGGCGATCCCGCGGGGAGGCCTTGGAGGTCGAGTTGGTGCGTCTCCCAGACCCGTTTTACCTTTCCGCATACCCTGGAGGTGTGCTGGGTCCGAAGCTTGTGGATAGGGAAAGATGTGCCCGGTATTTCAGGATAAAAGCAGCAGGAGGATGCGGAGCTCCGATCACCCACGTCCGCTCAGGTCTCCAGCTTGGCCACGCCCCAAGAAAACAAAATCTTATCTCAGAGATACAAAACATCTTATTCAGCTTCTTAATACCCTTAATCTAAAAAACTGACCCATTTATTTGGCAACAGCGGATGTAGGATCACTTTATACGATTATAAACCACGAGGAGGCAATACAGGCCACAAAATGGGCCCTCAGAAATCTCAGTGACCTAAAATGTGTACAGAGAAGATTTCTATTAGACTGTCTAAAATTCAGCCTCGATTCAAACAATTTTTGGTTTAATAGTGTTTACTATAAACAAATATGTGATATTGCAATGGGAGCAAAGTTTGCTCCCAGTGTAGCCAATTTATACATGGCGGAATGGGAGGAAGAGGCCCTGTACAAACAGCTACCTCACCAACTAATTTTATTTAAACAATATATCGATGATATCATTTTAATCTGGTCTGGAGACAGAGAAAGCCTTACGGATTTCTGCTTTCAATTGAACACAAATACGAAAAATATTAAGCTTACCTGGGAGATAAGTACGGACAAAATTAACTTCCTGGATCTAGTAATTGTGAAAGAGGAAAATCTACTTACCACACATACTTACTTCAAAACAGTGGACAGGAACAGCTATCTTCCCCTTGATAGCTGCCACCATAACACTTGGTTGGAAAATATCCCAAAGGGTCAACTTATTAGACTAAGGCGGAATTGTTCTGACAAATAAATCTACATGAAACAAGCCGAAATGATTGGGGAGAGATTTGTACAAAAAGGATACAAGATGGAATTTATTGAAGAGAAGATACGAGATATTGCACAGGTGGATAGAGACACCTTAATAAAAGATACTATCCGGAAAATAGATGAAAAAGAAAGAGTGCCAATTATAATGGATTTTAATGTGCAACATAAACATGTTGAGAAAATTTTTAAAAAACATTGGGACATTTTAAAAACAGATCGACACCTTGGTACTATACTCCCAGAAAGACCGAAATTCACCTATAGATGAGCTCCTACCCTAAGAGATAATCTGGCTAAAAACATCTTAGATCCACCACAAAAGAAGGCCTTTTCTTTTTTTGAGGGGAAGGGTTATTACGCATGCAAAAATTGCTATGCGTGCCGACACACAAAAGAGACTAAGAAGAAGAAGTCTTCGTTTACATCAACTGTTACACAAAAGGAGTATACTATCGAAGACTTTATAACATGTAGGACCGAAAGGTGTGGTATACTTGATGGAGTGCCCTTGCAAGATTCAGTATATAGGCAGGACAAAAAGAGAATTATGGAAGAGAGAGGGAACATGTCCAAAATATTAAAAAAGGGTTTGACAAACATAGTCTGTCAAGACACTATGCCAAACATCACAAAAAAGATCCCTCGTCCCTAAAAATCTGTGCTATTGAAAAATATAAGCCCCATTGGAGAGGTGATAATAAAATTATTAGAATTAGTCAAGCTGAATCAAGGTGGATTTATGAATTGCGCACACTTAGGCCCCTTTCACACTGGGGCGGGGGAGCCGCGGTGACGGTAAAGCAGCGCTATATTTAGCGCTGCTTTACCGTCGTTTTAACCGCGGTATTCGGCCGCTCGCGGTGCGGTTTTACCCCCCTGCGAGCGGCCGAAAAAGGGTTAAAGACCCCCGCAGAGCGCCGCCGTAGCGGCGCTTTGCGGCGGTATTGCTGCGGTTTTACCGCGGTTTCCCATTCAAAACAATGGGAAGGAGCGGTATAGGAGCGGTGAACACACCGCTCCTATAAGGCTCCAAAGATGCTGCTAGCATGGCTTTTTTTGCCGTCCTGCTAGCGCACCACTCCAGTGTGGAAGCCTGCCGGCTTTCACACTGGAGTTAAAGGGGCCGGATTTTTTCAGGCGGTGAACAGGCGCTATTTTTAGCGCTGTACAGCCTGAAAAACGCCCCAGTGTGAAAGGGGCCTTACTCCTTGGGGACACAATGTCGAATTTGATTTAAACTGTTTTATATCCAATTATTGATTACACTACATATTTTTAATAATTTTATTAATATGATTAATATTTTATTCTTTTAATTTTTAAACTTATCAGTCGGGTCTCCCCCTTATCAAAAAAGGTCTCAACTATAATGCATTTTAACTAGTCTTTTAAATTAAAATTCTGAATTATATTATGGTAATTTTTACATCTTTTTCTAAGATTAGAATTACTAAAATAAGGTTAATATAATACATGACCACTAGATGGCATTGATGGAGATTATCCAGTGGTGATCATATATATTATGTACCACTGGATGTCACTAATGGGTACTATGCCATTCCATGGAGAATCAATACTTACCATTAGCCACTGGGTGGCGCTGTTAATGTTTTTTACTGCTAAGCAATGGGGATTAAAAATTACTTTACTTTATTTCCGGATTAAGTAGAGATTGCAAAATAGATTATTTTTTATCATAGTATTATTGCATATACCATAAGGAAGGTTTAGCAATGTTTAAATGTCATATTTTAGCTGTTAAATATACCGCTGTTATTGAAGCTTTACTTGGACACTGGATAAATAGGCCTAGCAGACACCTGACTACCATACCCTTTGACGAAGTCACGTGAGCGGTGACGATACGCGTGAGGGAGGAAGTCAGGTGCCTATTGTTTACTTCCGGTTTTCGGCCGAGACTGGAAGTTCGTCCATGCTGTGCGGATACAAGCAATTTTAAATGTGAGTGGATATTTTGTTTTATTAAAACTGCATCTTATTACTACACATTGGAGCGCTTTTTCTTTTATCCCTAACCCCTATATGCCAACTTGAACTGGGGGTGATCCCTTCCTTCTGGAGTGCCGTTTGGAAAGAATATGGGGACCGGGGTGAGAGCCCATAGGAACCAATAGGAAGGTGGATATGCCAGGATATACACCAGGCTTGCCACCTAGAGGCTATCTGCTGTACTAGGCCTGTAGGGGCCGACAATAGAGGTGAGAGGCTGGGGGAAACAGTGGGGTGCACCCCTGAAATCAGCACGGAGCACTTCTTTCCTATTTGCACGGATTATCACTGAACTGTGAAAAACACAAAAACATTATGTAATTTCTTGTTTTTTGCACATATCAAGAAGTCTCCTGCTTACTATCATTACGGATTGTGTGGTCATTTGTACCCCTTCGTTGTTTTTGTGCAATTCTTACTACATGCTGGGACTTGTAGTGCACCATTTCTTATTTTTTGGTTGATTCCAGATTTTATTATATATTTATTTTGCTGCTGCTTGTTGAATTATCCTTCTAGTGATCTGTCTAGTCACTTTGCTGCAATATTTGGATTCATATGCACGTTTGTTTATTTATTTATTTGCACTTTCAGAACCATTCATTGGTTCTTTATTTCACATCTTGCACTGCGCACTTTAGATTCTATTGATTCTATTGGTCTGCAGAAGGCTTTCTTCTCATCGATTTTAGACCATTCACCACTACTTTATTGGATTTCTAATATATTTTGTTACCGTCATCATTTTTCAAGATTTTATTACAGCACGCTTATTCTACCTTCAAGAATTTATTTTAGCACGTTTACTTTTAGCACGTTCATATTATTGGTCACATATATGCACATTTTATTTATATTCACATTTTATACCCACATTTCCACTGGCATTGAGGAATTTTATGTATTTAATTTATTCATTTATTTATGCTGCATTGTATACAATTTTGTCAAAGGTCACCCATCTTTTGGATATTACAAGATTTTTTAGATTATTTATTTAGGGGTTAGCGCCACATACCCCCCATTTTAAATAAAAATGCACTGATTACTGTAAAAATTTCACTGGCAGTGAAGGGGTTAAAACTAGTGGGCAGTGAAGGGGTTAATGTGTGTCCTAGTTTGTGTTCTAACTAAAGGGGATGGGGAATGTGCAGGGAAACTAACAGATCAATGTTCATACTCTGTATAAACAGACGATCTGTCAGTTCTACCCTCAGAGAACCGAAAAAAAAGTGTGTTTACACACACAGTTCTGGGTTCTCCGTGTGCCCCGGGCGATCGCGGTGATCGAGACCGCTGGGCACTTGCATTGGCTCGGGGAGCTAGCAGGGGGCGCCTCCGGCGGCACGCGCGCGTCCCCTAGTGGCTGTCCACAACAATACCGACGTAACATAACGGCGATTCGCGCAGCCGAGCCATGTTGCCGCAGTACAACTGCGGCGGCTGGTCAGCAAGCGGTTAATGGGATAATAATGAAGCTGCTTTTCTGTTGATACTAATGGAGATATTGCAATCAAATTTTCAAAGGCTTTTTTGATATCAAGAATAATATTATGTTTTTATTTTTATTTGTGCACCATTATCCCCTAGTTTATAAGATCAAAGACACAACTATGTTGGTGTCCTTTGTCAATTTTACATTGTATTTTTTAAAATCGAACTGCCTACTCCCAAACTGTCATTTGAAGTAAAACACATAGCCAAGTATTATTCTACAAATTTTTTTTATTGTGCATTAAAAAAAAATAATTAGGACATGCTATCTGCCACTAGAACTTAACCAAAAAGTGCATTCTATGCATCCAAAAATATACCAAATCAAATCATTATTCAACCAAAAAAAATTCAAAGCAATAACTCCAAGGCCAAAAAATAAATAACATGTTATCTCCTCCGATTCCGCAACATGTCTGGTTGACGAACAGCCATTCAGAAACTAACTGAAAAGCATGAAATTAAAAGCGCAAACTGAAAAGCGCTAAATGAAAAATGCAAAAATAAAAGTGCGAATCAACACTCACCAAACTTCTAACAACACGAAATTAGCAGAAGGCGCCCAAAGGGTGGCGCTAAAGAGCTGAAGAAACACGTAGTATGTCTAGTACGTCACTACATTTGTAATTGTTGGCCAACATTTGTGTGACCGTGTGTATGCAAGACAAGTTGAGCCAACACCCTTCGGACAAAATTCCACGGTTTTGTTGGCGGAAAGTCCAATCGTGTGTATGAGGCATTAAGCTGTGTGCGAAAACGAATAAGACATGCAGGTGAAACAGAGAATGCAGAGAAGAAGAGAAGGAGAAGAAGGCTACAAAAGCCCGGGCCACCGCTAGTAAAAGAGCTATAAGAAGATAGCGGAGGCCCGGCAAGAAGAATAGAAGAGTGGGATAAGACCCCCGAAGTCGGAACAAGACCCCCAGGCGGCGGTAACTAAGGAGAAAGCCGGGCTCCTCCGCTAGTAAAAGAGCTAGCAGAAGATAGCGGAGGGGTCCGGCAAGAAGACCCCCCAAGATGGAAGAAGACCCCTGGAGCTGTGTAATAAAGCATTTTAAAAACTTGTGTTGTGTTTTTTTTACACTTTTTTTCACCAGGTGAATGGGTAGGGGTACATCGTACCCCATACTCATTCACATAGGGTGGGGGGCCGGGATCTGGGGGCCCCCTTATTGAAGGGGGCTCCCGGAATCAGATAAGCCCCCCGCCTGCAGACCCCGACAACCAACGGCCAGGGTTGTCGGGAAGAGGCCCTTGTCCTCATCAACATGGGGACAAGGTGCTTTGGGGTGGGGGGGCGCAGGGCCCCCCTTTCCCCAAGGCACCCCCCATGTTGAAGGCACGCGGCCTGGTACGGCTCAGGAGGGGGGGGGGGGGGGGGGGGGCGCTCGCTCGTCCCCACCCCCTTTTTCTGACCGGCCGGGCTGCGTGCTCGGATAAGGGTCCGATATGGATTTGGGGGTACCCCCACGCCGTTTTTTCGGCATAGGGATTCCCCTTTAAATCCATACCAGGTGATGGGGCTAGAGAGGTGTCAATCTCGCCGATCAAGGCGGCATTGACTTCCTTCGCTAGTCCCGTCTACCTGGAGTCACGTTCTAAATGAACGGACTTTACTCCGTGTGTGGGCAAGTCTGTTCATTTCAAAAGTCCCGCGGACTAGCACACACACGGCCGGATTGTCCGCCGTACTGCTGAGTCCGGCGGACAATTTTTTTAGTCAAAACTTCTTACTAAGTCCGCTGTACTTTTGGGAAGAAAAAGTCCGCCGGAGCCCACACACGGTCGGATTGACTCTAGTCCAGCGGACAATCCCGCCGGATAGTCCGATCGTGTGTACGGGGCATTAGATGCACGTCCAAGAGTCTTTTAAAAATATCAATACTCCCCGCTGACACCACCAATTGTGGAAAAGAGTTCCACATCCTTATCGCCCTAACAGTGAAAAATCCCCTACGCAGCTTAAGGTTAAACCACTTCTCCTCCAATCTCATCGTGTGGCCCAGTGTCTTCTTACACTCCCTGAGATTGAAACGTTTCCTTCCTGCGCTGGAATCACAATTGAGGTATTTGTATACTTCTATCATATCTCCTCTCAAGCGTCTTCTCCAGGGAGAATAAATTCAGTGCTTGCAGTCGTTCCTCGTAATTGAGGTCCTCCAATCTGCCTACCAATTTAGTTGAATGTGAATGTGGAAAATGTGCAGCGCTAACTAAATATTCAACATCCAACGTAAAATTGACATGTGAAAAAAAAAATGTATAACAATAATGAAAATACATAATGACATATACCGTATTTATCGGTGTATAACACGCACCGGCGTATAACACGCACCCCAAGTTTAGGAGGGCATTTTAAGGAAAAAAAGTTTTAGGAGGGAAGTTTAGGGAAAAAAAAAACTTACATTTAAGCGTCATTTGCAGCTTTGCCCAGCATCATTTGCAGCTTGCCCAGCGTCATTTACAGCTTGCCCAGTGTCATTTGCAGCTTGCCCAGCGTCATTTGCAGCCTTGCCCAGTGTCATTTGCAGCCTTGCCCAGTGTCATTTGCAGCCTTGCCCAGTGTGATTTGCAGCCTTGCCCAGTGTGATTTGCAGCCTTGCCCAGTGTGTCTTGCAGCCTTGCCCAGTGTGTCTTGCAGCCTTGCCCAGTGTGTCTTGCAGCCTTGCCCAGTGTGATTTGCAGCTTGTCTGTGGCATGTGGCATGTTTAAATTTCCCGCCGGAGAAGAACGAGCGGGCGCCGCCATTAAAAAAAACCGAGCGCTTCCGGAAAAGCCCGAGCCGTCTGTTCGGCTCCACTCGAAGTCCCGCCTCCCTGCTGTTTCGGAAGCGAGAGCAGGGAGGCTTGACTGCGAGTGGAGCCGAACAGTCAGATCGGTCTTTTCCGCGCCGCTCGTTTTTTTTCAGCGGCACTCGTTTTCTTTCGGCGGCACTCGCTTTCTTTCGGCGGCGCTCGTTTTTTTGGGCGGCGGTCGCTATTTTTCGGCGCCGTTTGATTTTTTTTTTCACTTTTTTTGGGGGATCAGCGTATAACACGCACCCACGACTTTCCCCCCGATTTTAAGGGGGAAAAAGTGCGTGTTATACGCCGATAAATACGGTATTCGGTGAAAAATATAATATAAAATGTCCAAATGATAAACATAAAGGGACCCCAAAATGGTTCCTAGTGAATTCCAAATAGTGAAGTCCAATGATAAGTGAATAACAGTCACAAAAATTATGTGTGAATATCCAAATGTGATGTAAGTGACAAAGAAAATCCACCACCAGAAGCACCAGTCGCTTACACAGGCATACACCTGGTGAGTCAAAACAGGCTTTAAAAGATGACCAAAGGGACTCAGGCTCCCTGAATGGACAAGACTTTCAAACAATCATTCTCAAAACGTTGAATGCAGCATATTAATGATACATGAGCCCAACCAAGAGGATGGACCCCAGATGATGCCTGTTGAGGTGAAATGCGTCGGGTTGTCACGCTGATCCCTTTGTTACCGTTGTATTTAAAGCGCTTATCTTTTTTGGAAATGTAAGTGTAATTCTTATATTTAATAAATATTCCTCACGGAATTACACTATGTGCCCCTTTCTCCTTTTTATTCATCCTCTTGGTTGGGCTTATTCAGATCACCACCGATCTGAACACCTCGACCATCTCCAGACTTTACTATGGTAACTTTACAGGTAAGCTCATATAATGTCAGGGTCCTCTGTTCCCCACATAAATGTAACAAATTATGTGTGGGAGTTAAAAAGGTTAAAAGCAGGAGACCCACTTTACACCCCAGTCGCTTCCTAAGCTACCCACCCACCTCTTTAATCAGTGGTTCCTCAGCACCACCCTGGTATCAAAATCTAGAGGGAAGGCCATTGCAATAAATAAGTCTTGCCCATTCCAACCCACTGGCAATAAAATTAGATCCTCTGGGCAGATACATTTTCCTGAAAGGCAGTATTGCTGGACAGGCGTATACGTTTGTGACGATCTATGCCCCCAACACCAACCAACTCGACTTCATTGACTCTACTTTGGAGCAATTGGCTGACTTCAGAGAGGGCCTCTTGATCCTCGTAGGGGACTTCAACATCAGCCCCGACCCCATGCTCAATACGTCCCACGCGAAATCCCCACACTCCAATGCGTTTCTCAAACACTTTTGTAAAACTCTCCAAGCCCACCTCCTGATAGATAGATGGAGGGTAATACACCCCTCGGACCGAGACTTTAGTTACTACTCCAAGGTACACAACATTTACATGTGTATAGATCATAAATATGTGGACCACAATACCCTGGAGCTTTTACAGTCTGTGTCAATTGGCAGCATCACCATCTCTGACCACGCCCCAGTCACGATTGCCTTTGCCCCCCCTTCAGGCAACCATAGGACCTGGACGCTAAATGACAATCTACTGGATGATGCGGCGGTGGTAAAGGGGTGACTGACACTTAACATTGACACTAACCCATTACTTTAGAGAAAATTCCACTGACAACATCACTGAGGGCGTAATATGGGAGGCCCATAAGGCTGTAGCCAGGGGAGAGCTGATCTCTCACGGATCCAGACTTAAGCGGGCACGCCGGGCAGACTTCCAAAGAGTACTCACAGCTCTTCAAAAAGCCGAACTCCAGCACAAGGCAAGTGGGGCCCCCAAAGTACTGAAGAAATTAACTGAGCTGCGGGAACTGTTCCTGCGCCTTTTGGACCATCAAACTTGCAAACAATTTAGATTCATGTCCCATAAATTCTATGGACATGGGAATAAGTGCAGACGGATGCTTGCCCGGGCGCTCAGGAAAAGACACGCACAGACATATATCCACAAATTACACTCCACCTCAGGGGTATTGACGGACAATTCAAAAATCCAAAATCGCCTCGGGGTTCTGAGACTACTATGCTAAGCTGTATGATCTAGACTCTGAGCTCCCTCCCAACACATGCGACACCAGACGAAAAGCAGTCCAGGAATACCTGACCTCAGCCGGTGTCACACTGTTCACAGAGGACCAATGTTCGACCCTGGAGCTACCAATCACTTGACATGAACTTGGGGCGACGGTGGCCCAATGGGAAAAGTCCCGGCCCAGATGGGTTTACTAAGTCTTACTATAATGCCCCGTACACGCGGTCGGAAATTCAGATGGAAAAAGTCAGATCGGATTATGTTGTCAAAAAATCCGATTGTGTGTGGGCCCTAGCAGGCTTTTTCAGTCGGAATTTCAGACGGAAAAAATTTGAGAGCAGGATCTCACATTTTCCGACAACAAAATCCGATCTGACTTTTTCCGATCGTGTGTAGGGAATTCCGACGGACAAAGTGCCACGCATGCTCAGATCAAATTACGAGATCAAAGCTATTGGCTACTAGCCTCTACGTAGTTCCGTAGTACGTAATGAACGTCACCACGTTCGGAACGATTGGATTTTCCGACAACTTTGTCCGACCGTGTGTATGCGTGTTGCCAGTTTTGGACAAAATCCGTCAGAAAAAAATCGAACTATACTACTGAATTAGTGACATCTATCTGTAAATATTTCAACTCCATAGTAGGGGGTTAAGATATCCCCCAGAGGGCACTTCTGGCTCACATCCCCGTGATCCCTGTCCCCCAAAACTATCGTCCCATTTCTCTCCTTAATTTGGACATAAAAATCCTAGCAAAAATTTGGGCCAGTAGACTTAAACACCTCATACCTGGGATCGTCCACCCCGACCAAACAACAATCATAACAGGCAGAGAGGCTAGGGACAACTCCCTTAGAGCGATCCATCTTATTCATTGGGCCCACACCCGCCCAGACCCAAAACCCTGTATAATATTATTGACGGACGCAGAAAAAGCTTTTGACCGTGTTGACTGGTCTTATTTGAAAGCAGTACTCGGGTCACTGGGGTTAGGGCCGAGAATGAGGACATCAATTATGTCCTTATACTCCACTCCCTGTGTCTTCTTAATCCATCCACCACACCAAAGTGACAGGTGACTCCCTTTAGAAATGCACTCACCGACTCCCAATGCCTACACTTTCGTGTCAGGCTTAAACTCTTTGAAACCACACAGAAAAATAATGAATGGCACGGCAGACTTGAGGTGTGCAAGCACAGTAGCGTGAATCTCACCCCCTCCTCAGTGCCTGGACACAGGATCAATACACCGTCTACGGCTCTAAGCGTCAGACGTTACTGGAGATGATTGCCGTACAGCCACGCCCCCGACATGTTTCGTCATACACTGACTTACTCATGGGGTTGGCTATACAGAACGACAATCATTCTTTTTAAACCCTCCTATCAATCAAATTTCTGAGATGTCCGCACTGCGCCTGCGCACACCTCGTGTCCCTGCTCGTGCAATGTTCCGGACATCTGAGACTATTTTGAGCACATCGGGTATACCACAGAGGAGGAGTTACACATGATAAACTCATCGATGGCAAACGTTTCATTGTCCCTATTAGTAACATTTGTGATTCCTCTATTCATCACTTTCACCGTTCTACAGCAGATACATTTTCTGCAGCAGAAAAAACCTTTAGCCTGGGTTCACACCAGTGCGGTGCGAATTTCATGTTCAGCATGACTGCGCACTGAAACGTCGGCTGTTCTGCGGTTTGTCAGCATTTTAGGTGCGAATCAGCTGCTAACATAAATTCGCAACTCATTGTACTACTTCTGAGGGGGAAATCCATGCCAAATTTTTTAAAAAATGGCATGGATTTCCCCTCCAGGAGCATACCAGGCCCTTAGGTCTGGTATGGATTTTAAGGGTAACCCCCTACGCCGAAAAACAGCATGGGGGTCCCCCCAAAATCCATACCATATCCTCCTCCTCCTCCTCCTCCTCCTCCGAAGACCCCCGAAGGCGGAACGAGACCCCCAGACAACGACGGCGGCGACGAAGAAGAAAGCCGGGCTCCTCCACTCGTGAAAGAGCTAGGTAAGAGAGCGGAGGAGTCCGGCGAGAAGACCCCCCAAGACGGAAGAAGACCCCCGGAGCAGTGCAATAAAATATTTTTAAAAATTGTGTGTTTTTTTTATTTACACTTTTAAACCTTGGGGGGCCGGGATCTGGGGGTTGAGGGCATGCCGCCTGGTACAGTTCAGGAGGGGGGGGGGGGGGGGGGGGCGCTCGCTGGGATAAGGGTCTGGTATGGATTTTGGGGGGGGGAATCCATGCCGTTTTTTTTTTTTTATTATTTTGCGTGGACTTCCCCCTCAGAAGTAGTACAATGAGTTGCGAATTTTTGTTCACAACGCAAGGCAGGTGTGAATCAGATGCGTGCCCATAGAAGATAATGGGCCTGAATTCGCACCTGATCCACACCGCACTGCCCAAAAGACGCACACGGTTTTTCTGCAATGCGCAGTGCGCATGCACCGGAGATATGTGAACTTGCCTTATTGAAATCAATGTATTTTGAAATGTCCTGCGAATTCGCAGTGTTTTAGGCCGCTGCGAATTCGCATAGGTGTGAACCCGGGCTTAAAGTCTATTTTCACAACTCCTTGTCCTGGGGGGGGGGGGGGTCTAGAATGTTTTTTACTACTTGGTCCCCAAAATTTGGTGCTCTCTTGTAGATAAATCTAGGTTGTTGAGACAGTATTTCTCCTAAGGCTGGTTTCACACTGGGGCGTTGGGGGCTCTGGCGGTAAAGCGGCGCTATATTTCGGCCGCTAGCGGCCGAAAAAGGGTTAATACCGCCCACAAACCGCCACTGCAGCGGCGTTTTGCGGGCGGGTTCGGAGCGCTGCCCCATTGTTTTCAATGGGAAGGGGCGCTATAGGAGCGGTAAATATACCGCTCCTACAGCGCACCAAAGATGTGCCTTGCAGGACATTTTTCAGCGTCCTGCAAGCGCACCGCTTCAGTGTGAAAGCCCTCGGGTCGGTTTGCAGGCGCTATTTTTAGCGCAATAGCGCCTGCAAACCGCCCCAGTGTGAAAGGGGCCTAAGCGTCTTTCGGCTATAGCGCGGGCGCAAAGTGATTAAGGGAGAGGAGTCATCTGTCACTTTGGTGTGGTGGATGGATTAAGAAGACACAAATATTTTAAAGGACATTTTGGACACTTTATGAACTTTATTTGATTGTTTCTTTTTGCCGTATATACAATTATTTGGCACATTAATTTTGGTTCACTTGTCACAGGGTGGTATAATTGTTTATTCACACACGTTCACACTATATATTTTTTTTTTTTCTTTCTTTAAACAGATTGAGGAGATAGGCAAGGTTCACATTTTAAGCGCCACTATTTTTTCTTTTTTATTTCTTATTTAAAAGTTTAAAATACGTTTACATTTTCACATTTCGAGTGGCAGCTATAGTTGAGGTAGGAGGCTCTGTCTAGGCGCAGTGGTGGAAAGTGAAATAGGGGCGGAATATTTAAATACCATAACAATGTCCTATTCCACCTTTCGGACCCCTTGATCTCACTGCCTAACCTGATGACGGAACTTAAACACTTTGGATCAATTTATAATTTTAAGATAAATTTCACAAAATCAGAAATACTCCCCATATATCTGCCCCCCTCATTAACCACGAGTCTTAAGGCTGCCTTCCCCCTCACCTGGGCCACGTCGTCTCTGAGATACTTGGGTGTGCATCTTACAGATCACTTCAACACTTTGTACACGGCTAACTATCTCCCACTGCTTACTGCGGTCCGAAAAGATCTCTCACGATGGACACAGACTGCCTTCACATAGCTGGGACGGGTGATCATAAAAATTAACATACTACCACAAATTCTCTTCTACTTACAAATGCTACTGACCCCCCCTACCAAGACTTTTCTTTGACCGCCTGTCAGAATAGCTCTAAAATTACTAAAGCGCCCAAAAAGGGTGGCCTGGGTATCCCAGACATAAGACGATATTACTGAGCCATAGCCCTCCAAAAGATACTTAAGTGGCGTTTCCATACCCACACAATACTCTGGGTGTCCCTAGAGAAGTCTCTGGAGTGCAGGAATTTGTCCTATGCCTTGGTTGCCTCTGGAGCATAGGGGGCTATCTGTGACGACCTCCCCACTGACAGCTCAGGTGCTCTCAGTCTGGGACCGGACTGACTCAGTGTTAAAAATAGCCCCCCCTATGTCCCCGTTGGCCCCATTGGGTGGGTTCCTGTGGTTTCCCCCAGGTGAGCAGATGGCCTTTTTTGGGTCCTGGGTGGACGACGGAAATGCCAGCTGCGGCAAACTCATGGAAGATGGTAAGCTCCTGAGCTTTGATGCACTACAAGCCAGACATCAGGGTTCACAAATTAATTTCTGGAGATACAGACAACTACACCACTTCTTCGAGAAAAATGGCCACTCAGAGATCCTTCTTCTCTCACCCCGTTTGAGCGCCTCTTCATAAATGAAGATCCTACCCCCCACCTGGTATCGGAGTTGCACCGACTCCTAAGCTCGGCTACCCATCTAACTAAACCCGTTTATATCCGGAGGTGGGAAAGAGACCTAGGGCAAGAGCTCACAGACACACAACTAACTCAATTATACCACCTTACCCACTTGTCCTCTATAGACTCCAAAACCCAGGAAACAAACTATAAGATAATATCCCACTGGTACCGCGTACCGGCAGACATGGCACGTATATATCCTGAGTCAGAACTATGCTGGTGCGGTTGTGGACACAGAGGAACATTTATTCACATATGGTGGGAATGCCCCCTAATCATACCATTCTGGACAGACGTTAAAAAGACCAAATAAAAAAATATAACGGGGATAGATGTCCCCTTCTCTCTGGTGCACTTCCTCCTGCACATCCCTCTGACCTCACTCAGCCAATATAAAAAAAGCGTGCTGCCCCACCTGCTGAATGCAGCAAGATGCTTACTTACAATTTATTGGAAACAGCCTAGAGTTCCTAGTGCAGTCCGAGAGGCAGAGGACTGGATAGCGACCTGCCGTTGCTCTCGGGACCGGTTTGTCGGTGTCTGGGCACCCTGTACGGAATATGTCACAGACTCTAGATACGTACCCTCTAGCCTAGATACAGCTTTGCTGGAACTGGCAGAACCATCACTTAAAACCCGCAGACAGTCAAAAACTTAGAAGGGGACCCAACCCCCTGACGGACAGCAGCTACTAGAATTCATCTAAACTGATGGCCCTATCCGGAGGTGGTGTGCTCGGTGTGGCCATGAACAAGGCTTCCTACAATAATGCAGGTACGCTCGGATCACTCCCTCCCCCTCCCTCTCTTTTTCCTTTTCCCCCCTTTTCTTCTTTTTTCTGTATGCCTCGAATGTTATATGCTTCATGTACTATATTGATGCAGGTTATAGTTGATGGACATTCTGCTGATGGACATAATTGTATAGAGCCTTTACGCTCACAAGACATACCAGGGGCACTGGGCATCTTGTCTGTGTGTGTACGGTTGCTTTTTGGTGCCGTGCTGTATTCAGGGGGTAGAGGGTGGTTTGATGGAGGCTATCGTGCCCCCCCTCTGCCCCGGCTGCAGGTCATGGGACCATATTTTCACTACGCTGTTATGGACAGCCCCCCCTGGCTCATCACCAGGGGAAGGGTTGTCTTTAGGGAAGGCTGATATACCCCACCTACCCTTTACGCCTCTACAGCTTTCATATTACCACCTCCAAGACACTTTCCATAACCTACCAATCGGAGCAGGCCTCCAGGTCTTCTCACACAATACCCATACACATTGCTTTTGCTGTTGTACATGTTTCTCTGTCCATCTTGTTCATCCATACTGTTAACGCATGTAAGACCCTGTTGGGTCAATAATTTCATCCTATGCAAAATGTTGCACATGCCTTGTCATATGTCTCTTTACAAAATTAAATAAAGATTATACAAAAAAAAAAACCCGAAACCAGATGCCTTGTCCCGTATGTTCAGTGACTCTAGAACAATTGTATCCCCGGAAACCATTCTGCCCGTGGAAAATTTTCTTCTGGTGCAGGAAGATCTACTTGCCTGGGTCAAACAGGCTTCCATCAATGTTCCTCCCTCTCTTGAAACAAAGTTAATAGCAAGAGATGGCCTGCTATGGCATAATGATAAAATCTTCATACCTGAGAAGACCATACCCGACCATGTTTTAGCTGGGCACTTCGGCACATCGAAAACATCTGACCTGGTGCAGCGCACATTTTGGTGGCCTCAGGTAACAAGAGACTGTAAAGATTATGTGGAATCTTGTCCTATCTGTGCCCGAAGCAAGTGTAATGGAACCAAGGCTTGGGGCTTGCTTAAACCTTTGCCTGTTCCAGTCCAGGAGACTTATTTCCATGGACTTTATTGTGTAGCTTCCTTCTGCAGAAGGTCATACCGCCATATTTTTAGTTGTTGTCTGGCTATCCAAGATGGCACACTTCATTCCTTTGAATGAAGAAACACCATCCACCACTTAGACGGCACAGCTTTTCATCAGGGAGATTGTCAGACTACACAGATTGTCAGACTGACAGTCCCTGCCAACATTATCTTGGATAGGGGAGTACAATTAACCTCCAGATTCTGGAAAGCATTATGCAAATCCCTTAGCATTGAATTGTCCTTTTCCGCTGCCTACCACCCACAGACTAATGGACCAACCAGACTCTTGAGCAGTACCTGTGATGCTTCTCTTCTTTTTCCCAAAATGACTGGATTTCTTTATTACCGCTGGCTGAATTTGCTTATAATAACTCTACCCTTCTTCCATAAAACAAACTCCCTTCTTCGCCAACTATGGGTACCATCCATCATTCTTACCTAATTCCCTTCCAGAATGTTCGATGCCAGCCGCTCTTCAAACCATGAACTTCTTTAGCACAAATAACAAACTGCTACAGGAAACTGGCTAAAGCACAAGAACTCAACAGGGAGACATTCGATAGGAAAAGACGGGAGAATTAATCCTGAAGCCCAGAAGAGACCAGGTATGGCTATCCACTGTGTATCTAAGGCTAGCATGCCCTTCTAAAGCCCCATACACACGCGCGGATTATCCGAGGACCAGGTCCGTCGGATCATGTCCGTCGTACTTTGTCCGATGTTGGTTTTGCGTACACACAGTCGGACAACGTTGTCGGAATTTCCGGTCTGCAAGAACGTCGTGACGTAAGTCGTCTTCCACGAGACTAGAAAAGGGAAGTTCAGCACCACGTCAGGCACCCGTTGGGCTCCTTCTGCTGATCCCGTGTTTATCGCGAGTTAGTCGAAGTTTGGGGACTTACGATTCGCGCTTCTCAGTTTTCTGACTCAGATCGTTACTGCTCTTCAGTTTGTGCTTGTCGTGCGTATCTGTTTATTAGTGCGTGTAGTCAGTTCGCATTTGTTGGTCATTGCGGCCTATATCTTGATATAGGACGCTTTGATTTTCACTGCTTATTGTCTGCTCGTTTCTGGTATTCATTTCGTTCTTTCAGGCATTGCTGTTTATCGGTGCTTTCTGTTTGTCCGTTCTGACCAGCCGACCGTTTGTGAGCGATGTTTCCCGTATTTACTCGTCGCCAAGTTCGTGCTGTACGTGGAATTGGTGCCGGGCTTTTAGCTTTGACCCAAGACCCGTCCATGAACAGAGTGACGAGGAGTATGTGGACCAAGAATTGGTTGCTTCAGCGTGATCAGTTCTCGCACATGCCTTTGCTTCGTGAGATCCGGGAGAATAATCCTGATGATTTCAGGAACTTTCTCCGGATGACGGACCCCGTTTTTCACCGTCTTTTGGCTTTGCTGACCCCTTTTATCAGCCGGCAGGATACCTGCATGAGACAAGCCATCACTCCGGAGCAGAGGCTTGTTTCCACGATGAGGTACTTGGCGACAGGGAGAAGCCTTCAGGATTTGAAGTTCTCTTCAGGTATCTCTCCCCAGGCCCTGGGAATCATTATTCCAGAGACCTGTTCTGCCATCATCCAGGTCCTGCAGGAGGACTATATTAAGGTAACATTTCTCCTTTACTATTCCCTTCTATGTATGCTCTGTTTGCTAATGTCTTCTATTTTTGACCTCCTTCCCTAATTACCATGATTGCAATATGCTCTAATATGCTGTGTCCCTTTTCTCCTTCATGCATGTTTCCCTTCACTTACCTCACCAGCATGCTCTTCTGGCCCAATAGACACCTATGGCCTAGTCACTTAAGCAATGTATTTTGTCTGCTGCATAGTATTGTTTTCCCCCAAACACCCCCTAAAATATGCACAAATGTTTGCTGTGTGGTTTACTTCATGTAGAGCCCCTGTTTTTCCCCCTTTTTGTTGGTGGGGGGGGGGGTGCCAAACTCATTCTGAACCCCCTCCCCCAACTGCTCTGTCAGATGGTACCAATCCTCTATCTGCTGGCTTTCCAAAGGTCAATACACACTATATACCTACCTCTTTATAGTGGTCATATTTAGGGATGAATTCAGCAAAGCATGTAGTGCAAGGGGCTGGCTCCATACTTTCCATTTCCTCTTTTTTTGTGTTCTTTCCCTCCTATTAGCTTGCTAGGTAATTTCAGAATGTCCAAATGTGCGTTCCTTTTTTTTTGGGGGGGGTGGGGTGGGGATTTGGAATGTTATTTTATCTTTCCTGTGGGCTGCCAATAGTGTTAAGTAAGGAGGGTCTGGCCAAACTAGCACACATTATTGAGCCATTTGGCAATCAATGAAGTGCAGAGGGTTACCTTTCCAAACCCCCCCCCCCCAAAACCCCTAGTTATTGTCAATGGCCCATCAGAAGTGGGGGGATTGATGGGGGGTGAGTCATCTGCTAGGGGGACCCTCTACTTTGCGTTGCAAATACTTTCCAGCTTAAAATGTTCCAAGATGTTTAGTGTCTAATCTGCTTGCAATGTTTATGTGCAAAGTTACAAATTTTTTGTTCTTGTTTCACTCCACAGTTCCCTCCCACGCCACAGGAATGGCAGACTGTGGCCTCCCACTTTGCCAGCCGTTGGGACTTTCCTAACTGCGGAGGTGCAATTGATGGTAAACACGTCCGCATCGTCCCACCCCCCAACTCGGGGTCCTACTATTATAATTACAAGGGGTTTAATAGTGTAGTGATGTTGGCGGTGGTGTCGGCGACATATGAGTTTTTGTATGTGGACGTGGGGATGAGCGGCCGGATCTCGGATGGTGGTGCCATTGCGCACACGGAGTTCTACTGGCGTCTCCAAAGTGGCAGTCTGTGCTTGCCACCTCCAGGAGGAGAATGCTGAAGGACTCCCCTTCATCTTTGTCGCAGATGAAGCGTTTGCGTTGACTCCCCATCTGATGAGGCCCTTCCCGATGAGGACCCTCACCCCAGACCAGAGGGTCTTCAATTACAGGCTGTCGAGAGCCCGCAGAGTGGTGGAGAACACCTTTGGGATCCTGGCCAGCCGATTCCGCCTGTTTTTGACGGCTATTAACTTGGCGGAATACAAACTCAACCACATAGTTCTTGCCTGTTTGCACAACTTTTTGAAAAGACACAACACCAACTATGTGGTGACCGTTGGCCCAGATGTTGAGGGCCCTTCCAATGCCGACCTCACAGCCCTTCAAGCGGCACGTCCAGGCTTGCCCCCTCTAAATGCCCGCGTGGTCCGCAAGCAATATATGGAGTACTTTGTGGGTAGGGGGGCCATTGCTCTGCCTGACGATGTGTGAGAGGCATTTTTAAATAAATATATTTTTTTACCAAACCTATGTTTTCTGGTCATTTCCATATTCTAGCTTATTTGAGATATACATTTTTGCCCTTTAGCTTCAACAGTGGGAATGCACTTTCTGGGCAAAAGGAGGTAACAGTCTCTTCTTCCCAAAAAGATTCTTCTCATGTTGTGTGTTTGATACCTGATA
The DNA here is from genome assembly GCA_028564925.1 of Lithobates sylvaticus. Lineage (NCBI taxonomy): Eukaryota > Metazoa > Chordata > Amphibia > Anura > Ranidae > Lithobates > Lithobates sylvaticus. The sequence continues at coordinate 103,508,681 of CM053037.1, read as the reverse complement.
GCTTTTGTCTAGAGAAGGTTTGTAATGCATAACTGACACCCAAAATACTCCTTTTCATCACCATGACAGAAATGTGTGTATTCCCAAAAATGGTGTGCTACGTGTTTTCAAACAAATCACTGTGGGTGTCATTTACATAAGTCCAATCTACTATGCTCTACAAGTGCAGTGCAAAAGTGCCCTGGAGAAGAAACTTGCAGTGCAAACTGGACTTGCCTTTAGTAAATAACACCCATTGCCCCCCAAATCCTTTACATTTGACATACATAATGCTTTTGTGTTTTTCAATAAGGAAGCCACACATTTAGAAAATTAAAAAAGTTTACTTGCAACACATTCACAAGTGCGTTTACAAACTTCTTGCCAAAACTGACAAGATCTTGGTTCTTGACAACATTGTTTACAAACATTCCGCATTTGTTAAAACCAGGCATGGAGCAAAACAGAACATAGGAACTAGGAAAGTTCAACTTTCTAAAGTGAAGACAAGATCAGACATGACTATATGTTCAAAGTGTGTTTTATCTTGCCTTCATCACATGGGGGGTCACCCCTGGAAACTGGAAATTTAGAACATGCACACAATTTGGGTCGGAAAATGGACATTAGATGGTAAAACACATGCCTAGAATCTTCAAAAGTGCAATTTTCCATCATGGGGATGAATGGACGTTTTTTGGAGGTGCAACCCCTTCACCACAACCACTTTAGTAGTTCGTAAAGTGGTTGCACCCCCAAAAAAACGTTGTCATTCATCCACTATGATGGGAGCTAGCACATGAGGACACAATGTGTGCATGTTCCAAATTTAACACAGTTCTTAAGTTGCAAATGTGTTCAGAAACAGCCACAAATGTGTGTTAATTACTTGGTGCGTTTTCAGATTTTTCCTAAAACATCAATGATGTTCTTCAATTTTTGTTGAACATCATTGATGTTTTGCTTTATGTCATCTAGATCTCGATTGCAGACCATTATCTCCCCCCGATGAGTACGTGGGCACTCTCTGTGGTAAAGTGTGATTCTTCTTCCACAACATCCACATCACCTAAAAACAACCAAAAAAACCAAAAATGTGTTGTGGAAATGAGGCAGGCATACATTGATTAGCTTACCAGTAGCTGTGTTCTCCCACACTCACCTGTTGTGGTGACAAGTTCTCCAATTTCTATGATCTCTCCTTCCTCCTCCTCCTCCTCTGCTTCTGGTCTTTCCCCTTCTTTGGGAGGTGTTGGTTTTGTGGTTTCCTCAGATGTACCGAGTTTTCGCTCCCCTATGAGAATGTACAAAATGAACATTTAGCAACACAATCTATTGAGGGCAGAAATAGGAAATGACAAACATTGCTTGAAAGTGAGGGACAATATTTTTGTTAGGCCAGTTACAAATGACAACAACATGAATGTAGTCACTTTGTAAAGGTGCTAAACTTACTAGCTTTTTGGTAGAAGTTTGTCTGATGGAGACCCCCCTCTAGTATCCACTGGAGCACATGTGTGGAAAAGCCTAATAAAAAGTGGGTTTGGGTGTCCCAGCACTAGTGCTCTAGAGTCCAGATGGGTAAACAGCTACTGGGTGACCTCTCCTTTACATTCAATAAATTGGCTTTACATTCTTGATGACATTTCTAGTGAGAACAAACTTCCTTTCCCCAAAAAAAAAAAAACACCAAACATCGTATTATAAGTGGCCGAACGATCGAGGTTGAGTACGATCGAATGGACACACACGAACATGACACTGGCAGAAAGATCGAGGTTGAGTACGATCGAATGCACAGACGAACATGAAAGTGGCCATTTTCTAATGTACAACTTTGTAAAAATACAAACACATGGAGCAGTATGCAAGCCAAAAATCAAACACAAAACACAACTACTTACTTTTTTGAAGAACTCGCTTGATCTTTCTGTACTGATCGGGCTCCCTCAGTTTCAGGTCTGACCAGCGTTTCCTCAGTTGCTCCTTGGATCGTTGTACCCCAAAATGATTGTACAGCCTCCTCACAACTTTAGACATGATCTTGGCCTTGCGGACATTGGGGTTGAGGTAAGGCCCATACTTCCCATCATAGTCGCTCCTCTTTAATATGTCCACCATCTCCAACATTTCTCCAAATGACATATTGGAGGCCTTGAATTTCAGGCTCCGGGATCGGGACGTTTCTGCCTCCGGCCTTTCCTCGTCCTCCTCCTCGTTGGTGCAATATTTCGGGCGCACCTGCTGTGTCCCCGCCATGTGCTCTCCCCACTGCGCCGTAAAGAGAAGGGGTGGGGAATAGACGAGAAAGATCGTCAGGGGCGGGCGGAGTTTGACGCATGCGCACTGTATATAAAACGTCACACGCCTGTGTCGTAGCCACGATGTGTGAGACGAGGGGAGAGAAAGCTCACGCACGAGAAGATCGCTATAACGAAGGTACAATTTGACGTTGGTACATAACTAGCCTAGACAGATTAGACCTTGAGGCTTCTTTATGGAGAAGATTAGGAGAGTTTTGTCTGACATTATTTATAGTGATTTGTGTGGTGTTGTATCTTGCAGAGATTATGCAGGGATTCAACGACGTGAGTTTTCTCCCCCTCATTGATAAATACAGGGAAATTCCCCTTTTATGGCAGGGCAAACACCCCCATTACGGCCACAAAGCAAAGAGGTACACAGCCATGCTGAAACTTTTGGAATTTGTAAAGCCAATGTTCCCCACGGCAACTGTTGGTAAGTTAAGACAGAAAATTGGCAGCCTGAGGAGTGCGTATATCAGGGAGCGCAAGAAGGTCCTGAAGTCCCAAGAATCTGGAGCTGCAGCAGATGAGGTCTATGTCCCCAAGCTCTGGTACTATGACAGCCTCCATTTTCTCAAAGACCAGACTGATGTCACGGAGTCACTCTCGCCTCCTCTTTCCACGCTTCCTTGCACGCAGGCCACCCCTGATGAGGCTTCCGAGGAGCAACCTGGGCCTTCCAGTCTGGAAGATGTGGAGGAGCCCAGCTTGAGCCAGGTATAGTAGTTTGGGAACCAATTTTGTGAAAAATAAATGATGTTCAGTTAATTCAGGATCCCCAATTGCTTAGTTCCTAACGTGTTTGACATATCAACGGACAGTAGTGTTGGAGACATTTGGGGCAAGAATATAAACTGCAGGGCTGAGAATTGTATGGTTTTCTATTTGTAACCATTTTGCAACAGTCACTAGATGAAAATTGTGTGTGTTTGATGAACAAATAACTGAAACTATGTCCCTTTTTCATACACAGGAAGACCTCAGCCAGGAGGAGGCTGTGGAATGTGGCAGTCAGGAGGAGGAAGGGGTTAGTGGCAGCCAAGAGGTGGGTAGTGGCAGCCAAGAGGGGGGTAGGCCTAGGAGCCTGACTGACTCCCAAGTCCCTCCCCTCCGCCTTCCCTACAAAAGGGCGAGAAGGGGGGGTGAGGCGGGAGAGTCAGCGCTCCGGATGATCAGAGAGGCTTCAGCCTCCCTACATGCCACACCCACCGACGAGGAGACCTTTGGCTCCGTGGTTGTCACGAAAATGATGGGTATGGAGGTGGGGCAACGCAGCATGTGTGAGGATGTCATCCTCAAAGTCCTAAATAAGGGTATGGCTGGGGGGATGACCCCACTCACACATGTTTGCGAAAGTCACCTTGCCTCGCCTCCTCCTCCTCCTTCTGCCACCCCACCAGCACCACAGCCACAGCGTGCAAGGAAGCGTGGAAGGAAGACCTGAGAGTGACGACCTGGATTCAGTCTGGTCTGAGAGAAGATGGAGCCTCTCGTAGGACCAGAGCCTGGGGACCTAGATGGCATCTGCTGCAGTTCCGGATGTTTTGGACTTCAGGACCAGATAGCACTCCCTTATTATTTAGATACGTACTCCTCAGGCCCCCAATTTTAGACGCTTCAAAAATGATGGTTGCCGTGGGGGTCCAAGGCTTTGCAAATTCCCCAAGTTTCTCCATCGCTGCGTTCCTCTTTGGTTTGTTGCTGAGACCTAAATAAAGGTATTTTTGATTTGAAATAATCATTGCCTATGTGTTTTACTTTTCTACAATGACAGTTTATTTGTGAGTAGGCAGGTACATTTCACTAATCATAAAGTATAATTAACAAGGGGCACCAACAACAAACAAACTCCTAGTAAATTTAAGCAACAAATAGAAATGTTAATAATGTTGTTTTGCTAAGTTGAGACACACAACCCCCCTCAAAAAAAAAAAAAAAAAATTCTTCTTAAAATATGTATTCAAAAAAAAATACAAAAATGACAAATCATCCAAAAAATATAACAAAGATTATTTTACGATCTGAGTAAAAATAAACATGTAGTCTAGAAATCCTAAAAACTAATAAAGAACTAAGTTTGGGAGAAGTGCGGGTGAATAGGAGCAGCTAAAACATGTCATTCTTCTTGCATTGTAAAGAAAAAGAGAATGCGCTGCATTAAAGACATTTTAACATTGCAGCCTGACGAATGTGCTGTGTCGATTAGGAAAGGTAGTTTTACCTGACCGAGCGCTTCCGTCACAGAATTTCTTCTGAGCATGCGTAGCACTTTGTCCGTCGGACTACGCTACACACGATCGGATTTGGTGTGATCGGACTTTGTTGTCGAAAAATCTATCCAGCAGGAGATAGGACTTTGTCCGTCGGACAATCCGATGGAAACTGTCCGATGGTGCCTACACACGGTCGGAATTTCCGACAACATTGTCCGATAGGACAGAATCCATCGGAAAATCCGACCGTGTGTATGGGGCTTAAGAAGTTTGGTCCTAGGTTCGTGGGTCCTTTCTCAGGAAAGAGAAGGTTCAATGAGGTGGCCTACGAGTTGGAACTGCCGGATTCCTTTTGGGTAAACCCAGTTTTCCACGTCTCCTTACTTAAGCCTACTGTTGCTAATCCTTTTCCAGGACGAAATACGGATCCCCCTGAACCCGTGATTGTTAATGGGTAAGAAGAATATGAGGTGGAAGCAATCATGGATTGTCGGAAAAGAAATAATCAGACCCAATTCTCTGTAAAATGGAAAGGTTATGGCCCAGAAGAAAATTCGGAACTTGAAGGTAACATTCATGCCAAGAGACTAATCCAGTCTTTTAAGAGATCTCACCCTGAAAAGTTGGCCCGGTTGGGCATCGGTAGGCTGCCCCTTAGGGGGGGCACTGTCAGGAAAAGCTTGCTGGAAGCAGCAGTTCCACACAAGTGGGTGCGCGCTTGCGGGTTCCTGCGCGCACGCGTGAACGCACAGGCGCGCGCATGGGAGTGCACGAGCGTGCGATTACCGGCGCCAGGCACGCTATTTAAACTCTGCTGTGACAAGGAAATCCTGCTGTCTGATCTACAGTGTTCCCTGAGAGCTATCTGTTTCCTGATCTGTTCCTGTGATATCCGGCTTGCCTTGTGACTACCCTTTGCCATCTCCTGCACCTGACCCCGGCCTGTCCACGACCTTGCTCTTGTCTGAACCTCTGGCTCATCCGTACCAGCCTGTTGCCGACCCTGCTTGTTCTGCAACTTTCCTTCAGCCTCCTGCATCTGCTCCAGTACTGCCCGCTTGTGTATGACCCGGCCTGTCTGACCTTCCTGTGTTCCAATACCTGGGACCATCTTCCTGCACCCTGTGAGTGTCTCCCTGCTTTGCCTGCTTCCGCTTCCAGTCTGCTGCATCCCACCTGCTGTTCCAGTTGTATCAGCATCATCCGGAGTGCCAGACCAGCCACCCAGCTGTTGATCCTGCCAGGCACTCATGCTGTCCTGTACTCCTGTACTTCCTGTCTACTCTACCGGGGCCACGAGTCAGGTACATAAGAGAGGCCTCCCTCTGCATATCGGGCTCAGCGACCAGGTACGTGGCACCATCTGGTAATGGTGATTTATTTGGGTTAAGCGTTTCTAGTCTTTTCAGGAAAATGGCTTCTGTTAGCCACAAGGGTACATCCTGCAACGTATCACTAACAATACAGTTGTGGTCAGTATACCCCTCCTTTTCCTGTGTAAAAACCGAGGAGAAGAAAGCATTTAATACAGTTGCCTTCTCTATGTCATCTGTAACCATCCTCCCTTCATTGTCTTTTATGTGGCCAATGTGCTCTGACCTCACTTTTTTTACTGTTAATATATTTAACAAACATTTTGGGATTTATTTTACTCTCCTCACAATGTGTCTCTCATAGTCTTTTAGCCGCCCCATACTTACACTTCTTATTGCAATCATTGTAGTGTTGAAAATGCTGATGATGACCCATGCCCTTTATAATTTTTAAAGTTTTTCTAGTATTCCCCTGTCAATCCATTGGGTCGGGGGATTTGTTATTGGGAAGAGTGTCTATAACTTTTAGTAGTTCTGATAATGAAAAGGGGGAATTTAGCTCCTGCAGTTGCGAAGTAGAGAGTTGGGGTAGTTTAATTTCTCTTAAGAAATCATTTATATCTGATTGGGATGGTTGTACAGTGCAGCTATCCTGATTTAAGTTGTAAAGGGCCCCATAATATTCGCTAAATGCATTGGCAATGTTTTGGGGGTCAAATATAGGGTTTATGATGTGGGGTATTTTGGCTCTAAAGCGTTGGCCTCGTAGCGTACGAGCTAATACTTTACCAGCTTTATTGCTGGATGAGTAGAAGGTAATTTTTAGTCTACTTTCTGTATGTTCGAAATAATGGAGTAGTTCTAATCCAAGATTGTGTCGCAGGGCAGTGAGTTTCGTATTAAGGTAGTGCGTATGTTTTTTTCATCTTGGGTTTCAAGGGTTTTGATTTCTGATAAAAGGGTATTAAGCCGCTGCTGCCTCTTTTTTTTTTTTTTTTATTTATTTATTCAAATTTTTCACATACAAAACTTAAAACAGAAAATAAGAAGAATCAACAGTTTAATCTTTGCAAAGTCATCAACTTATACTTTGCTCACCTCCTGTTGAAACTTCTAACCTTTTTACCCCCCCTCCCAATTTCACCCCCCTCCCTACCTCGGGCACCTGGTTCAGTTCCTAGCTCTCTTTCATGTCTCTACTTCCATCCTTAGCCCCTACTTTTATTGGGTCATTATTTCTACGTATTTCCACGTCTTTTTAAACGCTATCCAACTGTTCCACTTGTCTTTGTGCTCTCTCTCTTTCCCTTCTTTCCACTCCAGGTCTAATCTTTCCAATTTGAGACTATTATTTACTCCTACTATCCAGTCCTGCAATTTAGGGCTTTCCGTTTCCTGCCAGTTTTTTGGTATAAGGCTTTTAGCTACGTTTATCATGATGGAGACAACCGATTCTCTGTATTGCTTACTCGGACTCTCAACTCCATGGAACAGGTATATCCAAGGGTCCTCCGGTATTTCTTTATTTGTAATATCCTTTATTAATTTTAAAATCTTTTTCCAGTATGGCTTAATTACAGGGCATTCCCACCATATGTGGGCCATTGTGCCGATTTCTTTACATCCCTTCCAGCAATTCGGGGATTCCCCTGATTGAAATTTACTCAACTTTTCCGGGGTAGCGTACCACCTTGCTAGGCATTTAAAGTTCATCTCGGCCGTCTTAGAATCTTTGGCTGAATTATGTGTTAATTGAAGGATTTTATCTATAGTGTGTTTATTTCTTTGTGTCCCTAATTCTAATTCCCATTTCTTAATGTATGGCGGGGCCTCCTCCCCCACATTATTTAAAACTTTATATATTCGAGCTATGTTGTTGCGAGATTTCCCCCTCTCACAAAGGCATTCGATGGGTCTGAGCTCCTTCATTTCCCTTAAGGGAGACAGAAGTTTCTCTATAAAATGCTTAAGTTGGAGGTACCGCCATTCTTTTTTTTTTATAATTAAATCTTTATTAATAATTTTACTTATACAAATTACATTTTGCTGATTTCATTTCAATAATCTATCCAGTCATTTGATACATTTGCAGAAAAAGGAAAAGAGTGGCACTTATTCAGGAGTATGAATTGCTGCTCACCCCTTCAGAGTGAACTAAAAAAGAGAAGTTTTCCCCCCCAAAAGAGGGAAGTGGGGTTTTTAGGCAGCACAGTAGATGAAGTGAGATAATTGATACGACATGGGTCAAAGATAAAAGAAAAATTGTTTTATTTTATTGGCACCACTGTGACAATAGATTTAAAAGACATGAGCCTCATTTCGAGAATGCCATACAACAATCATATAATAAAACGTACAGTATTGCATGGACAAACAGTGCTTTTCACAGTATCATATTTCCTAAGAGCAGAAACAAGGGAAACAAAAAGTAAAACCTGACGCGTTTCAACTATTATCTGTGTAAGTCTTCTTCAGAGGATTACTTTTTTAGAAAAGACGTCTTTCTCTGCTGGAATATAAAGCATAATGGTATAACATGCTTGTAAGCATGGAATAAGTACAATCATCTCTTAGTAACTATACATGATAAATACTGACATCAACCATTATAATGAAGCTTTATATATTTACCCACGTCTATGTGATTGGTATTATGGGCTTCTTTACTTGAGGGTCTTTCTAAAATGATTTTCCTTCTCCATGCGGCTCCAGGGCGCTTCCCCACCGATCGAGGCGAGCCAGGCAACAGATTTCCGGGTGCAGGGCTTACAGGGGGTCACACGGGTTTTGACCAGCGGCAGCCGATTGAGCTGGGTGGGGTTCGGGACGGGGGGGGGGGGGGGGGAAAAAGGAGGGGGATAGAATCCAATTCCTGCATCAATATTCCAAAAGAGGGAGAGGGTTAAAGGAGTGTTGTTCTAATTCTAATGTATAAGTTATTTATCTTTTTTTGAGGCATCATATGTACGTTATATTCGGATGCCTTATCGGAGGGCTTGTCCCTCTTGCGGATAATATATAGCCTGTTGATATATGACCAATTATGGCATACATAATATGGCCTACCTATCCCGTGTGCACCACTTTTTCTTCACGTGTGTATACCTTCCCTTTCCTCTTTCATTATAAATTCTATGTATTGGATGTTATTGTAAACAGACCCATGTGAGAAGTGGGGCGTTCGTGTGAGGGAAGGATAGAAGGGGGAAAGGAAAGGGGACTGGGGGAGAAGGGGAAGGGGGGAAAGGGAAGGGGAGGAGGGGGGGGGGACGGGGAAGGATGGGAAAAAGAAAAGAAAGGAATAAGGAGACGGAGCATGACTGTATGGCGCGCACATACAACCAGGGGGGCAGGGAATGGGAAAAGCAGGGGGGGGGGTTGGGGGGGTGGGGAGGTGTGTGGGAGGTTGGGTTTGGGGGGGAAAGACGGGAGGAAGAGACAAGGGGGAGGGAGAGACATGGGGGAGAGAGGGGGGAAAAAAGAAGGAAGGAAAGAGGCCGGAGGGAGTGATGGGACGGGAATTGAGGGCAGGGTCGGGGAATGGGGAAAGGGGGAAAGGAGGAAGGGGAAAATGGTGAAGAATTGGTGAGGTACTTGTTAGTGTCGTGATTGGGAAGTGTATAGATGTGGGGTGGGAACCTGGAGTGATGAACTCTGTGCATGGCGAAATGATGTGCAAGTGGGAGTTAACTGTGAAAAAATAGTGTAAACTGTACAGTGCCAAATGGACATAGGTCGGAGTGAATGGTCAATGTGAAGAAACTGTAAATAGGACTACATGCTGAAAGTGCCAGGAGGAAGCGAGTGACGGGGGAGGGGGAGGGGAGGGGGAAAAAGAAAGGAAAATGGGAAATAGGAAGGGGAAAATAAAGTGGCATGGTGCAAAAGATAAAATTATGATGGTGTGTCTTGGGTATGTTTCACTAAGCACCCAATGCAAGTACTTAACCAGACACATGGTATGTATTTGGATACGTATGAAAAAAGACATAGTTAGTATCAATAATTACCTTGTTGGGTCAAATGCCAGAGGCGCCCCCCTTAGTAGTGTTGCTATTGCACAAATCCTAATCCCCACAATGAGGGGAACCACAGTGCCCTCTTGGGGGACCGTGCAGGAAGAAAAGGGGTATATGTCTGCAGCGTTAGATGTGTGTCTGCAGTTTTAAACCACCTGATGGAATGAGAGATACGCAGGGTAAGTACTTTGGTCACTCATCTAAATGGGATAGTATTAGGAAAGGAAGGGAAGGTGTACTTACTGGTTCGGTGCTGGTTGGATGCGTACCCTCACATGGAGATGAAAGTTACTCTCTCCTGTGGGGTATTTATGGGTATAGGCTAATTGGACTTATGAATATCAGGTGTGTGGAAGCGGGTGGTAGGAGTGGGGAGTGGGCGGGAGGTGTGGAAAATGGGAGAGGGTGGGAGGGCCAGGAAAGGGGAGGGGGGAACCAGGAAAGGGAAGGGCCCGATACCTGTCACTCCAACGTTCGGCTGCGGCCGTCATGGCGGTCATTGGACCGCCTCGTGTGGCCTCCTCGGCGTTCCCGAAGGCCAGGGCGGTCCCGCAATTGCGTTGTCTCCGTCGCAAGTGCGTGACGTCACGCGCTGTGCGCACGCACGCGGCCTCGCGCATGCGCATTAGCGCTAGACTGGTGTCCGGAAGACAATCGGGGATGCCGCCGGCAAGGGGGATGTTCCTCGACGCCAATCATCTGGACCAGCCAGGGCATTGGCCGAGGGAGTATATGGAGGAGACACTGGTGGAAAAAGCTCCTCCTCCCCTTGCCGTGAAGCCGTGCACCTCGGTGTGACCTGAACACACCTAGACCGATGGGGGCGGATGAGAGCCACCTAGAGGGGAAATCAAGATGAAAAGAATGTTTTTATTCGTGCAAAGATTACAAAAATTATCCTTGCTTAATGGGCATAGTGATCTAAAAAAATCGTTCTCCATCAGTACACATATAGTTACCATCTAATCTTTGACAATACATGTAAAACATAGTACACACTGTATTGAGTTTTTAAAGAATGAAGTATCAATTTTAATGTTTAATAGACATGAAAACTTAGGCGCATAAATACATATAAAGGAATACCATGCTAAAGAGTATTGTGAAACTATGTGGTTATGAAGGGAAAGCAGGAGTCCCACCCCGGAATGCTGTTAGTCCAAACATGTCTACCCGTAGACCCAGAGGGGGGATGAACTGATTACTTTTATTGTGTTTTTCCTGAAACGAACCCCTTCAAAAAGGGGGCGAAAGAAATGGACTCGTTGAGTCCGGGTGGTGAGGTGGCATCTAGATTGAAGATCCATCTCTGCTCACACTGTAAAAGTGTTTTGTTCCAGTCGCCACCTCGATCGGGGATATGTATCCGATCGATGGCAGTGAATGTTATGTTGGGCATTCTGTAGTTGTGCTTGACGACCACATGACGACCCAAAGGCAGATAGTGATTGCCTATCTGCATCGAGTAGACATGTTTGGACATCCGGCGGTGGAACTCCTGCTTTGTCTTCCCCACATAATAAGCCCCACATTCGCATGACATCAAATATACTATACCCCTGGTTTGGCAATTGGCATAGTGCCGTGGCTTGAACATAGTCCCATTTGGGAGACAGAAGGTTTTTAAACAATTTATATACCGGCAACACGAGCAGTGGCCGCAGGGGAATGAGCCAAAGGTCACACAGTGTTTCAATCTCTTTATCTCGTTCTTATACTCGCTTTGTACAAATTTGTTTTTAAGCGATGTGGCTTTTCTGAATGTAATTGAAGGGCTGTTGGGGATGAAATTACTCACTTTTGGGTCATCTGTCAGGATGCTCCAGTGTTTTTGAATAACGTTTTTGATCTCATTGTGTTGATACATTTGTGGACTGAAGATCGGCCCTTCCAGCGGTCCCCGACCCCGGGAGGAAAGAAAAAAAAAAATAGGGGGAGAAAACACATTTCTCCCCAAAGTGTTTACAGTTCTTTTCTTACAATGTGTCCTTAGTGTCGTCCTACTCTCTTGTTTATTGAAAAAAGTGTTTAAAATAATTCCTTGTGAAAGTGTATATATCCTATTAACTCTTCAAGTTATGTTTCAATCTCTAATTACCCTTCTTAACCTTCCCCTATTACCTTTCCCCTCCCCCCACCCCCCCTTCTTCTCCGTGCCATTCAATTTATGTGTTAAATTGTTTTCTCCTGATACCCCATCCTTGTGCCTACCTAATCGAGTGTGATTTATCTTGTGTTTGTGAAGAAAAAAAAAAAAGGATGTTAATTTATTCTTCCTCCCTATGGTCCATGGCCACTGAGAGCGCCCCTCTCCTTCCACAACAAATATCCATTAAATTTATATTCAGCATTTCCTTATACATTTCTATTTTAAAAAATTCCCCAAATTGGCTGTCCAGGTTGTGATCTCCTCCCTTTCTGCTTACTTCAAGCCCCTTCATTTTTCCTAGCTTGTATTTCAATTTCTATTTCTTTGGCGTGTTCTTCCCATCCCTCCCAGATTGCATCATATTTCTCTTGTTTATTTCTCGTTTTATACACCCATCTTTCTGCCTCTTGCGTTTTGTCTACCTCTTTTTTCCAATCCTCCAATGTTGGGCCCTTGGTCTGTTTCCACTTTCTTGGTATTAATCTCTTGGCTGCGTTCAATAAATTCTGTATCATGTTTTCTCTGTATACTGCCTTGGTGTTCATCGCCCCATGGAACAGATAATGTTCTGGTTTCATCTCTATCTTCTCCTTTTCCACTTTCCTGATCCATGGGGCTATTTCACACCAATATTTCTTTATCTCTGGGCAGGTCCACCAAATGTGGAGGTGAGTTCCCTTTTCTCCGCATCCTCTCCAGCAGGAGCTCTCTGCGGTTGGGTATATCTGTGCTAATCGGGCTGGGGTTCTATGCCATCTGGTTAAAAATTCATAAGACATTTCCTGTGTGGCTGAACTTGTTGACGATGAATTAGTGGCTTCTATTACCTTTTTTATTTGTAATGTCGTAAATTTGTACCCTAGTTCTCTTTCCCATTCCCTTATGAAGTATGGTATTGTATTTTCTTCCTCACTGAGTACTATTTTATACATCTGGGATAATAGATGGTTAGGCTTTGATATATCTATACACATTTTCTCAAACACTGTTAAAGAGTGATCACATTTGCTTATCTATTTTCTTATAGAACTGTTTCATTTGATTATATCTCCATCCCGCCCAATTCGTGCTTCCGTACTTTAATTCTAAGTCCCTCTGTGACAGAATAACCCCTTTCGGGCATATTTTAAACTCATCTTGTTTCCTTCTGTTTCCCAGGGTCCTAACGCTCCCTTCTCCTCGCCTAGGGGGAACCATGGGTACCCACCTAATGGAGCCAGGGGTGATATTTTCGGGGCATATCTTCCCGTTTTATTCATTCTGTCCCATACCGCCAGCGTATTCTTCGTTAATGGTGATGTCCATTCCGATAGCCCCCTTTCTTTGGTTGGTATCCATGGTGCCCCTGCTAAATCTCTACCGGCTAGATTCTTTTCCAACAGTACCCATGCTTTATTATCTTGATCATGGCACCAGTTCAGAATTCTGACTAGTGTCATTGCTCTATAATATTTTAACATGTCCGGTAGGCCTACCCATCCCTCTCCCTTGTTCCTACATAAAATCTTATGTGCCAGCCTTGCTCTCCCGTTTTCCCATATGAAAGCAGTGAATATTTTGCGTATTTTTTTAAAATATTTCTGGGGGATTGGTAGAGTATATAGGACGTATAGTAGCCTGGGCACTAAATTCATTTTTATCGTGTTTATTCTACCGAATAAAGTTAGCGTCTTTCCTTTCCATTTCTTCAGGTCTTCTTCTATCCTTACTAATAGAGGGCTATAATTTTGTTCGAACATTGTTTTTTACATCTGCTGAAATATGTACTCCCAGATAAAACAGTGACTTTTCTTCCCACTCAAATGAGTAATTATTTTGTATTTTTGTTCTTAACTTTCTTGATATGTGAATGGGTAATATTATCGATTTCTCTACGTTAATCTTGAGATTTGAGAGGTTTCCGAATCTCCTCACCTCCCCCATAATTTCTCTCACTGACTCTTGTGGGTCTGATAAGTAGAGTTGAGCGGACACCTGGATGTTCGGGGTTAGGCGGGTTCGGCCGAACTTTGGAAAAAAGTCCGGGTTCGGGACCGAACTTGACCCGAACTTGACCCCGAACTCCGAACCCCATTGAAGTCAATGGGGACCCGGACTTTTGAACACTAAAATGGCTGTAAAAAGGTAATGGGAAGGGCTAGAGGGCTGCAAATGGCAACAAAATGTTGTTAAGATCATGGCAAGTGATCTGCAAACAAATGTGGATAGGGAAATAACTTAAAATAATAAAAAAAAATAAAAAATAAAAAAAAATGCTGGAGGCCCCCTTCTCAGCAGAAGAGGTACAGGAAGTCATTACGAACCTCAGAAACTCAAGGGCACGATGCCGCACATATGGTGGGAATACCCCAGAATACGCACTTTCTGGAAAAAATTATTCAATTTAATGGATAAGATAGTGGGAAAATAAAATACTTGGAAATAAAAAAAAATGAAAAAATTATAATCTTGACCTAGGAGGACGAAATTCAAATGGAGTAGGAGGTTGAGGTGGCGGTGGATGTGGCGGTGTAGGTGGAAGCGGCGGTGGAGGAGGACGAGGTAGCCAACACTGGTTCAAAAATACAACAATGGCTGGGTAAGGCTAGTGGTGAATGATGTGTCGAATTCTGTCCCCCGTCGCATAGTGTCCGCCCTGTACTGCGCTTGCTCAGTACGTAGGACAAAGGGATTTTGAAACTCTCCGAAGACGATGCGCGGTGACTCCAGGTTCAAGCCACTTCATCCGAGGTTGAAGCCTAGCCAAGCGAGCCCGTGAGGGGCCCTGTTACTATGTGCTACCGTATGTCCACTTGGATGGTCGGGCTTGAACCTGCACTTACTGCGCAGGCGACGTTCATCTTTGGATATTTTGTGAATCTCCTTGTCCTCCGTACTGCGCAAACACTGCACCTGCGCAGTAAGTGGCCGGACACTATCCGATGGCAAGACAGTTTTCGTCAGAACACCGGTATATGTGTCTATTCTGCACAAGGTACGGCCAAGTCCTGTGGGATCCATGCCTGGTTCATTTTAATGAACGTGAGCTTGTCCACATTGGCTCTGGACAGGCGGCTGCGCTTGTCTGTGATAGCACCTCCAAGGCGTAAAGGGCAAGCTCAGGCCATGTGCCCAATTTGGAGACCCAGAAGTTGAAGGGGGCAGACCCGTCATGCAGTACGTGTACGCGTGTGCACACATACTGCTCCACCATGTTGGTGAAATGCTGCCTCCTGCTAAGACGTTCCATCTCAGCTGGTGGTGCTGGTTGTTGTGGCGTGCCGACAAAGCTTTTCCACATTCCGGCTATGCTAACCCTGCCTTGCGAGGTGCTGGCGGTGCCCCGGCTGCGTTGGCGACCTCTTCCTCCTCCTCTGCCTTCGCCTTGTGCTTCCACCGTACCCCCGCTTCCAAGTGGGAATGCCACCAGCAGCGCGTCTACCAGCGTGCGCTTGTACTCGCGCATCTTACAATCATGCTCCAGGGAGGTAATTAAGGATGGCACGTTGTCCTTGTAATGGGGATCCAGCAGGGTGGCCACCCAATAATCAGCACCAGTTAAAATGTGGGCAACTTGGCGGTCGTTGCGGAGACACAGCAGCATGTAATCGCTCATGTGTGCCAGGCTGCCCAGAGGCAAGGAAAAGCTGTCCTCTGTGGGAGGTGTATCGTCTGTGTCCTCTGTATCCCCCCAGCCACGCACCAGTGATGGACATGAGCTGGTCTGGGTTCCACCCTGCTGTGAACATGGTTCCTTCACCTCCTCCTCCATCTCCTCCTCATCCTCCACCTCGTCATCCTCCAGAACTGTGCCCTTGCTGCCAAACAATTGTGTACCTGGCGCTTGTTGGTGCAGGAACCCACCCTCGTAGCCACTTGTAAATGACTGCCCTGAAAGCCTTGGAAATGAACCCTCTTCCTCCTCCTCCTCCTCCTCCTCCTCATCCTGTGCCACATCCTCTTCCATCATCGCCTTAAGAGTTTTTTCAAGGAGGCATAGAACTGGGATAGTAACGCTGAGAACGGCGTCATCAGCACTGGCCATGTTGGTGGAGTACTCGAAACAGCGCAACAAGGCACACAGGTCTCGCATGGAGGCCCAGTTATTGGCGGTGAAGTGGTGCTGTTCCGCAGAGCGACTCACGCGTGCGTGCTGCAGCTGACACTCCACTATCACCTGCTGCTGCTCGCACAGTCTGGCAAGCATGTGCAAAGTGGAGTTCCACCTTGTGGGCACGTCACATATGAGACGGTGAGCGGGAAGGCCGAAGTTACGCTGCATCGCTGACAGGCGAGCAGCAGCAGGGTGAGAACGCCGAAAGTGCGCACAGACGGCCCGCACTTTCTGCAGCAGCTCTGGCATATCGGGGGAAATTCTTCAGGAACCTCTGGACCACCAAGTTCAGCACATGCGCCAGGCAAGGGATGTGCGTCAAACCGGCAAGGCCCAGAGCTGCTACGAGATTTCACCCATTATCGCACACCACCAGGCCGGGCTTGAGGCTCACTGCCACCAACCACTCATCGGTCTGTTGTTCCATGTCCCTCCACAACTCCTGTGCGGTGTGGGGTTTTTCCCCCAAACAGGAAATTTTTAAAACTGCCTGCTGTCGTTTATCCCTGGCTGTGCTGAAGTTGGTGGTGAAGGTGTTACGCTGACCGGATGAGGAGGCGGTAGAGGATGAGGAGGCGGAGTAGGAGGAGTTAGCAACAGGAGGCAAACTGAAGTGCCCTGCAATCCTTGGTGGTGGAAGGACATGCGCCAAAGTGCTATCCGCCTCAGGCCCAGCCGCCACTACATTTACCCAGTGTGCTGTTAGGGAGATATAACGTCCCTGACCGTGCTTACTGGTCCACGCATCCGTAGTTAGGTGGACCTTGCCACAGATGGCGTTGCGCAGTGCACACCTGATTTTGTCCCCCACTTGGTTGTGCAGGGAAAGGATAGCTCGTCTGGAAAAGTAGTGGCGGCTGGGCACGATGTACTGTGGGACAGCCAATGACATCAGCCTTTGAAAACTCTGCGTCTCCACCAGATGGAATGACAGCATTTCAAAGGCGAGCAATTTTGAAATGCTGGCATTCAGGGCCAGGGATCGCGGGTGGCTAGGGGGGTACTTCCTCTTCCGCTCCAGTGTTTGGGAAATAGAAAGCTGAAAGCTTCCATGGGACATTGTGGAGATGGTTGGTGACCCAGGTGGTAGTGTTGCTGGCAGATCCTCTGTTTGCGGGTTAGCAGGTGTCACTGTCACTACAGAGGTGGATGAAGAGGCCGAGACTGCAGCAGAAGAGGAAGCAGGAGGAGCCAGAGACCTTTCTTGGTTTTTGCACTGTCTACTCCACTGCATCTCGTGCTTTGCACTTAAATGCCTGGTCATGCAGGTTGTGCTCAGGTTGAGAACGTTTATGCCTCGCTTCAAGCTCTGATTGCACAGCGTGCAAACCACTCGTGTCTTGTCATCAGGACATTGTTTGAAGAACTGCCACGCTAGGGAACTCCTTGCACCTGGCTTTGGTGTGCTCGGTCCCTTGCTGCGTTGGGCAGTAGCAGACGTACTGTCTAGGGGACGGACGCTCCGCTTTTGCACCCTGCTCCCTCTTCTGCTGTGCTGGTGGCTCTGTGCGACCACCGCCTCTTCCTCTGAACTACACTGGTCACCTGCATGACGTTGATTCCATGTGGGGTCAAGGACCTCATCGTCCTCCACATCATCTTCCACCCACAATTCACCCCTGCCCTCCTTGTCGGTCTGCACAATGGCTAAAGCAGCAGCAGTTGGCACCTGTGTTTCGTCATCATCCGAGACGTGCTGCGTTGGTCCTCCCATGTACTCATCATGAAACATAAGTGGTTGGGCATCGGTGCACACAATCTCTTCCACTTCTGAGGCAGGGCTAGGTGGATGGCCCTGGGAAACCCTGCTAACAGAGTCATCAAAAAGCAGAAGAGACTGCTGCATGATTTGGGGCTCAGACTGATTGGCTGATTTGCAAGGGGGTGAGGTGAAAGACTGATGGACATCGGCTGCAGGTGCCAACTCTGAACTTTCATCAGGAGACTGGGTGGGAGACAATGTGAAGGAACCGGAGGCACTGTCAGCAGCAACCCAATCTACTATCGCCTGTACTTGTCCTGGCCTCGACATTCGTACAGCCTCATTAGGCGCGCCAAAATACTGCTGCAGGCTCTGTCGCCTACTCGCACCTGTAGAAGGTGTTTCACTAGTGCGTGTAGCTGGCACGGATCGACCACGTCCTCTCCCTGCAACAGGAGCGCCACCAGCAGCACCACGACCCGGGCCACGTCCCCTTTTTGATGATCTCCTCATATTTTCAAAATTTATGATCTCGCCCTAAATGGGTGTTTTTGTATATAGCAGAATACACGTAGAGTATCTACAGCGTTTATGAAAACGCAGAAAATGCTATTGGGAAGAAAAAAAAACACTGCAAAATTGTATTTTTTTGCAATGTTTTTGCAATATCAGACTACACGGACAGTATCTACAGCGTTTATGTAAACGCAGAAAATGCTATTGTGAAGAAAAAAAACACTGCAAAATTGTATTTTTTTGCAATGTTTTTGCAATATCAGACTACACGGACAGTATCTACAGCGTTTATGAAAACGCAGAAAATACTATTGGGAAGAAAAAAGAACACTGCAAAATTTTATTTTTTTGCAATGTTTTTGCAATATCAGACTACAAGGACAGTATCTACAGCGTTTATGAAAACGCAGAAAATGCTATTGGGAAGAAGAAAAAACACTGCAAAATTTTATTTTTTTGCAATGTTTTTGCAATATCAGACTACACGGACAGTATCTACAGCGTGTATGTAGGAACACGCAGAAAATGCTATTGGGAAAAAAAAATAAAAAGCAAAATTCAATTTTTATGCAATGTTTTTCCAATAGCAGAATACACACAGACTGTGGTGTATCTCTTAGTATATGCGGTGCAGTAATGTTGCACTGAGCTTGAAGGTAAAACGTTTAGATTTTGTCTGGCACTGGCCTCATGGCACTGTTACTGTGACTGTGCACTGCACCCCAGCCAGGGTACAATTGATTTAGGAATCTCTTCAATAATTATGTCTGCCTCTTTCTTTTGCAAAATAAAGAAACTCCCTCCCTACTCTAGCTATCTAGATCGCTCACTGATCTAACTAATTAGAATAAAATTCCAGGAATGTGGACTGACTTTAGCACACTAACTCCTAAAATCCTCTATCTATCTGCAGCACAGGAACCTGCCTAACAGTGTGTGTCTAACAGAATGACGCTGTGTGCTGTGTGTGGGCTATATATAGAGGCTGGGTCACATGCTGCACTGGCCAATCACAGCCATGCCATTAGTAGGCATGGCTGTGATGGCTTCTAGGGCACACTAGTGAAACGATCATCCATTGGCTGGCCTAAAGCTGTTAAAAAGGCGCCAATACAGCGCCGAACACCGGACCCGAACCCGAACTTACAGCCAATAGTTCGGGTTCGGGTCCGGGTCCCGGACACCCAAAAGTCCGGTACGGACCCGAACTTTACAGTTCGGGTTCGCTCAACCCTACTGACAAGAAGAACAGTAAATCATCAGCATATGCTGAGACCTTATATTCCTTGATTCCCATTTCTACTCCTTTTATCATCCTATTCTCCCTTATTTTACATAAGAAAGGTTCTAATACCAGAGAGAAAAGTATGGGGGACAGTGGGCAGCCCTGTCTTGTTCCATTTTTAATTTCAAATCCTTCTGATAATACTCCGTTTACTTTAACCCGTGCTTTTGGTCCGGCGTCACCCATCCCATCATCCGCTCTCCCAGTCCCATTTCCCTTAGTACCTCTAGCATAAAGACCCAATTAACTCTGTTGAAGGCCTTTTCGAGGTCCATTGACAGAATAACTCTTGGGCTCTGGAAAAGTCCTGGATCCAATCTTTTTAGGGCCATTCTGCATCCAATGTAGCAGGTGTATAGCTCTTATAGTTATTATTATTATTATTATACAGGATTTATATAGCGCCAACAGTTTGCGCAGCGCTTTACAACATGAGGGTAGACAGTACAATTACAATACAAATCAATACAGGAGGGATCAGAGGGCCCTGCTCGTTGGAGCTTACAATCTAGAAGGGAGGGTCAATTGGAACAAAAAGGTAATACTGTGGGGGGATGAGCTGATGGAGAAAATGAAAATACGGTTGTTAGGTGTGGGTAGGATATGCTTCTCTGAAGAGAAGGGTTTTCAGGGATCGTCTAAAAGCTAACAGAGTAGGAGATAGGCGGACAGATTGGGGTAAGGCATTCCATAGGATTGGAGAGGCTCTGGAAAAGTCCTGGAGGCGAGCATGGGAGGAAGTGATGAGGGAGCTAGAGAGCAGGAGGTCTTGAGAGGAACGAAGAGAACGAGTAGGTTGGTATTTAGAGACTAGGCTAGTGATGTAGCTGGGGCGAAATTGTGGATGGCTTTGTACGTAGTTGTTAGTATTTTGAATTTAATTCTTTGGCTGAGCAAGAAGCCAGTGGAGGGATTGACAGAGAGGAGTAGCAGACGCAGAGTGATTGGTAAGGTGGATGAGTCTGGCAGCAGCATTCATGATGGATTGAAGAGGTGATATACTATGTAGAGGTAAGCCAATGAGATGGGAGTTGCAGTAGTCGAGGCGAGAGATGACCAGGGAGTGAATTAAGAGCTTTGTTGTGTCATTGGTTAGAAAGGGGTGTATTTTGGTGATGTTGCGGAGATGGAGGTGGCAGGATTTGGACAGTGATTGGATGTGTTGCTTGAAGGAGAGTTCAGAGTCCAGGACTACACCTAGAACCTTGGCATGTGGGGATGGGCTGATAGTTGTGCCATCGATTTTGACAGAGAGATCAGGGGAAGGGGCATATGGGGATGGAAAAATTATAAGTTCGGTTTTGGGTAGATTGAGTTTGAGGAAGTGGTGTGACATCCAGACGGATATATCTGATAGTAGATTAGTGATACGTGAGGAGACAGAGGGAGTGAGCTGAGGGGTGGAGAAATAGATTTGAGTGTCGTCAGCGTAGAGGTGGTATTGGAAGCCATGGGAGGCTATCAGTTGACCCAGGGAGGAGGCGTAGATTGAAAATAGAAGAGGTCCAAGAACAGAACCTTGGGGGACCCCAACAGAGAAAGGAAGAGGAGGAAGTAGAGTTGTAAGAGACGCTAAAGGTGCGGTTGGATAAGTAGGAAGAGAACCAGCGAAGAGTACAGTCACGGAGACCAAAGGTGTGGAGTTTTTTGAGGAGGAGGGGGTGGTCAACCGTATCAAAGGCAGCAGAGAGGTCCAGGAGTAGGAGTACAGAATAATGTCGATTGGTTTTGGCCGTTAGTAGATCATTTGTTAGTTTTAGGAGAGCAGTTTCTGTGGAGTGTTGAGGACGAAATCCAGACTGAAGGGGATCAAGAAGACTATTATCAGCGAGGTGGACGCTCAGTCGGTTGTAGACCAGATGTTCAAGGAGTTTGGATAAGAAGGGGAGCAAGGAGATGGGGCGTAGGTTGTTAAGATTGGATGGGTCCAGTGAGGGCTTTTTAAGTATGGGTCTGACAAGTGCGTGTTTTAGAGAGTTGGGGAAGATGCCAGAAGAGAGGGAAAGATTGAAGATGTGGGTTAGAGAGTGTAGCATAGAGCCAGAGGGTGAACGTAGCATTTGTGAGGGAACAGGATCCAGAGGGCAGGTGGTAAGGTGGACATTATCAAGTAGTTTAGCAACTTCATCTATAGTGGTGGGGTTGAAAGAGGGAAGTAATGATTGTGCCTGTGGGCATGAAATGTAAAGTGTGGGGGGTATCAGAACAGTAGAGATCTCTGCGCGAATTGTATCAATCTTCTGTTTGAAGTGATTGGCGATCTCCTGGGCAGTGAGTGAGTTGGTGCGAGGAGGCGGTGGAGGACGAAGTAGAGAGTTGAAGGTAGAAAAGAGTTGACTGGGACGGGATGATAATTTGCTAATGAGAGTGCTAAAATAGGTCTGCTTGGCAGATAGGAGGCTGGAATTGTATTTTTGGAGGGCAGATTTATATTGGTTGAAATCTCTGTAAGACTTGGTCTTACGCCACAGGCGCTCATGAGCACGACTACGTTTTTTTCAGACTTCTAGTAACATCTGTTTGCCAAGGTTGAAGGGGTCTGGGCTTGATTCTGTGTGTAGTGAGGGGGGCCAGTGAGTCCAGTGAGGCAAGAAGTGAAGTGTTGTAGACAGAAGTGGCTAGGTTGGTGCAGGATAGGGGTAAGATTTTGTCGTAGAGGTTGTCGATAGCAGAGTATAGAAGAGAAGGGTTGAGATGACGTAGGTTTCTGCGGGTAACTTTAAGGCAGTTGGAGGGAGAGGAGGTGAAAGAGAGGGAGAGAGTGAAACTAATAAGGTGGTGATCAGAGAGAGGGAATGGATAGTTAGAGAGGTTGCATGGAGTGCAAAGGGGAGAGAAAACGAGGTCAAGGGTATTGCCTTCAGAGTGAGTAGGAGCATGTATCCACTGCTTTAGGTCAAAGGAGGAGGTTAGGCTCAGAAGTTTGGAAGTGGCAGGAGTGTTAGTATTAATAGGGATGTTGAAGTCCCCGAGAATGATTGTGGGGATTTCAGAGGAAAGAAAGTAGGGTAGCCAGGCAGAGAAGTCATCAAGAAAGGTTGATACTGGTCCGGGGGGCCTGTAGATCACAGCTATCCTTAGAGAAATTGGAGTGAAAAGACGAATGCAGTGTGCTTCGAAAGAGGAGAGTGACAGAGAGGGAGGTGGCTGAAGTACCTGAAAGGAGCTATGTAGGGCTAGAAGGATACCGACACCTCCACCCTTACTTCCATTGGATCTGGGGGAGTGAGTCCAGAGAAGACCACCATGGTATAGGGCAGCAAACGACGCAGTGTCAGATTCGTGGAGCCAGGTTTCGGTAATGGCAAGTAGGTTAAATGAATTGGCAATAAAGAGGTCATGGAGAGAGGTGAGTTTGTTGCAGACAGAGCGTGAGTTCCAAAGGGCACAAGAGAAAGGGATTCTGGTCTTGGGAAGAATAGAAATGGGAACTAAATTGTGTTGATTGCGGCTGCTGCCAGAGGGTGCAGGATGATGGGTGCATGGGGTACAGTTAAATAATAGAGGCCCAGGGTTTGGGGATACATCTCCAGAGGTTAGGAGAAGCAGGAGGGTGAGGGAGGTAAAGTGGGAGTGGGATTTATATGAAGGGACATGCCCCAGGGTCTTGGAGATTTTTAGTGTGTGTGGATTTAGAATTAGCAGGAGTTGGTGGGTGCAGTAATAAGGAGAGGACAGAGGTGAGGGCGATATATATATGCTGTGGGGGGGAGGAGAGGGGTGAAGGAGAGATAGTTTGAAGATAGAGGACAGAGCTGTCAAAAGGAGTGGTAGAGAGTGCATGTTACAAGGAGAAAAGCTCAAAGGGTAAACAAGGTCACCTGATGTTTGTGTGGTGTTTATCAAAGTATATTCTTGTGTCCTTTCGCTTTGTGCATTCGCTGAAGTGCAGAGTCAGAAGTGCTCCCACTTAAATAAATAGCCCCACTTTGAGAAAGAGCCCCAGTTGCAAATGTGCCCCCTGCTATAGCTTCCCCCAAAAGAAGCTTACATTTATACTGATAGGGGTGGGGTGTGGGTGGATTTCAATTAATATTTCAATAGTGTTATCTTTAGCCTCTCTACCTACCATAAAGCCTGTCTGATCGGAGTGCACCACCCGTGTTATTTTTTCTTGTAGTTTATTTGCTAAGATCTTTGCTAATAGTTTCGTGTCTGTGTTCAAAAGAGAGATGGGTCTGTAATTAGAGCAATATTTCAGATCTTTTCCTTGTTTTGGAATTACTGTCAAAAAGGCTGTCAGTGATTCCGGGGACATTTCCTTATTGACTGTTATCTGGTTAAAGTATTCGCTTAGCGGTGTTGCCAATGTGTTTTTAAACGTTTTATAGTATGCACTCGTCAACCCATCAGGGCCTGGGCTCTTACCATTAGGGAGGTTTTCTATTATACCTTTTATCTCTTCCTCAGTTATCTGCACTTCCATCCCCTCTACCACTTCTCGTGCCAGAATCGGCAGTGAGGACTCTCTGATATATTCCCTAATTCTTTCAGCTTGTTCCCTTTTATCCCCATCTCCCCTTCCATTTTTATATTGTATAGCTTTTTATAAAAGTTTTCACATTCTTTTGCTATCGATTTAGTGTCTATTATTAATTTGTCCCTGGATTGGATGCCGTGTACATGGAAAATTTCTTGTTTTTTAAGTTGATTGGCCAATAACACATTTATTCCCATTTTCATAGAATTTATGCGCGGCATATCTATATTTGTTTTGCGTTTTCCTATCCAGGTGCAAATTATATTCTGATCTATATTTTTCCAGCTGTCTGGCCTCTTCCGGGTTCATACTATTTTTATGTTTCTGTTCCAGTGTATGTATCTTTCCGATCAATTCCTCCAGCTCCTTTTTTTTTTTTCTTTTTTCTAATTCCATGGGCTATTAGTACTCCTCTTACCACAGCTTTATGGGCGTCCCATCTTGCTTGTTCTGATGTTTCCACTGATCTATTTTCCTCAAAATAACCCGCCAATTCATTTTCTGTCTTCCAATATCTGATTGTCGATATCCAACCTAGAATATACCCCATGGGTTTTAGAGAAGAAACTATAATCTTTTTTTCCTTCATTAAGTGCTCTCCAGGTATCCACCCAGTGCACTTGTTTCAAATATTTTTTCACCCGTTTCCATATCTTGAATGGTAGTCCAGTTCTCTGGGATGTGGTGTCTAAGTCGGGGTCCATAATTTTGTTATAGTCCCCCCCCCCCAGAATCACGCATCCCTCCTTAAACCCGTCTAGCTTTCTCCATGTTTTTAATAAAAATTCTGCCGTGCCCACATTTGGTGCATAAATGGATGCCAGCGTGTAAATTGATCCAAAAAGAGTCCCTTTTATAAATATAAACCTTCCTTCCGGGTCCGCCTGCACCTCAGTCATCCTCATGGGGCAGGTTTTCCCGTGAGCCATAGATACTCCTCTTGCTCACGCTATTAGGGATACAGCATGGAACCACTGATTATATATGAATACTGGTAATTTGGGGACCGGTCCCGGCCCAAAGTGCGTCTCCTGAAAAAAAATTATATCCGCCTCTTGATGGCGCACCTCGTGCCACAAGCGGTCCCTTTTTTGGGGAGAGTTCAGCCCTCTCACATTGTATGTCATTATTTTCAACCCCTTATCCATCCTCTAGTTTCTCTTTGAAATACACCTCTCTGTTTTTCTCTTTTACTTTTGAGTATTTTTCATTTCTTTCTGGGAGTTTCTGTTCCCCAGCCTGTCTTCCTATTTCCTGTTCCCCTTGGCCCATTTTTCCCCATCCCGAGCCCACTAATAGAGAGGGTCCCCTGCCCGGGCAACCCTTGCCCTTCCCTTCCCCTCCCTTTAATCTGCATACTGCAGATTACGAGTCCGACCTCCAGACCTTCCTAATTATATCAAAAAACACTAAAACTTGGCCCACCATTAACCTTGAGCTCCCTTCCCCGCCCGGACCTGTTACTTTTATTGTTCTTCTTACGGTGCGCCTTTTCTCCCTTTTTCATTCCCACTGTCCCTCCATCCCCTCACCCCTTCCCCACCCCAGTCCAGTGTGTTTATTACCTTACCCCTCAACCCAAAAAAAAAAAAAAAAAATTCACACATTGCATAAACCACAAAAAACTATAAAGACCATCATTAATTCATTGTGCAGTCCTTGCAAAACCTCCTATTAGAATCGTTTACATTTCAAAAAAAAAAAAAAAAAGTAAAGGGGGGAGGTGAGGGGGGTTCTTATAGCCCCAACCCCTCATTATCTCTTTGTTACAGTGGACCATTGCGCAGGGGGTTGTTTTATGTTCGTCCTAGTGTCGGCTCTCCAGTCCACAAAATCTATTTGGGGCAAGTCCAGTATTTCACAGAACTTTATTAAATCATCTTTAGTGCGTAGCACCGCAGTTTTGCCATCTTTCGTTGCTACCTTAATTCTTTTTTCCTCATTGTCTCCAGCAAGGGGCGTACCATCCTACGCTGCATTAATGTCCTGCGTGTAATATCTGGATATAATGATATCTCCGTGCGTTCAAAATTGATTATTGCTAATTCTCGTGCCGCCTTCATTATCTTCTCTTTTTCAATATAGCTATGTACTTTACAAATTATATCCTTTGGCCTTTCTTTATTCTGGGAATTGGATAAAGCTGCGCCAACAAGTGAATTAATAGTATACAAAAGGTTAAAATGCCACACAAAAATAAAATTTTACACATTAACCGTGGCCATGAAGGAGCACACAAGATAGACTAATTATTAAAGTCCAGTGGTAACTACAATAGTCCAGGTTAGAGATCTTCTTTAGAACATAAAATCTGGTTTTCTGTAGCAGACAGGCTTGAAATACTTAGAAAAAGAACACCACCGTGACTAGCCTGTATCATCACACTGTGACATGCAAAAGTTTGTTCGATCCCAACCACCTGATAGATTGAACGCTTACCAGATGGCTGGAAAAATAAGGCACTGTAAGTAAAGCCTGCAGCTTTCAAGGTAGGCGATGGCTGGTAGGACTGATCCACCCGGGAACGATCATTCAAAAGGAAAAAGAACCTCTGCACCGTCCGCTCCACCCAGAGAAGTCCAGCTTTCTGTATAGTAGCCAAGCTCCAGTGTGTGGAGTTTCCGCCTTCCGATTTGATTCTGCTAGCCTGGATGAGCTTGTTTTGAAAGCATACACCCGTTCTGTTCTTTGAACTTTCCTTTTCAATCTGCAGCGCTGTAATCTTCTGAAACATTCAATGCAATATGGCAACCTGTTGGTGTTCTGTATACCATTGGTGTATGAAACACCCCCAGAAATGCAATTTTCTGCTTGTGCGATTGGCTTGCCGATTTTCCCAGAAGTCTGTTGTAAGGTAGATTCAGAAGTGGACCTTAGGCTGAGGGTCGAGGCGTAAGTGTAGTCAGGCAGGCTGGGTTATCAGCAATTCTGGCAGAAAGACATAAAATCAGGAACCAGAAAAACAGTCAAGGGCAGGCAGAAGTCATACACGGGCTCGGAGAGGAAAGCAGAATCATCAGGGAAAAGTTCAAAACCAGTAGTTCACACAGGCAGGCAGCCAGCTTAGGAAAAAATCCACACAAACATGTTAAATATAATTTCAAAATTTTCAGGAGATTTGGCAATGTAGTCCTGGGTTCCGAGATGAAGAACAGAACATCGTCGGCAAAAGCAGCCAGCTTATGTTCTTCACCCCCCGTTTTAATGCCCTTCACGTCTGGGTTGTTCCGAATTCGTCAAAAGTAGAGACTCTAAAGTCAGGACAAATAGGAGCGGTGAAAGTGGGCATCCCTGCCTTGTTCCGTTCTTCATCTCGAAAGACAGGGACCTCGTGCCATTGATTTTTACGCAGGCCAATGGGTTTTTATATAAAACTTGTATCCAATTTATCATCCTTGGTCCTAAGCCCATGATTTCCAGCGTTTTTATCATGAGACCCCAGTCTACCCTGTCGAATGCTTTTTCAGCGTCGATCGACAGGAGTGGCCCTGGGGTCTCGCTGATTTTAATAGCCGGGATGAGGAACATTGCTCTTACCCCATTGTCCCTCCCTTCCCTCCCTGGGATAAATCCGACCTGGTCCGGATGTACCAGGTCGGTCATCCATTCTTTCAGCCTCGTTGCCAATACCTTGGCGTAAAGCTTTACGTTTGCATTTAGGAGGGCTATCGGCCTGCAATTTGAGCACAGCGTGTTGTCTTTCCCTTCTTTTAAGATGACTGTAATGGATGCTGCCAAGGCTTCATTACCCATATCGTAGTTAACTCCCAGCCCATTCATGTACTGACATAATCTGGGGATTAGTAACTCTTTGAATTTTTTGAAGTAAAAAATCGTGAGCCCGTCCGTGCCTGTGCTTTTCCCTGGGGCAGAGTCATTTAAAGCTTAGCGGACTTCTTCTTCAGGTATCTAACAGAATCTTATCGCTTACTGCAATCTGGGGTAATTTGGCGTTGTTCAAGAATTCCGTGATCTTCTCCCCTTCTATTTTCTCCTCTCTCCCCTTCTGATTTATCGAATATAGGGCCCTGTAATTCCTGAACTCTTCTGCAATTTCTTTAGTTTTATAAAGCATTTCTCCGGTTTTATTTTGGATTTATTCAATAAAATAAATTTCTTTTTTTTTTTTTCAGCATATTTGCCAAATGCTTTCCCATTTTATTCCCCCCCCCCCCCAGGAATCTTTCTTTGGCCACTCTATGGAATGTTTTATTTATCTCTTGGTCCATAATATCCCTGAGTTCCTCTCTTTTACACACTAGTTGATGAAATATCCCCTGATGTTGACCCTTATGTTGTTTATGTTCTTGTTCTAGTTTTAAAATGTCCTCTATCAGGGCTTTCCTTCTTTTTTCCCTTTCTGCTTTTTCCCCGGTCGCAATGGCGATGAGAATGCCCCTGATGCAGGCCTTATGGGCCTCCCACAAGGTGGTCCCCGAGACATCTCCAGTATCGTTGGTTACAAAATACTGTTCTATTTCTTCATGGATTTTATCTACTACCCTCTCATTTTGGAGAAGGTCCTCGTTTAGTCGCCATGAATATGGTTGTCTTGAGGGGCCTGGGATCTCCATCCTCATTGTTACCGGGGAATGGTCCGAGACCGTCGATATTTCAATATTCGTTGTAGTTATCTGTTCCAGTAACTTACAATCTATCCAGATGTAGTCCAATCGCGAGTACGTCCCGTGTACAGGGGAGAAAAAAGTATAATCTCGTGTTTTTAAGTGTTGCGTCCTCCAAGCGTCTACCAGTTGATACTGGCGCATTCTCTGTTTTATCATTTTTAGCATTGCTTTACTTGTCCCCTGTACCCGGGACGTACTGTTGACCGTTGGGTCTACGCAGAAGTTCAAGTCTCCCGCTAGGATCAGGTCCCCTGCTTTAAAGTCCATAAGTCTTTTCAAAATCTGTTTGAGATATCTAATAGGGTTTTGATTCGGACTGTACATATTGGCCAGAGTGATTGTTTTTTCTCCTAGTCTGCCTTTCAAAAAAAGGTATCTCCCTTCGGAGTCCCTCATCCTGTCCATTAAAGTGAATCTGATTGTTTTAGCAAAACCGATCGCCACTCCCTTATGATGGGTGAATCCCCGTAGTACCAGATCGGGAAGTCCTTAGAGTAAAGTTTCACATTTGTTTCTTGAGAAATATGAGTCTCTTGTAAGAACACAATTCCTGCTTTATATTGCCTAAGCTCTTCTAAGATTTTATATCTCTTTGTGGGAGCGTTTACGCCTCTTACATTATATGTTAGTATATTTATTTTGTTCTTCATGAGTAACCTGGCTCTTTCCTCTTTTCATTTGTAGGTAACAGTATTTTACTGTTCTCCTCTATCAGTGGGCCTTTGGTGGAAGTTATCTTTTTCCTAAGTGAGACCTGACCTGGTGCCCTCCCCTCCTTCCCAACCCCCCTCCCCCCCCCACCCCCTTGGCCACATTCTGGCCTGAGACAACCCTGTGGGAGTTCTACCCTCCCCCACCTGGGAATTTCCTTCCTTGGGGTGAAGCTCCAACCATGCCCACCGCCTCCCCCCGCTGCCCCCCTTGTATCAGGGGTGCAGCGGTGGGTTTCCCAGGCAAAAGAAAGGTCCCTGCACTTTTACAGATAATCTTTTTATTTATTTTTTTTATTTATTTTTTCCTTCTTTACCCCCCTAGACCCATCCCACCCCCCTCCCCCCGCTCCTCTTCCCCCCTCTTTCTCAATACAAACCCCTTTTTTCTTTTCCTTTTCTTCCTTCCTCCTCCCCTCTTCTCCTCTACACATTCATCTCTCCCCCCATCCCTCCGAACCCCCCCCCTCTCCAGAGATCTTCTTTTATTAAAGACCTATATGCTCCTTCTCATGCGCTTGTCGGGTCTCCCTCCCCCCACCCTGGTATGATAGGGGGTCGTAGGCCCAACTGGTTACAAAATTCGTTTAGTTCTTCAGGGAATCGTAATGTCCTTGATCTTCCGTCTTTGGTGCCTATTAGGCATGCAGGAAATCCCCAATTGTATTTAATATTTTGTGCACGCATTTGCTCCAGGAGGGGTTTTAGTAGGCGTCTTCTCGCAAGTGTCTCGGGGGCAAGGTCTGTGAAGATTTGTAGTTCCGCTCCTCCATATCTTATGGGGGGCCCTCCTCGCAGTTTCGTCCATATTGCAGCTTTGTCTACATAAGATTGAAATCTTATGATTATGTCTCTTGGTTTATCCTCTGCAATATTTTTGGGCTTTCTTAGTCTGTGTACTCTTTCGATTCTGAGAGCTTCCTCATCTCCTTTATTTAAAAGGGGGTTAAAAATAGTATTCATTGTTTAAAGTATTTTACTACTAGTAAATACTTTAAACAATGTCAAAAAATTGTTTTTGATTTTATATGGGCCTACAAACAGCCTAGGATACGACGCACCCAATTAACACGTCCCAAGGAACCGGGGGGATTGGCAGTTCCAGACCTTCGTAGATATCACCAGGCAATACACCTCAGCAGGGTAATAGATTGGAATAGACACAAAGATACAAAATTATGGGTACAGATGGAAGATGCACAGTCATCTATAGAACTGAGAAGAGCCCCTTGGTGCTCAACATCCTCCCTTAAAGATATAGTTAAGCACCCTCTGATAGGGACCACTCTTAGGAACTGTAAGTCAGTGTTTCCATTGACTGGGATAACTCCAGAGATATCTCCATTATATCCAATATTGGGGAACCCTGAATTCCCCCCGGGAATAGACGATAGATCTTTTGAATATCTACGGAACAGGGGAGACCTTAATGCCTTCAATTATCTGAAAGAAGGGAGGTGGTTGACAATTAAAGAACTGATGGACGAAGGCAGACTAAGATTTTGGAGCGCACTACAGAATATACACTTCTTGAAGACATTAGCTAATCCGAGATGTTTTGACAGACCCCTCAATAATTTTGAAAAAATGTGTCTAGAAAAGGGGATAAAGTCCCATATGTTAGAATTTAACTATACAATACTATCAAGGGTAAAAGAGAATGATAAATTGCCCTGCGTATTAGAATGGGAACGGGAGATGGGGAGAAACTTCAGTAAGACACAACTTGAACAAGTTTTGAGGTTCACACATGAGTTGTCAATTTGTGTAAAAACTCAAGAAACAAATTTTAAAATCTTTACCAGATGGTATAAAACACCAGAGAGACTGAAGAGATTTTTTCCTGACTCATCGGACCTCTGTTGGAGATGCCAGGCAAATGTAGGCACAATGTTACATATTTTTTGGGACTGCCCCAAACTAAAGAACTACTGGACAGAGATTGGCCGCATTCTCCAGAAGGTATCAGAATATAGAATACCAGATGACCCACTCTTCTTTTTATTCCACATATCACAGATACCGGAAAAAAAATATAGAGAGTTGGTGATAGGCCATCTGGTGGATGCGGCCAAGGCCTGTATCCCATTAGCATGGAAATCAACAACACCCCCAACAGTGAGGAAATGGATACAGAAAGTAGAAGAAATAAATAAATTGGAAACTTGGTTCTCTCTTCACGACACCAACAAGATAGATATATAAAAATTTGGTCCCCTTGGAACACCTTTTTGAGATCAGAAGAGGGTAAGACCCTACTGGAGAGAAACCTGGATGACTGAAATACTGAACTAGAGAGTATACAAATGGCTGCCTAGAGAAAGGCAGACATAGAAGAGATGGTTCTCCGTGGGTTGACTCGGGGTAAGGGTTTTTTTTTTTTCTTTTCTCCCTCTTTTTGGGAAAGGGTTAGGGGTAAGCATCAGGTTAGGGACAATTATAGGTAAAACCAAAGAGAATATTGGACAACTCAAAGAAGGAGAGTATGAGTATATATAGAGATGTATTACAAGCTGTTTAACCCTCATGTTCCCTCTTTTGAGTATAAGTATGTACAAAATGATTACCTGTAATATATGTGAAATATGTAAAATAAAAAAAAAATAAAAAAAATAGTATTCATCATTTTCGCCAGGTCTTTTCCTCTCTCCTCCAGGACTGCTCGAATTCGTAGATTTTGTCTGCGATTTCGGTTTTCTTGGTCCTCTAATTTGTATAAAATTTTGTCCCATGTCGGTTCGTAACGAAAGTATTTCTGCCTTTATCACACTCTCGAGTCTTGAAAACATTTCCGTCATTTCAACTTTTGTTTTGATCTGCTGCGGCCTTCCCTCCTTATGCACCTTTCTCCATACTTATCTCTTTACTTTGGTCCTGGAATTCACCTTTATTTTTCCCTGTATCTTCGCCTTTTTCCTGTTGCATGTCAGGTTGTTTCCCTGTTTTAGCGGCCTTAGGGCATGCCACTTTAGGCATGTACTGTTTAATCGTAGAGGTGTTTAATTGCCCTTTTGATGTTTTATGTTCACTCCCTCTCGTTGTTCTTCCTGTCATGCTACTTTTTTTGTTTTTATTTTTCTTTCTTATCCTTTTACCCAGTTTTCTGTTTTTCTCCTCTTATCTCCTCAGAGTTATATATAGGATTTGTGCGAACCAGGGTTTAGGGATTTTCTGACCCGTCTCCGTTTACCCTCGCTGACTGCTGATACAGTTATCGAAACGTCTACGGGTTTTTGGGTTGTTAGGGATTCTCGTTGACCTTCCTATAAGGTAAAAACAGGAGAAGACCTCTGTTTCTGTAGTGCGAGTCTCCTAATCGTCAGCTTAGATGATTGGCGAGTTTCCGGGAATCAATAGGCCTAGCCAGTATACATACAAATATAGCAACAGTTCTCCTCTACTGTTAGTGCGTATAGGTTCTTTTAACCCACTGACGGTAGATACTGTTTGACCAAAGGGCAGAATCGCTTTCCTGTTTAGATCTGTTAGCGTTCCTTCCCCCTTTTTTTCCCTTTTCCTTCCCTTTTGGTAATAACAGTTCACTTTTAATCGACTATGCAATCAAATGCGATAACCTCGTAAGCCATTCACATACAGTTCATAGGTAGTTCGTCTTCGCATGTCCAGTACACGCTGGGCCTTAATCACACAGTCTCAAAACACGGCTAGGATACGGGTGTAGTCCCGGTATAGCGTCTACCCACCGTTCGCAGCTCCCCCCCCACGACAGATAGTTCTGGGGGCTGCTGGGGTGTGGTAGGAATGTAGGAATAGGTACCCAGTTTTTTTTTTCCGAACGCCCACCTTCTCTACCTAGCTGCTTTTTGCACGTCTCCTAGGGTGGGGGGCACTGTTTATGATGCCTTCCTGTATTGTAATACTTGCGGCTGTAGGCTCAGTTCTTTAAGCGCTCATCCACTAGGCGTTTTTTTTTTCCCCTTCCCTCAGTCCCTCACCGGTACGACTCTTCTCTAATAACAACCCCACTCTTTAAATGTGCCAGAGTGCGGGGGAGGGTAGGGGAGAAAGACCTGTGCGCACACAAAGAAAAAGGGTAAAAAAAGCAAAAAAAAAAAATATTTTGTATATCGGGGATTTAAGTCCTGGCTGTTTGCACATTTCTATTCACCTAGCGGTTCATTGATATATTGCCGCTTAGTCTGACACAAGTGGTATTTGGGTTGATGCTGAAACAATGTTCTCGGTAAAAAATAAAATAAATGAAAAAACCTCTTCACAGCCGTTAAAGCGCTTCAGAGCATTTCACTAGTCCGTTATACCAGTATATTACACTTTTGTAAAAAGGATGCACTATGTCAGGTTCTTATAACCGACTGACGGTAGACATTGTTGACCAAAGGGAAGGGTCGCTTTTCTGTTTAGGTATGTTAATGTTAACCTCATAGGCAATTCTTTTAACCGACTGGCGGTAAGCACTGTTGATCAAAGGGCAGGGTCGCTTTTCTGTTTAAATGTGTTAGCGTTCCTTCCCCCTTTTTTCTCTTCCTTTTTCCTTCCCTTTTGTTAGTAACAATTCACTTATAATCGGCTGTACAATCAAATGCGTTAACCTCATAGGCAGTTCAAATACAGTTCATAGGGAGTTTGTCTTCATTTATGCAGTACAGGCTGGGCCTTAATCACAGAGTCACCCCCACAACTGGGATACGGGTGTTGTCCCGGGTTCAGCGTCTACACAATGTCAGCTTGTCATTTATATACTGCAGTCCTAGGCATCCTCAGCTTGTGTGCCTTAGCTTACTTCCTGTCAGCATGACATTTATATGCAGCAGTCCTAGGCATCTTTTTCTTGTATACCAAAAAATAAAAATAAAGAATACCAGTATTTAAACATTATTCAACTTACTGTCCATTTCCACCAGTCTCAATATGTGCAATCACAGTACCTCAAGTCCTCTCTGCGTCGCCTCTTATTGCTTTGGCTGTTGTAGATTACCGTCAGCTTCCATGTCAGGGCTCCATTAGCTCTTCACAGACGTCCTGTGATTCCCGAGTCTGTGCGAGACAGCGGGAGGGGGGAAGCTGGGAAAGCGAGGGGAGGATGCCGGCTCTAACTTCCTGCTCCCTGCAGCTTCGTATCAATCCTCCGTTCGCCCTCATGTGAGATGCAGAGTAGGGCAGGCGCCTGATAACACAGGGTAAGGAAGACGTCGGGTGCGGGTCTGTCTTTGGATCCCAAGTGCGCTGTGAACATGCAGCCAACTAAAGACAGAGCGGGATGAGCGGTGTAAGGTAAGGACCAGGAGCAGGTCTCAGCATAAGTCTGTCAGCTCCTCTGAACAAGTTGCAGCCTCTCACGCTGCCCCTTAGCTCAATAACCTCGGCGTGTCCCGGGTCTCTCTCTCACCCTCGTCGGCGGTAGCATGTTCAGGCCCCTCCCCCAACTGGGAAGCATCACGTCCTCATCTCAAGGTGCTGCCTCTGCCTGTGCCTCTTAAGCCCAGTGGCTAATTGTATAAATATGCCTCTAATGTTTGTCTCTATGGGTCATTGGTAGAGGAGGCATTGATTTGAAAATGTGGTTTTCTAACATTTTTTAGTTGATCGGTTTTGAATTACCTGTGGACTAGAGCACCATACGAAGGCTCTATTGTTAGGGTAGTTGTCTCTCAAAGTAAGGAGGGACAGAAGCATGGTCCGACCATGTTATGCAATTGATTTTAATTTGAATTACTTTTTGTAGTAGCCACTTGTCCATTAGAAACAAATCAATTCTCGATTAAGTGTAGTGCCTATGAGAATAATACGTAAAGTCCCATTCATTAGCATGTGTACACCTCCATGCATAGAATATGTCATGATATTTCATAAAGAAATTCAAGGAAATTCAAGGAAGGTGATGTCGAAGTTGAATCCATGTGTGGATCAGATGTAATGTTAAATTCCCCACACAATACAAGGGAACCTTGTTGAATTCTTTTCAGATTTTTCATTAACTTATTCAAGTATTTAACTTGGTTGTTGTTGGCAACATAAAC
The DNA here is from genome assembly GCA_028564925.1 of Lithobates sylvaticus. Classification (NCBI taxonomy): domain Eukaryota; kingdom Metazoa; phylum Chordata; class Amphibia; order Anura; family Ranidae; genus Lithobates; species Lithobates sylvaticus. The sequence continues at coordinate 103,473,289 of CM053037.1, read as the reverse complement.
ATTCACTATAGTGTAACGGGTAGAGGTAATGTTACATATAAATAATAATGAGGTAGCGGCCCGTCAAATCTGAAATTTCAGAGTGAAGTTGGAATGAGACAGTCTTTAATAGCCACCATAACTCCTCTTTTCTTTGCAGTCATATTGAAGAAAAAGTAGTGTTTGAAGTTCCTGTGAGAATGAGGAATGAGTCAGCCTCTTTCCATAGGGATGCTTTCTTGGCCGGGTGGTTTAGACCATGCGCATTAATGGAGAGTAGTTTAATTGGCATATATCAAGTTAGGAGTCGATGGTACTCACATTTATGTTGATGGGCAGTGGTCCACTTGGTGATATAGTTGCTTCTTTCCAAGATGACTTTATCTCTAAATTGATGCTTGGTATGGGTAGATGTCATGCAGAGTCTGAAGGTTCTATTCCATAGAGATGAACTTGGAGATGTCTCTGGTCTAGGTAGTTGATCCTCATAACAAAAGGAAAAGTATAAAAGAACGAAGTGAAAAAAAAGAAGAAAAGAATGATCACAGCAGGGTAACAGGAGAATCCTATGGAGGATTATTGGTCCATGTGCACTGTTCAGTAAAAGGTGAGGGGTATTGGAAGTAATTCCATATATGCCTTCACCGTGGGGTACAAACACAAGGATTGGATTAAACGGATACATTTTTTTGTCACTTTTTTTCTGAGTCACCACTTGCCAATCCGTCTGTGAGGGCCCATCCACTTGTGTGGCAATTGGAGAGGGTTCCAACACAATTCCCCATTGTCGGAGGAGAGTCAGACCCTCTTCTTTTTTTTTTTTTCAATTATAATCTTTATTAACACCTCTTGCGGGCAAAAAACATGTCAATACATTCTGTACATATACATCAAGTGGTATTATTAACCAGATAAAAGAACACAAAAGTATCGAATGGGGCAAATTGTAATTTAAAAAATTTGATATATATTTCTATTCATTGCCCCAAAAGAAAAAAAGACTTAAGTTCATAGTCAAAAAAAAAAAAAAAAAATCACAATTATTGTTGGTTTTGGATAGTCAGGGTGCTCACAGACTGATTCTAATGTTTATTTACGTTCCCCCAAAGGGTCAAACCCTGTCGATAGAGCAAACTGTTTCCACAGTTTCCAAGTTATCTGATATTTTTGCTGTTGGTGTTGTGCAGTCATAACTAAGTCTTCCATTTGATTTATATCCTCTACTTTACGTAACCAGTCCGCTGCTGTCGGCAGTGTCTGTTGCTTCCAATAGAGCGGAATACAGGATTTCGCCGCAAAAGGTGTCTTACAATAGATTTTTGACATTTTTTTGCCGACATATTAGACATATGTAAGAGAAAGAAAGCCGGATCATCAGGTATCCTGTAATCCGTAAACTTTTGAGTTACCTCTTGGACTGTCGTCCAGAATTGAGATAGTTTAGGGCAACTCCAAAATATATGCAGTAAAGTTCCTCTATCCCCCAAGCATCGCCAACAGCAATCAGTAGTGTCGGGGTAATATCGATGTAAGAGATGAGGAGTAAGATACCATCTCGTCAGAATTTTATAGTTAGACTCTTGGATTTTTGTACAAACTGAAGACTTTAAAGCAAATCTCAACACATGTTGTATTTGAGCAGGGGTAAATTTTCGCTGAAAGTCTTGATCCCACTTATCTAGAAACAGCAGATGTGGCGGAGTTGCTGGACAATTCAATAGAGAGTACATTTTAGATAGTACCTGTGTCACAACACCCTCCTCAGAGCAATATTCCTCTAATTTCGTCAATGGACGCACAAAACGCCTTGAGTCTGGTAGAGTATCAAAGAAATGTCGCAATTGAAGAGCTGGCCAGAAAGACAGTGTAAAAGTGCCTGACTCCGCCCTCAAATTCCTCTAAAGAGGGCCATCTGCCGTCTATTAGAAAATGGGATACTCGAGTTTTACCCATCTGTCGTAAAGTTCTAAATGTATTAGGACATGGAGAAAAGCTTGGGTTTCCCAAAATGGGAAATAATGGGGAGTCCAACAGAAATAGAGTTGTTTATTAACCTGAGATCCTACATATAGCGTTGCGCCTATTATAGGATGGTGTTTCAGTGGCATCTGAAGATCCTCGTAGCACCACGGGGTCCCTGATAACATGGTGCTTGTTCTGTCTGAACCCATAATTTAACTTAACTGTGACGGCACCAATCTATGATCCTGCTCAAATGGGTCGCTTGATAATATTTTCGGACCTCTGGGAGAGCTAAACCACCACATTGTTTAGGTAACGACAGTAAATGGAGAGGCAGGTGCGGTTTCTTATGTGCCCAGACAAACTTAACAAAAAGTGAATTAACCTGTTTGAAATAAGCTAAAGGAATTTTAATTGGTAAGGCTTGGAATAAGTAAAGAAATTTAGGTAGTATAGACATTTTCAACAGATTAATTCTGCCAAACCAAGAATGCAGACCTTTATTCCAAGAGTCTAATAGCTCTCGGATTTTAGGTATCAATGGAGTAAAATTTAGTTCAAACACTTGTGCTAGGTTTGTCGGGATATAAGTGCCCAAATATTTTAGAGCCGTCGCCGTCCATTTAAAGTTGAAACTGGTTCTAAACCTAGATGGAAGGGTAGAGGGTATTCCAATTCCCATTGCTTCTGATTTATGCCAGTTTATCTTTAAATTGGAGAGCCCCCCATAAGATTCAAATTCTCGTAGTAGATTAGGGAGTGAGATAACTGGGTTTGTCAAAGTAAAAAATAGGTCACCCGCATATGCCGAGATTTTATAATGATTCCCTCCAACATTCATGCCCTGTATATCTGAATTCAAACAAATTCTGTTTAGAAATGGTTCTAATGACAAAGCAAATAGTATAGGAGACAACGGGCACCCCTGTCTTGTACCATTTGTTATAGTAAAAGGGTCAGACAGAACTCCGTTGACTTTGACCTGGGCTGTAAGTTGAGAATATACTTTCGTAATACAGTTAATAATAGTTTCTCCTAGGCCTAGGTGTCGAAGAACCGTAAACATGTATTGCCAGTTCACACGATCAAATGCTTTTTCAGCATCAGTGCTAAGAAAAACACAAGGTGTATTAGTGGATCTGGCAACATAAAGTAAATTAAGGACTTTCGTTGTGTTGTCCCTAGCTTCCCTAGTGGGAATAAAACCCACCTGGTCTAAATGCACTAATTCCGGCAGGTGCTCAGCTATACGAGTCGCAAGAATCTTTGTGATTAGTTTAAGATCAACGTTTATGAGCGAAATTGGTCTATAGCTGCCACACAAAGTCGGCTCTTTTCCCTCTTTCGGTATAACAGAGACATGCGCTTTCAAAGTGTCTCTGGGTAGGTTTACGTCCTTCCCAAGACCATTAAATAAGTCTATCATGTAAGGGCCAAGAATAGGAAACATTGTCCGATAATATTGAAGAGTAAGGCCATCTGAACCTGGGGCCTTATCCGGCTTAGTGGAGCCTAATACCTGTTCCAATTCCTTTAAGTTTATTGGTGCATCTAGTTCGGCTCTAATATCTGATGAGATTGTAGGCAATTGAGATGAGTGTACATACTCATCTATTAAAGTTTGAGAGTTTCTAATCTGAGGTAAGTTGTAGAGAGATGTATAGAAGTCTCGGAAGACTTCTGTTATTTGCTTTGGTAGAGTGATCTTCTGAGTAGGGCTGAAACAACTAATCGATTAATCGTCAACTAATCGATTATGAAATTAATCGATTACTATTTTCATAATCGATTAATCGGCCAGTAACATAATGGGGTTAGAAAAACTAAATGTAGCCCTTTATAGTACAAAAAGAGCAAATAATCGCTACTGTAAATATTACTTTCCCTGTTGCACAGTAAAAAAACAAACCCCCTTACTGTAGCAATTATTTTCTCTTTTTGTACTATGAAAGGCTAATAATTTTTTTTTTTTTAACTCCATTGTGTTACTAAATGTCTTAGGCCTGGTTTCCACCCATGTGTTTTTTGGTGTTTGGTGCTTTTTGCAGAAACGCACTACAGTTCATTTAACTTTCACATCTATGCTTTTTTCAGCTGCTGCGTATTTGAAAAAAGGTCCTTGACCCTTTCCAACGCAAAACTGTGCTTTTTTGGTTCAATATACTTCAATGGAGAAGCTGCAGAGAAGCATGCAGTGCATTTTTTCAGCAATTTTTAATCTGCCAAACAACAAATTGGCCCAAAAAAAAGGCATAAAAAAGCAAAAAACAGCAAATCGCAGCAAAATCGCGTGCGCAAAAAACACTGCATAAACTGATCAAATGCAAACTGCATAGGTGTGTACCGAGCCTTATGCTGGCCACACGGATCAATTTTCAGATGAGAATATTCATGTGAAAAAAGTCTGATATTTACCAGATTCAATCTCTAATAGTATATACAGTATATCTCTTCTGTCTGTTATTCTCAGAGTGGATTAAAGATTTTACTCCCTAACCATACAGTTGGTTATTTATATTTACCCCTGTGTATAGAGATATTTAGGAATAAATTACTTTTTTTAAACTTTACATATTAACTAAATTATACACCACACTTTTTTTTTTAAGGTTATTAACCGATTAATCGAAACAATAATCGGCCAACTAATCGATTATGAAAATAATCGTTAGTTGCAGCCCTACTTCTGAGTGTTCGATGCCATAATATATGGTATGTATGATTGAAGTCGATGTTCTCTGATTGATCTGGCTAGATTTTTCCTTCATTTGTTCCCATATTCGTAACTAATCTTCCTACACCTCTGTAAAGTCGCTTTGGCTTTGTATCGTAGTAAATCGTTAATCCGAGTGCGTAATGAGGTAAGTTCCTGTTCTAATATAGGGGAGGATGCATGTTTATGCCGGGATTCAGTCGTTTGAAGCTTAGTCAACAATAAATTTAAATGCTTCTCCCACTCTTTTTTTAGTCTGGATCCATGTTTAATGAGAATACCTCTAATCACTGTTTTATGAGCTTCCCATACTATCCCCGTACTACTTTCTGGGGTTTGGTTCGTCTGAAAGTATAGAGGTATTTCTTTCTTAATTTCTGCGAGTGTTTCTGAATTTTGAAGAAGGTTTTCATTTAATTTCCATACCCATGGAACCTGAGTGACTCGTGATAAAGCATATATTAAAGAAATAGGGGCATGGTCTGACCATGTGGTCAACCCAATGGAAGTTTCACGTACCGCATGTAAATAGGCGTGGGGGATTAGCCGCAAGCAAGAGGATGGGTATGAGGGGTAGAGGGTGAATGTAAGGTGGTGTGACTGAGGTAGAACACACTTAACTTGATCAACGACCTATGTTCAATTTGATTTATGCAAGAGAGTTGTATGAGATTGTGTATTTTTTTTTTTTTTGTAATTGTAAAAATTAGAAATAAAGATATAAAGATAAAAAAATAGGCGTGGGGGATCAAAAAAGAGTCTATTCTTGAATAAGTTTTATGAGGTGGAGTGTAAAATGAGTAGTCTTTCTCCCAAATGTTGAAGTCGCCATACATCAATTAACTGAGCCTTATGTATAGATTGTGTGATTCGCTTATGGATACTTACCGAGATAGAGGAAGAACTGGAGGAGGTATCTACTTTGGGTATGAGGGGGACATTAAAGTCTCCACCTAAAATCAGTTGACCCTCTGTAAAGTCTGATAATTTAGTCAGAGTCTGACGGATAAAGATATCCTGATAATCATTGGGTGCGTAAATTGTTGCCAATGTTATACGTACCCCACATAAGAAGCCTTTTACAAACGCAAAACGACCTCCTGAATCCAGCCAAGTTGCACTACAGATCCACGGAACTTTACTAGATATCAAAATAGATACCCCCTTAGATTTAGCCACTTTATTAGTAGAGTGATATGTCTTCGGCATCTTATCATCTCTAAAATGAGTCTCCTGTATAAATGCTATATCAGTACTAGACGCCTTCAAATCATTTAAAAGCATCTTTCTTTTTCAGGGATATTCAGGCCCTTGGCGTTAAGAGAGAGCACCCTAAAGTTATCCATTGCCAACTAAAAAAAAAAAAAAAAACCCCACCAAAGGGGGAGAGTGGGAAGCAGAAACACACTCCGCTCCCTGCACTTCCCCTAAAACTAAATTTGGTTATTTCCAATTATCTTATACACACATACCCCCCGATGGTAATCGGAGGATGTGTGTGTCGGCCTATGTGGGGGAGTGGGTATAACTGGCTCCGTAAGAGCATCCCTTGCTCATCTACACTACCCCAGTCCATCTAGTAAGAAAAACAAAAAGTAAAAAATAAGAGATGCATATAAACAACATACCCTAATCCCTGTAAGACCTATGATGGTAAAAAAATAAAAATAAGAAGGGGGGTGTGGCTTTGTCCTCATTCCTTTGCCAGTTCACCACTTTATGTTGTTATCTGGTAATCCAGTGGCGGGATGCCGACATCGCCACAAAAAATAAAAAATAAATAAAAAAATTAAAAAAAAAAAAAAAGGGAGGGGGGAATCTTCAGCCCCCACCCACTATCCCTCACATAAGTGTGTCTATTTTATATTATGTGCATTTCCAATCCCTCCAGACCTTCTTCTAAGGTGGAAATGTTGGTATCAGTTCCGTTGTGTGTGATGGAGAGTGTGGCAGGGTATTTCCACTTATGTATTATGTGATGATTGCGTAGCGTCTTAGTGATGGTGGCTAGGCTGCGACGGTGCTGGAGAGTGTGCCTAGAAAGGTCAGGGAGTAGTTGCAGAGAGGAGTATTGAGCTGGGCTGGGAATGCAAAATGCAGCTAGTATTGATTCTTTTGCTCTATAAAAATGTAGCCGCAGCAAAACATCCCTGGGCACATTGTCAGCTAAAAAAGACAGCTTTGGGATTCTGTGCACTCTATCCACTGTTAGCGGATATTGCGGGTAGTAATGTGTAATAGGTCTTGGACGTATTGTGATAGTTGTGACGCAGGAACTGATTCAGGGATCTGTCCTCAAGGTCTGCAATTTTATCTTTGATCCAGGATATTTCATCAGTTTGGGCATTATGAGCATCAACCATTTGATTATAAGAGGATGCATGTGTTTCCAGAGCATTTTCAATCTGGTTTACCCTCTCTCCTATTATGTGAACTTCTGCTTGACACCGTTTCACTGTATGCAGCATGTCATGGTGTAGTGATGATCTCAGGGACATCAGCATTTCTTTCAGAACTGTGTCTGATACAGGCTGACCTAAAGTGGGGAAACCAGCTAAGGGATCTGAGGCCTCTGGGGTGTGCTGTTGTGGTGGGTTGTGAGCGCTCACTTCCATATCCTGGTGCAGGCTTTCCTGAGGGGAGGCTGTACGCTGACTGGTCTTGGCAGGGCTTCTTGTGGTTGGGGTGGATGCCGCAGAGGATGATCCTCTGGGTATGTGCCCAGATTCCGTCCCGCTGTGCTCCGCTGGAGAGACCACGGCTGCGGCCTTCCCCATCTTGTGCTCTGTGCGGGCGCCATTTCTATTAGCGCCTGGTTGGTGAAGAAGCCTGGCAGCTTATGGAGCTGCAGTGGATGCTCCTTCCTTCTCCACGTCATCCCGGCGGTGGAGCAGATTCGGTGGGGTCAGCTGCTTGTAGATGGCGTGTCAATGTGCTCCGATATTGGCGGATTCCCCCGATGCTGTGGCGGAGCTCGCGGCTAAGCGGCCATCTTCGGGCTCAGACGCAACGCCCCCCCCCCCCCCTTTATAATTTTTAAAGGCTATTTTTTTCTCTTTAATAAGACTTTTTACATTATGGTTTAGCCACCCAGGTTTAAGCTTTGCTCTTCCATATTTATTGGTCATTGAAATACACTGTGTGTGCATTCCTTATTCTGTTAATTGATTTTTTTATATCTTTCATAGTTTTGAAAACTTATTCCATTATTTTTATGCAACACTTACTGGGTCCTTTTCTGGATTTTTCATTTCCCTCTCCTTTTTGTGCAGAGAGGTCTGGCTCACTATTTTTGGATAAAGACTCTCCTTGATGGAAGTTATCAATCCAGACATTCAGATATTTATGAATTGATGAATTATCCTCTTTACATGATTGTACTCTAAATATATGATAGTTTGTCTATTTTCCTTTTGCCATTATGTATGTCCTAGTAATCTTTTAAGACTGCCATCTCCCTGAGTAAGGATGGGTGAATGGTTCAGAACACGCATCGGCTGTTCGGAAGCTCTCCAAACAACCGAATTATAAGGTAATTTGAGCGTTTGTTCGTCCCGCCGAATGACCACACCACACTGCGCCGCCGCACAGTGCTTTGAAAGCCCTGATTGGCTGAAGCAATGAAAGCTTCGCCCAATCAGGGCATAGAGCACTGTCAGAGCCATGATTGGATGCTGTCATGACGACTGTACCCAATCATGGCTCATTACTCTTAATCTCTCCCCACACTATACAAGTATTCTTTCTATAGCGGCCATTTGTAGTGTGAGTGATAGAGCCATAGAGAGAGATAGAACAGAGAAAAATTGTAGCAACACTAAAAAATACTTTAACACTGGTGTCAAATAATAACCATATGATTTAAACAATGTAATAACACAAATGACAATAATACATTGATCAAACTAATAATAAGTTCAGTTACTAAATTGATCAAAATAGTGAAAAATCTATGAAATCAAGGTGTATGCAATATAAAAAAATAATCATACGAGTGAAAAAATGGAAACCCTTGAATGTGAAAATCTAAAATTAAAAGTCTAAATAAAATTCTTCCCTCCATGACAACCATCCAAATTGATAAATCGAGTGTTCGGAGGAGAAGTGTCAAGGTGTTTAGGAAAAACAAAATAATGATTCCATGACAAATCCACTACCATATCTGACCACCATATAGAATGAAGGCTTACCAACTAGCAAGCAAATGGAGCTTGTTACCTAAACCTAGTCAGGGCCTTTTGTCAAAAAGTATAGTGGGTGCCTCCAATCTCCGACTCTTATCTTAAAGACAGGGCAGATATCTCTAGGGATCCACACTCCACCGATTATAAGTGACTCAACAGGCTCTCCTGAGCAATAAAAACTCCAAGGGCGGTCATAGGCAACCCAAAAAAGAAAAACTCACCATGGCGTATTAAAATCTAAACAATTTAATGGAACGTTTGAAAAGTATTGCACTTACAAGGTTAAAAATAAAGAGTAGCGAATAGCCAGCTGGCTGTACATGGACGCCTGTCCACTGAGACCTAGTACGCAGAGACGTCAGCACGTCAAACTCCTCCCGATGCACGTTTCGTCAATACAATGACATCGTCTGGGGAAAGTTCATCAGCATTTCCGACAGAAATATTTAGAACATGTTCTATATCCAAGTCCGTCGGAAATGCTGGCAGAAAAAGTCAGATGGGGCATACACACGGTCGGAATGTCTCATGAAAAGCTCCCATCAGACTTTTTCTGCCGGAAAATCCAGCCGTGTGTACGTGGCATTAGTGTGCTTTAGTGTGCTATCCTTATTCAAATGTCAGTAGGATGTCAGTTTAGTGTGCATCTAGGGATAGGTCAGTGTAGTGTAACCATTCATCTTTACATTAGTGTTAATGTATGGATAGTTCAGTGGATTGTGAGTGTAGTGTGACCATGGTGAGTCATCTTTACATTAGTGTCAATGTAGGGATAGTTCAGTCCATGTGAGTGTAGTGACGGTTTGCGTTACTGCAAGTTTAAACACCATATATTTCATTGCCTTACTGCAAGTTTAACGCCATATAGTTCTGTGCATTACTGCAAGTTTAACGCTGTATAGTTCTGTGCATTAAGGCAAGTTTAACGCTGTATAGTTCTGTGCGTTACTGCAAGTTTAACAGCATTGTAAAGTTTGGGGGATTGTAGCTCCACAGGACCGAGTGCAAAGCCAATAAACTTTAAACGAAAAGGCTTTTATTTTCAGCAAGCAAAATCAAAATAAGGCTTCCAGCAGCACACAAGCAAAAATACAAAATAAAGTCTGCTTATCTTCAGCACAAAGTAAAAGTAAAAAGGCACCTTACAGTTGTACAGTACAGTACAGTACAGTAGTTGCTGATTATTTTAGCAGCCCCAGCAAAAGCTCACAGCTCTCCAAGACAGGTGTCTTCCACACAACTCCTCCTCACCACCACTCCTAGCACTACTTCCTGCTTTTAAGAGCTGCTTTCTGGAGGCTCTTAACCCCATGTGTGCTGGAATCCACATAGTCAGGGTGGAGGCTCTTTCCCACCCGAATATCACTTCAGAGCCTCTGAAATTCTGGGTCCCAAATATCTTTTAACACAAAGAGAACTGCAAGTCAGTCCTCTCCTGATTAAAGCTATTTCTGGGAATTCCTCACCCATCCTGGGTGACCCCCTGAATACTACCACACGTCTCTTAAAAGGGACCATAACCCAAATATCTGTGCTATATAGCACTCGTCCAGGACCCAACCTTGGCGTCCTGTACACCATATAGTTCTGTGTAGAGGTCGACCGATATGGGTTTTTCTCTGGCCGATGCCGATATTTAGAAATCACGGCGGCCGATGGCCGATATTTTATGATGCCGATTTTTTTTTGGGGGCGATTTTTTTTCCCCTCCAACTCAAAAAATCTAAAATTTCACACTGAGGCATTTTTCAGGTGCTTTTGGGCTAAAAATGGCGCCTGTAAAGTGCCTGCAAAATGGCTCCCCTGCAGTCTCAGTGTGAAAGCCCGAGTGCTTTCACACTGAGGAGATGCGCTGGCAGGATGTTAAAAAAAAAGTCCTATGGAGCGGTGTACACCACTACTCCTGCCCATTGAAATTAATGGGCACCACTGTTAAAGCGCCTGCAAAGCGATTCGGCAGCGTCGCCAGATGGGTGCATTTAACCACTTCCTCGGACGCTAGCTGGGTTATAATCGCCCCGCTAGCAGCCGAATAGCACCGCTAAAATGACAGTAAAGCACCGCTAAAACTAGCAGCGTTTTACCGTCAATGCCTGCCCGCTCCAGTGTGAAAGCAGCCTTAATTAATAAGTGATTCAGAAAAATTCTTACATTTTATTAAACAAAACAAAACCTCCAATCAGTTCACTTATATGTATAATTTAGATAACTAAAAAAAAATATATATTAAATACACAAAAACAGGTAATCAAAACTCTGACAAAAAAAATGGGCTAACTTTGCTGTTTTTTTAGTTTTTTTTTAATCATTAGTGTATTTTTTCCCAAAAAATTGCGTTTGAATGACCGCTGCGCAAATACCGTGTGACATAAAATATTGCAACAACCGCTATTTTATTCCCTAGGGTCTCTGCTAAAAAAATATATATAATTTTTGGGGGTTCTAAGTGATTTTCTAGCAGAAAATACAGGATTTTTTACTTGTAAGCAACACGTGTCAGAAAAGATTTAGGCTTTTAATGGTTAAACAGGGAACTTCTCCACACAGCTGAGTTCATTGATAAGAAACATTGTATCATTTTCTCACACTTGGCAGTCTGCCCAGACAAGTCACAAGACGCTTCAGGGAAAACTTTAGGCAACTTGCATTAACTTCTATCAGAAGTCATTTGCAAGTCCCGCTGAAGTTTTAAAACCGGCCTTTTTTAGAAGCAGAATCGGCCGATGCCGATTAATTCAAAAACACCAAATATCGGCCGATATATCGGCCGGCCGATATATCGGCCGGCCGATATATCGGTTGACCTCTAGTTCTGTGCATTACTGAAAGTTTAACTCTGTAAATTTAATTACGTTACTGTAAGTTTAACACCATATAGTTCTGTGCATTACTGCATGTTTAACGGCCATTTCATTGCATTACTGCAGGTTTAAAGCCATTTATTTCATTGCATTACTGCAGGTTTAATGCCATATAGCTCTTTGTAATTCCTGCAAGTTTAATCCTGCATATTTCATTGCATTACTGCAGGTTTAACACCGTATATAGTTCTGTGCGTTATTGCAAACTTAATGCTATACGTTTCAGTGTATTACTGCAAGTTTAACGCTGTATATTTCATTGCATTACTGCGCCTTTACCGCCTTATAGTTCTGTGCGTTACTGCAAGTTTAACGCCATATAGTTACAGCAGGTTTGACGCAGTATTTTATAATGTATCCATGGAGCGTGTCTATGTTGTAAATACCTCAAATTAAAGTGCACCAAACACCACTTTCCATTGATTAAAGTGCATCCACATACACATTTACACATCTTTATTACATTTTGTTAATAAGCACCCCCACTCCCCCCATCATGTCTGGGAGGACAGCAAGGAGAGGCAGACGTTCCCATGGCACTGTAAGGGGGACAGAAACATATGTTCTACTGGAAAAAGGTGGACGTGGTCAGTCCACATGCAGGGCATAATTTTCTCTGTTTAGTGATGTTACCAGTGCTATCCAGCCACAGCATGGCTTATTAAACCATCCTCGTCCTCCGCCACCAAAGCAGAAACTAGTGCGCAGTCCCGGCAGATGCCAGAGTGGCAAAACGTGTCTCTTTGTCCACAGCTATTCCTGCCATAGCCCCAGCATTAGGCATAGAGGAGTCAGCAGAGTTATTTGAACACAGCATCAGCCACTTCTTCCTTGACGATGCACAACCATTACTCAATTCAGATGTTGGTTGGTTCTGAGGTTGAGGAAGGCAGGAACATGAGCCTACAGAGAGGGGAGAACACTGGTACACAAAATGGCAGTCATGTTCCCCCAGCCACAGCATATTGCCAAGTTGTCTCCAGTGGTAATGAGGATGGAGGAGATGATGATGATGATGATGTGGTGACTGACTCAACTTGGGTGCCGGATAGAGCAGAGGAGGAAAGTGAGGGTGAGGCACAACCCCAACGAAGCAGCCATCATGGAAGTTTAGAGAGCAGCCACCCTATTCCATCACATTGTGGAGCTGTTATCTCCTGGCCCACTTCCCACAGCTCAGCTGTCTGGGCCTTTTTTAGTACATCTGCACCCGATTGCACCATTGCTATTTGCAAACTATGTCTCAAGCGCATCAAGCATGGCAAAAACACCAACCATTTGGGTACCACATGCTTTACAAGGCATTTAACCTCCCACCACTCAGCCCTAGGGATGGGCCCGGTGCTCGATGCGAACCCATGTTCGCATCGAGCACCGGGTGTTCGCTCGCTCGGCGAGCCCAGAACTATTTTGGCCGCTCGCATCACATTCGTGTGATGCGAGCGGCCCCGCAATGCATTGCGGCCGGCGCGGCCGGCGCAGTGCATTGCTGGCTGATGATTGGCCAAGCATGCACTGTGACCCCGCATGCTTGGCCAATCACAGCGCCGGAAACTCGGAGAGCCATAATTGGCTACAGGCAGGACGCCTGTAGCCAATTACAGGCAGGACGCCTGTAGCCAATTACAGCTCAGGGGCTTTAGTACACGCCCCCTCATTTAAAAGGCCGCCACGCCGTTGGCGCCGGTCACATGAGTTCCGGCTTTAGGAGAGAGCAGGCTGATTCTGTGTCACTCTTTGCTAGATTCATTTAGAAAGATTTGCTCTACTTTGCTAAACCATTGCTACCTGTCATTGATCGTCCATTGCTGCTGCTGGTTAGTGTGTTTTTAGCTGCTGCTGGGGGTTAGTCTGGTGCGTGTCTTACTGTTAGCACAGTATTTCAGTAGTACCAACCGCAGTGCTGTTAGTACAGCACTGCACCCCAAAAGCACCCATAGGACTTGTAGTGTGTTAGTGGCAGGCATTGGCAGCAAACAGAGTTCCTATATTTTCTTTGCAGAAGCACCTATAGGACTTGTAGTGTGTTAGTCCCATCACACAGAGCTCCTATATTTTGTTCCCAGAAGCACCTATAGGACTTGTAGTGTGTTAGTCCCATCACACAGAGCTATATTTTCTTCCCAGAAGCACCTATAGGACTTGTAGTGTGTTAGTCCCATCACACAGAGCTCCTATATTTTGTTCCCAGAAGCACCTATAGGACTTGTAGTGTGTTAGTCCCATCACACAGAGCTCCTATATTTTCTTCCCAGAAGCACCTATAGGACTTGTAGTGTGTTAGTCCCATCACACAGAGCTCCTATATTTTGTTCCCAGAAGCACCTATAGGACTTGTAGTGTGTTAGTCCCATCACACAGAGCTATATTTTCTTCCCAGAAGCACCTATAGGACTTGTAGTGTGTTAGTCCATCACACAGAGCTATATTTTCTTCCCAGAAGCACCTATAGGACTTGTAGTGTGTTAGTCCCATCACACAGAGCTCCTATATTTTCTTCCCAGAAGCACCTATAGGACTTGTAGTGTGTTAGTCCCATCACACAGAGCTCCTATATTTTCTTCCCAGAAGCACCTATAGGACTTGTAGTGTGTTAGTCCCATCACACAGAGCTATATTTTCTTTCCAGAAGCACCTATAGGACTTGTAGTGTGTTAGTCCCATCACACAGAGCTATATTTTCTTTCCAGAAGCACCTATAGGACTTGTAGTGTGTTAGTCCCATCACACAGAGCTATATTTTCTTCCCAGAAGCACCTATAGGACTTGTAGTGTGTTAGTCCCATCACACAGAGCTATATTTTCTTCCCAGAAGCACCTATAGGACTTGTAGTGTGTTAGTCCCATCACACAGAGCTATATTTTCTTCACAGAAGCACCTATAGGACTTGTAGTGTGTTAGTCCCATCACACAGAGCTCCTATATTTTGTTCCCAGAAGCACCTATAGGACTTGTAGTGTGTTAGTCCCATCACACAGAGCTATATTTTCTTTCCAGAAGCACCTATAGGACTTGTAGTGTGTTAGTCCCATCACACAGAGCTATATATTCTTCCCAGAAGCACCTATATGACTTGTAGTGTGTTAGTCCCATCACACAGAGCTATATTTTCTTCCCAGAAGCACCTATAGGACTTGTAGTGTGTTAGTCCCATCACACAGAGCTCCTATATTTTGTTCCCAGGAGCACCTATAGGACTTGTAGTGTGTTAGTCCCATCACACAGAGCTATATTTTCTTTCCAGAAGCACCTATAGGACTTGTAGTGTGTTAGTCCCATCACACAGAGCTATATTTTCTTCCCAGAAGCACCTATAGGACTTGTAGTGCGTTAGTCCCATCACACAGAGCTATATTTTCTTCCCAGAAGCACCTATAGGACTTGTAGTGTGTTAGTCCCATCACACAGAGCTATATTTTCTTCCCAGAAGCACCTATAGGACTTGTAGTGTGTTAGTCCCATCACACAGAGCTTTTATATTTTGTTCCCAGAAGCACCTATAGGACTTGTAGTGTGTTAGTCCCATCACACAGAGCTCCTATATTTTCTTCCCAGAAGCACCCATAGGACTTGTAGTGTGTTAGTCCCATCACACAGAGCTCCTATATTTTCTTCCCAGAAGCACCAATAGGACTTGTAGTGTGTTAGTCCCATCACACAGAGCTCCTATATTTTCTTCCCAGAAGCACCTATAGGACTTGTAGTGTGTTAGTCCCATCACACAGAGCTCCTATATTTTGTTCCCAGAAGCACCTATAGGACTTGTAGTGTGTTAGTCCCATCACACAGAGCTCCTATATTTTCTTCCCAGAAGCACCTATAGGACTTGTAGTGTGTTAGTCCCATCACACAGAGCTCCTATATTTTCTTCCCAGAAGCACCTATAGGACTTGTAGTGTGTTAGTCCCATCACACAGAGCTCCTATATTTTCTTCCCAGAAGCACCTATAGGACGTGTAGTGTGTTAGTCCCATCACACAGAGCTATATTTTCTTTCCAGAAGCACCTATAGGACTTGTAGTGTGTTAGTCCCATCACACAGAGCTATATTTTCTTCCCAGAAGCACCTATAGGACTTGTAGTGTGTTAGTCCCATCACACAGAGCTATATTTTCTTCCCAGAAGCACCTATAGGACTTGTAGTGTGTTAGTCCCATCACACAGAGCTCCTATATTTTGTTCCCAGAAGCACCTATAGGACTTGTAGTGTGTTAGTCCCATCACACAGAGCTATATTTTCTTCCCAGAAGCACCTACAGGACTTGTAGTGTGTTAGTCCCATCACACAGAGCTATATTTTCTTCCCAGAAGCACCTATAGGACTTGTAGTGTGTTAGTCCCATCACACAGAGCTCCTATATTTTCTTCCCAGAAGCACCTATAGGACTTGTAGTGTGTTAGTCCCATCACACAGAGCTATATTTTCTTCCCAGAAGCACCTATAGGACTTGTAGTGTGTTAGTCCCATCACACAGAGCTCCTATATTTTGTTCCCAGAAGCACCTATAGGACTTGTAGTGTGTTAGTCCCATCACACAGAGCTATATTTTCTTTCCAGAAGCACCTATAGGACTTGTAGTGTGTTAGTCCCATCACACAGAGCTATATTTTCTTCCCAGAAGCACCTATAGGACTTGTAGTGTGTTAGTCCCATCACACAGAGCTATATTTTCTTCCCAGAAGCACCTATAGGACTTGTAGTGTGTTAGTCCCATCACACAGAGCTATATTTTCTTCCCAGAAGCACCTATAGGACTTGTAGTGTGTTAGTCCCATCACACAGAGCTCCTATATTTTGTTCCCAGAAGCACCTATAGGACTTGTAGTGTATTAGTCCCATCACACAGAGCTCCTATATTTTCTTCCCAGAAGCACCTATAGGACTTGTAGTGTGTTAGTCCCATCACACAGAGCTCCTATATTTGTTCCCAGAAGCACCTATAGGACTTGTAGTGTGTTAGTCCCATCACACAGAGCTCCTATATTTTGTTCCCAGAAGCACCTATAGGACTTGTAGTGTGTTAGTCCCATCACACAGAGCTATATTTTCTTCCCAGAAGCACCTATAGGACTTGTAGTGTGTTAGTCCCATCACACAGAGCTATATTTTCTTCCCAGAAGCACCTATAGGACTTGTAGTGTGTTAGTCCCATCACACAGAGCTATATTTTCTTCCCAGAAGCACCTATAGGACTTGTAGTGTGTTAGTCCCATCACACAGAGCTATATTTTCTTCACAGAAGCACCTATAGGACTTGTAGTGTGTTAGTCCCATCACACAGAGCTCCTATATTTTGTTCCCAGAAGCACCTATAGGACTTGTAGTGTATTAGTCCCATCACACAGAGCTCCTATATTTTTCTTCCCAGAAGCACCTATAGGACTTGTAGTGTGTTAGTCCCATCACACAGAGCTCCTATATTTTGTTCCCAGAAGCACCTATAGGACTTGTAGTGTGTTAGTCCCATCACACAGAGCTCCTATATTTTGTTCCCAGAAGCACCTATAGGACTTGTAGTGTGTTAGTCCCATCACACAGAGCTATATTTTCTTTCCAGAAGCACCTATAGGACTTGTAGTGTGTTAGTCCCATCACACAGAGCTATATTTTCTTCCCAGAAGCACCTATAGGACTTGTAGTGTGTTAGTCCCATCACACAGAGCTATATTTTCTTCCCAGAAGCACCTATAGGACTTGTAGTGTGTTAGTCCCATCACACAGAGCTATATTTTCTTCACAGAAGCACCTATAGGACTTGTAGTGTGTTAGTCCCATCACACAGAGCTCCTATATTTTGTTCCCAGAAGCACCTATAGGACTTGTAGTGTGTTAGTCCCATCACACAGAGCTATATTTTCTTTCCAGAAGCACCTATAGGACTTGTAGTGTGTTAGTCCCATCACACAGAGCTATATATTCTTCCCAGAAGCACCTATATGACTTGTAGTGTGTTAGTCCCATCACACAGAGCTATATTTTCTTCCCAGAAGCACCTATAGGACTTGTAGTGTGTTAGTCCCATCACACAGAGCTCCTATATTTTGTTCCCAGAAGCACCTATAGGACTTGTAGTGTGTTAGTCCCATCACACAGAGCTATATTTTATTTCCAGAAGCACCTATAGGACTTGTAGTGTGTTAGTCCCATCACACAGAGCTATATTTTCTTCCCAGAAGCACCTATAGGACTTGTAGTGTGTTAGTCCCATCACACAGAGCTATATTTTCTTCCCAGAAGCACCTATAGGACTTGTAGTGTGTTAGTCCCATCACACAGAGCTATATTTTCTTCCCAGAAGCACCTATAGGACTTGTAGTGTGTTAGTCCCATCACACAGAGCTTCTATATTTTGTTCCCAGAAGCACCTATAGGACTTGTAGTGTGTTAGTCCCATCACACAGAGCTCCTATATTTTCTTCCCAGAAGCACCATAGGACTTGTAGTGTGTTAGTCCCATCACACAGAGCTCCTATATTTTCTTCCCAGAAGCACCAATAGGACTTGTAGTGTGTTAGTCCCATCACACAGAGCTCCTATATTTTCTTCCCAGAAGCACCTATAGGACTTGTAGTGTGTTAGTCCCATCACACAGAGCTCCTATATTTTGTTCCCAGAAGCACCTATAGGACTTGTAGTGTGTTAGTCCCATCACACAGAGCTATATTTTCTTCCCAGAAGCACCTATAGGACTTGTAGTGTGTTAGTCCCATCACACAGAGCTATATTTTCTTCCCAGAAGCACCTATAGGACTTGTAGTGTGTTAGTCCCATCACACAGAGCTATATTTTCTTCCCAGAAGCACCTATAGGACTTGTAGTGTGTTAGTCCCATCACACAGAGCTATATTTTCTTCACAGAAGCACCTATAGGACTTGTAGTGTGTTAGTCCCATCACACAGAGCTCCTATATTTTGTTCCCAGAAGCACCTATAGGACTTGTAGTGTATTAGTCCCATCACACAGAGCTCCTATATTTTCTTCCCAGAAGCACCTATAGGACTTGTAGTGTGTTAGTCCCATCACACAGAGCTCCTATATTTTGTTCCCAGAAGCACCTATAGGACTTGTAGTGTGTTAGTCCCATCACACAGAGCTATATTTTCTTCCCAGAAGCACCTACAGGACTTGTAGTGTGTTAGTCCCATCACACAGAGCTATATTTTCTTCCCAGAAGCACCTATAGGACTTGTAGTGTGTTAGTCCCATCACACAGAGCTCCTATATTTTCTTCCCAGAAGCACCTATAGGACTTGTAGTGTGTTAGTCCCATCACACAGAGCTATATTTTCTTCCCAGAAGCACCTATAGGACTTGTAGTGTGTTAGTCCCATCACACAGAGCTCCTATATTTTGTTCCCAGAAGCACCTATAGGACTTGTAGTGTGTTAGTCCCATCACACAGAGCTATATTTTCTTTCCAGAAGCACCTATAGGACTTGTAGTGTGTTAGTCCCATCACACAGAGCTATATTTTCTTCCCAGAAGCACCTATAGGACTTGTAGTGTGTTAGTCCCATCACACAGAGCTATATTTTCTTCCCAGAAGCACCTATAGGACTTGTGGTGTGTTAGTCCCATCACACAGAGCTATATTTTCTTCCCAGAAGCACCTATAGGACTTGTAGTGTGTTAGTCCCATCACACAGAGCTCCTATATTTTGTTCCCAGAAGCACCTATAGGACTTGTAGTGTATTAGTCCCATCACACAGAGCTCCTATATTTTCTTCCCAGAAGCACCTATAGGACTTGTAGTGTGTTAGTCCCATCACACAGAGCTCCTATATTTTGTTCCCAGAAGCACCTATAGGACTTGTAGTGTGTTAGTCCCATCACACAGAGCTCCTATATTTTGTTCCCAGAAGCACCTATAGGACTTGTAGTGTGTTAGTCCCATCACACAGAGCTATATTTTTTTCCCAGAAGCACCTATAGGACTTGTAGTGTGTTAGTCCCATCACACAGAGTTCCTATATTTTCCTTGCAGAAGCACCCATATGACTTGTAGTGTGTTAGTCCCATCACACAGAGCTCCTATATTTTCTTTGCAGAAGCACCCATAGGACTTCTAGTGTGTTAGTGGCATCACACAGAGCTCCTATATTGTCTTCTTAGCAGCACCCACAGGACTTCTAGTGTGTTAGTGGCATCACACAGAGCTCCTATATTTTCTTTGCAGAAGCACCCATAGGGCTTCTAGTGTGTTAGTGGCATCACACAGAGCTCCTATATTTTCTTTGCAGAAGCACCCATAGGACTTCTAGTGTGTTAGTGGCATCACACAGAGCCCCTATATTTTCTTTGCAGAAGCACCCATAGGACTTCTAGTGTGTTAGTGGCATCACACAGAGCTCCTATATTTTCTTCTCAGCAGCACCCACAGGACTTCTAGTGTGTTAGTCCCATCACACAGAGCTCCTATATTTTGTTCCCAGAAGCACCTATAGGACTTGTAGTGTGTTAGTCCCATCACACAGAGCTATATTTTCTTTCCAGAAGCACCTATAGGACTTGTAGTGTGTTAGTCCCATCACACAGAGCTATATTTTCTTCCCAGAAGCACCTATAGGACTTGTAGTGTGTTAGTCCCATCACACAGAGCTTTATTTTCTTCCCAGAAGCACCTATATGACTTGTAGTGTGTTAGTCCCATCACACAGAGCTATATTTTCTTCCCAGAAGCACCTATAGGACTTGTAGTGTGTTAGTCCCATCACACAGAGCTCCTATATTTTGTTCCCAGAAGCACCTATAGGACTTGTAGTGTGTTAGTCCCATCACACAGAGCTATATTTTCTTCCCAGAAGCACCTATAGGACTTGTAGTGTGTTAGTCCCATCACACAGAGCTCCTATATTTTGTTCCCAGAAGCACCTATAGGACTTGTAGTGTGTTAGTCCCATCACACAGAGCTCCTATATTTTCTTCCCAGAAGCACCTATAGGACTTCTAGTGTGTTAGTGGCATCACACAGAGTTCCTATATTTTCTTTGCAGAAGCACCCATAGGACTTGTAGTGTGTTAGTCCCATCACACAGAGCTCCTATATTTTCTTTGCAGAAGCACCCATAGGACTTCTAGTGTGTTAGTAGCATCACACAGAGCTCCTATATTTTTTTCTCAGCAGCACCCACAGGACTTCTAGTGTGTTAGTGGCATCACACAGAGCTCCTATATTTTCTTCTCAGCAGCACCCACAGGACTTCTAGTGTGTTAGTGGCATCACACAGAGCTCCTATATTTTCTTTGCAGAAGCACCCATAGGGCTTCTAGTGTGTTAGTGGCATCACACAGAGCTCCTATATTTTCTTCTCAGCAGCACCCACAGGACTTCTAGTGTGTTAGTGGCATCACACAGAGCTCCTTTATTTTCTTCTCAGCAGCACCCACAGGACTTCTAGTGTGTTAGTGGCATCACCCAGAGCTCCTATATTTTCTTTGCAGAAGCACCCATAGGACTTCTAGTGTGTTAGTGGCATCACACAGAGCTCCTATATTTTCTTTGCAGAAGCACCCATAGGACTTCTAGTGTGTTAGTGGCATCACACAGAGCTCCTATATTTTCTTCTCAGCAGCACCCACAGGACTTCTAGTGTGTTAGTGGCATCACACAGAGCTCCTATATTTTCTTTGCAGAAGCACCCATAGGACTTCTAGTGTGTTAGTGGCATCACACAGAGCTCCTATATTTTCTTCTCAGCAGCACCCACAGGACTTCTAGTGTGTTAGTGGCATCACACAGAGCTCCTATATTTTCTTTGCAGAAGCACCTATAGGACTTCTAGTGTGTTAGTGGCATCACACAGAGCTCCTATATTTTCTTCTCAGCAGCACCCACAGGACTTCTAGTGTGTTAGTGGCATCACACAGAGCTCCTATATTTTCTTTGCAGAAGCACCTATAGGACTTCTAGTGTGTTAGTGGCATCACACAGAGCTCCTATATTTTCTTCTCAGCAGCACCCACAGGACTACCGACTACAATGGCTGGAAGACCGCCAAGGGGAGGCAGAGCGTGCAGAGCCAAGAACACAGGGCAGGCAGGCTCTGTTTCTAGTGGACGTGGCCGTGGACATGGTCATGCATCGTCATCAGCACGTGGCCATGGGACACGCGCGTCTTTGTTTTCGCCAGCTGGACATGTGGAGCCGCATCATGCTGAAGGCTTGGTAGAATGGATGACCAAGCCCTCCTCATCCTCCTCATCCTCTCTCACCCAGGCTCAGGGTACTGGCAGAGCAGCTGCCAACGCGTACTCAATGGCATCATCAGCCACCCCTTCCCTAGACCCACCATGTCCTCCTGAGGAGTCCCCCGAACTCTTTGAGCACAGTGTTGGGTACATGCTCCAGGAGGATGCCCAATGATTCGAAGGCTCGGATGATGATACCCAGCTTGAGGAAGTCAGTAGTGTGCGCGCAGAGAGAGGGGATGCTGAAGGACAGCAATCTGGCAGTACTGTTCCACCAGCTGCAGCTTACTGCCAGGTTTGCTCTAGTGGTGAAGAGGGAGGGGATGATGAGGTCACTGACGCCACGTGGGTGCCTGGAGGGAGAGAGGATGAGGAGGAGGAGGAGGAGGAGGATGCGGCGTCACATGTCCAACGAGGCAGGATGCCCCCTGGAGGCCAGCTAGAGGCCAGCACAGCAACTGTACACACACCGCAGAGCTCCGCCTCTGCACGTTATCAGAAAAGTTCTTTGGTGTGGGCCTTTTTTGAGACGAGTGCATCAGATCGCACCACTGCTATTTGCAATATTTGTCTCAAGCGTATCTCGCGTGGCCAAAACATCAGCCGCTTGGGCACCACAAGCATGAGCAGACATATGTCGACCTGCCATGCAGCTCGTTGGCAGGCACACATAAAAGACCCACACCAAAGAACTAAGCGGACCTCTCCTTGCTCCTCATCAGCTGGGATCTCCATCCCCACTATATCTTCAGTCCTCTCTGAAAGCTGCTGTGAGAGGACTGAAGGTGTAGAATTAGGTGTGTCACAACCAAGTACTTGCAGTACACCGACGTCCGATTGTAGCAGGCAAATTTCCCTGCCCCAGCTGCTGGACCGTCGAAAGAAGTACACTCCCAGCCATCCACATGCCCAGCGGTTGAATGCTAGCTTGGCTAAATTGCTAGCACTTCAACTGCTGCCTTTTCAGTTGGTAGACTCGGCCCCCTTCCTTGAGTTTGTTCAAAGTGCGGTTCCTCAGTGGCAGGTTCCCAAACGCCACTTTTTCTCACGGAAGGCGATTCCGTCTCTCTTGTCCATGCCTCGCTGGACAGGGCGGTCAGCGGTAAGGTGCATATTACCGCTGACTCATGGTCCAGCAGGCATGGACAGGGACGTTACCTTTCTTTCACGGCCCATTGGGTCACTCTATTGGCAGCTGGGAGGGATGCAGGACAAGGTGCAGTAGTGTTGGAGGTTGTTCCGCCACCACGCCTCCAAAACGCTACTACTGCTACTGGTTGTGACACACCTCTCTCCTCCACCTCCTCCTCTTCTTCTTCCTCCAGTGCTCTGTCCTCGGAACCAGCGGTGCTCCGTAGGCATACAAGGGGCTACGCAAGTACGCAGGCAAAAAGATGCCATGCCGTGCTTGCGCTGGTGTGTTTGGGGGACAGGAGCCACACTGGGCCAGAGGTTCTGGCAGCTCTGCAGGGGCAGGCCGAGAGGTGGTTGACGCCACGTCAGCTTAAGCCAGGAATGGTCGTTTCTGACAATGGCACCAACCTCCTCTCCGCCCTGCGACAGGGGCAGCTCACCCATGTGTCCTGTATGGCTCACGTCCTCAACCTGGTGGTGCAGCGGTTCTTGGGCAGGTTCCCAGGCTTACAGGATGTCCTGAGGCAGGCCAGGAAAGTCTGTGTGCATTTCCGCCGATCTTATAATGCCAGTGCTCGGCTGACTGAGCTGCAAAAGGAGCTGAACCTGCCCAAGAACCGCCTAATATGTGACATGCCCACCAGGTGGAACTCAACGTTGGCCATGCTGCAGTGACTGCACACGCAGCAGAGGGCCATCAATGAGTACCTTTGCGACTACGGCACCAGGACAGGGTCAGGGGAGCTTGGTTTTTTTTCCCCACGTCAGTGGAGCATGATCAGGGATGCATGCACTGTCCTCTCACCATTTGAGGAGGCCACGAGGATGGTGAGCAGTGACAGTGCATGCATCAGTGACACTGTACCTCTTGTCCACCTGTTGGAGCATACGCTGCGTGGGATAATGGACAGGGCACTTGAGGCAGAACAGAGGCAGGAAGAGGAGGACTTCCTTGCCTCTCAAGGCCCCCTTTATCTGGACAGTGTTCCTTCTGTCCCACCCATCACACAGGAAGAGGATGAGGAGGAGGAGGAGGAGGATTGTGTGAGCATGGAGGTGGAGCCTGGCACTCAGCATCAGCAGCAGTCTTTTAGGGATGATGTACAGTCCCAACAAACCAGTGGACTTGTACGTGGCTGGGAGGAGGTGGCTGGCGATCATGTCATCCTCAGTGACCCAGAAGACTCCGGACCGAATGCCTCAGCTAACCTACGCTGCATGGCCTCCCTGATCCTGCAAAGCCTGTGGAAGGATCCTCGTGTTCTTCGGATCAAGGAGAGGGACCATTACTGGCTGGCCACTCTCCTTGATCCACGGTACAAGGGTAAGGTTGCGGACCTTATCTTGCCGTCGCAGAGGGAGCAGAGGATGAGACATCTCAGGGAAGCCTTGCAGAAAGGTCTGTGCAACGCGTTCCCAGAAACTGGGAGGTTACAAACTCCTGGTCCTGGGCGACGAGTTGCTGAGGCTTCGGTCAGTAGCAGAAGGAGCGGTGGGGAAGGTGGACGTCTGACCGATGCGTTCAGACAATTTTTTAGTCCGCAGCCCCAAGGTATGATCGGTTCCAGCAACCATCGCCAGCGTCTGATATACATGGTGCAGGAATACCTTGGGGCAAGGTCAGATTCGGACACCTTTCCCACCGAAAATCCTCTGGCTTACTGGGTCCTGAGGATGGATCACTGGCCAGAGCTTGCACAGTATGCAATTGAGCTACTGGCCTGTCCTGCCTCCAGCGTTCTTTCCGAACGCACATTCAGTGCTGCTGGAGGATTTGTCACCGATCATAGGGTGCGCCTGTCCACCGACTCGGTTGATCGACTGACCTTCATCAAAATGAATCAGTCTTGAATCACCACCAGCTACCAGGCACCTGAAGCGGATATAACGGAATAATTTATAATGTCACATCCATTCAAGACTGCCTATGCTGATGCTGAGTGACTGTCCTGTTATGTTCACTGACTATCCTCTTCCTCCTCCTCAATGATCCATGCCACCACACCAGTGCCTAAGGCACAATTTTTCAGCCCCTGTATAACAGGGGCGTGTACTTACAATTTTTTAAAAAAATGCTTTGCAACACGTGTGACTGCTGTGCTCCAAGTACAGTATCTGTGAGGGGTTGCAGTGTTGTGGCACCAGCACCAGTGCCTAAGGCACAATTTTTCAGCCCCTGTTTAACAGGGGCGTGTAATTACAATTTTTAAAAAAAAATGCTTCGCAACACGTGTGACTGCTGTGCTCCAAGTACAGTATCTGTGAGGGGTTGCAGTGTTGTGGCACCAGCACCAGTGCCTAAGGCACAATTTTTCAGCCCCTGTTGGGGCGTGTAATTACAATTTTTAGGCAATGCTTTGCAACAGGTCTCATTGCTGTGCTAAGAGTACAGTATCTGTGAGGGGTTGCAGTGTTGTGGCACCAGCACCAATGTCTAAGGCACAATTTTTCAGCCCCTGTTTAACAGGGGCGTGTAATTACAAATCTTGATCTAATAGTTCACAGCAGGGCCCATTCCTGCGCCCACCAAGAGTAACTATGAGGGCCTACAGTCTTGTGGCAACACCGTCCACCACCACCGTCAAAGGCCCAATTTTTCTGCCCTGTTCATCAGGTGCTTGCAATTACAAATCTTGATCTAATAACTCACAGCAGGGCCCATTCCTGCGCCCACCAAGAGTAACTATGAGGGCCTACAGTCTTGTGGCAACACCGTCCACCACCACCACCACCACCGGCCCAATTTTTCTGCCCTGTTCAACAGGTGCATGCAATTACAAATCTTGATCTAATAACTCACAGCAGGGCCCATTCCTGCGCCCACCAAGAGTAACTGTGAGAGCTTACAGTCTTGTGGCAACACCGTCCACCACCACCACCACCGCCAAAGGCCCAATTTTTCTGCCCTGTTCATCAGGTGCTTGCAATTACAAATCTTGATCTAATAACTCACAGCAGGGCCCATTCCTGCGCCCACCAAGAGTAACTGTGAGAGCTTACAGTCTTGTGGCAACACCGTCCACCACCACCACCACCACCACCGCCAAAGGCCCAATTTTTCTGCCCGGTTCAACAGGTGCATGCAAGTACAAATCTTGATCTATTAACTCACAGCAGGGCCCATTCCTGTGCCCACCAGTCTTGTGGCTACACCAACATCTAATAGGGCAAATTTCTGCAGAGTATATACGCCAGGCCCCTACTTTCAAACATCCAACTTACAAACGACTCCTACTTGCAAATGGAAAGAGAAAACAGGAAGTGAGAGGAAATCTACCCCTAGGAAGGGAAATTCTATCCTGTTAGATTTAATTTGGGAAAAAGGTATCTCCTCTCTACTGATACTTTATCACCAATCCTTGTTTCAATTAAAACCCCACTTTTCCAAAAACATTTGTCATTGGGACGGAAAGTGAGGTGACATGTTCTGAACAGATGTGCAAAGACAGCAAATGTTACAGGGGTGATAACCCCTCCCTATGTTCTCCAAAAAGCTTAAAAATAGATTTTTTGGGGATGGAGCTACACTTCATAATGTACCTGTTCAGATTCTACTTAAGAACAAACCTACAGTCCGTGTCTTGTTTGCACCACCTATATACTGCTGTTCAAAGTATATAGGGTTGTAGGTATAGGGTTTTATTTTGGGTGCGGGGTCCCCCTTAATATCCATACAAGACCCAAAGGGGCTGGGGGGGGGGGGGGGGGGATGATGGGGTAGCCATGCCATTTTTCTCAAGGATTTTCAGACATATGGCGGCCAGGACAAGACATGACATTAAAGTCGCAAGTGGTTTTAAATGGCTTCTTTTTTTCCTTTACAAATGTCATTTTGTGCAAGGACAGTTCTAAACACGGGAAACACATGCCACTTCACAGGCATACTTTAGACACCCCCCAGGTACCATATTTAAAGGAAAATTTCACTTTTTTTTTTTCACTTTATGCATCATTAAAATGACTGCTCCCGAAAAAACGTTAGTTTTTAAAAGTTCTTTTTGCATTGATATATGTCCCCTGGGGCAGGACCCGGGTCCCCAAACCTGTTTTATGACATTAACATGCATATTGGCCGTTGTAATTAGCACTTTTGATTTCGAACGTTCGCGTCCATTATAACGTATAGGGTTCAAAAATTCGCGCGAACTTTCGGTCCGTTCGAAGGTTCTGGTTCGAACCGAACCCGGGGGTTTTCGGCTCATCCCTACTCAGCCCATTGGCAAGAGCACCTAAAAGCCACACAAGGGGCACAAATCTGTCTTTCCTTGATACTCACTTCAGTCTGCCCCTGCTATAACTAATGACCTCTCAGCAGCCTCCGCTGACAGGGATGATGGTATAGCGCAAGGTGTCCCAGGGCCTTGCATTACATTTGCCAGCAGCACACCACCAGCTGTAGACTATAGCCGGCAAAACTCTCTGCCCCATCTGCTGCAGCGGAAAAAAATCAGTCTCTGTCAAACAGGTGTAGAAATATTTTTTTCTTTGGGTGTTAATTGTGTCCATGAAACCTACACCAAAAAACATTCTTCCAGATGAAATCAACACCCACAACACTAGGCAGCCTAGAAGTCCTGCAGAGATTCCACATCCCAAAAACACTTAAAAATCGGCGACGGGCCAGAAAGAGGTCTGAGCAGACGTGGCCGTGGAGAGCTCCTACCGTTTTGGGGCACAAGTATATCCTTTTCCCCACTGACAGACCTGGCTTGCCGCCTAACACAGAACCCAGGGTCCCAGACTTCCAGGGTATCATGTGGGACCGTTGATGCAGCGATCCTGTGTCCCGGCCGCCTCAACTACAGGCCGCGGCTCCGGCCTTAACACGGGGAACGGTGGCCACACTGGTACACCTGGCCCGCACAGCGCTGCTGCCTCCGGGCCTTCCTGGCTACTCTGCGCCTGGCTCTCTCCCTGCACGGACACTGGAGCTGCCTAGCCTACTGACCGCAGCCCGTGATCTCCCCTGTGTTGCTCCTGCATGCCAGTCTGAAGGACAACCCTAGCATACACAGTAAGCGGCGGCCATCTTGCTACACCTCAGCAGCTTCCCCCATTTTACTGTGCTCCATCCAGGCCCCATCTAACCACCAAGACGACCCAATCTAGTTGATTGTGGCCCCAGATGGGGATAAAAGATAATATCCGGGGGCATGGCTTAGCAATGGCCGAGTGAGGACTTGCACTGGCAGAGCTCCCGGCCTAACCCGACTACTATCGGCCATTACACAGCCGAAATCTCATGTGGGCATGGCATGAGCACCCCTAACCACTATAGGACAAGCTCAACATCCAGAGGGACCTGTCCCCAGACCTCACAACCCAGCATCCACAACTACTTTGGGGGCACTTCAAGGTGGGCATCAGCCGCCTTTGAGGCCACGCCACGTGAGACACGCATGGAGCGGACTCCAGTCTCACCTCGGATCAACACACCGGCATCCTCCGTGGAACCGGACCACCTCACGGGGACCCTGGCAGCTTTCCATACAGACATGATGGACTCCTCGCAAAGCCGGCTAGACGCTGACCTCCGCACCATTCTCCGGGCCCTCCCCACGAGAGCGGACATAGAGGCCCTACCTACAAGGGCCTATATTGAGACGCTGATCCTGAGAATAGAGGAGGCGCACAAGAGAGACATACAGGAGGTGAGAACGGAGCTGCACACAGTCGCAGAGCGAGTGACCTCTGGGGAGACCCGCGCAACCACACTGGAGACCCGGATACAAGCCCTGGAGGAAGCGAGCGCAGTACACACAGCGGAGGCCCAGGAGATGCAATTGCATATGGAGGAGATGGAAGACCGCAGCCGCCGCAACAACCTGCGGCTGCGGGGAATCCCCGAGGCCATGGGCCCGGAAGACCTGGCAGAGACTGTTACTGCAATATTCCACAGGCTCATGGAATCTCCCCCGCCAACATTGGAAATCGAACGGGTACACCGCACTCTGGGCCCTAGATCCACAGACCCGGACAGGCCTCGTGACGTGTTGTGCCGCCTGCATCGCTTTACGCAAAAGGAAGTCATTCTGCGCAAGGCCTGGGACATGGGAGACATCGATTTCGATGGAGCCAACATCCAGATCCTCCCGGACCTCTCCAGAGCAACACTGCAGCGCTGCGCAATGCTGAAGCCAGCACTGGAAACGGCAAGACGACACGGCTACACCTACCGCTGGGGATATCCTCTGGCCGTCATCTTCCGCTCAGCACAAAGCTCCTACACCCTGCGAGCACCGGCTGACTTACCAGGGTTCTTTGCCTTTATAGGATCGGAACCGGTCCAAGTTCCCAACTGGCTGATGAGGTTACCGAGAGAAACGGGACACACGGGTCCCGCTACAGGCAGGAACAACTAGCCGTGCTCGCAGAGATCCCGGGGACGCTCCCGCGCTGCACCTAACATCCTGTACACGTGAGTCTTAAATGACCTGTAAAAGCTCAGACTGCCCGTACTTTTGACTGCATATAGGCTGCCGGTGTCATCCTTACCTTTTTTTTTTTCCTTTCTTTTGCCATTCTCTCCCCCGTACTGTGTGTCCTCCCCCCTCCCTTCCCCCACTTTGTGGCCGTCGCACCGATTGTTGGACGGGATGTCCCTTCTGTCCGGTCCTGAGCAAGACATCTGGGGGGGCGGAACAGTGCAATGACCCACGCCACGGAGGGAGGCATTTTGCTTCGGGCAAATGGGAATGGGACCCTCCAGCATGGAACTTTGCCTCATTACGCATTGGGAACCAAGCATCATCACATCTGGGTAGGCACACCAATGCACAGCTCCATCCTGCTCCCCCCCCACCGGCTGTAGTCCGCACTATCTAGATCGACTTATATTGCCACCCTGTACCCCTTCTGCCCTTACAGGTGCATCAAACGCTCAATTCGTGGGTCACGTGAGTGGTTGCAGAGGTGGATGGGTATTGCACGGCTGGTGTGGGGGGGGGACAGGACCTTAGTCACGGAGCGTGACGGATCCCAGGAAAACTCTAGGGATGCCTCGAGGCGATTCAGTTCGCAGTTGCAGCGCTATACAAATCATTCATTCATTCATTCATTCATGCTGGTCCTGTGACTGGTGTGGGGGGCGGAGGGGGGGTGGTGGGGATGGACGTACCATGGATGCACCTCTCTCGGCTCATCCCCGCTGGTGCCAGCCGGGGGGAGACCCGGAGGACATACTGGACATATGGCCGAGGGACCCCTGAGGGGAGAGAACCCATATGGAAACGCCTTTTGTTAGTTAAAGCAGCCTATAAACAATGTTTAACTGTTATGTTAATACTGTTCATAGATCAATAGAAACATCTAGACATTAAGAGCTTTACGTCGTAGTATGTCCTTGCATCGTAATGTATAGAATATTTACATGTCTACACTGAGTACTACTAACCTTATTATTACTGCCCACATGCACATAATCCGACAAGACCGATGTGGTCGGGAAGGGACTGGGAGCCTCCCAGGAGCCCTTGCTGAACACACCTCCACTTAGGACTACGCTCATCACCCAGGAGAACCTGGGGAGCGTATTAGCAAATATTTTTGCAAACACCTTAGAATACCAGTAAAGGTGGTAGGCGACCGTCGCAGATACTTACCTCCGGGTCTGCCGGGGGGAGACCCGGGGGACATACTGGACATATGGCCGAGGGACCCCTGAGGGGAGAGAACCCATATGGAAACGCCTTTTGTTAGTTAAAGCAGCCTATAAACAATGTTTAACTGTTATGTTAATACTGTTCAAAGATCAATAGAAACATCTAGACATTAAGAGCTTTACGTCGTAGTATGTCCTTGCATCGTAATGTATAGAATATTTACATGTCTACACTGAGTACTACTAACCTTATTATTACTGCCCACATGCACATAATCCGACAAGACCGATGTGGTCGGAAAGGGACTGGGAGCCTCCCAGGAGCCCTTGCTGAACACACCTCCACTTAGGACTACGCTCATCACCCAGGGGAACCTGGGGAGCGTATTAGCAAATATTTTTGCAAACACCTTAGAATACCAGTAAAGGTGGTAGGCGACCGTCGCAGATACTTACCTCCGGTGGGTGCACTACATACCACCTTCCAACTGGTCCGTAGTAGAGGACCTCCCTCCTCTCTATGTCTCTCTTTTCTTCTCTACTCGCTTCACTAGTTCTCTATTCCCACACCCACACCCTTTCTTTTATCTCCCCTCCCTCATCCCCCCCCCACAAACATGGACGACATTAACATTGTCACCCTAAATGCGAAGGGACTGAACGTCCCTGAAAAAAGAAGAATGCTACTTAATGACATGAGACGCCTGAAAGCAGACGTTGTCTTCTTACAAGAGACACACTTCCGAGAACACACACTTCCAATTCTCAAAAACAGATATTACCCGACGGTTTACCACTCGACATACACAGAAACCAAATCTAGAGGGGTTTCTATTTTAATCACAGCAAAAATCCCGTGGTACCTGACGAAAGTATTAACAGACCCGATGGGCAGATTCCTTTTTCTTAAGGGCCAGATCGGTGGTGTAAAGGTGACCTTTGCAAACCTATACACCCCGAATATCCAACAAGACACCTTCCTTAAGAAACATGTGACCATATTACAAAAGTTTACCGAAGGTCAGCTCATCGTGGGCGGCAACCTCAATATTCCACTGATCCCTGAGGAAGACACCTCCACAGGATGCTCTTCTATCCCCAGGGGTGCACGGAAAGCCACTCACCTGGCACTCCAAACATTACAACTAATAGACATTTGGCGACTCTTCCATCCCGGCGAACGAGACTATACGTTCTACTCACGTCCCCACAATGTATATTCCTGAATAGACTACTTCCTAATACCCCATAACCAACTCCACGCCCCGGCAACGCTACGCTATGCTCTGACAGACATACACAGTAACCAACGGAAACCGTGGAGGCTTAACGAAAGTCTCCTGCAGAACCCCAACGTTTTAGCAGAAGTAACTAGAGAAATAGCCAACTATTTTCGAACTAACAACGACACTGACAGTGACGAGGGCCTAGTATGGGAGGCCCATAAGGCGGTTATACGGGGAATACTTATTAAACACGGTGCGAGACTCAAAAAAGAGAAGACAGCCCAACTAGCCACTCTTCTTAACAAACTCCAAGCTCTGGAAACCAGACACAAACAGACCTCGACTGGCCCCCTAGGTAGCGAGCTCGACACAGTACGTGTGCAGGTCACTGACCTACTTAATTTTAAAGCGAAAGCGGCTCTACAGAAATCCCGCAAAAAGGTCTATGAATCGGGTAATAAATGTGGCAGATTATTAGCACAATCCCTACGCTCCCAGAAAATGGCGTCCTACATACCATCTATATGCTCGACGACAGGACAAAAGGTAACCCTGCCCCGGCAAATAACACAGGAATTTAAATCTTTTTACGAGTCCCTCTATAATTTATCCAAGACACCTCCACCACTAGAGCGCATAACAGATTACATTACCACTTCCGGCATGCCCACCCTACCCGTTGAATCAGGCGATTTACTAGAGAAACCTATCACGATAGCAGAAATACAACTTGCGATAAAAAACACTAAACTTGGGAAAGCCCCCGGACCAGATGGCCTAACACTCCAATATTATAGGACACTTCTCCCAGCATTAGGCGACCATTTGGTTAAGTTACTTAACTGCCTCACCAAAGGCGGAAAATTACACACCACCACACTACAGGCCCAAATATCCGTGATCCTTAAAGAAGGTAAAGATCCAACCAATTGCGGGAGTTACCGACCCATATCCCTGCTCAACACGGATCTCAAACTTTTCACCAAAATCCTAGCCACCAGACTACAAACACACCTACCCCACCTGATACACTTGGATCAGGTAGGTTTCGTCCCAGCAAGGGAAGCACGGGATAACACCACCAAGGTCCTAAACCTGCTCTATACAGCTACCCACACCAAAACACCCAGTATCTTTATAAGCACCGATGCTGAAAAAGTGTTCGATCGGGTCAATTGGGCCTTTATGCTCGAGACGCTACGCCAAATAGGTCTGGGGAGCAACATGTTGAACTGGATATCTGCGACGTACGAAACTCCATCGGCCAGGGTGAGGGCTAACGATGTGACCTCGGACCCCTTTCCGATTACCAACGGGACAAGACAGGGTTGCCCACTATCCCCCCTTCTTTTTGTACTCACCCTAGAGCCATTCCTGTGTCACATACGCCTAAACCCCAACATCTCTGGCGTGCAGGTCAATCAAACCCAACAAAAGGTGTCGGCTTACGCCGACGACCTTATGTTCACTCTCACCACCCCCTCGATTTCACTCCCCAACCACCTGCGAGAATTCGCGACATACGGAGCTCTCTCTAACTTAAAAATACATTTTGCTAAGTCAGAGGTGATGAGGGTGGGAATACCGCAAACACAACTCCAAAACCTACAATCTAGCTTCAAATTGAAATGGACAACGACTGCCCTGAAATATTTGGGCACGCACATTCCCCACAAGCTCTCACAACTATATATGAGCTCAATTTCCCCCCCCCCCCCTTTTGAAAACTATCAGAACACTACTAAACGACTGGCACACGGGCTTACACTCTTGGGTCGGACATTGCAATATTCTAAAAAATTACGATCCTCCTGAAATTCCTCTACCTTATGCAAGCACTACCCATCCACATACCTGCATCCTACTTTAAACGAGTACAAGCCGCGTTCACGGAGTTCGTATGGGCCAAGAAAAGACCACGACTTTCACACAAATTACTGATATTACCCAAACACCACGGCGGACTTGCGTTACCGGACATCCGCACATACCACCGAGCGACACACTTAGGAAGACTCAGACTGGTGCCGCCACCAAGGGTCCAAGTTCTGGACACAACTAGAGCAAGATCAATGTGAGGTTCCCCATAACAGAGCTCCCTGGTGTCACTCATTCCTCCCAGCAGAAATCAAAAATCACCCATTGATCGGCAACACAATGCGAGTCTGCGCCCACCTCATCTCTAAGACCTCCATATCCTCTCCTAACTCACCCTTATTTCCCATATTAGGAAACCCGGGGTTTACACCGGGACTACACAACCCGATCTTTAGGAAACTGAACGAGACGGGCCTCCACCAAGCCTCCCATTTTAGCACTGGGGGCTGATGGTTCACCATAGCAAAACTATCTGAACCCACAGGCCCGTTTCAGTTAGACTTTCTGAGAGCCCGCCAACTAGGCCATTTTCTACAATCCCTGGGACCCCCTGCTAGGGAAGGACTCCCTCTCACAACATTGGAAGACCTATGTAATACCTCAGGGACCATAACGCATACACTCACACAAGCCTACAATCTATTAAACACGGCCAAAGCAGACTTTACACCCCCGGGTCTTCTCAAATGGGAACTAGAACTTAACTGCAACTTTACCACAGCTAAAAGGCAACGAATACTTAAATTAACACATAAGTCCTCCATATGTGCAAAAACCCAGGAGAACAACTACAAACTTCTGTCAAGATGGTACAGGACCCCAACATTACTCCACAAGTTCTTCCCGGCAACATCGGATCTTTGCTG
The DNA here is from genome assembly GCA_028564925.1 of Lithobates sylvaticus. Classification (NCBI taxonomy): domain Eukaryota; kingdom Metazoa; phylum Chordata; class Amphibia; order Anura; family Ranidae; genus Lithobates; species Lithobates sylvaticus. Next base: position 103,438,694 of record CM053037.1, on the reverse strand, counting down.
GCGTTGCCAAACGGAGAAGGGTACATTACTGCACATATTCTGGTCCTGCCCTGAAACATTTCTGGAGGGTGGTACGTGAGATAGCCCAGAAATTCACGGAACGTATTATACCTGAAGATCCTGCAGTCTTTTTACTTCACGCATCAGACATCCCAGAGAAAGTATACAAAAAATCTGTAATTAGACACTTGTTCGATGCAGCCAAGGCTTGCATACCGCTACAATGGAAATCCACACTCCCACCGACAATAGCCTCATGGATCTCTAGGGTGGAGGAGATAAGACAGATGGAGGACCTCATCCTCACAGCGCAGCACAGACAGGAATCATTTTCCAAAACTTGGCAGTTGTGGATCATTTTTCTATACTCAGCGGAGGGCCAAGCACTGAGAGAGCCCAATGCAGATACACGGAGGTGATCCTCCTCCAACACCAAGCCAATGCATCACAGAGATACATATCCGTACATAGTGCGGACACCTACTGCCGTCCCATGTTCGTGGGAACCCACAATACCCACCTTCACCCTACCCATACCCTCCCCCTGACCTCCTCTCCCACCCCCCCCCCCCCCTCCTTCCCCCATACTTTCCAGCTTTGTCTGACTAGTCTTTCTACAGTGCCTTGTGAAAGTATTCGGCCCCCTTGAACTTTTCAACCTTTTGCCACATTTCAGGCTTCAAACATAAAGATATAAAATTTTAATTTTTTGTGAAGAATCACCAACAAGTGGGACACAATTGTGAAGTGGAACGAAATCTATTGGACTGTTGAAACTTTTTTAACTATTAAAAAAATGAAAAGTGGGGCGTGCAAAATTATTCGGCCCCCTTGCGTTAATACTTTGTAGAGCCACCTTTTGCTGCGATTACAGCTGCAAGTCGCTTGGGGTATGTCTCTATCAGTCGCTTGGGGTATGTCTCTATCAGTTTTGCACATCGAGATACTACAATTCTTGCCCATTCTTCCTTGCAAAACAGCTCGAGCTCAGTGAGGTTGGATGGAGAGCGTTTGTGAACAGCAGTTTTCAGCTCTTTCCACAGATTCTCGATTGGATTCAGGTCTGGACTTTGACTTGGCCATTCTAACACCTGGATACGTTTATTTGTGAACCATTCCTTTGTAGATTTTGCTGTATGTTTGGGATCATTGTCTTGTTGGAAGATAAATCTCCGTCCCACTTTCAGGTTTTTTGCAGACTCCAACAGGTTTTCATCCAGAATGGTCCTGTATTTGGCTGCATCCATCTTCCCCTCAATTTTAACCATCTTCCCTGTCCCTGCTGAAGAAAAGCAGGCCCAAACCATGATGCTGCCACCACCATGTTTCACAGTGGGGATGGTGTGTTGAGGGGGATGAGCTGTGTTGCTTTTACGCCAAACATATCGTTTTGCATTGTGGCCAAAAAGTTCGATTTTGGTTTCATCGGACCAGAGCACCTTCTTCCACATGTTTGGTGTGTCTCCCAGGTGGCTTGTGGCAAACTTTAGACAAGACTTTTTATGGATATCTTTGAGAAATGGCTTTCTTCTTGCCACTCTTCCATAAAGGCCAGATTTGTGCAGTGTACGACTGATTGTTGTCCTATGGACAGACTCTCCCACCTCAGCTGTAGTTCTCTGCAGTTCATCCAGAGTCATCATGGGCCTCTTGGCTGCATCTCTGATCAGTCTTCTCCTTGTCTGAGCTGAAAGTTTAGAGGGACAGCCAGGTCTTGGTAGATTTGCAGTGGTCTGATACTCCTTCCATTTCAAAATGATCGCTTGCACAGTGCTCCTTGGGATGTTTAAAGCTTGGGAAATCTTTTTGTATCCAAATCCGGCTTTAAACTTCTCCACAACAGTATTACGGACCTGCCTGGTGTGTTCCTTGGTCTTCATGATGCTCTCTGCGCTTTCAACAGAACCCTGAGCCTATCACAGAGCAGGTTATACAGAGACTTGATTACACACAGGTGGATTCTATTTATCACCATCAGTCATTTAGGACAACATTGGATCGTTCAGAGATCCTCGCTGAACTTCTGGAGTGAGTTTGCTGCACTGAAAGTAAAGGGGCCGAATAATTTTGCACGCACCACTTTTCCGTTTTTTATTTGCTAAAAAAGTTTAAAATATCCAATAGATTTCGTTCCACTTCACAATTGTGTCCCACTTGTTGGTGATTCTTCACAAAAAATTAAAATCTAAAAAAAAAAAATTAAATCTAAATAATATCTTTATGTTTGAAGCCTGAAATGTGGCAAAAGGTTGAAAAGTTCAAGGGGGCCGAATACTTTCGCAAGGCACTGTATCTACCCTATCCCCACACAAGGGGATTTCTTTTAATAAAAAAAAAAAAGGGAACTGGGTACATGATCCTGATAACACGCATAGTAATACATACACACACAGACGCTCACAACTAAGGGAGACCCCCTGGAGGTATAGCCACACACGTTATTAAGAATGAGTGGCCCGAGCAAACATCAGAAATTTGTCTAGAAACTCAAAAGGTACAATATGAAGCTCAAGCCCACCATGTAATACTTTGATAGATGAATATAGATGGTTTTGCAGGTTTTGTTTTGATTTGTTATGATTAATTTGTGTTGCACTTTAAATGTGATACCTTATCTGCCTGTTATATGCAATATCTTGTACCATGTCGGTCCGATTGGGCCCTGTTCCGTTTATAAATAAATAAAAAAAATAAAAAAATCTGTGACATCGCCATCACGGGCTTCATAGCTGCTGGTAATTTAGGACTGATTTATTTTGATAAGTCAGGAGGTCCAGGGAGTCTGGACAGACGCATTCTATGATCAGTAACAAAACCTCCAACAACACTGAATGCCCGTTTGGAAAGCACGCTGGATGGGGGGCTAGCATACTGGGCAAGTTCTGGCCACTGGTCTATTCTCATGACCCAGTAAGCCAGTGGATCGTCGACTGGAAAGCTCTCCATCTCTGTTTTCGTTCCTAGATAATCGTCCACCATGTGATGCAGACACTGCCAATGGGATGTGGAAGCTGACAGCCCTGGGCGGCGAGCACTAAAAAAATAGAGAAATGCATCACTTAGGCAGCCGCCTTCTCCACCACTCCTCTCTTGACCAAACAGAAGCCTCAAAACTAAATTTTCCACAACAATGTAACCTACCAAAGTCAGGAAAAGCGTTTGATAAACTCCTCTTTAGAGGTGTCCTCAAGAGATTTAATCTTCTGCACTCTCTGTGGGGACCGAATGAGTTCTGAGACTTTCCCCCTTCTAACGGTGGTCAAGGAGGGTTGCCAACCAATAGTGATCCTTTCCATTTACGCCACATATTCTTGGGTCCTTTTGCAGGCTTTAAAACATGAAGGAGCCAATGCACCTCAAATTTGCAGAGGCATGAGAGGCAGACTCTTCGGATCACTGAGGTTTACAGTATCTGGAACTGCCTCCTCCCAGCCACGTACTACTCCCAAGGGTTCTGGGGATGGAAAACTCTTAACTCTTTGACTGTATTTCTTCCTCTGCTTCAATGCCTCCGAAACTTCCAGAAACTGCCAGAATCCTCCTCCTCCTCTCTCTCTCTCTCTCTCTCTCTCTCTCCTCTTGTGTGTTCTGTGGCATAGAAACAATGGTGTCTGCATAAAGTGGGCCTTGATAGGAAAAGAAGTCCACCTCTTTGTTCTGCTGCTCTGCCTCGAATGCCCTGTCCTTAATTCCACGCAGAGTCTGCTCCAGCAGGAACATAACAGGAATTGTGTCACAGCTCACCCTCCTTGTGGCCTACTCAATTGGTGACAGTACAGTGCATGCCTCCTTTATGAGCAGTCATTGGTGTGGGGGAAAAAAAAGCAGAGCCGGCCTGAGCCTGTCATTGTTCCATACTCCCACATACTTACACAGGTACTCATTGACGGTCCTCTGCTGCATGTGCTGCCACTGCAGCATTGCCAAAGTAAAGTTCCACCTGCTGGGCATATCACAAATCAAGCGGTTTACAGGCAGGTGGAATTCCTGCTGAATTTCAGCCAACCGAGCACTGGCTGTGTATGATCGACTAAAATGGCTACAGACTCTTCTTGCCTGCTTTACCAGATCTTCCAAGGGCGGACAGGAGGTTTGTGCCATCACACACCACCATTCCTGGCTCCAGCTGGCGTGGCATGAACCACCTCTGGGCCTGTCCCTGCAAAGCTGCAAGAATCTCTGCTCCGGTGTGGTTCCTGTCCCCTAGACACACCAGCTGAAGCACTACATGGCACCTTTTAACCTGACTCATTTAATAGCCCTTTGAATGCTTAGGGGGTACTTGAGGTTCATAGGACAATTCAGCCAAGGAGGGCATGGAGGAGGAGGGGGTAGAGCTGACAAATCTTGCATCATCACCAGCTGTATGGAGACGTGGGGGCACAACAAGCTGCAGCACTGAGCCTTGTCCTGCATCCTTACGAGTTGCACGCAGAGTTACCCAGTGTGCTGTGAACAAAATATATATCGTCCCTGCCCATACTTGCTGGACCATGTGTCAACAGTAACGTGGACTTTGCGGCTGACTGCCTTGCGCAAAGATGCAACAACATTGCCTTTCACATGATGGTAAAGAGCTGGAATGGCGTTACATGAAAAGAAATAGCGACTGGGAACCTGCCATAGTGGTACCGCACATTCTGCAAATCCACAGAAGGGCAGAATCCAGTCCACTAGGCGGAAAAGCAGAAGTTGTAGAGCCAGCAGCTTTGACAAGCTTGCATTTGGACGCTGGGCACGTACTCCCAAACTATTATTCCACAACTGTTTGATAGATGCATATCATTGGAATTTTTTACAGCAAGGCCAATTCTTGCTTTCATCAAGAGTACCTCTATAGGGTTACGGTGTGAAGGTGCCACTGACACCCAAAGAACAATTTTTCAGCACCGTTACAAAGTAGAAATCCAAAGTCTGTGGTAGAGACACCAGATTTTATCCAAAAACTTTTTTCATTGATACATGTCCCCCAGGGCAGTACCCGGACCCCCATAACCATTGTATGCCCAATTACTTGCTCTGGTGCAAAACGAACAGGGGGTCATTCGGCCCATCCCTTGCGAAAGACCTAATTGGTTGAAACGAGTCAGAGCTCTGGATATGTGTAAAGGACATCATCATCATGTTTTCACACCACTCTTCCATCGTCATCAGTGATGAAATGTTATGAAATGTTTTGACGTGATGTAACATTTTTCATCTTCAATTTTTTTATCTTCAATTTGTGATACTGTGTATGTAGCATACTATTCCCCAAGACTTTATGGGGCCATGGGGTTATTTTTAATGATATTTTCAATAAATATGTCATTTTATATTTAGTTTTTTCACACAGGGTATCACAAAGTTCAATTTCTACCTTTTCTTCCCATTTGTGGGTTCCAATATTTATACTAGGGACTGATACCAAAGTAGTCTCGAATACAGGTACACAAGAGTTATATCCAACTCATATATATAGGGGGGATAACACCCCTGGGGAGATGCTGTCTCTGTATCTGCAGAGGCGTATCTAGTGAAAATGGCGCCTATGGCAAACACTGACACTGCGCCCCTGTCAAAAAACATTTGAAACCCATCTTTCAGATACTGTGGACAGGACACGGTTAGATGCTGTGGACATGGTAGTTTCCTTCTCTGTCCCCCCTTCATATTACCATACCGTTTCACATCAGTCAGTGTCTGTCTTCTGTCCCGTTCACCTCTCCAGTCGGGCACTGTGCACATCAGTGTACTGTCTTCCTCTGCCGGGCCGGCTCTCCCCCCCCCCCCCCACCAGTAATGTCCTCCTGTGGCCTGTGTCTCCTCTCTGCACCGTTGCACCACTGCGTCACCGCCGAGAACGAGTGCCTTCCATTTAAAAATGGTGCCAGGTGGCGACATCACATTACTGCACATGCGCTGCCTGGTCAAGCCTGTACGATCTTTCCTGAGCCCTGCAGGCTTTGGAATTGTTGCATGTCCGGCCCACGGCTATCGCTGCCCGTAACAGGCTTTTACGGCAGAAAAGACCATACCTCCCAACTTTGAACTTCAGAATGAGGGACACATGAGGGAGGAAGCATCCGATGGCACGTGGCAAAAGTGGATGTGGTCAAATTCTTAACAGTGGGGGGGGGGCTTAATGGGCCTGGCTAAACAAAACCCAGGATTCCTTGTACCTCTAAAATATGCTTTGATTGCTGTGCCACAAGATAAAGTCTCACGGACACATGCAAACCCCAGCACTATAATAAAAAAAAAAGAAAAATCTTCCATTACAAATGGTTTTGCATAAACTATGAAAGTGTGCATTACACAAAGTGTAGAAGGATTAAGGAATCGCCACTTTCCCTTACTTCACTTACCCTGTACATAATGTACAGGGTAAGTGAAGTAAGGGAAAGTGGCGATCTGTGCGTGCGGGGTTACACAAGGCTGAAAACCCCCCTGGGGAGGGGAACAGACAATTGCTCCTGACACTTTACATCTTTGTCCCAGCCAGCGATATATGTCAACTTCTGGCTGAATTGGACCTGCAGCAGTGTGAACATCCAGGGATTGGTGAGCAAGCCCGCTGGATGTGCACTGTGCAGCTCCAATCAGAGACTTCACCTGTCAGATCCAAGCTGTGATGTCGGTTATGGGTGGGACTGCTATTCAGACCCGCCCCCTCTGTCAAACAACCAATATAATGAAAGAATTGCCCAGAGCTGTCAGTTTTTTTTTTCCATTCAGCCTGCTGGTTGAATAAGAAAAATTGAATAGTGTGTACCCAATTAAATTTTCGGGTAAATGTCAGCTTTAATGTGTCCCCCACACCAGGGATGGGACTTGGTACAGAGCAAAGCATTCACCAGGTGCCTTACAGACAGATAGACAGACAGATGGCAGTTGAGTGCAGGGATGGTGTCAGCAATGGAGGCGCTCAGCTCTAGTATTTATCATTTACTTTGATCTGAATGGACGATGACAGGTTCTCTTTACTGCCAGACACCCTTCTCAGATCCCCTGTAGGGGGGCCTGGAGCCCACACACTGGACCGATCCAATATTCAGAGAGATCTAGTTTCTGCAACGAGAGATCCCACCAATACATACTGAGAGCTGAGGGGGAGGCCAGCCTGACACATCATTTCCCCCCCACCAGCACAGTGAGTGGATGGAACATCACACAGCATGTTGTACCCAGGAAGTGATGTCCTCAGCACTAGTGATGGCACAATCACAAACCTCCCCAGAAAGCAGCTGACATGCTGGGACCTGTAGTCCCTCCTGTGAATGTCTGATACCCCACTGTCCTATCAGAGCTCAGCCTCCTCTCACTATACACTCACCTTACATTCATGTGCAGTGTTATCCCTGTGTATACTAACAGAAGCTGCTCATGCTGGAAAGGAGGGGGAGGGGCGGGGTTTAGATACAACGTTCTAGAGGGGAGGAGCTGCTGTGCTCTGTGAAAGGGAGGAATGGGGAAGTGTGGGATGTGATAGGGAGGGGGAGGAGCAATACATGTAGTACCATGTGAGTTTGCTCTTTCATTACATTGGTTGTTTGACAGAGGGGGCGGGTCTGAGTAACAGTCCAGCCCATACCCGACATCACATCTTGAATCTGACAGGTGATGTCTTTCATCGGAGTTGCACAGTGAACATCCAGCAGGCTTGCTGGCCAATACCTGGATGTGCTGGGTGTTCACACTGTTGCAGGTCCTATTCAGCCACAAGTTGGCACATAAGCAACATAATTATGCAGGACAAAACCTTGCTGCCCAGCCACTCAGCAGCGCCCACTACATATGGTGCCCATGGCACTTGCTATATGTGCCATACCCTGGATACGCCACTGTGTATCTGTCATTGTGTCGTTTTTTTTTTCTCTATCTCTTTCTCGCTATTCCCAATATTGCAAGTGAGTTTAGTTACAAAAATGGGAGGATAACCTCAATTTGTGCACTAAAAGAATGATGTCACTGTTGATTGCAGATTATAAACAACAAATAGACAAACTGGATATAGAGATTCAAAAAGTGGTGTCCTCCCTAAATCCCTTGAAAACTCATGAGAAATATGGCAAGTATGAAACTAAACTCAAACAATCCTTTAATAAGCAAATATTGGTAAAGAAGAATAAGAAATTTGAACAAGACAGACATGCCTTTGCTAATGCCAAGGCATTTTTTAGATGGCATGCAAGAGAATCTAGATTTTTGCATCAACTACATTACCAACAGTTGAATAATCCATCGGATTTCTCCTTGTCCTCCTAGGTATCTCTTCCTGGCTCTAGCCAGCAATCTTCCCGTAAAAGAGGTCTCCGCAAATCAGGCCCCTCCCACAACAATGATCCCAAAAGACGAAATTTGGAAACTGATTATTCTCAAACATCTGCACATGTGGTCACAGGTCACCTTGGTGATAGGCCTTTGGAAAATTCTTCCCAGACCTCAACTAAACACTTTCCCTCTCAAAATATGATGTCATCATATTCTTCTACACTGGGTCTCTCTCACCCTTCACAATCGCCCTTTAAAAGGGCCAAAGAAAATAGATACATTCATGAAACACCCCCTTCCCAACAAACTGAATTGAAAATTATCAATCTTTCTTCACGTTCACATTCACCTGATGAGATAGAAGTCCTCTAGTTGGGCCTCAGTTTCTGCCCCTCTTATAATCTTGATAAATTTTCCTTAATCAAGGATCTTTACCTATTTGCACGTAAGATTATTTTACAACTATCTCACATGAAACAGACTGATGACACTCATTTTTAACACTTTACTTTAAAAAAGAGTGTAGGACCTGTGACGGTATGCGAGGTGAGATACACGATCATAGGTACATTTCACCTCGCATTCGTTACATTGTAAGGGACTAAACCAAAATCCGACCCGAGTTTTCCAGCCTCTGTGCCAGGCTGAGTTCCGGTCCGGATGTTCTGGTCCACTGGAGTCCACAGTCAGCTGGACTTTAAATAACCAGGAAGAGAGCACAGCGGGGCTCTGGTGTTGAGACTCAAGAAGGAACCTGGAGTGAGAGGAGCGCTGCATATTGGACTGAAAAGATTTGCTTTTCCGTATGCTTTGTGGGTGACAGGGACCAGCCCTGCACTATATAGAGAGGAGACTGTTTGTTTAGTTAGCGCCGGACGGCAAGGATTCAATTTACTGTTTGTTTTTTTTTAGTTTGCAAACCCCTTGCAAATAAACCTGGCAGCCACCAGAATTTTAAGAAACTGCCTGTTTGCGGACTGTTACTCAGTCCGGGGAGAAAACGTCTCTATTTTTATGCACAAACGTCACTTTGTTGTGCCATGGACAGGGTATCCGTTATGGGGACGTCAGGTGTCGCCGGTACCCGGTCTGTTAGGGGTGTGGACGTGGCCAGTAGTCTTTCTGTCCTTCCAGGGCTTTAAGAGATTCACATGGCAAATCTGGTGCGGCTTCCTTTTCCCTGGCTGGTAGACTTTGTAGTTTACCTCCCCCACCCTTTCGACAACCTCAAAGGGACCCTGCCACTTGGCTAGGAACTTACTGGGAACCAGTACTAACACTCTGTCCCTGGGGCTGAAAGTACAGACCTTGGCACCCCCGGTCATAGACCCTTCTCTGGGCTTCCTGGGCTCGCACCATATGTTCTCGCACCAGGGGCAGGACAGCTGCGATTCGATCCTGCATCAAGGAGACATGCTCTATGATGCTTCTATATGGGGTGACCTCTCCTTCCCACGTTTCTTTGGTGACATTTAGAAGCCCCCTGGGATGTCTACCCAGGTTCTTACCCGGACTGACCAACATGATCCAACATGATATAGTGACAGAACGAGGGGTTTGAGTAAATGTAAAACCGTATAGAATCCGAGAGACAGTTGGGAAGGAAATAAAAAGTATGTTAGAGTTGGACGTGATAGAAGAGTCCCACAGTGAGTGGTCGAGCCCAATAGTGCTGGTCCCAAAACCTGATGGCACTATCAGGTTTTGTAACGACTTTAGGAAACTCAACAGTGTGTCCAAGTTCGATGCGTACCCGATACCCTGGGTCGATGAACTCGTAGACAGGTTAGGACAGGCTCGCTACATCACAACTCTAGACTTAACGAAAGGCTATTGGCAAATCCCGCTAACTGAATCGGCCAAGGAGAAGACTGCCTTTTCCACTCCTGAGGGTTCATTTCAGTATAAGCGGATGCCTTTTGGTCTGCACGGAGCCCCTGCATCATTCCAGCGAATGATGGACAAAGCCTTGAGACCAAATCGCCCGTATGCAGTGGCGTATTTGGACGACGTGGTCATCCACAGCCCAGATTGGAAATCGCACCTGCTCCGTGTACAAGCGGTGATAGATTCCCCTAGGGAAGCAGGTCTCACAGCTAACCCCAAAAAATGTGCCATAGGCCTGGAGGAGGCCAAATACCTTGGGTACATTATTGGCCGGGGAGTGGTCAAGCCGCAGACCAATAAGGTTGAGGCAATTCAAAAATGGCCCCAACCGATCAATAAAAAACAAGTGAGGGCCTTCCTGGGCATTACGGGGTATTCCAGATAGTTCATACCCAACTTTGCATTCATGGCCTCCCCTCTGACCGACCTGACGAAGGGTAGAGGGTCGGTCATGTTTAAGTGGAATCCCGAAGCCGAGGAGGCATTTCAGAATTTAAAGCAGGCCCTTTGTGGGTTACCAGCACTAGTGGCCCCGGACTTCAGCAAGGAGTTTGTCGTACAGACGGACGCTTCTGAGGTAGGCCTAGGGGCTGTAGTGTCACAGAACAGGGATGGTGAGGAGCACCCAGTTGTATACCTGAGCCGGAAGCTAAACAAGCACGAAAAGAACTATGCCATCTTAGAAAAAGAGTGTCTTGCCATTAAATGGGCCTTAGACTTACCTACTGGGGAGGTCATTTAAACTGGTCACCAACCATGCTCCCTTAAAGTGGATGTGTGACAACATGGAGAAAAATGGCCGTGTGACAAGGTGGTTCCTGGCTTTACAGCCCTTTCGGTTTATGGTGGAGTACAGGCCGGGAAAGTTCCAAAATAACGCAGATGCCCTCTCTCGCGTGCACTGTAGGGTTGGGTCAAGTGCTCAGCCACAGGGGCTTGAGCAGAGGGGGAGGATATGTGACGGTATGCGAAGTGAGATACACGATCATAGGTACATTTCACCTTGCATTCATTACATTGTAAGGTACTAAACCAGAATCCGGCCCGGATTTTACAGCCTCTGTGGCAGGCTGGTTTCCGGTCCGGATGTTCTGGTCCACTGGAGTCCACAGTCAGCTGGACTTTAAATAACCAGGAAGAGAGCACAGCAGGGCTCTGGTGTTGAGACTCCGGAAGGAACCTGAGTGAGAGGAGCGCTGCATATTGGACTAAAAAGGTTTGCTTTTCCCTATGTTTTGTGGCTGACTGGGACCAGCCCCGCACTGTATAGAGCTTTTATATGCAAATAAACCTGGGATCCACCAGAATTTTAAGAAACTGCCTGTTTGCGGACTGTTACTCAGAAAAGGAGATCCCCACAAGCTAATTCTCCAACAGACCTTATGTAATTTAAAGTAGTAATAAAGACTTTTTTTTTTAAACAACCTGCAAGACAAAGCCATAATGAGCTAGTATGACTAGCATACTAGCTCATTATGCATCACTTACCTTAGATCGGGGCCCCCGAAGCCATCCTAGTCTCCCCCTCTAGCTGCAGCCATCTCTCCACAGATACCCGGAAGTTACTTACGGGTGTCGCCGCTGTGATTGGCCAGAGCAGCGAAGACGTCCCTCCGCACATGTGCGCAGGAGACTTCAAATCCGGCTAAGCCGGATTTGTGAATGGGGATTAACCCTGTGAATGCACCGTTGTCTTTGGCGAGCATGCACTGTAGACAACGTTGTAAAACTTTTTGGCAAATATCTCCTAAACCGTGTAGGTTTAGGAGATATTTCTTGTACCTACAGGTAAGCCTTAATCTAGGCTTACCTGTAGGTGCACGTTGTAATGGAGGGTATACAACTACTTTAACCCTTCTCTATGAACAGGGAGATACTCAAGATCTCATTGATCTTGATCAATTATTGGTGGACAGCATGGGTTCTGGAGATGACACCAATCCCAATGCACTTTACCAATCTCAAAAAAAAAAAAAAAAATCTAAAATTATTTGTCGACTTTTTATACAATGTATCACAAAAGCCATAGAATCTTTGCAATATCCCCCACTCGTTGTCCAACTTAACTCCGGCACAACATACTGCTTAAGGGCCTGGCGGAAGATGGGTCCATAATTATCAAGTCGGCTGACAAGAGAGGAAATACAGTAGTGATGAATAGCCAAGATTACAAACGCATGTGTTTAAAGGTTCTCAACAATCCCCGGAGTGGTACAAGCCTATCCCTCCATTATGGATTGATCCCTTCAATGCACGCTATTACACCCTTGTTAATGAGGACAATTTTTTTATGCTATGGGATGGCCCGATTGATCTACTCCAGAAATGTCTTTCAAGTATGAATTCCAACAGTTACAATCTTACATTTACTTTGACTTTTGACAAACAAAAAGCTACTTTCCTCAATGTCACCATTGAAACTACACCAGATGGCACACTAGTGAGTGACCTTTATCACAAGTCCTCTGCCCGTAATACTTTGCTGAGAGCTGACAGTTTCCAGCCACAACCTTTGTTAAACTCCATTCCTTATCCTCAGTATCTGAGGCTGTGAAAAAATTGCAGCGATGATGTTAAATTTAAAGCAGCTGCTGCTGAGTTTAAAAAAAAAAAAATCACCTTCTGAAGGGAGGCTTTTCAAAATCATGCCTACGTAAGGCATACACATCAGGCTTTTTCCCCAATGTCGCACTCATTTATTGTTCAGTAAGAAAAAAATCCAATAGAAAATCTGAACAGCCTTTGTGAAATGTCACCACTTACAACTCTCAACATGAGCTCATTAACCACTTAAAGTGGAGTTCCACCCACTTTTACAACTCTTCAGCATCCCTCACTAAACTGTGCACTGTAAACAAATTGGATATTTTTTTTATTTTTTTTTCAGCACAGACTGTATATCTGCTGTATTCATTTTTCACTTCCTCCTCCCTGGCCGCGGCCCATCGCATCATTTCCTGTTTGCAATGCCTCCTGGGAAGGGGCAGCAACTTCCTCTCAAACTGCCGTTGCTAGGGAAACCTGACCTGAAACCTATTACACTGCTTATGCTGCACTGAGCATGTACGAGATCTGCAAGGATGAGATCCAGGAAGAAATACAGTCTGGCTTCAGATGCCCACACTTAAGATGGCCACGGCCTGCTGCAAGTTTATAAAATAACAAACTACTGCTAAAAACTAACAAAACAGACCTTAGTTTACAGACTAACTTTACTAGAATATATTAAGCTTGTGTATTATAGGGGTATTTTTGTTTAAAAAGTATAATTTCGGCCGGAACACCGCTTTAAGGACCGAGTCTCTTTTTGAGATTTGGTGTTTACAAGTTAAACAAGTTTGCTAGAAAATTACTTAGAACCCCCAAACATGATTTTTTTTTCTAACACCATAGAGAATAAAATGGTCGGTTGTTGCAATACTTTGTCACATCGTATTTGCGCAGCGGTCTTACAAGCGCACTTTTTCGGGAAAAAATCTTTTTTTAATTAAAAACATAAGACAACAGTAAGGTTAGCCCAATTTTTTTTTATATTGTGAAAGATAATGTAACGCCAAGTAAATTGATACTCAACATGTCACTTCAAAGTTGCGGCCGCTCGTGGAATGGCGACAAACTTTTACCCTTAAAAAATCTCCATAGGCGACGTTTAAAAAATTCTACAGGTTGCATGTTTTGAGTTAGAGGTGGACTAGGACTAGAATTATTGTTTACATTTTTTTTTCTTATTTATTTTACCTTTTATTTTAGATTTTTACACTGTTCTCTAAAGAAAAAAAATTGGGTCACTTTTATTCCTACTACAAGGAATGTAAACATCCCTTGTAATAGAAAAAAAGCATGACAGGACCTCTTAAATATGAGATCTGGGGGTCAAAAAGACCTCAGGTCTCATATTTACACTAAAATGCAATAAAAAGTCCCTTTAAGAGCATTAGGCGGAAGTAAAGTTTTGACGTCGCTTCCGCCCTGCAATGATATGGAGACAGGTAGGGGCCATCTTTCCCTCACTCGTCTCCATGTCAGGCTAGGGAGAGGATCCGATTGCTTCCGCCGCTACCGATTGCTCCAGTAAGAGGGCACCGGAGAGCGGCGGGAGGGGGGAGCCCCTTCTCCCGGTGCCGATAAAAGTGATCTCACTGCGAATCCGCCACAGAGACCACTTTTATCTTGAAGCGGACCGCCCACTGAAGATGAGGATACTGGGGTCATGGTAGCTAGCTGCTACCATAACAACAGTATTCCTCCTCAAAGTAGCTGGCGGTCCGTAAGTGGTTAAAAGACAGATCCAAAAATATTGGCACCTTTTACAAGCAGACTCCAGAATTGCCCAAATTTTACCTCCTGTCCCTCTGATCACGTTTAGGAGAACACCATCCATAAAAGGGACAAACTTGTCTCCAGCATGTGTACATCTTTGGTTGCCACCCCCAAGTCATCACAGGAAACTCAGGCATGTGGGTCATGTCAATAGTGCCAATATGTTAGCTAATCATGATCACACATTCTTCCCAATGGTCAAAAATGTTGTCCATGTCACTTGCTTTACGCAAGGGGTAGTCTATCTTTTAGGCTGCCCCTGCGGTGCATTTTACATTGGCAAAACCAAGCGCAAATTTTGGCCTATAATCAAAGAGCACGTAAAAGCTACAACTTCAGGGGATGTGCATTCTGCTATAGGGAGACAAATGATTAAGTCACACAACTACTTTGTTCCACCACTCCTTTTATGGGCCCTTGATGTGCAGTCATGGGATCCCAGGGGAGGAGACAAACAAAGTTTTACTTCAAAAAGAAGCCTGATGGATATATAAGCTCAGGGCTATTAAAGCCCCCTGGGCTAAATTAAATTATTAGCTACAAGTCACATCTGGAGGGTTTTACTTCAGGATGTTCAGAACACCTTAGGTGAACCTATTCTCTTATTTTCTTTCCATCCTTCCACTTCCCCTCCCACCTCCTTTTTTATTTTGTTTAGTTTGCACACAACAATGATGTATGGTTGTATTTATTTTTTGTGATTCATGTGAATACTTTGGGTTCCCAGGGTCAGGGGTCAATTTGGCTGTCTCTCTTTTTCCCATGGGGTTGGTCCTTCCTGTGACGGATCCTGTACTCAAGGTGTCCGCCGTAAATGCTTTCCAAGTCCTGGAACATGAGTCCAATGGATCTGGCTATAGGAGCCCCCAAGAACAAGACAACACCAGTCTTGGAGTACATCAGGAATAGCTTTTATTTGAGATGTCACACACATATATACAGCCAGATGACTAAAACCTAACCTAATTAGCATGAGCTAATTATCTTAATCAACACTGGACTCCTTCATTCAATTGCAGGGTTAATTAGCACATACAACAATAGGTGAAATACTCCTTAGAATCTGTGTCAAGCCAGACCAGCCTCATTTACATTATAAAAGACAACAGACAGGCTGGCTGGAGTTGATGATATTAGCATCTGACAGTGTGTGTCCCAACAGCATGGGACAACACTCATTATATATACATATATACAGCATATACATATCCAGAGTCTATGTGTCTTGGGGGGGGGGGGCAGCATGAACCTGAATCCAAGTAAAACCAGCTCATAAACAGCACCGTTCCCCCAAATGCCAGGGCCCATAATCCCAAGGCAAGAGGCTTGCAGTACGTCCCCTCCAACAGCCTCTGTCCCGGCTAGGTCTGTCACACTTCACATGTGACCTTTGCCCCCAGCACGCGCAGCTCCCTCTGGTCCTTGATCAGTGGGGCAAGATCGGAATTTAGGAGGCCTCCTTTTTCAGGAGTGTTTCCTTTTTTCCCCACAAGAGGGCGATGGTCTCCTCCAATTTCCTGTTTATCTGCGTGTCTGCACTGTTCTTTCTCCTAGGGCCATCCTTTTCCAACATGGCAGCTTGCGACCTTGCCAGTCCCAGAAAATGATGTCATGACATGCACCACGACACACGGAAAATGGCATCATCTGTGACAGGGCTGGCTCTATGGAATTGAGGGCGGGGGATTCAATTGGAGACATCTGTCATCAATGATCAGCCGATTAAGCCTTCACATATTCACACCTGCAGTTTCCACTGGTGCATAGATGCACCCAGCTGGTTGGTGATTTTTACACGTGACCTTATTACATTCCCTTTAAATTAAAATGATCCAGGGTTCCTTCATTGTTGTTCCTGGTGGAGGCAGCTGAAGGACTCTCCCTTGATTGTTTAATATTAGAGTCTTTCCATCTTATTTGGATAGATCCTGGTTTATTACTTGTAAAAACAGAACCTTTGGGATTCCTTTTTTCTGTTGATTGATTTTTTTTATATCTTTCATAGTTTTGAAAACGTACTTATTCTATTATTATTTTTTGCAGACCTTAATGGGTCCTTTTCTGGGTTTTTCTCTTCCCCCTTCCCTCTCCTTTTTGTGCAGAAAGGTCTGGCTTACTATTTGGAAAAAGACTCTCCATGATGGGAGGTATCAATCCAGACATTCAGGTATTTATGGATCTGATATTTTCCCCCCACCTTCTAACCCCCATCCCCAATATAGCTTTAACATACTACTCTCCAGGTACTAATTCTACAAATGAATATCATTATTCTACAGCTTGCTACAAGAAAAAACGCTCTTTCAATTATCCAACCCATTTCGCTAATGGGAACAAGATTTAACACAAAGCTACAATACCCACCAATGGGAACTAGCCCTACACTCTATATACAAAGCCACTAATTGCAGCGCCCTCTGGAAGTCAAAACATAACCCAACGCAGATATTCAAGTCCCCTCAAAATGTCCAACTTTGACCACAACACATCCCTAAAATGCTGGAGAAATCTCCATATTATGTGGGGACGCCTAAAACAGCCTACTGGTCAGAAATTTACTCTTTTCTATCCCAGCTCACAGGAATAATCTTTTCTCCTTCACCTGACATAGCTCTTCTGAACCAAACCAGTGACAACACCCCCTACAACTTTAACAAAACAGTAACTTGCATCTTACTAGTAGCCAGATACAACATCACAAAAAAAAAACTTGAAAAATCCTTCGAAACCCCCGGTCTTAAATGTAATTAAACAGGTACAAGATCACTATATCTTTGAAACCACCTTAGAGGAGCATAGTCATGCTTATTTTAAACTAATTCAGACATGGAAACCATGGTCGACTTGGTATATATCACATATTGAATAAGGAACACTATATATCTATGCTAAGTGCAGTCCAACTTTCTCCTCCTCCTCCTCCTCCCCCCCTTTTGTTAGGCTCTATTATGCAGCCCATGGACATGGTATGTTTCCCCTACTGTTACGAAGTCATGTTTATATCTTAGACTTTGCATTTTGAACCAATGTATCCTATGAGCCTATCTTATGTTTACCCTATTGATTCTGTTTACTTTGTTATATGTAACACTAAAAATCAATAAAAACATTGAAAAATGGTACAAATAGTAAACGTGGTCAAAACATAGCCAGGGTTCAGTAACCAAATCGGTAGCCAGGAAATCAGGGAGCCAGAGATCAGCGTAGTCAGAGCAGCAGACAGGATCAGCAACCAGAAGGGACGTCAGCTAGGCAAGTTTTCAACAGGAACACAGCAGAGTCTCTAGATAAGTTGACCAAGGTGAAGGCACAGGAGATCTAATCCGTACAGCTTAAATAGCCAGCAGGGCTTGTTAACGAGCAGGATATGATCACCAGGTGAGTCACTGTGGAATGATGAGTACTGGCAATTAACCAACAGATGAGCAACCTGAGCTCTGAGAAGAGAGGGCTAAGCCCAGCCCTGACAATTATATTAAAACTAAAAAAAAAAAAAAATGTAAAAAAATTAAATAAAATAAAAATGATGGTATGTAAAAAAAAAAAACGGAGAGTGAATAAACGAATGAAAGATGAAAGAAAAGGAAAAAAGGGGGAATGAAAATAAGGGGACTACCCAACTGCTCCAAAAAAATTATGTAACACACACAAATTGTTATACTATACAATATACAGCACAATTGACTAGTGTTGATAAAGGCTGTTCTGTCCCATTCGATATTAATACCATGAGGGGAAAAGGCCCTCAAAATTATTAATCCACTTGCTCTCAAGTTTCAAAATCTTTTTAACATGGCTACCCCGCCAATGAGGAATGAATCTGTCAATACCCACAAACATAGAGCCCTTTTGGGTCTTTATTATGGACCCAAGTATAGTGTTTGGAAATACTACGATTTGGGTAACCTTTTTAAATATTCTCCATATGTTCCTTTAATCTAACTTGCATTGCCCTAGTGGTCCTCCCCACATAGACCAGACCACAGGGGCACTGCAGCAAGTAGATAACATTTATGGTCGTACAAGTGATAAATGACCCTATGACCAGTAATATTTGACTTACAAAACTCAAAGTTTCCTCTGAAACTGTTAGTTGGAGGCTGGGGGGTGACCGCATGGAGGAGGGTGTTAGAGTGTGAGTGCAGGTGTCTCGCCTCTGCTCTCTGTTCATGCTTGAATTAAGCAATGCCGATTGATCCGTTTCGCTGACATAAGCTTTGGAGCCTTTCCCTGCTATTCTAAACGCTGGACAGTGGAGTGACGGGCTACTGAACGACCCTACCTGCTTCTTCTCCTGGCGTGTGTCTGCCTTGCTGAGGGTGCGTGTTAGTGACTGGCCCTGACTGCCGCTGGAGCTCTGTGGAAGTCCCAAGGAGAGAGGAGCTCGCGGCTGACGCTGGGAGCCGTGACGTGCCGATCGGGGGGCATGGCCTCGAAGCCCAAGTTCCTGGGGACGGTAGTGCCAGAGTGGAAGAGGAGCCTGAAGCGGCTGGAGCTGTCGGCGGGACAACCGTGAGCGGCAGTGAGTGTGGGGGAAGGTACACTATCTTGACGGGACTAACAGAGTTGTGTGGGTGGGCTGCAGACAGGGCCGGATTAACATAGGGGCTATTGGAGCTGCAGCTCCAGGCCCCTTTCTCAAGATAGGCCCATTTGCCCAAAAAAAAAAAAAAATAAATAAAAAAAAATCAAAAAAAAAAAAAGATCGACTTTGAGGGTTGTAGCTCAGTGGTCAGGAGTCACAGAGACCCCACATTTGGGGGGTAGGTAGCTAAAGACCTACCCCAGCATTGGTTAAAATATGGGGCTGCTTTCATCTATGGTTCCGGAGATACGGGGCAGTTTAAATACAAGCCGGCACACTCTGCAGCAGACTGAGAGGATGAACTCACAGGGCTTATAATAATTATTTGTATATTACTTATGATAATTAACCCCTTGCCACCCAGGCCCATTCTGACACTTCTCTCCTACATGTAAAAATCATTATTTTTTTTTGCTATAAAATTACTCAGAACCCTCAAGCATTATATATATTGTTTTAGCAGACACCCTATGGAATGAAATGGTGGTCTTTGCAACTTTTTATGTTATACAATATTTGCGCAGCAATTTTTCAAACGTTTTTTTTTTTAAAGAAACTGTTTCATTCATAAAAAAAAAAAAAAACGAAATTTAGCACGATTTTTTTTTGTGTGATGCTTTAAACATTTTTTACAGTTTACATGTTTAGAGTTACAGAGGAGGTCTAGTGCTAGAAATATCGCTCTCGTGGTGTATGTAACCTGTGTATATCTGGCTCTGATACTAACCAGTGCCTTCCCAGGGACTGACTAGTATCTCTCCCCAGCCTGTCCCCACACACTCTCTCACCTGCTGACCTGTGAATGGGGGAATCACTCCCGCAGTGTTATTGTGTTCTGTCAGTGAATACAATGATTAGTGTTGCTAACTATAGCTGGCAGCACTGATTGTTTTGGGGAAAACCTGACAGGCTGGTTGTACTCAAGTCGGTTAATAGGTTAACGTGTGTAAAACCAGCTAGCCCATACATAGATCGACTACGGCTGGTCTCTGCTTAATTGGTGTAATTTCAATCCATGTATGGCCCGCTTAACCACTACATCCTCCACAAACCTTTACATTTTTCCTTCCCAGATTATTTCATCCTCCTCTCCTGTACATACTGCCCACTGTCATACCCTTCACACTCCTCTGCTGTACATAGTGCCTACTGTCATACCCTTCACACTCCTCTCCGGTACAAACTACCCTCTGTCATACCCCCACACTCCTCTCCTGTACATACTGCCCACTGTCATACCCTTCACACTCCTCTGCTGTACATAGTGCCTTCTGCCATACCCTCTGCACTCCTCTCATGTTCATAGTGCCCACTGTTAGACCCTCCACATTCCTCTCCCTCACCTGCACATACTTCCCACATTTATACCATCCATACTCCTCCCCTATGCCTCTTACCCACAAAAATAGTTCTTTAAAATTATACTGAATATCCTCAATGTTACCAGCTCTAGAATGGGCACACTTTTGTTAGTTCAACTAAAGGAAATCTCAGTCCTCCTATTTGTTCTGTCCCATTATTAGTACGTATTTAATTGTGTAATTACTACTGTGATGTATAGAGGAACATAGGGGATGTCAGCTACTCTAAATATAGCACTTGTAAAAAAAAGTGTCCCTGAAAATATTTTTGAAATGTTGGCAACTATGCACTTAGGCACTGCCCAAGGGCCACGGGGTCAGTAGGGGGCCCCATGAGAGGCTCCTGTGATATTAAAGCGGTAGTAAACCTTTCTAACATTACTACTTTTTAGAGGCCCTGAGGTAGGTTATGCCATAATGTACAAGTATGCACAGCATATTAGGGTACACTTAAATTGTCAGACTTGCCCTCCAGTGCTGTGCTGTGATCAATCCGGTGGGGCCTGGGCACTTCCATCTTCACCCGGTCTTCCTTCCGGGTTCTGTGCCTTCGGTCACTTGCCTTTGCCGGGCTGCGTTAATGTCATTCCCACGCATGCTCATCCTCTTTCTCTCATCCCCCCTTTCTCTCTTATCCCCCCTTTCTCTCTCATCCTCCCTCCCTTACCCCTCACACCTCTTCCATCCCCTTTCTCTCTCTCTCTCTCTCATCCTCCCTCTCTCTCTCTTTAATTTAATTTGTTATTAAAAAAAATAGTTTGCATTTTTATTTATTTATTGTTTATAAAAGGCCCCACCAAAATCCTCAGCACCAGGCCCATGATGTTCTTAATCTGGCCCTGGCTGCAG
This sequence comes from Lithobates sylvaticus, assembly GCA_028564925.1. Lineage (NCBI taxonomy): Eukaryota > Metazoa > Chordata > Amphibia > Anura > Ranidae > Lithobates > Lithobates sylvaticus. The sequence goes on along the minus strand of CM053037.1, from coordinate 103,417,439 downwards.
AGGTGAGAGCCTGTGGCTACCCCCCCCCCCCCCCCCCCTAACCACAGCTACAGCCAGCCAGCAATACTGTGGAGGAGGAAAAGTGAGAGGCTTCTTTCAATTCAATGTATTGAGGAGTGACATGTGGAATACCCCCACTAAGATGCATACATAATTATCACTGTAATTATCATTGCAACTGTTATTTAACCACTTTCGGACTGGACCAATTCGCAGCCAAAGGACCAGGCCCCTTTTTGCGATTCGGCACTGCGTCGCTTTAACTGACAATTGCGCGGTCATGCGACGTGGCTCCCAAACAAAATTTACCTCCTTTTTTTCCCCACAAATAGAGCTTTCTTTTGGTGGTATTTGATCACCCCTGCGTTTTTTTTTTGCGCTATAAACCAAAAAGTGCGACAATTTTAAAAAAAACGCATTCTTTTTTTATTTTTTGCTATAATAAATATCCCCCAAAAATATATAAAAAAACATTTTTTTTTTTTTTCCTCAGTTTAGGCCGATACGTATTCTTCTACATATTTTTGGTAAAAAAAAAAAAAAATAATCGCAATAAGCGATTATTGATTGGTTTGCACAGAAGTTATAGCGTTTACAAGATAGGGGATAGTTTTATAGCATTTTTATAGCATTTTATTAATAATTTTTTTTTTATTAGCAATGGCAGCGATTAGCGATTTTTATTGTGACTGTGACATTATGGCGGACACATCGGACATTTGACACATTTTTGGGACCATTGTCATTTATACAGCAATCAATGCTATTTAAATGCATTGATTCCTGTGTAAATGACACTGGCAATGAAGGGGTTAACCACTAGGTGGCAGTGTAGGGGTTACGTGTGCCTAGGGGTGTGTTTCTTACTGTGGGGGGCGTGGCTGTCAGCTAGTGAATGCTGATCTCTGCTCCAATCACAGGGAGCAGAGATCGGCGTCACTAGTTGCTAGGCAAAACGGGGAGATGCTGTTTATTTCCCCATCTCCCCGTTCAGCCTTCCCGTGAGACGATCGCGGGTGTACCCGCGGCGATCGAGTCCGCGGGACCCGCGACCGGCCTCACGGGGGTCCCGACCGGTGCGCCTGATGGCATGGCGGCATCTTAAAGGGGACGTATTTATACGCCCTTATGCCTGTCCGTGCCATTCTGTCAACGTATATCGTCGTGTGCCGGTCGGGAAGCGGTTAAGCTTTGGAGGAGTGAGTCTGGGAACAGTGAAAAGCTGACATCCGGATACTTTTCCACCCCACTGTCTGTGCAACACAGTTTATAGGACAGTAGGTTCTGGATGGTCTTTTTCCTAATAACTGCTAAAAACAGGACACTTTGGAAGGGTGAGAAACAACTTTTCCCTCTCCTCTGTTCCCCTTCTTTTTTTTTCGTGAACTGTTTGCTCCCCTCTTCCTTCTTCCCCCTTTTTTTTTTTTCTCCCAGTTATTTTGCTGAAGAGGAAATCTTTCTTAAATCTTGGTATTTTCTGCCACTTATTAAACAACCCCTAATAGCCTTATATACAGTGGCGGAATTACCAGGGTCGCACCAGGCGCATTTGCGACTGGGCCCTCAGGTTCCGCCACTGTAGGGGGGCCCGTCGCTGCCCGGGAAATAGTACAGTGTACTGGTCATTCACGGGGAGTCCGCTCCACCCATCCTGTCCGGCCGCTCTGCCCATCCTCCCCAAGCGCACTGTGCACACTGAAAGGCTCCGCCCATCCTCTCCACCCATTCTCTCATCCCGCACTCAAGGGCACAGTCACCGCCCGCTTCGCCCATCCTCTCCGCGGCTCCGCCCAACCTCTCCGCCCATACTCTCCACCTGCACTCACAGCAGGCACAGTCCCCGCCCATCTTCTCCAGCTCCGCCTACACTCACAGGCCCCGCCCATCCCCTCTGTTCACCCAAGACCCAGAAAGGAGGGGGATTCGGAACCAAGTGATCTGAAAGTGAGTGGCACCCATCCCTTAATATCAACACTGCCACTGATCCCCACACCACCACTACTGCACTGACCCCCCCCCCCCACACCACCACTACTGCACTGATCCCCCCCACACCCCCACCACCATTGCACTGATCCCCACACCACCACTACTGCACTGATCCCCACACCACCACTACTGCACTGATACCCCCCCCCACACACACCACACACCACTACTGCACTGATCCCCACACCACCACTACTGCACTGATACCCCCCCCCACACCACCACCACTACTGCACTGATCCCCACACCACCACTGCCACTGATACCCCCACACACCACCACTACTGCCACTGGTAACCCTTCACATCACCACTACTGCCACTGATACCCCTCCACACCACCACTACTGCCACTGATACCCCTCCACACCACCACTACTGCCACTGATACCCCTCCACACCACCACTACTGCAACTGATACCCCCCCCCCCACACCACCACTACTGCCACTGATACCCCCCACACCCCCACCACTACTGCACTGATCTCCACACCACCACTAATGCCACTGATACCCCCCACACCACCACCACTACTGCACTGATCCCCACACCACCAATACTGCACTGATACCCCCACACCCCCACCACTACTGCACTGATCCCCACACCACCACTACTGCACTGATACCCCCACCACTACTGCACTGATCCCCACACCACTACTGCACTGATCCCCACACCACCACTACTGCACTGATCCCCACACCACCACTACTGCACTGATCCCCACACCACCACTACTGCACTGATCCCCACACCACCACTACTGCACTGATCCCCACACTACCACTACTGAACTGATACCCCCCACACCACCACCACTACTGCCACTGATTCCCCCCCACACCACAGCTGCCGCTGATAACCCCCCCCCCCCCCACACCACCACTACTGCCACTGATCCCCCCCACACCACAGCTGCTGCTGATAACCCCCCCCCCCCCACACCACCACTACTGCCTCTGGTCCCCACACCACCACTACTGCACTCATTCCCCCCACACACACACCACTGCTGCCACTGATACCCCCAACACCACCACTACTGCCACTGATACTCTCCCACACCCACACTACTGCCACTGATCCCCCACATCACCACCACTACTGCCACTGATTCCCCTCTCCCCCACACCAATAACACAACCACTGCTGCCACTGATCCACCCCATCATGACCACTACTGCCACTGATCCCATCCTTGCCACTGATACCATTCTCCTCCCCACCACTCATCCCATCCCATCCTCCCACCACCGCTGCCACTTATTTCATCCAATGCCCTCCACCACTACCACTGATCCCATCCAATCCCCCTTCCACTACCACTCATCCTATCCAATCCCCCCTTCCACCATCCCCCCCGCCCCCCCCCCTCCCCTCCCCCCAATATCCCCCCATCCCCCCCCTCATCTCATCCCACCCTCCTCCAACCATCACCCTTGCCACTGATCCCATTCCCCCCCACCACCTTTGCCACTCATCCCATTCAATCCCCCCTACCACTAATCCCATCCCCCCAACCATAACCCTTGCAGCTGATCCCATCCCCCCTCACTGCTGCCAATGATCCCATCCCTCCTCCACCATCGCTGCCACTGTTCCCATCCCCACCCAACCACCACTGCTGCCACTGATCCCATTCCCCCCACCGCTGCCACTCATCCCATCTCTCCCTCACCGCTGCCACTCATCCCACCCTCCACCACCGATGCCACTAATCCTATCCATCCCCAACCACCACTGATCCCACCCCCCACCAACATCGCTGCCACTCATCCCAGGGGCGTAACTACAGGGGTCACAATAACACACATGTTGCCCCTGAACACCTGGATGGGGGGGGGGGGGGCATTTAGAGGAACAAATCCCCTCCATTTTATTTCTGCAGCCACTAAAAGTCTGCTTCTCCTCCTCTCCCTCTGATAGGCATTCAGTGGCTGCAGGAGGAACATGGAGGGGATTTGTTCCTCCTGCTATCCAGGTCCTGCTGCCCCTGGAATCAGTGGGCAGGGCCCTGGCCGGGGGTCAGGGAGGCCCTCCATGGTTTCTTGCACCGGGGCCCTGAAGGTTCTAGTTACGCCACTGCTTATATAGCCTTAAATAGGTCTAGCGTTGTTGGAAGAAGGTAACAGTAAAAGGTATACGGCATATGGTCACTCTAAGTCTACATTGATACACTTGATACACTTACCCGGTGGGTCACCATCATGCCATCCCAGCGCACTACAAAGGCTAGTCAATCAAGTCAAGCGGCAGCAAAACTAGAAAAATGTGCCCACACTCCAGGTCAGGGTTCGAGCCAGACTCCCCCTAAAAGTACCCATCAGGGCCAGCAGGCACAGTCTAAATCCACAAAATGGGGCCACTGGGGCTAGAAAGAGCCAGGGCCAGAACCAACCCCCAATACAGATAGACGCGGGAAACCAAGTAGGGCGACCCCAGAATGGAGGATGACCTCGCCCCCCTTAAACGGGAGATAAAAGTTATAAGAGATCTACTGACTAAACAAGAGAGCAAAATGGATGAAATGGAGAATAGGATGAGAAGAAAGAATGTACGAATAGTAGGTTTTCCAGAACACAGTGAAGGTGCAGACCCTGCTGCTTTTCTGGAAAGATGGTTTCGAGACACATTTGGCCAAAAGAGTCTTTTACACCGTTTTTTTGCAATCGAGAGAGCACACAGAGTTCCTACTAGACCCCATCAGTCTGGTGCCCCTCCAAGACCCCTTTTGGCCAAGATATTGTATTTCAAAGATAAAGTGACTATTACACGTAAAGCCAGGGAGACGGGCAACATACTGTATAACGGTTCGAGGGTGTCTTTATATCCAGACTTTTCACCAGATCTACAGAGGAAGAGAGCTAAATTCAGTGAAGTAAAACGTAATTTACGCCAAGCAAATATTACATATGCTCTGTTATACCCGGCCAGATTGCGGTTAACCTCTGCAGGGGGGGACTATATTTTTGGACACACCTGAGGAGGTAGACGAATGGCTGACAACCCATAATGAGAATTCATAACAAGAACTAGACTGTTGCCAAAAGGACTTTTTTTGGGGTCGTAAAGAATGAATACGGTTATAGCAATCTAACAGGGAGTGGGGGAGGGGCTTCTTTCCCTCTCCCTCCGTATTGAGGGGGGCGAGGGGTATGTAAGCAAGGGAACCAAAAGCATGACACCCCCTTTTTTTAAGGGGTGCGGCAAAAAGTTCTCAGCTTATACATGTTGTATTTGTGTTTTTTTTTTTTTTGTTGTTGTCGTGGGGTTTTCAGGGGGGAGGGCTAGGGGGGGGATAGGAAAGAGAAAACTACAAGGAGATTTACACTGAGTATATCTAGTGTGTGGTGTGTATGGTTAGGTCACAACAGAAGGCCCCTGGGTATGCCTAGTAAGGCAGTGAGAGTAGACTGTAGGAAAATTAGATTGTGTGACTGGACCACTGTGTGTGTCAAGTATGTAAGATGTTATGGGTATGAAAGGGACATGGAAGATTGGAAGAAATAGGTTTTAGAGGAAAAAGTTTCTTGTAAAATTCACTATGACATTAAGAAATGCAAGGTTTACTAGGTATGGAAGGTGGAGGGAAGATTGGAATAAGCATATTCAAGAGAATAGAGTTTATCACGAGACATATTGTATCACTAATATACCACAGGAAACAAGCACGAGCCCAAGACTGAATGAACCACTAAATAAACGAAGGACACAACTTCACAACGATAATAAGACATTTGTATACATATGATTAGCACTACACTGTCAAAAAGGAAAAATATTATATTATGTTCATGGAATGTTAGAGGGTTAGGGGACTTATGGAAAAAAGCAGTAGTTTTGTTGACAGCAAAGACCCATGGGGTTACTCTCCTTTGTTTACAGGAAACGCACCTTACCAAAACTTCCATACCCCAGTTGGGGTGGAGGGAATTCCGATCCCAGTTTCATTCAGTCCATACCTCCTTTTCAAGGGGGGTTAGTATCCTGATCAAAACAGGGGTCTCATTCAATTGTCTACAGAGTAGGATAGATGAGCAAGGGCGTTATATCTTCATCCATTGTAAAATAGAGAATAGGATTTTGGTTTTGGCCAATGTGTATATACCACCTCCCTTTAACCACTTGCCGACCGCCCCATGTAGATATACGTGAGCAGAATGGCACGTACAGGCAAAATCCCGTACCTGTACGTGACATTCTTCCGGCGGGTGGGGGGTCCAATCGGAACCCCCTCCGCCGGCGGGGACGGTGGTCGGCATCGCTTCAGGAGCGATCCGGGATGAGGAGACGGCCAGTGGTTTCTGGCCACCCCCTCGCGATCGCTCCTGGCGAATGAAAAGCTTCCCCTGCCTGTCTATTGTATAAACAGGCAGGCGGAAGTGATGTCGCGCTTGGCGTGTCGGTCTTTCTGACCGGAACGCTGAGGAGAGAAGAAACACAGGTTAGTGCACCAACAGTACACTGACACCAGTACACATAGGCACACAATTAACCCCCCTGTCACCCCCAGATCACCCCCTGCCCCCCCCCCAGTCACAGTGTCACTAATTGCAGTGATCATTTATTTACTGATCACTGCATTTAGTGTCAGTGTGACTGTAATAACTGTCAGGGCAGTTAGTTTTAGGTCCAAGGTAGCCCCCTACCCCCCCCCCCCCCCTAATAAAGGTTTAACCCCTTGATTGCCCCTAGTTAACCCTTTCACCCCTTTTGCCAGTGTCACTAAGCGATCGTTTTTCTGATCGCAGCATTAGTGTCACTGGTGCCGCTAGGTAGCCATTTTTTTTTTAGGTTAACCACCAGGTTTATATAGGTTCATAAATAGGTTTATAGGTCAGGTACCCCCATATTACAACCTAATTGCCCCTAGAGTTAACTCTTCACCAGTGATCACCGTATAAGTGTCACTGGTGATGCTGGTTAGCCAGTTAGTTATTTCGTTATTTAGGTTGCCCGTCAGGTTTTTACATAGCGTCAGGTACCCCCATATATGCTATAGCCAGCTCTAGATGGGGGCGGTGGCGAGTTTTTGTTATCACATAGTGTTTGTATTGGTCCAGCAACGCACCAACACCTTTGCAGCCATTGTGCTATCTGCTGGGGGTTTGGTGTGCTCCTGTACCTTTTAAGAAGGGGTAGCTCCCCTTCAGTCCACCTGCCCTCATCTACCCATTAGAATGTATGTGCCTCCACTGTGGGGACACTCTTAGTTTAGTGTTAGGACCACAGATATCAGGGTGCCTTGACAAGGCTCTGTGGCTTACGCATGCGTTTGCAAATGCGTGCGGACTAAACCCCTGTTTTTAACGCATACTGTTAGACAGATTAATTTGGTTGTCTGCAAGCTGGTGGTAAGTAGGCTTGGTTTTTTCCTGGGCATTCCCCAGGCTTTGTTGTTACCCCCATATATTGCCTAATAAAGGTTTTAACCCCCTGATTGCCCCTAGTTAACCCTTTCACCCCCTTTTGCCAGTGTCACTAAGCGATCGTTTTTCTGATCGCTGCATTAGTGTCACTGGTGCCGCTAGGTAGCCAGTTTTTTTTTTTAGGTTAACCGCCAGGTTTATATAGGTTCATAAATAGGTTTATAGGTCAGGTACCCCCATATTACAACCTAAATAAATGTTTTAACCCCCTGAGTTAACTCTTTCACCAGTGATCACCGTATAACTGTTACGGGTGACGCTGGTTAGTTAGTTTGTTTTTTATACTGTTAGGGCACCCACCATTTATTACCCAATAATGGTTTAACCCCCTGATCGCCCGGCGGGTGATATCAATTAGGTTTTAGGGTCAAAAAAGGTTTGCGTCGCCCCAGGTTAGTGCCAGTACCGCAAACACCCACGCGCAAAGCATACACCTCCCTTAGTGTTACAGTATCTGAACAGATCAATATCTGATCTGATCAGATCTATACTAGCGTCCCAGCAGTTTAGGGTTCCAAAAAACGCATTGTTAGCGGCATCAGCCCAGATACCTGCTAGCACCTGCGTTTTCCCCCTCCGCCCAGCCCAGCCCACCCAAGTGCAGTATCGATCGATCACTGTCACTTACAAAACACTAAGCACACATAACTGCAGCGTTCGCAGAGTCAGGCCTGATCCCTGCGATTGCTAACATTTTTTTTGTGGTAGCGTTTTGATTCAGTCGCTAACAGTCAGGAGCTTTTTTACCTGTAAATCTCAAAAAAAACTATAAAATAAAAAAAACAAAAATAGTTGTTGTTTTATTGTTCTCTCTCTCTCTCTCTCTCTCTCTCTATTCTTGCTCTTTTTTTACTCCATTCTATTCTGCAATGTTTTATTATGTTTTATCATGCTTGCTTTTCAGGTATGTAATTTTGTTTACTGTGTTTTCTTGTTAACCATTTTTTTGTTTTCAGGTGCGCCATTCAGTTGCAGCGCGGATTTATTTATCTTGACAGCAACAGCGTTTGCTCCCACAATACATAAAGCCGCGACTCCAACGCTATAGGAGGTGATTTCACCACCACAGTTAAAAAAAAAGAGCATATATGCCGAAGCATGGGGGCAGCAGGGGCAGAGGAGCGATTGGCTCCTAATGCCGCGTACATACGGTCGAAATTCCGACGGAGGCTTGCCCCGTGGAAAAGTCCTACCCATGCTTCGGCATATATAAATGGTGCATGTATGCCCATAATTAGAAGTGGGTGGATGAAGGGAGGTATTCTAATGGTGGGCATACCCACCAATCAATCTCTTTTTTTCGTTCAGCCAAGAGGCTGCATGGAAAAAAAAAAGATTACAATATATGTCCAGTATGTTGCTGGACTTTGAATGGTTATACCAGAATGATGCCTGCAGGTTTAGGTATCATCTTGGTATCATTCTTTTCAGCCAGTGATCGGCTTTCATGTAAAAGCAATTCTAGCCTCTAGATTGCTTTTACAAGCAGTGGGAGGGAATGTCCCCCCTCCCGGATATAAACCACGCCATTGAGAAATTGGGAAAGCGTTTTATCACACCGATCTTGGTGTGGTCAGATGCTTTGAGGGCAGAGGAAAGATCTAGGGTCTAATACCCTAATTTTTTCAAAAAAGAGTACCTGTCACTGCCTATTGCTATCATAGGGGATATTTACATTCCCTGAGATAACAATAAAAATAACAAAGAAAAAAAATGTAAGGAACAGTTTAAAAATAAAATAGCTAAATAAATAAAAAAAAAAAAAAAAAAAAAAAAAAAAGCACCCCTGCCCCCCCTTCTCTTGCGCAAAGGCGAACACAAGCGTTGGTCTGGCGTCATATGTAAACAGCAATTGCACCATGCATGTGAGGTATCACCACGAAGGTCAGATCGAGGGCAGTAATTTTAGCAGTAGACCTCCTCCATGAATCTAATGTGGTAACCTGTAAAGGCTTTTAAAAATGTATGTAGTTTGTCGCCACTGCGTGTTTGTGCGCAATTTTAAAGCATGTCATGTTTGGTATCCATGTACTCGGCCTAAGATCATATTTTTTATTTCATCAAAAATTTGAGCAATATAGTGTGTTTTAGTGCATTGAAAAATCGCTGCGCAAATACTGTGTGGAAAAAAAAATGCAACACCCACCATTTTAATCTGTAGGGCCTTTGCTTTAACAATATATATAGTGTTTGGGGGTTCAACGTAATTTTCTTGCAAAAAAAATATATGTTTTCATGTAAACAAAAAGTGTCAGCAAGGGCTTTGTCTTCAAGTGGTTAGAAGAGCGGGTGATGTGTGACATAAGCTTCTAAATGTTGTGCATAAAATGCCAGGACAGTTCAAACCCCCCCCCCCCCCCCAAATGACCCCATTTTGGAAAGGAGACACCCTAAGCTATTTGCTGAGAGCAATGTTGAGCCCATTAAATATTTTTTTTTTTTTTGTCCCAAGAGATTGAATAATGAAAAAAAAAAAAAAAAAATATATATATATATATATTTATTTTACAAAAAGTTGTCACTAAATGATATATTGCTCAAACATGTCATGGGCATATGTGGAAATACACCCCCAAATACATTCTGTTGCTTCTCCTGAGTACGGGGATACCACATGTGTGGGACTTTTTGGGAGCCTAGCTGCGTACGGGACCCCAAAAACCAAGCACCGCCTTCAGGCTTTCTAAGGGTGTAATTTTTTTATTTCACTCCTCACTGCCAATCACAGTTTCGGAGGCCATGGAATGCCCAGATGGCATAAACCCCCCCCCCCCCAAAATGACCCCATTTTGGAAAGTAGACACCCCAAGCTATTTGCTGAGAGGCATGGTGAGTATTTTGCAGATCTCGCTTTTTGTCACAAAGTTTTGAAAATTGAAAAAAGAAAAAAAAAATGTCTTTACTTTATTCATTTTCAAAAACAAATGAGAGCTGTAAAATACTCACCATGCCTCTCAGCAAATAGCTTGGGGTGTCTACTTTCCTAAATGGGGTAATTTTGTTTTGTTTTTTTGCTATTTTGGCATTTTATGGCCTTCGAAACTGTGATAGGTAGTGAGGAGTGAAATCAAAAATTTGCACCCTTAGAAATCCCGAAGGCGGTGCTTGGTTTTCAGGGCCCCGTACGCGGGTAGGCTCCCAAAAAGTCCAACACATGTGGTATCCCCATACTCAGGAGAAGCAGCAAAATGTATTTTGGGGTGCAATTCCACATATAACCATGGCATGTGTGAGCAATATATCATTTAGTGACAACTTTTTGAAAACATTTTTTTTTTTGTCTTTATTCAATCACTTGGGACTAAAACAAAAAATATTCAATGGGCTCAACATGCCTCTCAGCAAATAGCTTGGGGTGTCTACTTTCCAAAATGGGGTCATTTGGGGGGGGGGGGGGGGGGTTGTACTTCCCTGCCATTTTAGCACCTCAAGAAATGAGATAGGCAGTCATAAATTAAAAGCGGTGTAAATTCCAGAACTCTAGTTTGTAGACGCTATAACTTTTGCGCAAACCAATAAATATACGCTTTTTGGCATTTTTTTTACTAAAGACATGTGGCTGAATACATTTTGGCCCAAATGTTTGACTATAATTTAGTTTATTAGATTTTTCTTATAACAAAAATTAGAAAATATCTTTTTTTTTCAAAATTTTCGGTCTTTTTCCGTTTATATCACAAAAAATAAAAATCGCAGAGGCAATCAAATACCATCAAAAGAAAGCTCTATTTGTGGGAAGAAAAGGACACAAATTTCGTTTGGTTACAACATTGCATGACCGCGCAATTACCAGTTAAAGCAGTGCAGTGCGAAATTGAAAATATACCTCTGGTCCTTAAGCTGACAATTGGTCCGGGGCTGAAGTGGTTAACACAGATATCCTTTATGATTTGGTGGAGTTCGTGCTGGATAAACCGGGAACCACACTACTGGTAGTGGGTGATTTTAATATGGTCATCGACCAGAAACTGGATAGGCTCCCATATGCGACACAACAGGGAGGTCCAACAGATGGCCGACTCTCCCAGATTATGGGGGAGCTGGGCTTGAAAGACATTTGGAGACTACAGAACCCAAAATCCCGGACCTAGTCGTGTTTCTCCAGCACACACTCCACACTATCTAGGATCGACATGATACTGGGGAACGATGAGGCCATCATAATAATAAACAAGTTAAATATTTGCCAAGAGGTCTTTTGGACCACTCACCAATGACAGCATCCCTGTATATAGGGGAGGGAAAGCAAACTCAGGAATGGAGAATTAGAATTAGAATTAGTCAAACTTATGAGAGAACCTCAGGAAGTACTAACTGCCCTAACAGAACATATCGGGTTAAACACAGGTACAGCTCCACAGGGGGTAGTTTGGGACACACTTAGGGCTTTTCTTCGAGACTTTCTGATCCAACAGATTTCAAAAATTTAAAAGAAAATCTATGGAAAGGGAAGTTTGGGCATCACAAAGAGTGACACATCTAGAAGAACAATATGTCAATGATCTATCAATTGGGAACCTAGGGGTTTGGACAGAGGCACAGTGGGTTTACCGTTTGTTCTCTGCTTTTCCTAGCATTGTCAAACACATTTTCCAAAAAAAAATTACATTTGGGGAAGGGGAATGTGTAGGCCGGATGTTGTCACATTTAGTAAAAACTAACTCACCATCAGTTGTACCAATGATTACTACAACAGAGAGTAGAACATCTACGTATGCGCCAGAAATTGTAGATAGCTTTAAAGATTACTATAAGGACTTGTGGGGGAAATAATGGAAAACTTCTTTAAAGATTTGACTATCCCCCACCTCTCCGAGGACAACAGGAATATACTCGATAGCCCTATCACGCTGGAAGAGATACAGCATACTGTACAAGTAATGGCGAGGCAGAAGTCCCCAGGTCCAGATGGCTTACCAGTCGAGATCTATCGCCATTTTGGCCTGAACTATTAAAAACTTTTAACTGGTCGGCGACCAGGGGCGAACTCCCCCATATCTATGATGGAATCTACCATAATAGTGATACCAAAAGAAAATAAAGATCCACTTAACCTCTCTTCATACAGACCCATTTCTTTGCTTAATTCAGATGCAAAGATCTTGGCAAAGGTCTTGGCGGCTAGATTAAACAAAGTGGTAGATTGGTCAGGGTGGACAAACCTATCAGGATTTATTCCTGGTAGGTCCACCAGCATAAACATCAGACGGGTCTATTTAAATCTACAAATACCATCTGATGAGGAGGGACATAGAGCCATTCTTTCTTTGGACGCCGCCAAGGCCTTTGATACCTTGGAATGGGGATTTTTGTGGAGGGTTCTGAGGGAATTCCAGATAGGACCAACCTTTATCAAATGGGTAAAAATGCTGTATAGATCCCCAGAGGCCAGGGTAAGAGTGAACAACGAACACTCCGCCAGGTTCCGATTGCTAAGGGGGATGAGGCAGGGGTGCCCTCTGTCCCCCCTCCTCTTCGCCCTCGCGATCAAGCCTTTGGGTATATCCCTTAGATTCTGTGCAGAGATTAAAGGCTATAGAAGAGGGGCAGTGGAGGAAAAAGTAATTTTATTTGCGGATGCTCTCCTTTTACTCCTAGGGGGATGTCCAAAATTATTTAAAACAAACAATGTGCAAAATCAGAAACTTCAGTAAAACGATCAACTGGGAAAAATCTATTTTACTACCAGTGGATCCCCTCGATTGCCCGTTTCCCCAAGAAGCCGTACGGCTACAAATAGTAACCCAAATGAAATATCTCGGTGTATACATCTCCAATGACCCTAAACAATATATAGTAAATAATCTAGCCCCATTACTAGTTAAATTTAAGGAGAAAATTAAAAATTGGAAAAGGCTCCCCCTGGGTCGCTGTAATTTAATTAAAATTATATTTTTACCGCAACTATTATGTTTCATATAACTCTCCAATGTGGATCTACAAAAAATGGTTTTGTAAGATCGACACTATATTTAAAGAACTAGTTTGGGAGGGGGGGTTTAGCATGTATCAGTCTAAAGACCCTACAACTTCCAAACAAACAATGAAGGGGGAGTTGCACTTCCACATTCTTTTAATTACTTTATAGCGGCCCAGCTTCAATATATAAGAGGAGGTGAACTAGGGGGAGCTCTCCTACAGGACTTTTTACAAAGGCCGGTGGTTGAAGCTCTGGAGGCAGGGATTGTTTTGCGGGGAACCCCTACCCTAGAATTAATAAGTATGGGAAGTGGCTAAGGGAATAGGTTTCACAGAATACTCACCGTTATGGACAAATAGTAATCTGGGAGAGGTACAGAAAATAGGGAAGATTAGCTCTATCAAAACGGGAAACTAAAATCTTTCCAGGAGCTAAGAGAGCAATTTGTAATACCGAAGAAATCCTTTTTCAGATATCTGCAGGTCAGACACGCACTGACAGTGCAATTTGATGAGGGCAATAGAATGGTGCAGCATACCAGTACTACAGGGAATAATACGAGCAGAGTCGACGAAAGGACTAATCTCAAAGACCTATTTAAACCTGCATAAACACAGCCGGGATAACCAACATACTGTCCCCTTTAGAGAGAAATGGGAAAGAGATGTGGGAAATATAACAGCAACCCAGTGGGAGAGGATTCTCGAGTTGGCACCATGGGTTTCTCTTTCCCCTCCCCAAAAGATGTCACACTTGTTTCTACTCTACAGAGCCTACTACACTCCGCAAAAACTTTTCCTTTTTGGGCAAAGACAAGATGCTTCTTGCCTTAGATGTGGAAGGACAGAGGGGGATGTGATCCATATGTTTTGGAGATGTCCCAAGCTATTTCGCTATTGGATGGAGGTGGTGGAAATAATAGTCCAGGTCTTTGAAGTCACTATAGACATGGAACCTAGGGTGTGTATACTGGGGTGGACAGGTGGCAAGGGTAGGCCAAAAGATATCAATCTGGCAATTCTTAGATGTCTATTTCAAGCTAGGAAACTCATTGCCCAGAGATGGCAGTCCTCCACTCCTCCATCCAGTAGGGAATGGGAACAAAATATGAATACGATGATCCTTAAGGAAAGAACATTATACATCAGGCAGGGCTGTGTTATGAAATTTGAAAAGCTTTGGAAAATGTGGTGTGATAAACAGGAAAATGGATTTACTACTGCAGGGTTTACAAACGAGATGAAGTGAAACAAGGAGATAAGCTGCTGCAAGAAGAATGGAGGTGTGAATGACAAGGGTTTTAGAGTGAATGGATGTGTGAATTACGGGAATGATGGAAGAGCTATTCCTTAGACTAGGAGTAACATATAGGGACTAATGTTGTTATTCAAGAAGGGGGGAGCTCCTAAAACTTGTTTTTTTTCCCCCTTTTTTCTTTTTCCTTTTCCTTTGAGTGTACTTGTACTGCCTGCCTTTCTCCCTGTTGTTTTTTGGGTTGTGCATTCTTTTTCTTAATGGTTAAATGTAAGAAAGTGATGTCTGTTTTGTAAAGTTGAAAAACAATGAATAAAAATATAAAGTTTAAAAAAAAGAAACTGTTATTTGAACATACTGTACATTTTTTACAAGGGTGAAAACCTTTTAATTCCTGAAAGGAAATAGATAATTTAGGTGGGTCTACAACGTTCAGGGTTTCTGATGGGGAGAGGGCTCCCTTGAAAATAACCTTGGGATTCTCTGGGAGATGTGGACCCAAAACCCTATAATTTTTTAGTATGGTCCAATGTTTTTTTTAAAATATTTTTAATCTCATAATGTTAGGATGAAAATGTGGTTATTAATGACCAACCATAATCTTAATTGCAATCCCTTTTTTGCTTATCTTCTAAAAGGGTAATTCTATTCACATCCTGTACTGTAACCAAAGCTTTGTCTAATTTTTCAGCAGAATAGCCCTTCTCCAAGAATCTAATTTTGATAATCTGTGCCTGTGATGTACATATCACTAGAACTGTTCCTCTTGATCCTTAATAATTGGCATTTAGGAATCAAATTCAGACACAATGGGTGGCGGAAACTTTTGAGTGGTATATAACAATTTCTATCAGTGGTTTTAAAGTGGGTACGAGTATAGATTGTGCCATATATTTCTAGATCTAAAAAGTATATGCTCCTATGGATGATAGGGTTTTGGGTCCACATCTCCCAGAGAATCACAAGGTTATTTTCAGGGGAGCCCCCCCATCAGAATCCAGGTTGCCCCCAACATTGTAGACCCACCTAAACTATCTAATTTTATTTCAGGACTCAAAAAGTTTTTACCCTTTCGAAACTTGAGAGCGAGTGGATTTATAATTTGAGAGACCTTTTCCCCTCATGGTCTCAATATCGATGTGGCATAATTGATTTTATCAACACCAGCTAATTGTGCTGTTACTTTTATAGGATAACAATGTGTGTATGTTATTTTTTTTGAGCAGGTGGGTGGTTTCTTTTTTTTTTTTTGTCCACCTTTTTTTCGTTTTTCAGAATTTTTTTTTTTTTTATTTGTTGATTTGCTCTTTCCTTTTTTTTTTTGTTTTTTTTTTTAAATACCATTTTTTTATATATTTTTTTTTAGTTTTGATATACATTTTAGAATACAATATAAAATATATCATTTAATATAGTCTATATTTTTATATAAATGAATTAATAAAGATATATGTATTTTTTACTTTAAATTCACTGATATGCTGCTATCTGTTAATGTAACAGCCTAAATTGATGGCTAGATCAGTTTGGGATAATATCATTTATCACTCTGGCATATGGAGTAGCGATCATCATTTATGTCCAAAAGATGCCCCTAGTGAGCTGTTTATTCGCATGAATTAGAGGGGTTTTAATTTGCTGCGATTAGCTGTGAACAATTACCAGGATTTCCCACCCTCCTTCTCTGCAGTGTTATTTAAGTGCATGTAGTACGTCAAGTGGGCAGTCCCCTGATGACATCAGGAGTGTGGCCTACTTAAGGACATCAGCATGCACAATTTGCTTTCCTCTGTTCCGATGCTGGCCAATGTTTGTTATTACATGCTTTCTAACCACTTTCAGACCGGACCAATTTGCAGCCAAAGGACCAGGCCCCTTTTTGCGATTCGGCACTGCGTCGCTTTAACTGACAATTGCGCGGTCGTGCAACGTGGCTCCCAAACAAAATTGACGTCCTTTTTTTCCCACAAATAGAGCTTTCTTTTGGTGGTATTTGATCGCCCCTGCGGTTTTTATTTTTTGCGCTATAAACCAAAAAGAGCGACAATTTTAAAAAAAACGCATTCTTTTTTTTTTTTTGCTTTAATAAATATCCCCCAAAAATATATAAAAAAACATTTTTTTCCTCAGTTTAGGCCGATACGTATTCTTCTACATATTTTTGGTAAAAAAAAAATCGCAATAAGCGATTATTGATCGGTTTGCGCAGAAGTTATAGCGTTTACAAGATAGGGGATAGTTTTTATAGCATTTTTTATTAATAATTTTTTTTATTAAGTAATGGCGGCGATCTGCGATTTTTTTTTTTTATTTGTGACTGCGACATTATGGCGGACACATCGGACATTTTTGACACATTTTTGGGACCATTGTCATTTATACAGCAATCAATGCTATTTAACCACTTGCCGACCGGCGCACACAGATGTACGTCGACAGAATGGCACGTACAGGCAGGAGGGCGTATATATAAGTCCCTCCTTTCTGCCTATCCATGCCATCGGGAGCGCGCCGGGAGCGGCGCGCTCCCGCGCCGGTCGGGACCCCCGTGAGTCCGATCGCGGTCCCCGCGGACTCGATCGCCGCGGGGACATCCGCGATCGTCTCACAGGACGGCTGAACGGGGAGATGCCGAGATAAACAGCATCTCCCCGTTCTGCCTAGCAACTAGTGACGCCGATCTCTGCTCCCTGTAATTGGAGCAGAGATCAGCATTCACTAGCTGACAGCCACGCCCCCCCACAGTAAGAAACACACCCCTAGGCCTACTTAACCCCTACACTGCCCTCTTGTGGTTAACCCCTAAACTGCCAGTGTCATTTTTACAGGAATCAATGCATTTAATTAGCATTAATTGCTGTAAAAATGACAATGGTCCCAAAAATGTGTCAAAAATGTCTGATGTGTCCGCCATAATGTTGCAGTCACAAAAAAAAAAATCGCAGATCTCCGCCATTACTAATAAAAAAAATTATTAATAAAAATGCTATAAAACTATCCCCTATCTTGTAAACGCTATAACTTCTGCGCAAACCGATCAATAATCGCTTATTGCGATTTTTTTACCAAAAATATGTAGAAGAATACGTATCAGCCTAAACTGAGGAAAAAAATGTTTTTTAATATATTTTTTGGGGATATTTATTATAGCAAAAAGTAAAAAATAATGCATTTTTTTCAAAATTGTCGCTCTATTTTTGTTTATAGCGCAAAAAATAAAAACCGCAGGGGCGATCAA
Organism: Lithobates sylvaticus; assembly: GCA_028564925.1. Taxonomy (NCBI): domain Eukaryota; kingdom Metazoa; phylum Chordata; class Amphibia; order Anura; family Ranidae; genus Lithobates; species Lithobates sylvaticus. The sequence goes on along the minus strand of CM053037.1, from coordinate 103,399,604 downwards.
ATACCACCAAAAGAAAGCTCTATTTGTGGGAAAAAAAGGACGTCAATTTTGTTTGGGAGCCACGTCGCACGACCGCGCAATTGTCAGTTAAAGCGACGCAGTGCCGAATCGCAAAAAGGGGCCTGGTCCTTTGGCTGCAAATTGGTCCGGTCTGAAAGTGGTTAAATGCATTGATTCTTGTATAAATGACACTGGCAGTGAAGGGGTTAACCACAAGGGGTTAAGTATGCCTAGGGGTGTGCTTCTTACTGTGGGGGGGTCGGCTGTCAGCTAGTGAATGCTGATCTCTGCTCCAATCACAGGGAGCAGAGATCGGCGTCACTAGTTGCTAGGCAGAACGGGGAGATGCTGTTTATCTCGGCATCTCCCCGTTCAGCCTTCACGTGAGACGATCGCGGGGGTCCCCGCGGCGATCGAGTCCGCGGGGACCGCGACTGGACTCACGGGGGTCCCGACCGGAGCGGGAGCGCGCCGCTCCCGGCAAGCTCCCGATGGCAAGGACAGGCATTAAGGAGGGACTTATATATACGCCCTCCTGCCTGTACGTGCCATTCTGCCGACGTATATCATCGCGCGCCGGTCGGCAAGTGGTTAAGTGGCGACTCATGTTAGTGCAATACTTCATTTTATTAATCACCTCAGTACAGTGCATTTTCACACCCTTCCTGCCCGAGCCATTTTTCAGCTTTCAGCGCTGTCACATTTTGAATGACAATTGCACGGCCATACAACACTGTACCCAAATGTGAAATTGTTATTTTATATTTGTTATATATATATATATTTTTTTTTTTTTTAATGATAAACCTAAATGGGCATACGTAAAATAGATAGACATGCATATAGGCTTGTTAGGTATTGTCGTTATGGGGTATATGAATGAGAACATATGAGGGGGAAAGGGGGAAAAATAGAGTAGTGATGGAAAAGTTTATAACGCTGAGTGGATGGCAAATGTTATGTAATGATGGAAAAACTTATAACACAGAGTGGATTAGTTTAAGCCACCTGGCACGAGGGCATGCAGGGTGTAAATCCAAAATGTTTCCTCTTGCAGAGACGCTTGAAGCTCTCCACCAGAGTGAACGTTTTGGACCCCAACTCAATGACCTAGACATGGAGTCCGGCAGTGGAATTCTGGTGGAATTCGTTGAAGTGTTTCGGGATGCTCAGGTCACTTCCTTTCCCTATGAACATCTGTGTTCTCTGAACCTTTTGCACAAGGTCCGAATGATGCGGTCAACATATAGTAGGCCACAGGTACAGGATACACAGTATATTACAAATTCAGAGGAGCATTTGTAGAAATTAAGGGGGTATGTTTTTCCTTTTGTAGTAAAAGATTTTTAGATTTTTGGGAATATGTTTCAGAATTTTGTACCCAAAAATGTATAGACATCATTATCCAACAAAGGGAACTTAAAACTCTGACACTAATTGATAAACTGAAATGCCTGATAGGCATACTCGTCGCCCAGACACCCCAGCTCCCTAGCAAATGGCTTTGTATACTCCAAAAATAAAACCAAAACAGAAGTTTAACTCATTAGAATGAAACTTTATAAAATTCGAAGAAATGTAGATGACTACACATACACCATAAAGTCTTCCAATGGAAACCTAGTAACCCCACGCCCACACCCCTCTTGCTTGTTCCCACCCAACCCCTACCCCATACTATAGCTGTGTTTCCCTCACGCCCCATCAACACCAAACCATATTGCCAACCATGCCATAAAACCAGATACCATACACGCCATATCTTACAGACCACCCCCAAGTCTTCTCATACAAACAAACCAGATGGATCCACATCTACCACTCATAACCATGACCTACCCATTAAGAAAATACCTGATCATCCACCTCCTAAACCCAAGAGGTACAGGAAATTTAAATGAGCCCCCCCAGAAGGAGTCTACTCCACCTCTACCTATACACCCACCACAGTGTCTCCAGACACCCCCAACCTTAAGGCCCCCAAACTAGATATGGGGATCACACTCAGACTGGCCACCTATCACCCACTTTCATCTACCATCGAGTGTAGAACCCAATACCAACAATTCACACCATCAGCAAACCAATAGCAATCATCAGCCTATTTTAGTCTTGACCCCCCAACCTGTCCTAAAAAGAAAACTAGAAGAAGAGGCAGACGAGGGGGGAGAAGAAGACACAAAACCCAAAGACAAAGTAGCCAAACCGTAAAGATCTTTAATCTCTCTTTCCACCTCTTAACTCCAGAGGAGACTTCTCTACTAAATAAAGGCCTTACTTTTGCCCCTACCACACACCCTAATTCTTTCACTCTATTCGTGGATCTAAATAAATTTGTCCAGAACAGTAAAACTCTTCTATAATATTCAGGCTGCCAAAAGCCCAGAGGTGGACACCAACACAGAGGACCCCATATTAGACAACACTATGGACACATCCTGCCTAGCCATAATGCAAGAACTACAATGATGATGAGAATACATATGCCACATACTTCACACAGCACCTCCCCACTTCCCCTCTGGTGCAACACACCGCTTTTGGTCTGAGTCTATATTTAATCCTAGTCATGTGAAGGGTTCCTTCATACAAAGTTTTTTTACCAGGTAGTATACTCTGAGATCAAACGCATTTGTTAACGAACTACCTCCCATCCGCCTGTGCACAACCTCACTCCACAAGAAAGGTTGCCCCTTAATAGTCTAATCAATAATGCCACCATTATCATAAAACAGTCAGATTAGGGAGGTGGCATTGTAATACAAGATAGGGACACTTATCAGTGAAGCACACAGAATCCTATCTAAAAAAAACACCTACATCTGCCTCCCAGTGCCCCAATTCTGCGCAGAAGCCCAGACACTAGTTAAACAAGCTCTCAGTGACGGTATTATCAACAAAGCTGAAGCTTTCCTTCTGTCCAGAGAATACTACCTCACTCCATATTTCTACCACTTCCCTAAAATCCATAAAGACCTAGAAAACCCCTTCTGGACCCCCTACCGTGGCTGCCTTGGAGAGCATCACCAGTTTCTTTTCCATCTATATTGACCACTTCTTATAACCTCTTGCTTTAAAATCTACCAAACAACATCTGCAAAGGTATACATTTTCTAGATAAATCTCCAAGCCTATAGCTGGGAACCCACCTACCTTTGGGTCTCCCTGGACTTAAATTCCCTTTACACATCCATCCCCCATGATGTCAGCCTAAGGGCAGTACAACACTTTGACACAAGATCCACACATCAATCTCAAACAGGCTAAGTTTATTTTGGATTCCACACATTTTAGTTTAACACATAATTATTTCTCTTTTGATACCAGGTTCTACCTACAGACCAAGGGTACAGCCATGGGCGCAAATGTTGCGTCAAGTTAGCCCAACTTGGCCATGGGACTGTGGGAGGCTTTATTCATCTGGAGCAACAACCCTTGCTGTAGACATATTGTTTTCTTTGGACACTACATAGACAACATAATTGTCATCTGGGATGGACCTGGGTCATTGGTAGAACAAATTGTCTCGCACTGTAACGCCAAAGACCTGGAGTTCGCCTTAACTTTTGTCTGTAGCCCCGATAGTTTGGCTTTCCTTGACTTGAACTTTATCATACTGATGCCATCTATGCCAAAAATCATGTAAAAACCCCTGCAGGAAATGCTTATCTACATTTCCGCAGCTGCCATCACCCAAGGTGGATAGCTAACATTCCCAAAAGCCAGTTCAGTCATCTCAAACTTAATTGCACCGGCAGCACAGATTATGCCACTCAAGGCAACCTCCTTAAATCCAAATTCCATGACAAAGGACATCTGTTATCTATAGTAGACAAGGCCTTTGCAAGATTTTTGGATGACCCACTCACCACCAGCAAGGGAGACCCCTCATCTTCAATTTACTTCCTCCACCCAACCCCAAACTACCAGGTTCATTACCCAATTCCACTCTCAGCACAAAAAGATGGAACGTATCTTCTGGAAACATTGGGAGGTATTGGGAAAAAAATCAATATATGGTGTTGCACTCCAAATTGGTAACCTAAAAAAGTAGGTGCATATACCAAAATAAATAATTGCCAAATCAGTAAGACAAGTAAAGTGCATACGTGCCCTTACCACATTACTAAATGCCTTGATAAAGAAATATACAAAAAAAGTGCTAAACGATGCTTAAACAGCTTCTAAACATAAATAAATTATAAAGTGCATGCATGCCTTGGCATAGTAATGAAACTACTTGCTGTGAACTGAATCCAAAATCCAATAAAGTGCATTTACAAAGTGCATTGAGATACAATAAAAACACATTAATCGCACATATTTCTTATCTTGCTGTGACTGAAAATCATATATCAAAGTGCATCCGTGACATATGTGTAAAAATAAAATAAAGTGAAAACAATGTCCAATTAAGGTTTAGTGTATCTAAAATACACAGAAACAAAAGGACATGTGCATCCAATCATATAAGTGCAATCTGTGAGTCCACACAGTGCAAAAAAAAATCAAGTCCGTGAGTGATGTTGAGGTAGGTGATTCGGATGGGTGATCCTGCAAAACCTTTGTGTGTTCACGCAGTAGGTGCAGTGGCCCCTTACTTTACTGCTGTAAGGTACACAGCATTGAAACACTCCAGGAGTAATATGCTCTGTAGGATGTATCAGCTAGTTGGTTTTGTAATGCTGCAAAGCAGATTCTATCTGCAAAGCAGATAGAATCCCCACCGGGCCGCTAAAATGTGACTTTCCCTCCTTGCTGCCTCCGCAACCTAAGCACACAATATCCCCGCGCTGCTCCAAGTTCACGGGCCACTTCCTGTCCCAAGATCTGGCGCCATTCTTCTTGAGCCTCTTACCACTGCTGCCTATGCAATCTAGACTTCGAGAAAATGGCCGCCACTGCACAAAAGACCAATGCCGGAAGGAGAGAATTTTGTTATAGGGCTAAGCAGCTTTGCGTTATAGTCCCTTACTTTCCTATCCATCAAAGGCATGTATCAGTGCAGAAAACTAAAATGCCTAACCTGTGAGTTTGTAACACACGGCTAAAAATTGTTTACTACAAAAAGGAAAACATACCCCCCCAATGATTTCTACATTAGGGACAAGATACTGTGTATCTTGTCCCTGCGGCCTACTATACGTTGGCCGCACCATCTGGACCTTGCGTAAAAGGTTTGGAGAACACAGATGGTCAGTAGAGAAAGGAAGTGACCTGAGCATCCTTAAACAGGGTCTGGGACATTGAGTCGGGGTCCAAAACTTTCCCTCTGGCAGAGCGCTTCAAGAGAAAGAAACATATTGGATTTACACCCTGGTCGCACCCTCGCGCTAGGTGGCTTAACCACTTGCCTACCAGGCACAAACACCCCCTTCCTGACCAAGCCATTTTTCAGCTTTCAGCGCTGTTGCATTTTGAATGGCAATTGCACGGTCATGCAACGATGTACCCAAATAACATTTCTATAATTATTTTCCCACAGATAGAGCTTTTTTTTGGTGGTATTTTATCACCTCTGTGGTTTTTATTTATTGCACTATAAACAAAAAAAAGAGGGACAAGTTTGAAAAAACGCAATATTTTTTACTTTTTATTATAATAAATATCCAATTATTTATTTTTTTTAAACACATTTTTTCCTCAGTTTAGGCCGATACGTATTCTTCTACATATTTTTGGTAAGAAAAAAAAAAAAAAAAAAAATCGCAATAAGCGTATATAGATTGGTTTGCACAAAAGTTATAGCGTCTACAAAATAGGGGATAGATTTATAGCATTTTTATTATTATTATTTTTTTACTAGTAATGGCGGCGATCTGCGATTTTTATCGTGACTGCGATATTGCGGTGGACATATCGGACACTTTTGACCACATTTATACAGCGATCCGTGCTATAAAAATGCATTGATTACTGTATAAATGTGACTGGCAGGGAAGGGGTTAACACTAGGGGGCGCTGCAGGGGTTAATATGTTCCCTATGTGAGTGATTCTAACTGTGGGGGGAGGGGACTGACTGGGGGAGGAGACCGATCGGTGTCCCTATGTACAAGGGACACACCTTCGTCTCCTCTCCTCTGACAGGACGTGGATCTGTGTGTTTACACACACAGATCCACGTCCTGCTCAGTTACCGGGCAATCGCGGGTGCCCGGCGGACATCGCGGCCGCCGGGCACGCGCATCGGGTCCCCAGCAACGCAGCGGGCACGCGCCTCCCATGGCGCGAGCGCCCCCTAGTGGCCGCAAAGTTAGCGCCGTCATATGACGGCGGCCCGCCACAACAGCTGCACCGCTCCGCCGTCAATTGACAGTGGGCGGTCGGCAACAGGTTAAACGAAGATTTAGAAATCCACTCTGTGTTATACGCTTTATATCATTACATAACATTCACTCAGCGTTATAAACATTTTGGTCACTACTCTACTTTCACCCCCTCTACTTTAGATGTCTACCTATTTTACGTATGCCCATCTAGGTTTATCATTATGTATAAAAAAACTTTTCCAAAAAACAATATTCATCCATCAGCTCTAACATTAATTAACATTTAACATAGACCTTAAATCCGCACACTTTTTGGACCACGATATAATTTTTATATTATGTTTATTTTTATTATTAGGCATGACAAAAATTATTAACATCTTCCCTTTCTCATATATTTTTCCACAGGAGCCTTATGGTCTTAAGAAATAAGAAATATATATATAGAATCATTCTCCAGTAGGTATCTCCACATGCAGGGTTATATTTTTCCCATATACCTTTACTCTTGTTTAATTGTTCTTATTTCACTAGTTCCAACCTCTTATCGTGTTTTATACCGTGATCCACCCATGACATATTCCTATATATCATATGGCACTTGTACTTGTTTTCTGCCCGTCCGGCTGCCCAGAGAAGGGGGCGGTCCGCCAGTCTCATTTAAGTGGTTAAAGCTGAACTCCAGGAATTATCTATATTGTATACTTGCAGTGCCTTGAAAAAGTATTCATACTCCTTGAAATTTGCCACATTTTGTCATGTTAAAACCAAAAACGTACAGTGCTGGCTGTTTCCAGAGGGAGGAGCCTGGTGATGGCGCCGGTCAGGAGCTGCTGCTGAGCTCGATAAAGCCCTCCACCCGTATGTGGACAGTGGAGTAAGAAGCCCGGCAACCCCAGCACCTATTAATCCCCCCACGAAGGACAGCACGGGCAACAGAGAAATTCCATGCACATCAATGCGCATGCGCATCATATGCGTGCACGTGCAGGAGCGCGCCCCTAGCTGTAATTGGTGCCAGACAGCCTATTTAAATGATGCTCTGACTTCTAAAAGGTGCTGACTGGTCTTCAGCTGTGTCCTGATATTCTGAACCCTGTTAAACCTGGCTTGATTCCCGTTGCTGAGCTTGGCTTCCCTCGACTCTGCTTTCGACTCTGATTACTGGTTCCTGATCCTGGCGTTCCTTCTGACGTTGCTTCTGCTTATACCTTGGTACCTTGCTGCCCGCCTGTTGCTGAACCTGGCTATCCTTGTGACCTTTTTCCTGTCTCCTGCTTGGCTCTACGCTGTCTTCGAGTGCCTGTGCTGGCTAACCATCTTCTCAGCTTCCCTAGGTCCAGCTCTTCACCGAATGCCTTGCCTGCACCTCCAAGCCTGGAACTCTACTTACAAGTTCTGCACGCAACACCTACAGGCACTCATGTTCCTCCTGACACTAGCTACTCTCTGTTCCACCTCCAGTGGGGCTGGGGCCAGAGATACAAGAGAAGCCGACCTCGTAATTTCAGACTCCTACCAGGTACGTGACACTGGGAATGCTCAACTGAAGATACTAAAAAAGAAATTGCATCAGAACCTGCTGATGAATGCATGGAGGATACAGCATGCTAAAATACGAGACTATACATTCCACTCCCCTGTACACGGACATACTCAAGAATTGATTTCCTGATTGAACTTAGGCTATTGGAGTCAGTGATTAGTACAAATATAAATGTTACATCCTTCTCAGGCCATGCCCCAGTGACTATGAAAATGAAGATAAGCGAGACCCAAAATAGGGCAAATTTATGGAGATTAAACAAAGAACTGATCCAGGAAAAATAAGCGGAAGATAGGATAAAAAAAAAGAGTTAGAACACCATTTTAAAGGAATGATACCAAAAAAGTATCAGTTGCAACGCTGTGGGAGGCCTATATAGGAGGAATCCTGATAGCAATGGGAGTGAAAAAAAAAAAAAAAGGAGAGTTAAAAAAAGGGAAGTACTAACGAAGGAAATCTACGATTTAGAACTGGAGCATAAAAAAAAAAAGGAGAGAAAGTAGTATACCACGCGCTCACCTTAAAAAGGGATGAATTAAAAGAACTAATATAACAGGAAACTCATAAGATCTTTAACATGATTAAGAAAGCAAAAGGTATCTGGGGGGGGGGGGGACAAGACTAGGAAGTACCTGGCCAGAATACTAAAAAAGAAAAATGATATAGATAAAATCCAAAATAGCATTGGGGAAATGGTATTTACAACAAAGGAGATAGCAGGGGTATTCAAAAAATACTATGGAGAATTGTACTTAATAAAACAGAAAGAGACTCCAGAGCGTGAAAAGGAGAGTATAGAGAAAATAAAACCTTTCTTTCTGAGGGAAGTGAGCCTAAATAAAATCCCAGAAGATCGACTAAGCGCCCTAGAAGGACCCATTACAGAAGAAGAGATGGGCCAGATCTTAAAAGAAACAGCCTCAGGGAAAAGTCCTGGCCCAGATGGGCTGACGACATTTTACTATAAGAAGTTCAAGGAAATATTAATCCCCAGTAGGGATGGGCCCGTTGTTTCTATTCAAACCCATGTTCGAATCGAACATCGGGCGTTCGCCCGCTCGGCGAGCCCAGAACTATTTGGGCCACTCGCATCAAATTCGTGTGATGCGAGCGGCCCGCAATGCACTGCGCCAGTCGCAGTGCATTGCTGGCTGATGATTGGCCAAGCATGCACTGTAACCCGCATGCTTGGCCAATCATAGAGCCAGCGACGAGGAGATCAATAATTGGCCACAGGCCACAAAAAAAAAAAAAACGTGGGGGTCCCCCCAAATTCAATTACCAGGCCCTTCAGGTCTGCTATGGATATTAAGGGGAACCCCGGCCAAAAAAAAAATCGTGTGGGGTCCCCCTCAAAATCCATACCAGACCCTTATCCGAGCACACAACCTGGCAGGCCGCAGGAAAAGAGGGGTGGACGAGAGCAGCCCCCCCTCCCTCCTGAACCATACCAGGCCACATGCCCTCAACATTGGGAGGGTGCTTTGGGGTCCGCCCCAAAGCACCTTGTCCCCATGTTGATGAGGACAAGGGCCTCTTTCCCACAACCCTGGCCATTGGTTGTGGGGGTCTGCAGGCGGGGGGCTTATCGGAATCTGGAAGCCCCCTTTAACAAGGGGACCCCCAGATACCGCCCCCCGTGTGAAATGGTAAGGGGGTACAAATATACCCCTACCATTTCACCAAAAAAGTGTCAAAAATTGTAAAAATTACAGGAGACGGTCTTTGACAATTCCTTTATTAAAATCTTCTTTCTTCTGGTCTTCCTTCTTCCTTTCTTCATCCTTCGGTTTCTTCATCTTCTCCTTTCGGCATCTTCTTCCATCTTCTTCTTCCATCATCTTCTTCCTCCGATCCGCTTCTTCTTGCTCTGGTCTTCTCGTCCGGCATCTTCTTCCACAGCGTTGGTGTCTCTTCTGGGCCGCACCGCGCAATGGGTGGCTCCCACTGTGTGAGGCATCGCTGCGTCTGACAGGTCTTTTATAACGGAGGGCGGGGCCACCTGGTAACCCTCCCCCTCTGATGCACGGGGACGTCATGGGGAATTCCCTATGGCTTTCCCCATGACGTCAGAGGGGGGCGGGGTCACCAGGTGGCCCCGCCCTCCGTTATAAAAGACCTGTCAGACACAGCGGGAGCCTCCCATTGCGCGGAGCGGCCCAGAAGAGACACCAACACCATGGAAGAAGATGCCGGACAAGAAGACCAGAGAAAGAAGAAGCGGATTGGAGGAAGAAGAAGATGGAAGAAGATGGAAGAAGATGCCGGAAGGAGAAGATGAAGAAACCAAAGGATGAAGAAAGGAAGAAGGAAGACCAGAAGAAAGAAGATTTTAATAAAGGAATTGTCAAAGATCGTCTCCTGTCATTTTTACAATTTTTGACACTTTTTGGTGAAATGGTAGGGGTACTTTTGTACCCCCTTACCATTTCACACGGGGGGGGGGGGGGGGGATCTGGGGGTCCCCTCATGAACATGGGGACAAGGTGCTTTGGGGGGGACCCCAAAGCACCCTCCCAATGTTGAGGGCATGTGGCCTAGTATGGTTCAGGAGGGAGGGGGGGGGCGCTCTCGTCTCCCCCTCTTTTCCTGCGGCCTGCCAGGTTACGTGCTCGGATAAGGGTCTGGTATGGATTTTGAGGGGGACCCCACGCCATTTTTTAAAAAAAAATTTGGCCAGGGTTCCCCTTAATATTCATAGCAGACCTGAAGGGCCTGGTAATTGAATTTGGGGGGACCCCCATGCTTTTTTTTTTTATCAATGACTTTCAATGAATGACTGTTCTCTGTGTTACGGGAGTCGACAATTCATTAGCCCCGAGTGATTTTAAATAGCTTTTTTTCAGTCACAGGACAGTTCTAAGCACGGGAAACATGCGCCCCTTCACAGGCATACTATAGACACCCCCCAGGTACGAAATTTAAAGGAATATTACACTTTTATTGTTTTACTTTAAGCATTATTAAAATCACTGCTCCTGAAAAAACGGACGTTTAAAAAAAAAAAAAATTGCATCGATACATGTCCCCTGGGGCAGAACCCAGGTCCCCAAACACTTTTTATGACAATAACATGAATATTAGCCTTTAAAATTAGCACTTTTGATTTCGAACGTTCGCGTCCATTGTAACTAATAGGGTTCTTAAATTTACACGGACTTTAGGTGCGTTCGCGGGTTCTGGTGCGAACCAAACCCAGGGGTGTTCGGCTGATCCCTAATCCCCAGACTATGCACCTATTTGAATGGGATAGGAACAAGATGGGAGATCAGAAGGGATGCCCTAGCGGCCGTCATTACCGTCATTCAAAAGGAAGGGAAAGATGTGACCATATGTTCAAGTTACAGACCTATCTCGCAACGAAACTATTCGCCAAAGTATTAGCTAGTTGGATGAAGGTGGTAATGATGGATTCATCCCAGGAAGAGAAGGGAGAGATAGTGGGGTTAGAACACTGTTACTGGTGAACGATATTAAAAAAGTAGGTCCCCAGAGCTACTACTCTCAATAGACGCTGAGAAAGCGCTTGATAGGGTATACTGGGGATTTATGATGAAGACATTGAGGTAATGGGAGTAGGCCCAAAGATGACCAACTGGATTGAAGCAATGTATAATTATCCAACAGCTAGGGTAAAGGTTAATGGGACAGTATCTATGCCCTTCGAGATGCATAATGGGACAAGACAGGGCTGTCCCCTGTCCCCCTCTATTGTTTGTTCTGTCATTGGAACCACTTTTGGCAGGCATCAGATATAGGGGGGGTTACGTTAGGGGACGAAGAGTATAAATTAGCGGCATACGCCAATGATATATTGCGCTACGTCACCAAACCTAGAGTAACCATGCCCAATCTAATGAAGCTACTAAAAGCCTATGGAGAGATATCAAACTTTAAAATGAACCCCTCTAAATCAGAGATTGGTTGTAGTCCTGAACCCCTGGCAGAACTTTGGCTGTAAGTGATCTAAGCAGCTGATTTTCTATACATTACCTAGCAGCTGGTGTGAGACTGGTTTTCCCTCCCCCCTGTTGACTGGTTTTCCCTCCCCCCTGTTGACTGTGAGGGGGATGGAGTAGACAACAGTCGGCAGCTGAGAAGCTGAAGGAATATGCTCGCTCTGACGGACGGGGGGCTGGACGGAGCCCCCCAAGCAGAGGATCGGCTGTGACCTTAGACCCTTCTAAGCAAGGAACTGTAGAAAAGATGGAGAAGGTGGAGAGACAATGCAAACTAACACTGGAACAGGTGAATTCTCAATTGCTGGCCGCAATACAAACCTCCAATGTGGCTTTATCAGGTGAAATGGAAGAAATTAAGACTGATATTGGCCTTTTGTGACAGGACATGCAATGTATGCGGGAGCGGATTACTAAAGCTGAAAATAGTGTTAACTCTGGAAGATACTGTGTTACCTATGGTTAATAGAATGCAGATAACTGAAAAGCAGGTAGCAATTTGGCAGCAGAAATTGGATGAATTTGAGAATCGCATGCGCAGAAACAATATTAGAATCGTAGGTTTACCAGAAAGAGCAGAAGGTCAGAATGCAGCAGAGTTTGTTGAAAGGTGGCTGAAAGTCACATTCCCAGATGCTGAATTATCATGTGCGTTCGCCATTGAGAGAGCTCACAGAGTACCTGCAAAACCAGCACAACCTGGGGCCCCTCCAAGGCCATTTTAGCACGCTTATTGAACTGTAAAGATTGCTACTTAGTCCTGCGTAAAGCTTGACAAAAGGGTGTGATACAATATGAAAAATGTTAACATTTCAATATTCCCAGACTTTTACCAAGAGCTACAAAAGCAGTGCGCTGGCTTTAATATAATCAAGTAAAAGCGGGGCTGTGTATTCAATGGCTTACCCAGCTTAACCTTTTTTTTTGCAAGAATGCTGTCACAATGAAAACATTTAATTTTTTATATGTAACCCCTCCTTTTTTGTGTGGTATATTAATTGGATAGAAATGGATATATGGTACTGCTTTGATTAGTTGGGAGTATCCAAATTAATATAGTATATTTGATGTATTGATTGTAACCTGGGGGACAGGTAGCAGGTACAAAGCTCACTGGGATGAGCTGTTTAGTAAGGCACAGATACCAAATCCACTTGAGGTAGTGAAAACAGTGCTGGGTTTATTTGATTTAAATACAAGTCCATACACAGGTGCTGCACAGTCTTCCAGAAAACACATCAAAACAGAAATAAACAAACAAAAGTCCTAACCGTTTCTCGGCTCTAACTATAACATACACTGTCTCTAACTATCAGGCTGAGCAAGCCTACCGCTTGTCAGCTTCTGTAAAGAGTTTTTAAAGGGTTTTACCAACCTTTTGGCTCCTCACAAACCATCCCTGTTTGTGTGTCCCAGGCAGAGAGCAAAGGCTGTTTGCTCAGGTGAGCTTAAATTAGCCTGGAAAGGAGGACTAAGATCCGAACTGGATCATGTCTCAGAGACCTCTGAATGTATATGAGAGGAGCCTGGGAGATGTATAAACCCCGAACAGGACTTCTCCTGGCTCTCTCTGGGACGCTCTGCTACATGATTTACACATCTGCACTTTATTGGACACATGTCAGTTATATATATATAGGACAGCTTGGGTATTTTCTGTATTTTTGCATCTTTTGAATTGCACATTTGCACTTTATTAGACATATGTCCGTTTATATATAGGATAGTTTGGGTAATTTTTGTACCTCTGCACTTTATTAATCTATTTACAGATGGGTTTAAGAAATGGCACAACAGGGGGATATTTTATATGGGAGGGGGACTATCTCTGGGCTACCCCTGAAAGGGGAAGGGAGGGGAGAGGGTAGAGAACCTGGATATATATGTTATATACCCCGGGAAAACAACATTTTCTTTTTGAAGCTCCTGAACCCCTCCCTTTCCCTCTTTTTTCTTTGTTATTTGGGAGATAGATAGATATCTCTCTCAAGTAAAACAATAGCTGCAATCTTTAGCTTAAACAGGCTGGACACTTTTCAAATTGCCTGCAATATAGGTAATGCCATATGCAGGCAATGTTATTTTTTAATTTTTTGCACCCTGAATTAATAAAATATTTTGACGTTTTGGTGGATAAGAGGTTTAGAATGGATGTAATATGGATATCAATGGCTGCAGCGACACTACTTTACTTAAAACAGATAAACATAATGGAAGATAGGATGCCAAGTGGGTATAGCCCCTATTAATTACCAATTATGGGAAATATGAGTGAACAATGTATTTTTATATCATTGAATGTAAGAGGAATGGGGGCAACCACTAAGAGAAGCCAGATATTTACGATTATTCAACAGACCAAGGCAAAAATAGTATGTTTGCAGGAAACGCATGTAGCACTGACCCCCAAAGGAGCTGCTGAATTTGTTTGGGCCTGTACAACTGCAATGTTGGTGTGAAGCTAATGGTGAAAGATAACCCCACAATATACAATATAATAACAGTATACCTTTGTTATTACCTGGGTATCCGATGCTCCACCTGCAGGAAAAGGAACAACACTCCACACCAAAGTACTTAACCAAAAATGTGTTTTTACTGGCGTCAGTGTAAAATAGTAACTACAACATTTGTACTGTCACACCAACATAGTGTAATAGCACATAGGTATACACAATATATTGTATCTGCACAGTTGTCTTTGGTGACCTCTGAGAATGTGACTCCAATTGGGACTAGTGGTCAAAGTGGCTATGCCTTACTCTGGGCAACTTCCCACTTCCAGCATACTTTGGTGAATACAGGAATGAGAATGATAAATATGGCACAACACAACTACAAGGGAGCTCCCCCTAATTTAATAAAGGTGCAAGGCCTTGCAATACAAGATGCAGTCTTTGGTCTTCTTTCTTCTGCTAGCTATTAGTGTTTGTAACAATTTGTAATCCAACAGTGGAATAACAAGGGTTAACTGAATACTGGAACTGTTGCTGTGGTGTAATCCACTTGTAATTGCCTCTGGTATAACACAGTGTTAAAGTGCAGTGAAGGGCAGGCTTGAGGCCTGCTTAAACTCAGTCTCTATTAGATTCTCCTCCGTGGGACTACAGGTCCCAGCAACACTGTGTTAACGTCTAAGTGTATGCAAGTGCGTAAGAAACTGTGGACAACAGCCCTCTGACCAAACTGGGTCTGAAGAATGGAACAGCTCTACTCCGGTGCACTCAGTCTTGCTTCTACCTGGCCGGCTCCGTCACACTCTGCAAGATGAACCGTGTCCCTCTGATGGCTGACAAGTGTCTCTGGATCCTTCCCGATCCGGTCACTCAGTCTCTCCAGCGATCAAATGAATGGCAGAGTCTGTAATTGCTGCGCTCCGCAGTGGCTGTAGGCCGCGCTCCCTGGAGACCTCCTCACAGGAAGGCCATGCGTCCAGAAGATTAAGAAAATGGCCGCGTGGGTCCTTTATAGCCTACCCAGCATGCAGTTCAGTACAGGGTGATCATGGGTAGGTCACCTGGCATTCTGGGTAGGTAGGTCATAGCAAAATGTAAACAGAACTCACTTCCTGTTATCTTTCCAGTGCTATAGAAAAGGAAAATAATTCAAGTCCATTTCCTGTTTTTGGCCAGTAGATGGCGCCAAATACTAAGCTATAATATTGTTCATAGACTTACATTGCATTATATTAGCAGGCAAAAATATAAGCTTTACACACATATGATAAAAGACAGTTTAAAATATTTGAAGAAGCCCTGGGTTAATCAAGCAAAAAAAAGAAAAATTTAAACATGTCCCTTTAAAAAATATAATTTAAAAAAAAAATGTCCTTATGTGCACTGTGTCCTGGCGCCGGGCGCAGTGCAATATGGGAATTGCCACGTCTATGCAATCACGAGATTGCAGACGAGGCGCTTCATTTGCCCCAAAAAACTTGCTGTGGGGCTGCCGATCGCGCCACAGCTTCCAGCGCGATGGACTGGCCGTGCGAGTGCATAGACTTGCACTTTGAGTTAATATGGGCGGAGCTTCCGACGTCACTCAAGAAAGTGATGTTGGCATCCTGCTACTCAGTGCAACGTCCCGCCTGAGAGGATCAGGTAAGGTTTTTTCAGCTGCAGAACCACGGCAGCCGATCCACGGCACCCCCTTCCCCCCTGGTCAACAAGTTGATTTTTTAGTTTCGATGCATATGGCTAGATATGTTCAGACATGTATCAGTTGGATTCAGATTAAAGTTTGTAATTTATGTAATTTACAATGAGCTTAATGAACGATCAGATTTAACACAAGAACATATTCTTCTCATTAGGGCCAATGGATGCAGGGTTATATTTGAATAACTCAAACTTATTAACACTACTGTGCCGTGGAGCTACACAATTTGCTCAAATAATATTTTTTTGAATTGCAATGGGATTTTGCTGGATAGATAAAATTAGTACATTTTGGAGGTCTTCTTCAGTGGTGAAACTTTCTATCCTCTCTATATAAATCAGAAGTTGAGCAAAAAAGTAAATGCTTACATGAATTGTTTTACACCAAGCATATGATGATTGTGGGGGGGGGGGAGCTATAAAACATGTATTAAGTCTTCCTTGACAGGCTTTGTGAGCAAGGATTTAGAATATTTAAATCCCAAATGTACGGTATGATTGTTCTACTATATTAGAAAGCAATCAAGCTGTTTAATTTCTGCCCTTTTGATGGCAAATCTTGTAGCTAAACATACTCTTGTACAGTGGCTGCAGCACAACCATACCCCTCCCGCTTATCAACTTGTTTTCACAAGTTGCGGCAGCACCCCCAGCGCTTAATAACTTGTTTTTACATTTTCGGTCGTCGTCTGCAGCACCCACCCGCCCTTTTTGTGGTGGTCGGCAGCACCCCAAACCCCCCCCAGCTTATTAACTTTAAACTTTTTGGGGGTTGGGCGGCAGCACCCACAGGCCCCCCCCTTCTCAACTTTATTAAACTTTCGGTGGTCGGCGGCAGCACCCCCCCCCCCGACCCCGGTTATCAACTTTATGAATGATTTACTGGTTACAGATATGTGCGATTTACAGGTTGCAGAATGCAGATATGTGCAATTTACAGGTTCCAGAATGCAGATATGTACAATTTACAGGTTGCAGAATGCAGGTATGTGCAATTTACAGGTTGCTAAATGCAGTTGTGTGATTTACAGTATGCAGTTATGTGAAATTTACAGGTTGCAGAATGCAGATATGTGCGATTTACAGAATGCAGATATGTGCAATTTACAGGTTGCTAAATGCAGTTGTGTGATTTACAGTATGCAGTTATGTGCAATTTACAGGTTCCAGAATGCAGGTATGTGCAATTTACAGGTTGCTAAATGCAGTTGTGTGATTTACAGTATGCAGTTATGTGCAAATTACAGGTTGCAGAATGCAGATATGTGCAATTTACAGGTTGCAGAATGCAGATGTGTGATTTACAGTATGCAGTTATGTGCAATTTACATGTTGCAGAATGCAGATATGTGCAATTTACAGGTTGTAGAATGCAGATATGTGCAATTTACAGAATGCAGATATGTGCGATTTACAGGTTGCAGAATGCAGATATGTGCGATTTACAGGTTGCGGATATGTGCAATTTACAGATAGCAGAATGCAGTTGTGCGATTTACAGAATGCAGATATGTGCGATTTTCAGGTTGCTGGATGCAGTTGTGCGATTTACAGAATGCAGATATGTGCAATTTACAGGTTGCAGAATGCATATGTGTGTGATTTGCATTCTGCAACCTGTAAATTGCATATATCTGCAACCTGTAAATCCCACATATCTGCATTCTGCAACCTGTAAATTGCATATATGTGCGACTTACAGGTTGCAGAATGCAGATATGTGCAATTTACAGGTTGCAGGATGCAGATATGTGCAATATACAGGTTGCATAATGCAGTTGTGCGATTTACAGGTTGCAGATATGTGCGATTTACAGGTTGCAGATATGTGCGATTTACAGGTTGCATATATGTGCAATTTACAGGTTGCACGATGCAGATATGTGCGATTTACAAGTTGCGGATATGTGCGATTTACAGGTTGCGGATATGTGCAATTTACAGGTTGTAGATTGCAGATATGTGCAATTTACAGATTGCAGGATGCAGATATGTGCTATTTACAGGTTGCAGAATGCAGATATGTGCTATTTACAGGTTGCACATATGTGCGATTTACAGGTTGCGGATATGTGCGATTTACAGGTTGCGGATATGTGCCATTTACAGGTTGCAGAATGCAGATATGTGCAATTTACAGGTTGCAGATATGTGCAATATACATGTTGCAGAATGCAGATATGTGCGATTTACAGGTTGCACATATCTGCGATTCACAGAATGCAGATATGTGTGATTTACAGAATGCAGATATGTGCAATTTACAGGTTGCACAATGCAGTTATGTGCAATTTACAGGTTGCAAGATGCAGATATGTGCGATTTACAGAATGCAGAAATGTGAAATTTACAGATTGCAGAATGCAGATGTGCGATTTACAGGTTGCAGATATGTGCGATTTACAGGTTGCAGATATGTGCGATTTACAGGTTGCAGAATGCAGATATGTGCAATTTACAGGTTGCAGATATCTGCAATTTACAGATTGCAGAATGCAGATGTGCGATTTACAAGTTGCAGATATGTGCGATTTACAGGTTGCAGATATGTGCGATTTACAGGTTGCAGATATGTGCGATTTACAGGTTGCAGATGTGTGATTTTACAGGTTGCAGATATGTGCGATTTACAGGTTGCAGATATGTGCGATTTACAGGTTGCAGATATGTGCGATTTACAGGTTGCAGCTGTGCGATTTACAGGTTGCAGATGTGTGATTAACAGGTTGCAGATATGTGCGATTTACAGGTTGCAGATATGTGCGATTTACAGGTTGCAGATGTGCGATTTACAGGTTGCAGATGTGTGATTTACAGGTTGCAGATATTTGCGATTTACAGGTTGCAGATATGTGCGATTTACAGGTTGCAGAATGCAGATGTGTGATTTCCGGAATGCAGATATATGCAATTTACAGGTTGCACAATGCAGATATGTGGAATTTACAGGTTGCAGAATGCAGGTATGTGCGATTTACAGAATGCAGATATGTGCAATTTACAGATTGCAGAATGCAGATGTGTGATTTACAGGTTGCAGATATGTGCGATTTACAAATTGCAGGATGCAGATATGTGCAATATACATGTTGCAGAATGCAGATATGTGCGATTTACAGGTTGCACATATTTGCGATTTACAGGTTGCACATATGTGCGATTTACAGGTTGCGAATATGTGCTATTTACAGGTTGCAGAATGCATATATGTGCAATTTACAGGTTGCAGATATCTGCAATTTACAGATTGCAGATGTGCGATTTACAAGTTGCAGATATGTGCGATTTACAGGTTGCAGATATGTGCGATTTACAGGTTGCAGAAGGCAGATATGTGCAATTTACAGTTTGCAGATATCTGCAATTTACAGATTGCAGAATGCAGATGTGCGATTTACAAGTTGCAGATATGTGCGATTTACAGGTAGCAGATATGTGCGATTTACAGGTTGCAGATATGTGCGATTTACAGGTTGCAGATATGTGCGATTTACAGGTTGCAGATATGTGCGATTTACAGGTTGCAAATATGTGCGATTTACAGGTTGCAGATATGTGTGATTTACAGGTTGCAGATATGTGCGATTTACAGGTTGCAGAATGCAGATATGTGCAATTTACAGGTTGCAGATATCTGCAATTTACAGATTGCAGAATGCAGATGTGCGATTTACAAGTTGCAGATATGTGCGATTTACAGGTTGCAGATATGTGCGATTTACAGGTTGCAGATATGTGCGATTTACAGGTTGCAGATATGTGCGATTTACAGGTTGCAGATATGTGCGATTTACAGGTTGCAGAATGCAGATATGTGCAATTTACAGGTTGCAGATATCTGCAATTTACAGATTGCAGAATGCAGATGTGCGATTTACAAGTTGCAGATATGTGCGATTTACAGGTTGCAGATATGTGCGATTTACAGGTTGCAGATATGTGCGATTTACAGGTTGCAGATGTGTGATTTTACAGGTTGCAGATATGTGCGATTTACAGGTTGCAGATATGTGCGATTTACAGGTTGCAGATATGTGCGATTTACAGGTTGCAGCTTTGCGATTTACAGGTTGCAGATGTGTGATTAACAGGTTGCAGATATGTGCGATTTACAGGTTGCAGATATGTGCGATTTACAGGTTGCAGATGTGCGATTTACAGGTTGCAGATGTGTGATTTACAGGTTGCAGATATTTGCGATTTACAGGTTGCAGATATGTGCGATTTACAGGTTGCAGAATGCAGATGTGTGATTTCCGGAATGCAGATATATGCAATTTACAGGTTGCACAATGCAGATATGTGGGATTTACAGGTTGCAGAATGCAGGTATGTGCGATTTACAGAATGCAGATATGTGCAATTTACAAATTGCAGAATGCAGATGTGTGATTTACAGGTTGCAGATATGTGCGATTTACAAATTGCAGGATGCAGATATGTGCAATATACATGTTGCAGAATGCAGATATGTGCGATTTACAGGTTGCACATATGTGCGATTTACAGGTTGCACATATGTGCGATTTACAAGTTGCGAATATGTGCTATTTACAGGTTGCAGATATGTGCGATTTACAGGTTGCAGATATCTGCAATTTACAGATTGCAGATGTGCGATTTACAAGTTGCAGATATGTGCGATTTACAGGTTGCAGATATGTGCGATTTACAGGTTGCAGAAGGCAGATATGTGCAATTTACGGTTTGCAGATATCTGCAATTTACAGATTGCAGAATGCAGATGTGCGATTTACAAGTTGCAGATATGTGCGATTTACAGGTTGCAGATATGTGCGATTTACAGATTGCAGATGTGCGATTTACAGGTTGCAGAATGCAGATATGTGCAATTTACAGGTTGCAGATATGTGCAATTTACAGATTGCAGAATGCAGATGTGTTATTTACAGGTTGCAGATATGTGCGATTTACAGGTTGCAGAATGCAGATATGTGCAATTTACAGGTTGCAGATATGTGCAATTTACAGATTGCAGAATGCAGATGTGTGATTTACAAGTTGCAGATATGTGCAATTTACAGGTTGCAGATATGTGCGATTTACAGGTTGCAGATGTGTGATTTTACAGGTTGCAGTTGTGTGATTTACAGGTTGAAGATATGTGCAATTTACAGGTTGCAGATATGTGCGATTTACAGGTTGCAGATGTGTGATTTACAGGTTGCAGATGTGTGATTTACAGGTTGCTGAATGCAGTTATGTGCGATTTACAGGTTGCAGAATGCAGATATGTGCAATTTACAGGTTGCAGATATGTGCAATTTACAGATTGCAGAATGCAGATGTGTGATTTACAAGTTGCAGATATGTGCGATTTACAGGTTGCAGATATGTGCGATTTACAGGTTGCAGATATGTGCGATTTACAGGTTGCAGATTGCAGATATGTGCGATTTACAGGTTGCAAATATGTGCAATTTACAGGTTGCAGATATGTGCAATTTAGATTGCAGAATGCAGATGTGTGATTTACAAGTTGCAGATATGTGCGATTTACAGGTTGCTGAATGCAGTTATGTGCGATTTACAGGTTGCAGAATGCAGATATGTGCAATTTACAGGTTGCAGATATGTGCAATTTACAGATTGCAGAATGCAGATGTGTGATTTACAAGTTGCAGATATGTGCGATTTACAGGTTGCAGATATGTGTGATTTACAGGTTGCAGATATGTGCGATTTACAGGTTGCAGATTGCAGATATGTGCGATTTACAGGTTGCAAATATGTGCAATTTACAGGTTGCAGATATGTGCAATTTACAGGTTGCAGATATGTTGATTTACAGGTTGCATAATGGAGATGTGTGATTTAAAGTTTGCAGAATGCAGATATGTATGATTTACAAGTTGCAGAATGCAGATGTGTGATTTACAGGTTGGATAATGCAGTTATGTGCAATTTACAGGTTGCAGATGTGTGATTTACAGGTTGCAGATGTGTGATTTACAGGTTGCAGATGTGCGATTTACAGGTTGCAGATGTGTGATTTACAGGTTGCAGATGTGCGATTTTACAGGTTGCAGATATGTGCGATTTACAGGTTGCAGATATGTGCGATTTACAGGTTGCAGATATGTGCGATTTACAGGTTGCAGATATGTGCGATTTACAGGTTGCAGAATGTACGTATGTGCGATTTACAGGTTGCAGATGTGCGATTTACAGGTTGCAGATGTGTGATTTACAGGTTGCAGATGTGTGATTTTACAGGCTGCAGATATGTGCGATTTACAGGTTGCAGATATGTGCGATTTACAGGTTGCAGATGTGTGATTTACAGGTTGCAGAATGCAGATATGTGCAGGTTGCTGAATGCAGTTATGTGCAATTTACAGGTTGCAGAATGCAGATATGTGCAATTTACAGGTTGCAGATATGTGCAATTTACAGATTGCAGATGTGTGATTTACAAGTTGCAGATATGTGCGATTTACAGGTTGCTGAATGCAGTTATGTACGATTTACAGATTGCAGAATGCAGATATGTGCAATTTACAGGTAGCAGATATGTGCAATTTACAGATTGCAGAATGCAGATGTGTGATTTACAAGTTGCAGATATGTGCAATTTACAGGTTGCAGATATGTGCGATTTACAGGTTGCAGATGTGTGATTTTACAGGTTGCAGATGTGTGATTTTACAGGTTGCAGATATGTGCAATTTACAGATTGCAGATATGTGCGATTTACTAGTTGCAGATATGTGTGATTTACTAGTTGCAGATATGTGCGATTTACAAGTTGCAGATATGTGCGATTTACAAGTTGCAGACATGTGCAATTTACAGGTTGCAGATATGTGCAATTTACAGGTTGCAGAATGCAGATGTGTGATTTACGGAATGCAGATATGTGCGATTTACAGGTTGCAGATATGTGCAATTTACAGGTTGCACAATGCAGATATGTGCGATTTACAGGTTGCGGATATGTGCAATTTACAGGTTGTAGATTGCAGATATGTGCAATTTACAGATTGCAGGATGCAGATATGTGCAATATACATGTTGCAGAATGCAGATATGTGCGATTTACAGGTTGCGGATATGTGCGATTTACAGGTTGCGGATATGTGCGATTTACAGGTTTCACAATGCAGATGTGTGATTTACAGGTTGCAGATATGTGCGATTTACAGGTTGCAGATATGTGCGATTTACAGGTTGCAGAATGCAGATATGTGCAATTTACAGGTTGCGGATATGTGCAATTTACAGGTTGTAGATTGCAGATATGTGCAATTTACAGGTTGCAGAATGCAGATATGTGCAATTTACAGGTTGCAGAATGCAGATATGTGCGATTTACAGGTTGCACATATGTGCGATTCACAGAATGCAGATATGTGCGATTTACAGGTTTCACAATGCAGATGTGTGATTTACAGGTTGCAGATATGTGCGATTTACAGGTTGCAGATATGTGCGATTTACAGGTTGCAGAATGCAGATATGTGCAATTTACAGGTTGCAGATATGTGCAATTTACAAATTGCAGAATGCATATGTGCGATTTACAGGTTGCAGAATGCAGATATGTGCAATTTACAGGTTGCAGATATGTGCAATTTACAGATTGCAGAATGCAGATGTGTGATTTACAGGTTGCAGATATGTGCGATTTACAGGTTGCAGATGTGTGATTTTACAGGTTGCAGATGTGTGATTTACAGGTTGCTGAATGCAGTTATGTGCGATTTACAGGTTGCAGAATGCAGATATGTGCAATTTACAGGTTGCAGATATGTACAATTTAGATTGCAGAATGCAGATGTGTGATTTACAGGTTGCTGAATGCAGTTATGTGCGATTTACAGGTTGCTGAATGCAGTTATGTGCGATTTACAGGTTGCAGAATGCAGATATGTGCCATTTACAGGTTGCAGATATGTGCAATTTACAGGTTGCAGATATGTGCAATTTACAGATTGCAGATTGCAGAATGCAGATGTGTGATTTACAAGTTGCAGATATGTGCTATTTACAGGTTGCAGATATGTGCAATTTACAGGTTGCAGATATGTGCGATTTACAGGTTGCAGAATGCAGATATGTGCAATTTACAGGTTGCAGATATGTGCAATTTACAAATTGCAGAATGCATATGTGCGATTTACAGGTTGCAGAATGCAGATATGTGCAATTTACAGGTTGCAGATATGTGCAATTTACAGATTGCAGAATGCAGATGTGTGATTTACAGGTTGCAGATATGTGCGATTTACAGGTTGCAGATGTGTGATTTTACAGGGTTCAGATGTGTGATTTACAGGTTGCAGATATGTGCAATTTACAGGTTGCAGATATGTGCAATTTACAGGTTGCAGATGTGCCATTTACAAGTTGCAGATGTGCGATTTACAAGTTGCAGATGTGTGATTTACAGGTTGCAGATGTGTGATTTACAGGTTGCTGAATGCAGTTATGTGCGATTTACAGGTTGCAGAATGCAGATATGTGCAATTTACAGGTTGCAGATATGTGCAATTTAGATTGCAGAATGCAGATGTGTGATTTACAAGTTGCACATATGTGCGATTTACAGGTTGCTGAATGCAGTTATGTGCGATTTACAGGTTGCAGAATGCAGATATGTGCAATTTACAGGTTGCAGATATGTGCAATTTACAGGTTGCAGATATGTGCAATTTACAGATTGCAGATTGCAGAATGCAGATGTGTGATTTACAAGTTGCAGATATGTGCTATTTACAGGTTGCAGATATGTGCAATTTACAGGTTGCAGATATGTGCGATTTACAGGTTGCAGAATGCAGATATGTGCAATTTACAGGTTGCAGAATGCAGATATGTGCGATTTACAGGTTGCACATATGTGCGATTCACATAATGCAGATATGTGTGATTTACAGGTTGCACAATGCAGTTATGTGCGATTTTACAGGTTGCAGAATGCAGGTATGTGCGATTTACAGAATGCAGATATGTGCAATTTACAGATTGCAGAATGCAGATGTGTGATTTACAGGTTGCAGATATGTGCAATTTACAGGTTGCAGATATGTGCAATTTACAGATTGCAGATGTGTGATTTACAAGTTGCAGATATGTGCGATTTACAGGTTGCTGAATGCAGTTATGTACGATTTACAGGTTGCAGAATGCAGATATGTGCAATTTACAGGTAGCAGATATGTGCAATTTACAGATTGCAGAATGCAGATGTGTGATTTACAAGTTGCAGATATGTGCGATTTACAGGTTGCAGATATGTGCGATTTACAGGTTGCAGATGTGCGATTTACAGGTTGCAGATGTGTGATTTTTCAGGTTGCAGATGGGTGATTTTACAGGTTGCAGATATGTGCAATTTACAGATTGCAGATATGTGCGATTTACTAGTTGCAGATATGTGCGATTTACAAGTTGCAGATATGTGCGATTTACAAGTTGCAGACATGTGCAATTTACAGGTTGCAGATATGTGCAATTTACAGGTTGCAAAATGCAGATGTGTGATTTACGGAATGCAGATATGTGCGATTTACAGGTTGCAGATATGTGCAATTTACAGGTTGCACAATGCAGATATGTGCGATTTACAGGTTGCGGATATGTGCAATTTACAGGTTGTAGATTGCAGATATGTGCAATTTACAGATTGCAGGATGCAGATATGTGCAATATACATGTTGCAGAATGCAGATATGTGCGATTTACAGGTTGCACATATGTGCGATTTACAGGTTGCGGATATGTGCGATTTACAGGTTGCGGATATGTGCTATTTACAGGTTGCGGATATGTGCTATTTACAGGTTGCGGATATGTGCGATTTACAGGTTGCAGAATGCAGATGTGTGATTTACGGAATGCAGATATGTGCGATTTACAGAATGCAGATATATGCAATTTACAGGTTGCACAATGCAGATATGTGGGATTTACAGGTTGCAGAATGCAGGTATGTGCGATTTACAGAATGCAGATATGTGCAATTTACAGATTGCAGAATGCAGATGTGTGATTTACAGGTTGCAGAGATGTGCGATTTACAGATTGCAGGATGCAGATATGTGCAATATACATGTTGCAGAATGCAGATATGTGCGATTTACAGGTTGCACATATGTGCGATTTACAGGTTGCACATATGTGCGATTTACAGGTTGCACATATGTGCGATTTACAGGTTGCGGATATGTGCTATTTACAGGTTGCAGAATGCAGATATGTGCAATTTACAGGTTGCAGATATCTGCAATTTACAGATTGCAGATGTGCGATTTACAAATTGAAGATATGTGCGATTTACAGGTTGCAGATATGTGCGATTTACAGGTTGCAGATATGTGCGATTTACAGGTTGCAGATATGTGCGATTTACAGGTTGCAGAAGGCAGATATGTGCAATTTACAGGTTGCAGATATCTGCAATTTACAGATTGCAGAATGCAGATGTGCAATTTACAAGTTGCAGATATGTGCGATTTACAGGTTGCAGATATGTGCGATTTACAGGTTGCAGATATGTGCGATTTACAGGTTGCAGAATGCAGATATGTGCAATTTACAGGTTGCAGATATGTGCAATTTACAGATTGCAGAATGCAGATGTGTGATTTACAAGTTGCAGATATGTGCGATTTACAGGTAGCAGATATGTGCAATTTACAGATTGCAGAATGCAGATGTGTGATTTACAAGTTGCAGATATGTGCGATTTACAGGTTGCAGATGTGTGATTTTACAGGTTGCAGATGGGTGATTTTACAGGTTGTAGATTGCAGATATGTGCAATTTACAGATTGCAGGATGCAGATATGTGCAATATACATGTTGCAGAATGCAGATATGTGCGATTTTACAGGTTGCACATATGTGCGATTTACAGGTTGCGGATATGTGCGATTTACAGGTTGCGGATATGTGCTATTTACAGGTTGCGGATATGTGCGATTTACAGGTTGCAGAATGCAGATGTGTGATTTACGGAATGCAGATATGTGCGATTTACAGAATGCAGATATATGCAATTTACAGGTTGCACAATGCAGATATGTGGGATTTACAGGTTGCAGAATGCAGGTATGTGCGATTTACAGAATGCAGATATGTGCAATTTACAGATTGCAGAATGCAGATGTGTGATTTACAGGTTGCAGAGATGTGCGATTTACAGATTGCAGGATGCAGATATGTGCAATATACATGTTGCAGAATGCAGATATGTGCGATTTACAGGTTGCACATATGTGCGATTTACAGGTTGCACATATGTGCGATTTACAGGTTGCGGATGTGTGCTATTTACAGGTTGCAGAATGCAGATATGTGCAATTTACAGGTTGCAGATATCCGCACATCTGCAATCTGTAAATTGCAGATATCTGCAACCTGTAAATTGCACATATCTGCAATTTGTAAATCGCACATCTGCAATCTGTAAATTGCAATTTACAGGTTGCAGATATGTGCGATTTACAGGTTGCAGATATGTGCGATTTACAGGTTGCAGAAGGCAGATATGTGCAATTTACAGGTTGCAGATATCTGCAATTTACAGATTGCAGAATGCAGATGTGCAATTTACAAGTTGCAGATATGTGCGATTTACAGGTTGCACATATGTGCGATTTACAGGTTGTGGATATGTGCGATTTACAGGTTGCGGATATGTGCTATTTACAGGTTGCGGATATGTGCTATTTACAGGTTGCGGATATGTGCGATTTACAGGTTGCAGAATGCAGATGTGTGATTTACGGAATGCAGATATGTGCGATTTACAGAATGCAGATATATGCAATTTACAGGTTGCACAATGCAGATATGTGGGATTTACAGGTTGCAGAATGCAGGTATGTGCGATTTACAGAATGCAGATATGTGCAATTTACAGATTGCAGAATGCAGATGTGTGATTTACAGGTTGCAGAGATGTGCGATTTACAGATTGCAGGATGCAGATATGTGCAATATACATGTTGCAGAATGCAGATATGTGCGATTTACAGGTTGCACATATGTGCGATTTACAGGTTGCACATATGTGCGATTTACAGGTTGCGGATGTGTGCTATTTACAGGTTGCAGAATGCAGATATGTGCAATTTACAGGTTGCAGATATCCGCACATCTGCAATCTGTAAATTGCAGATATCTGCAACCTGTAAATTGCACATATCTGCAATTTGTAAATCGCACATTTGCAATCTGTAAATTGCAATTTACAAATTGCAGATATGTGCGATTTACAGGTTGCAGATATGTGCGATTTACAGGTTGCAGATATGTGCGATTTACAGGTTGCAGATATGTGCGATTTACAGGTTGCAGAAGGCAGATATGTGCAATTTACAGGTTGCAGATATCTGCAATTTACAGATTGCAGAATGCAGATGTGCAATTTACAAGTTGCAGATATGTGCGATTTACAGGTTGCAGATATGTGCGATTTATAGGTTGCAGATATGTGCGATTTACAGGTTGCAGAATGCAGATATGTGCAATTTACAGGTTGCAGATATGTGCAATTTACAGATTGCAGAATGCAGATGTGTTATTTATAGGTTGCAGATATGTGCGAATTACAGGTTGCAGATATGTGCTATTTACAGGTTGCAGAATGCAGATATGTGCAATTTACAGGTTGCAGATATCCGCACATCTGCAATCTGTAAATTGCAGATATCTGCAACCTGTAAATTGCACATATCTGCAATTTGTAAATCGCACATCTGCAATCTGTAAATTGCAATTTACAAATTGCAGATATGTGCGATTTACAGGTTGCAGATATGTGCGATTTACAGGTTGCAGATATGTGCGATTTACAGGTTGCAGATATGTGCGATTTACAGGTTGCAGAAGGCAGATATGTGCAATTTACAGGTTGCAGATATCTGCAATTTACAGATTGCAGAATGCAGATGTGCAATTTACAAGTTGCAGATATGTGCGATTTACAGGTTACAGATATGTGCGATTTATAGGTTGCAGATATGTGCGATTTACAGGTTGCAGAATGCAGATATGTGCAATTTACAGGTTGCAGATATGTGCAATTTACAGATTGCAGAATGCAGATGTGTTATTTATAGGTTGCAGATATGTGCGAATTACAGGTTGCAGATATGTGCGAATTACAGGTTGCAGATATGTGCGATTTACAGGTTGCAGATGTGTGATTTTACAGGTTGCAGTTGTGTGATTTACAGGTTGCAGATATGTGCAATTTACAGGTTGCAGATATGTGCGATTTACAGGTTGCAGATGTGTGATTTACAGGTTGCAGATGTGTGATTTACAGGTTGCTGAATGCAGTTATGTGCGATTTACAGGTTGCAGAATGCAGATATGTGCAATTTACAGGTTGCAGATATGTGCAATTTACAGATTGCAGAATGCAGATGTGTGATTTACAAGTTGCAGATATGTGCGATTTACAGGTTGCAGATATGTGCGATTTACAGGTTGCAGATATGTGCGATTTACAGGTTGCAGATTGCAGATATGTGCGATTTACAGGTTGCAAATATGTGCAATTTACAGGTTTCAGATATGTGCAATTTAGATTGCAGAATGCAGATGTGTGATTTACAAGTTGCAGATATGTGCGATTTACAGGTTGCTGAATGCAGTTATGTGCGATTTACAGGTTGCAGAATGCAGATATGTGCAATTTACAGGTTGCAGATATGTGCAATTTACAGATTGCAGAATGCAGATGTGTGATTTACAAGTTGCAGATATGTGCGATTTACAGGTTGCAGATATGTGTGATTTACAGGTTGCAGATATGTGCGATTTACAGGTTGCAGATTGCAGATATGTGCGATTTACAGGTTGCAAATATGTGCAATTTACAGGTTGCAGATATGTGCAATTTACAGGTTGCAGATATGTTGATTTACAGGTTGCATAATGGAGATGTGTGATTTAAAGTTTGCAGAATGCAGATATGTATGATTTACAAGTTGCAGAATGCAG
Source organism: Lithobates sylvaticus (assembly GCA_028564925.1). Classification (NCBI taxonomy): domain Eukaryota; kingdom Metazoa; phylum Chordata; class Amphibia; order Anura; family Ranidae; genus Lithobates; species Lithobates sylvaticus. Next base: position 103,369,692 of record CM053037.1, on the reverse strand, counting down.
ATGTGTGATTTACAGGTTGGATAATGCAGTTATGTGCAATTTACAGGTTGCAGATATGTGCAATTTACAGGTTGCAGATGTGTGATTTACAGGTTGCAGATGTGCGATTTACAGGTTGCAGATGTGTGATTTACAGGTTGCAGATGTGTGATTTACAGGTTGCAGATGTGCGATTTTACAGGTTGCAGATATGTGCGATTTACAGGTTGCAGATATGTGCGATTTACAGGTTGCAGATATGTGCGATTTACAGGTTGCAGAATGTACGTATGTGCGATTTACAGGTTGCAGATGTGCGATTTACAGGTTGCAGATGTGTGATTTACAGGTTGCAGATGTGTGATTTTACAGGCTGCAGATATGTGCGATTTACAGGTTGCAGATATGTGCGATTTACAGGTTGCAGATGTGTGATTTACAGGTTGCAGAATGCAGATATGTGCAGGTTGCTGAATGCAGTTATGTGCAATTTACAGGTTGCAGAATGCAGATATGTGCAATTTACAGGTTGCAGATATGTGCAATTTACAGATTGCAGATGTGTGATTTACAAGTTGCAGATATGTGCGATTTACAGGTTGCTGAATGCAGTTATGTACGATTTACAGATTGCAGAATGCAGATATGTGCAATTTACAGGTAGCAGATATGTGCAATTTACAGATTGCAGAATGCAGATGTGTGATTTACAAGTTGCAGATATGTGCAATTTACAGGTTGCAGATATGTGCGATTTACAGGTTGCAGATGTGTGATTTTACAGGTTGCAGATGTGTGATTTTACAGGTTGCAGATATGTGCAATTTACAGATTGCAGATATGTGCGATTTACTAGTTGCAGATATGTGTGATTTACTAGTTGCAGATATGTGCGATTTACAAGTTGCAGATATGTGCGATTTACAAGTTGCAGACATGTGCAATTTACAGGTTGCAGATATGTGCAATTTACAGGTTGCAGAATGCAGATGTGTGATTTACGGAATGCAGATATGTGCGATTTACAGGTTGCAGATATGTGTGATTTACAGGTTGCGGATATGTGCAATTTACAGGTTGTAGATTGCAGATATGTGCAATTTACAGATTGCAGGATGCAGATATGTGCAATATACATGTTGCAGAATGCAGATATGTGCGATTTACAGGTTGCGGATATGTGCGATTTACAGGTTGCGGATATGTGCGATTTACAGGTTTCACAATGCAGATGTGTGATTTACAGGTTGCAGATATGTGCGATTTACAGGTTGCAGATATGTGCGATTTACAGGTTGCAGAATGCAGATATGTGCAATTTACAGGTTGCAGATATGTGCAATTTACAGGTTGTAGATTGCAGAAATGTGCAATTTACAGGTTGCAGAATGCAGATATGTGCGATTTACAGGTTGCACATATGTGCGATTCACAGAATGCAGATATGTGCGATTTACAGGTTTCACAATGCAGATGTGTGATTTACAGGTTGCAGATATGTGCGATTTACAGGTTGCAGATATGTGCGATTTACAGGTTGCAGAATGCAGATATGTGCAATTTACAGGTTGCAGATATGTGCAATTTACAAATTGCAGAATGCATATGTGCGATTTACAGGTTGCAGAATGCAGATATGTGCAATTTACAGGTTGCAGATATGTGCAATTTACAGATTGCAGAATGCAGATGTGTGATTTACAGGTTGCAGATATGAGCGATTTACAGGTTGCAGATATGTGCGATTTACTGGTTGCAGATGTGTGATTTTACAGGTTGCAGATGTGTGATTTACAGGTTGCAGATATGTGCAATTTACAGGTTGCAGATATGTGCAATTTACAGGTTGCAGATGTGCCATTTACAAGTTGCAGATGTGCGATTTACAAGTTGCAGATGTGTGATTTACAGGTTGCAGATGTGTGATTTACAGGTTGCTGAATGCAGTTATGTGCGATTTACAGGTTGCAGAATGCAGATATGTGCAATTTACAGGTTGCAGATATGTGCAATTTAGATTGCAGAATGCAGATATGTGCGATTTACTAGTTGCAGATATGTGTGATTTACTAGTTGCAGATATGTGCGATTTACAAGTTGCAGATATGTGCGATTTACAAGTTGCAGACATGTGCAATTTACAGGTTGCAGTTACAGGTTGCAGAATGCAGATGTGTGATTTACGGAATGCAGATATGTGCGATTTAGAGGTTGCAGAATGCAGATATGTGCAATTTACAGGTTACAGATATGTGCAATTTACAGGTTGCAGATATGTGCAATTTACAGATTGCAGATTGCAGAATGCAGATGTGTGATTTACAAGTTGCAGATATGTGCTATTTACAGGTTGCAGATATGTGCAATTTACAGGTTGCAGATATGTGCGATTTACAGGTTGCAGAATGCAGATATGTGCAATTTACAGGTTGCAGAATGCAGATATGTGCGATTTACAGGTTGCACATATGTGCGATTCACATAATGCAGATATGTGTGATTTACAGGTTGCACAATGCAGTTATGTGCGATTTTACAGGTTGCAGAATGCAGGTATGTGCGATTTACAGAATGCAGATATGTGCAATTTACAGATTGCAGAATGCAGATGTGTGATTTACAGGTTGCAGATATGTGTGATTTACAGGTTGCAGATATGTGCGATTTACAGGTTGCAGAATGCAGATATGTGCGATTTACAGGTTGCAGATATGTGCGATTTACAGGTTGCAGATTGCAGATATGTGCGATTTACAGGTTGCAAATTGCAGATATGTGCGATTTACAGGTTGCAAATATGTGCAATTTACAGGTTGCAGATATGTGTGATTTACAGGTTGCAGATATGTGCAATTTACAGGTTGCTGAATGCAGTTATGTGAGATTTACAGGTTGCAGAATGCAGTTATGTGCAATTTACAGGTTGCAGAATGCTGATATGTGCAATTTACAGGTTGCAGAATACAGTTATGTGCGATTTACAGGTTGCAGAATGCAGATGTGCGATGTACAGGTTGCAGAATGCTGATATGTGCAATTTACAGAATGCAGATGTGCGATTTACAGGTTGCATAATGGAGATGTGTGATTTAAAGTTTGCAGAATGCAGATATGTATGATTTGCAGGTTGCAGAAAGAGAGGGCCGGACAGAACGAGTGCAATGAGGATAGGGAGGGCCGGACATGACTGTGTGTCTAGTGACACACCAAAAAGGAATGTAGCAGGGAGGGGTTAGCAGGGGGCAGCAAATAGGAGGCAGGGGGAGCGGCATTATAAAAAGGGGGCGTGGCCGAGCGGGAACACTCGTTGTATGGAAATCACAGGAGGAGGCAGTTTTTCTCACTGCTCCTCTACAACCAGCTAAAATGGCCGACAGCGACCTCGTGGAGCGACTGAGGGCCGCGGCGGAGACGAATGGGGCCGAATGGCTGCAGGCACAGGTGGCAGCTATACTTGCTGGAGCAGCATCCAGGGATGGAGGACAGAGCAGAAGACCGGAGGGACGTTCGACGGATGGTGGTGACCGATCAAGCGGCCGGGTGCCCAGGGCACCTGTGAGGTACTCTCCAGGGGGGGTTGCAGGCCCATCCAGACCAGCCAGGAGCCCTAGGGGGGATTTATCCACACCACCTGCCAAGAGGGCCCAGACAGAGACCCCGTTGGGGCCTAGGCGGAACGCACGCCGCGGGCGCCATGTGGGGGGCGGGGCTTCGGGCCTACTCAGAGTTCCATCCCCAGCAGCTAGAAGGGGGCCCTCACAGGACCCACCAGCCCCCGCAGATCTGCACAGACCGGGGGGACAACCAGCGGAGAGGAGGTCACAGCGGACGGGAGCCGGGAAGAGGGGGCAGTCAGGAAGCACATCGGCCCTTGCCACAGCGGCGTCCTCCCCAGCAGCTCTGCACGAGTTGAGGGGGGGGCGGTCAGCTCAGTCTGGAGGAACAGCCAGGATGGGGGGTAATACACCCCGGAGGAGTGCGGCATCGGACCCTTCAGCAGCTCTGCACGAGCCGAGGGGGGAGGACAGTAGGGTGCATATGTCTGCTAGTACAGCGCGACGGGCCGCCGGAAGGGCCAACACAGCAGAGGGTAGGCGGACGCCACCAGGAAGTGAAGCAAGAAGGCCAGTGGGCAGGAGCAGTGCCGGGTCCGGCCTGTCCGCCCAGGACGTGGGGAGCCAGGGAAGTGGGGTGGGGGGGGGCAGCAACATCGGGGGTGGTGATCGGAAGGAGCCGGGAGTTGTCCAGGAGTCCCTCCCCGAGGGGAACAGCGTCTTTCTCTCAGCAGGAGGAGTTCAGCAGGTCCGAAGGCGAGCTGTCCGAAGAAGATGAGGTGCCCAGCCGCCCACAAGTGTCGGTTGATGTCAGGCCGGTAATCCCGGTGGAGGGGCCAAGACGGCCCGGTAAGTCCAGTAGTAATAACTCTTTTACAACTGCTTTACAGAATTTGTTGGGAATTGTACCAGGGGGGGGGGGGAATTAGGGCCTCCGGCTCCGCTGGTGGCAAGCCATGACCAACCGCGGGCTGGGAGTGAGTCTCCATCGGGGGGTCAGGTGCAGGAGTTGCTGGAGGGCCTAAGGGCCCTGGTGGGGCGTTTTGAGAAGGCGGGTGGGGTAGCAAACCCCCCAAGCGGGGCTTTGGTCACAACAGCTGGAGAGGCATCGACCTCGGTGGGCGCAGGAGAGCAGGTGAGTACGCCAGAGAAGAGTGGGGATGAGCAAGTGGTAAGGGCCGACATTGTACGGATGGCAGATGCAGCAAAATGTGAGGTATACGTTTAAAACAGGAAGTGAGGGAAAAAATCTGGAAAGGTGAGTATGTGGAGATTTTTTCCCTGTTGCCATTGGAGAAATTCAATTTAGACAGGGTGAAACCGGATGACACCAAAAAAGCTGATGAGGAGAAGAGGCGGTATCGGTTAATTCCACGGACGTTTGCAAACTGGCTGCAAGCGTTCGCCATATTGGCCGGGGTAATTGGGGAGAAGAACCCCGAGCACTGCTCGGCGTTATTCTGCTATATGGACGCTATAGGGGAGGCGCATAGGGTCTATGGAGGGACAGCTTGGCTGCGATATGACGAGCAGTTTAGGCAGCGCAGGGCGGTTCGCCCAGCATTGCGATGGGACCATAAGGACATTAGCTTATGGATGAGATTGATGGCTTCGGCAAAGACGCCGGCACAGACATTTCTCGGGGGGGCTGGGGGTAGCCACTCCTCGGGATCCTCAGCCGGAAAGAAATTTGGAATATGTTGGCAGTTCAACGAGGGAGCCTGCAAATTTGGAAACACGTGCAAGTTTAAGCACGAGTGTTCAGGTTGCGGGGGAGGGGGACACTCGTTGGCGCGATGCTTCAAAAAAGGAAAGCGCGCCGGAGAGCCTGGCAACAAGAGGGACGACGCCGGTGATGTGGGTAAGAATGCAGCCTTTCCTAAATAGGTATCCTGACAGGGCGGCGGCGGGTTTGCTCAGTGCGGGGTTCAGGGAAGGTTTCAGGATCCCGTGCACATTGACGGAAATTCCTCCGGTGGCAAAGAATCTGAGGTCAGCATTGTTGCACCCAGAGGTTGTGTCGGAAAAATTAGCCAAGGAGGTTGCGTTGGGTAGGATGGCGGGGCCGTTCATGGCTTAGCCGTTAACGGACTTAGTAGTGTCACCACTTGGGGTGGTTCCCAAAAAGGAACCCAACAAGTTTCGTTTAATACATCATTTATCTTTCCCAAAAGGGGGATCGGTAAATGATTTTATTGACCCGGAGGCATGCACGGTATCGTACACGTCATTCGATGCTGCGGTGCATATAAAGGAACCGATTTCTTCATTTTTATATAAAAACACACACATATATATATATATATATATATACACACACACACACACACACATAAACCAGTGACAGCTGGTGCCCCAAATTTTTAGGGGGGGGTGCGATGGGCCCCCCCTAACCTCACTGTGCCATCAAATGTCGCCACTGCGCCCATCAAATGCAGCCACTGCGCCCATCAAACGCCACCACTGTGCCCATCAAATGCCGCCACTGTGCCATCAAATGCCGCCACTGTGCCATCAAATGCCGCCACTGTGCCATCAAATGCCGCCGCTGTGAATCCCCACCGCCCGCCTCGCACACCCACACACATGCATGCACACCCCCACACATATGCATGCACACCCCCCCCCCCCACACACACACACACACACACACATGCATGCACACCCCCACACACATGCACACAGGGCTGGTGCAAGGATTTTTGACACCCTAGGCGAAACCTCATTTTGCCGCCCCCTTTGACTCCACCCCCTTTGCCCTGCCCATGTATACCCCACCTTTTTATAGATTGCTACCATTTTGGGGGGGCAGAGTCAGTCATTGAGCCTGAAGGTGGTGGGGGGGCATTGGTACGGCGCCCCTGACTGATGTGTGCTTTAGGCCGGCCATGTACATAGGGATATGTACACAGATAATCAAGGCACCTATCAGTGCCCATGGGCACTGAGTGTCACCCCCATCAGTGCAACCTATCAATGGGAACCCTTCATAATGGGCACAGCGGGTGTACAGACCCGGGAAATCAGCACAGGGATGGTGAGAACCCCTCATAATGGGCACAGCGGGTGTACAGACCTGGGAACTCAGCACAGGGATGGTGGGAACCCCTCATAATGGGCACAGCGGGTGTACAGACCGGGAACTCAGCACAGGGATGGTGGGAACCCCTCATAATGGGCACAGTGGGTGTACAGACCCGGGAACTCAGCACAGGGATGGTGGGAACCCCTCATAATGGGCACAGCGGGTGTACAGACCCGGGAACTCGGCACAGGGATGGTGGGAACCCCTCATAATGGGCACAGCGGGTGTACAGACCCAGGAACTCAGCACATGGATGATGGGAACCCCTCATACTGGGCACAGCGGGGATACAGACCCGGGAACTCAGCACAGGGATGGTGGGAACCCCTCATAATGGGCACAGCGGGTGTACAGACCCGGGAACTCAGCACAGGGATGGTGGGAACCCCTCATAATGGGCACAGCGAGTGTACAGACCTGGGAACTCGGCACAGGGATGGTGGGAACCCCTCATAATGGGCACAGCGGGTGTACAGACCCGGGAATTCGGCACAGGGATGGTGGGAACCCCTCATAATGGGCACAGCGAGTGTACAGACCTGGGAACTCGGCACAGGGATGGTGGGAACCCCTCATACTGGGCACAGCGGGGGTACAGACCCGGGAACTCAGCACAGGGATGGTGGGAACCCCTCATACTGGGCACAACGGGGGTACAGACCCGGGAACTCAGCACAGGGATGGTGGGAACAGGGGGGGGGGGGGGCGCATTTACTAGAACTGATTGTCTGTATTTTCTTCCTGCAGCTGCTGGTGGAAGGGAGAGTTTTCCAGGGTGGTCACCAGCAGAAGAAACATAAAGAGAGCAGACACACTGACCACCCTGCACAGCACTGATATCAGTTATAGCATTGTGTCGCCATGGCGATCTTGGCGACCCCTATAATTCCGCCACTGTACGGCGATATGGCCGAGGGGCACTGATGGCAAAGTCTGATGTGGAATCCGCATTTCGACTGCTGCCAGTGCACCCAGACAGTTTTCATTTGCTGGGTTGCTGTTGGCAAGACCAATTTTATGTCGATCGTTGTTTGCCCATGGGGTGTTCCATATCGTGCGCCATGTTTGAGGCGTTCAGTTCGTTTTTAGAATGGGTAGTTAGGGATGTGACAGGCATTGATTCCGTCATCCATTACTTGGATGACTTCCTCTGCGTGGGCCCTCCAGCTTCCAATGTGTGTGCGATACTGTTGTCCACGTTGCAGCACATTGCGGAGAGTTTTCGGGTGCCGTTAGCACCTGACAAGACGGAGGGCCCGCGCACAGAATTGAGTTTTTTGGGGATAGTGATCGATTCCATGGCTATGGAATGCAGGTTACCAGAAGAGAAGTTGAGGGACTTACAAAAGGAAATTAGGGAGATTCATGGGTGCAAAAAAGTGCAGTTGCGCACGTTACAATCCCTGTTGGGAAAGTTGAATTTTGCATGCAGAATCATTCCTATGGGAAGAATTTTTTGTAGACGATTGTCATCGGCCACGGCGGGGGTGAAAGCTCCCACACATTATATTAGGCTTCGGAGGGAGCACAGGGATGATCTGGAGGTGTGGCATCGGTTTTTGCAGGAGTTTAATGGGAGGTCGGTTTGGATGTCAGGTCCAGTTAGCAATTTCGATGTTGAGCTAGTAACTGACGCTGCGGGATCCACAGGTTACGGAGCGTACTTCCAAGGGTGTTGGAGTGCGGAACCATGGCCACGATCCTGGGTGGAGGCGGGGTTTACAAAGAATTTAGCACTATTGGAGTTGTTTCCGGTGGTGGTAGCATTGGAGCTGTGGGGCAAGGCCTGTAAAAATTTAAAGCTTAGATTGAACTGTGATAATATGGGGGTAGTGCAAATAATCAATAGTATGTCGGCGTCTTCACAACCTGTCATCCGGCTGATGCGACAGCTAGTGTTACGCTGCATGCAATTGAATATTTTTCTTTATGCGGTACACATCCCGGGGGTAGAGAACACGCTGGCTGATTCTTTGTCTCGGTTCCAGTGGGACAGATTCAGGACTCTGGCACCGGAGGCTCAGCAGGAGGGCGTTCCTTGCCCGGCCTGGATCTGGGATTTGGCACTAGGGTAGCAGCGGGATGGATCCAGAAGTCGGTGAGTATGTCGTCTTGGTTGGCATACCAGAAGGTCTGGAAGGAGTGGGGTGAGTTGCTGCTGGAATCGGGAGTGGGGCAGGATGTGTCACAATTTAGGCTGTTAGTGCTGTATTACGTGTCCAGAAATATGGAGGAAGGCAGGTCAGTGTCCGCCATTGAAAAACGGTTGGCAGGGTTGGCCTTTTTGTTCAAGTTACAAGGCATTGTGGATTGGACAAAAGAATTTTGGGTGAAACAGGCAGTAAAAGGGTATCGCAAAGCAAACAGGACAAGGGATGAGAGGCGGCCGATTACTTTTGCCAATGTGTTGGCATTAAGGGAGCAGTTGAGTGGGGTGTGCAAAGATGGGTACGAGGGGCTATTATTTACAGCGGCTTTTTCCTTGGCGTTTTTCGGGGCATTTCGGATTGGTGAGTTGGTTAGCCCATCAAAAAAGGAAGGGGGAGGTTTAATGTTGGGGGACGTGGAAGTTTTGGGTGACAGGGTGCTGGTGAATTTAAAAAAGTCCAAGACTGATCAAAAAGGTGTGGGGGTTCTGATTTAGTTGCATAGGTTACAAGGTTGCGCGGTATGCCCAGTAAAAGCAGTAGGGGAGTTCATGGGGGTGAGACCAGAGGTTGGGGGCCCATTGTTGGTGCACAGTGATGGATCATACCTGTCGCGATTCCAATTTGGGGCGGTTCTGCGGAAATGCTTAAATAGTATGGGTTTAGAAGGTTCTGCCTACGCCTCACACTCCTTCCGCATTGGGGCGGCCACCGAAGCCGCCAGGTGTGGGTTGGATGAGGTGGATGTGCAAAAAATGGGGAGGTGGGAATCGAAGCGATTTCGGACTTACGTTAGACCACTGTTGATTCAGGAATAATGGGGATAGATATATAAAAAAAAAAATTAAAAAAAATAAAGGGCGAGTTTTACTGTGTTGTTATAGTTTGTAATGGTTAGTATGGTGGCCTTAGTAGTTAAGTTATAGTGCTGGTCAATTACACTATGTTTGTCATTTCAGATGGAGGGCTTCCGCGCCTCGTCTGGATCCTGGGGCACTCATATGTGTGTTGGGGAGCACGGAGAGGGGATGCCAGACCAGGTGGGAGGCAGTTGGGGGTGTCTAGGAGAGAGGCCACCATACGTTGGCTGGGCAGGCCGGGAATGTTGTGGGAGAGGGTGGTGCCCGAAATGGAACGTTTCGCGTGGTTGGACAGGCCACCGGCGGTCCTGGTCATACATGCGGGCGGGAACGATTTGGGAATGCGGACAGTAAGGGATCTTATTGCTGACATAAAGAGGGATCTGACCTACCTGCACGAGACATATCCAGACACGCTGTTGGTATGGTCAGATATGGTCGCTAGAACATCCTGGAGGAGGGCTAGATCAGTATATCGCCTTAACAAGGCGAGGATCCGTGTAAATAAGGTAGTGGGGAGGTTCCTGGCATGGCAAGGGGGTTTAGTGGTTCGCCACAGGGAACTTGAGAAAAATGTGGGCCTCTATTTGAGGAGGGATGGGGTTCACTTGACGGATGTCGGGATCGACCTGTGGTCGTTGGGTCTACAGGAGGGGATACATACGGCCCTGCGGGTGTGGAGGTGCCTTCAAGGGTAAGGGGTCACCCTTTCAGTCTGTGGCGGTGTTTAGGTTGGTCAGTGACGGTGGCAGTGATGTAGTTGGTGAGTGTGTGGGGGGTTTAGGTTGGTCAGTGACGGTGGCAGTGATGTAGTTGGTGAGTGTGTGGGGGGCTCGTCATGAGATGGCCCCTCCGGTGTAGTACATCGAAGTCGATGATTACTCTGTGTGCACTGCGGGATAGGGTTTTGTCTCCGGGCGGTTAAAATGGAGGCCTACTTGGTTCGGTTAAATCCTGCAGTGCCCCCTGGTGGTAGATATATATATAGTCATATATATATATTGGTTAATTAAAATGGTTGTGTTACAAGTGTTAGCCCCGTCACTGACCAACATAAGAGGGTATAACCGATGGTTATTTATGTTTACAATAAAATGTTTATGGTTATTTATGGTTAATTTTATATGGTTATTTATACGGTTTTATATGGTTATTTATATTTGGAGTTAAGTTTAATAAAGGCTGTTGTGGCCATTTACTCCACAAGAAGTACGGTGTGGCCCATTATTTAAGAGGGGTAGCAAAAAGGGGGTTTTGGAATAAAGGGGTCACAACAGAAGGGATGGTCTTTACTAGGCTACACGAGTCAAGAGAGGGCCGGACAGAACGAGTGCAATGAGGATAGGGAGGGCCGGACATGACTGTGTGTCTAGTGACACACCAAAAAGGAATGTAGCAGGGAGGGGTTAGCAGGGGGCAGCAAATAGGAGGCAGGGGGAGCGGCATTATAAAAAGGGGGCGTGGCCGAGCGGGAACACTCGTTGTATGGAAATCACAGGAGGAGGCAGTTTTTCCCACCCACCCTCCCAATAGTTAAGTTTTGTTGTGAAGGTTTTAATGCTTTTGTTATCATTTCAGGAAATCAAGATGGATGTCTGGAAGAAAGTGGGTTGGCGGTGTTTAGGTTGGTCAGTGACGGTGGCAGTGATGTAGTTGGTGAGTGTGTGGGGGGCTCGTCATGAGATGGCCCCTCCGGTGTAGTACATCGAAGTTGATGATTACTCTGTGTGCACTGCGGGATAGGGTTTTGTCTCCGGGCGGTTAAAAAGGAGGCCTACTTGGTTCGGTTAAATCCTGCAGTGCCCCCTGGTGGTAGATATATATATAGTCATATATATATATTGGTTAATTAAAATGGTTGTGTTACAAGTGTTAGCCCCGTCACTGACCAACATAAGAGGGTATAACCGATGGTTATTTATGTTTACAATAAAATGTTTATGGTTATTTATGGTTAATTTTATATGGTTATTTATACGGTTTTATATGGTTATTTATATTTGGAGTTAAGTTTAATAAAAGCTGTTGTGGCCATTTACTCCACAAGAAGTACGGTGTGGCCCATTATTTAAGAGGGGTAGCAAAAAGGGGGTTTTGGAATAAAGGGGTCACAACAGAAGGGGTGGTCTTTACTAGGCTACACGAGTCATGCAGATGTGTGATTTACAGGTTGGATAATGCAGTTATGTGCGATTTACAGGTTGCAGAATGCACATATGTGCGATTTACAGGTTGCAGAAAAGGTGCCTGATGTGGTTATACACAAGATAGGCATTATTCATCTGCTTTAGTAGAGCCCTGTGTATAATGTGCAGAGCCTGGTATATGATGTGCAGAGCCCGGTGTATGATGTGCAGAGCCCGGTGTATAATGTGCAGCCTGGTATATGATGTGCAGAGCCCGGTGTATAATGTGCAGCCTGGTATATGATGTGCAGAGCCCGGTGTATAATGTGCATCCTGGTATATGATGTGCAGAGCCCGGTGTATAATGTGCAGCCTGGTATATGATGTGCAGAGCCCTGTGTATAATGTGCAGCCTGGTATATGAAGTGCAGAGCCCGGTGTATAATGTGCAGCCTGGTATATGATGCAGACCGTGTAAAATCTTGTAGTGGGTCGGATGTGGTTCTCATGCCATAGTTTGGCGACCCCTAGTCTATACTTCCTTTCAAGTGTGCAATCTAAAAAGGAAAATACCCCAAAATAACATCTGATAGCTATTGTTTTTCTAAGATAAACTGAAAATTTCGGTCTGTGTTTTTCACATGGCAATATTGAATAAACATGCATCCAGAACAGCTTGAAAAATGTGGTGATCAGGTTGAACCTACATAATGTACCCTGTACACCTTGTTCTCTAAAGTCTATTGCGAGTATAAAAGCCAGCCACAAACTCATCACAGGCATGGTGGGAACCCCTCATTATGGGCACAGTGGGTGTGCAGACCCGGGAACTCAGCACAGGCATGGTGGGAACCCCTCATTATGGGCACAGTGAGTCTGCATATGATATGCACAGTGAGGCTACATTTGATGAAAATCAAGATCGAAAGACACTTGTATTTGGCAGCCATACCTATCTCTTAAACTTACCCTGATTCTCTAGGTACTGATCATTGTGGAATTTGTTTTTCAAAATGAATGACAATTCGGTTCTATCTTTGAAGCAAGTGCCCTTCACAAGGCGTTTAGATGATGAAAAAAAAAAGGATAAAAGAGCTTGGACCACATCAACCCAAATTGCAAATTCAGCAGAGGTCAAGTGATCGTGGTCGAGTTTACACTCAAAGCTTTTCCGCCACTTTATATAGCAAATGGAGTTGGCTAGCTAGATGTGATGTCACTAATGCCTATTATTGTTTTCCCTGTTTGCTTTTTCAAAGTCATGGCACTGACACATTGTGGATATCAAAACAAGAGTATGCGACCTAAAGCATCTCACTGAAAATGCAAGCGGCAAAGCCATCTTGACAAATATTATGAGGCTCGAGTGTTTTGGGAAGTGTAGCATTGGTGAACAGCTAGATGCAGGCTACAGAATTGCCATTAGAAGACACAATGAAGAGGGCACAAAAAATCGACACATACTGTCTAGAATAATAGACTGCGTGAAACGTTGTGGTGCATTTGAGCTGGCTTTGCGTGGTCATGACGAGAGCGAGACATAAGAAAATCCTGGGATATTCCGTTGCTTGGTCAATTTTGTTGCTTCACTTGATGGAGTTTTGAAAGAGCACCTTGAGAATGCCACTTTTTTTAAGGGAACTGTGCAGAACGAGCTGTTGGACTGTATGTTGTCTGTTGTGAAGGAGCACATTATTCAAGAAGCACGGAGCAGCGATTTCATCTCAATCCCGGCCATCAAGACCACCGATATTGCCACACAGCGCCAACTTGTGATCGTACTGCGCTACATTGATGCCAAAAACAACATACAGGAGAGGTTTTTTGAGTTTATTCCTCTGCATTCAACCACAGCGGATTCCATCGCTACAGCACTACAAGAGCGCCTTGCTGTCATCCTTCCAGAGGATCAGAAGAATAAACTAATCTCCCAAGCGTATGATGGAGCCAGCGTAATGAGGGGTGTCACTTCAGGTGTTCAAAAGAAAATTCAAGATGTGTACCCAAATGCCCATTATATCCACTGCTATGCACATCAGCTCAATCTGATAATGCAACAGGCCACTTCTCAAATGCCTAAAGTGAGACTATTTTTTGCTAACCTTGGAGGATTTGCCAGCTTTTTTGCCAGATCACCCAAGCGCACAGATGTTCTTGATAAAATAGTTGCCCATAGACTACCGACATCAAGCAGATGGAACTTCCATAGCCGTGCCGTCAATACGGTGTTTGAGCACAGAGAGGACCTTATCCGCTGTTTTGAAACAATGCGAGACTCAGATGACTTTGACCTTGTTACCATGAGAGAGGCAGCAGGCTTTGCCGTGCTCCTGGATGATCAGGATTTTACATTTTTTCTGACGCTTTTCCACAACATCATGCTCCATGTGGACCTCCTCTATGCCTAACTCCAGAAGAAGGACATAGATTTAGTCCACATTAAGGGGAGCATCCAGCAGTTCCAGAAGGACATACAGAAGATCAGGTAGTAGCTGTATTCCTCCTTTTCATGTGTTGTTATTATTATTGTTCATACATTTTGCAGAGATTCTATTCCATCCCTAGTTGGCCAAAGCAGTCAAGGTGGTTTTCAACCGAGGAGGCTGTGCTCGCTGAATCCAGGAGAACATAAACGAATTGCATCTGAGGTGAGTTTTTATTTTTTGCAATATTTGTGTTTTTGATAGCTCCCTCTTGTAGATATGAAGATTGAAAAGAAAAAAAAATTTCTTACAATATTCATATAAAAATGATGTGATCTAAAAAGGATTTGTTATTCCCTCTAGTGGATAACATGAGTATTACAGCCTTCATCTGTGTTAGCTGCTTGAGCATCAGAAATGCATGAAACCTGACATATTTAACTAAGAATGTCTTGTCCATGTGTATGGAGTTCTGAGAAGTTATGGATTCAAAACCACTGAAACTGATCTCCCTTTATAACTTAAAACTGAACATTTAAAATGACCAGTTTTAAGTTATGAAGGGAGATCAGTTTGTCAAGTTTCATGCATTTCTGATGCTCAGGGAGCTAACAGAGATGACATTGACAATTGTCATCGCTACATAATTTGTTTTTATCCTTCAACCTATAGGTCTGTGATACCATACTCTTGCACACCATGTGACGTTTCTCCTTCACAAACCACCTTGTTAGTGCCACCTTGCTTCAAGCAGACAGGTTTGATCAGTACGCAATGGAGTTTCCAGAGGATCCACTAAGTAAGACTTTGAAGGCCTATCCATTGCTCAATAAGAGCAAGTTAAAGACAGAGCTTAGTCTCACCGCACAGACGAGTTCAGAAAACGTAATGGTGCTGTGGACCTATTCCAGCTGTTTATGGAGAACAATCTTAAAAAAACATATTTAGAGAGACTTTCACTCTTCTGAAGATTCTCATCACCACACCCATGACCACAGCAGAAGCTGAGAGGTGCTTCTTAACCACTTTCAGACCGGACCAATTTGCAGCCAAAGGACCAGGCCCTTTTTGCGATTCGGCACTGCGCCGCTTTAACTGACAATTGCGCGGTCGTGCGACGCGGCTCCCAAACAAAATTGACGTCCTTTTTTTCCCACAAATAGAGCTTTCTTTTGGTGGTATTTGATCGCCCCTGCGGTTTTTATTTTTTGCGCTATAAACAAAAAAGAGCGACAATTTTGAAAAAAAACGCATTTTTTATTTTTTGCTATAATAAATATCCCCCAAAAATATATAAAAAAACATTTTTTTCCTCAGTTTAGGCCGATACGTATTCTTCTACATATTTTTGGTAAAAAAATCGCAATAAGCGATAATTGATTGGTTTGCGCAGAAGTTATAGCGTTTACAAGATAGGAGATCGTTTTATAGCATTTTTATTAATAATTTTTTTTTATTAGTAGTGGCGGCGATCAGCGATTTTTTTTTTTTTTTGTGACTGCGACATTATGGCGGACACATCGGAATTTTTGACACATTTTTGGGACCATTGTCATTTATACAGCAATCAATGCTATTTAAATGCATTGATTCCTGTATAAATGACACTGGCAGTAAAGGGGTTAACCACAAGGGGGCAGTGTAGGGGTTAAGTATGCCTAGGGGTGTGTTTCTTACTGTGGGGGGGCGTGGCTGTCAGCTAGTGAATGCTGATCTCTGCTCCAATCACAGGGAGCCGAGATCAGCGTCACTAGTTGCTAGGCAGAACAGGGAGATGCTGTTTATCTCGGCATCTCCCCGTTCAGCCTTCCCGTGAGACGATCGCGGGGGCCAAATACAGGGAATAGCAAACATAGAGGTTATACACAGCATACAACAATGACTGTTGCATAATAGGTACTGACGCATTTCGACCCATTGGGGTCTCTTCAGAGGATGAGTTTGCTAAGAAAAATAAAGTTTATAACAACATATCAAATTCATTTTAAAAAAGATATGATATATGCAGAATTGTTCAATAACACATTGCACATAATTACCACTGCATTTGGATATACCCCTCGGTCAGAGCCTCCCCACACAGCCGTCAGACCATCCAGTGCGCCCCCACGCCACAGCAGCACCCCAGGAGGGGGGGGAGAGGATCCACTCAATGCGGCTTACATTAGCAAACTCATCCTCTGAAGAGACCCCAATTGGTCGAAACACGTCAGTAACTATTATGCAACAGTCATTGTTATATGCTGTGTATAACCTCTATATTTGATATTCCCTGTATTTGGCATGGGTATAGCCCCATTTGAGCTCATATCTTAAAACTCATTTAATAATCCATTTTATTTTTTCAATAAAGAATTCTAATGCTTTATCCAATTTTATTTTCTCATTATCTATAATTAGCTGCCTAAAAACCCCACCGGGGGACCTTTCCATCCTTTTCTGCCCATATTGGGGTGAGCAGCACTTGTGTCTCACCTTAGTGTGTCCTCCCTTTGCAGTATAGAACAGATTGGTCTTAATGCGGACGATATTATACTATATACGCAGAACATCGACGAAAGCTATGAGTATAATAGACACCTTTGGCCAGTATTCAGGGCTTAAGATTAATTGGCAGAAGTCTTTCCTTAAGCCCCTGAATCAAGAACTAGAAATGGAGGAAAGGATAGATACCCCACTTCCTGTGGTGGGTATAATAAATTTAATTAAAATGATTTTACTGCCAAAGTGTTTATATATTTTTTCACATTCCCCTGTGGTAGTTCCTAAAAATATCTTTAAAAGCTTGAACTCTCATGCCACTAAATGTATATGGACCAAAGGCAGATGTAAAGTAAAACTTACAACATTACAGCACCCAAAAACAGAGGCAGGATTGGCTCTGCCAGATATGTATCTGTACTATCTGGCAGGACAGTTAAGCCATTTGCATAACTGGCTTAAGATGCAAAGATATCCCATCCGAACTACCCATGTGCAATAATCCGTTATTTGAAGAATTAAGTACACTACAAAATAATAAATTCTGGATGCAAGAAAGGTATAGTGGAGCTGGAACAAGTTTATCAAAGTGGGAGCATATGCTCATTTAGATTTTTTTAAAAACACAATATAACCTAACAGATAAGAATTTCTATAGATTTTTACAGCTAAGACATGCGCTAGGTGCTCAATTCGGTAGTAAAAGTATTAATATATCAAAATTCCCCCTAATTGGAATATTAAGAACCCAGGGACCAAGGGGATTGGTATCGAAATTATATACATGTAGTGCTGACATCCTTGCTTATTAATGTGTGCTTGCATACTATAATATAAAGTCTATGGACATTGCTATGGTTCAGTGTTTGGAGCCATCTAGTGGCCAAATACTGGTATTGAACTGAAATTATTATTACTTTAGAAAAAAGCACAAAAGGACTAATACAGGAAGTGACTGTTTTGATCGGAAGGTTGACACCTTTTACCCAGGAGGCTTAATGACCTACCCATGAACACTCTCAAGCAGTGCATGCTGGGTAGGACATAAAAGGAACCAGAGCGGCCATTTTAGGTCTCTTGGGATTGCATGGCCTGCCTGTGAGGATCTGTGTGGAAGGCCTCCTGGAGGAAGAGGCCTACAGCCATTGCGGAACTTAACCCTGCTCATTTGTGCGAGTGACCTGACGGTGCCAGAGAGACAGTGACCGGATTGGAGGAATCCAGAGACACTCGTTTGAGCATCGGAGGACCGGGCTCACCCAGCAGAGCAACGGGGCCAGCAGACAGAGAAGCAAGCTGCAGTCACCGGACCAAAGCTACTACACGGAGCTCCGATCCAGTTGGTGAGCGGGTTGTGGCCCACAGTTTACTAACTTTTGCACATAGTCATACTTGTATACAGGCCTCGCTGGGATCTATAGTCCTACAGAGGAGGAGTATAACAACTGACACTAGGCAGGCATGAGGCCTATCTGCTTTGCATCTAAAGCCTTGTAATATAGTTACTGAAGTTATACCAGGAGCATCTTTAACTCAATTTGATTTACTTTAACCCCTTGGATTACAAATCATAAGGAATTATTCTAGCTAGCGAAAATCAGAAGACTAAAGACTAAGTACTTAAAGTGAGATCTCACGCATAGCTATAAAAGTAAGGGGAGCTCCCGTGTATTTATATTGTTTGAAATTGTTATACTAATATCAATTGTGCTGTCATTCTATGTTGGGATGACAGCACAATTACTGTAATCACCTGTTTGAAAATATATTTACAGTAAAAGATTTTTGGTTAAGAACCCAGTTGTGTGGAGTGTTTTCTCCCAGCAGGTGGAGCCAGTGGATCCTGAGGTTACAATACAGGTATATTGTATTATATTATATTGTACTGTATTGCACCACAGCTGTGTCAAGGGGACTGAGCCAAGTTAGTGGGGTTTATCAGCCGAGTGCAGGCCCAAATCAAATCAGCAGCTCCTTTGGGGGTTAGTGCTACATGTGGGGGTTCGTCCGGGATCCTGTCACTCTGCAAGCAAGCCCGCCCCCTTGGTGCCAGTATGGACCCCACCACAGTGGTCCAGTGGTGCGAAGCGGAAGGCGCACGCTCAGAAGCGAGCGTAGCAATTGAGCTCCCTGGCGAGGCCTGGGGTGAAGAGAAGGTCAGTAGAGTTGTGAAGTTACTGTCCCCAGACAGAAAAGCATGGGTGATTGCCATCAAGCAAGATACTGAGACTTCTCGCACTAATGCATTGTTAGAGTGGAAAAGGGGAGTACCTGAAAGCTTCAGAGGCAAAAGTGTACAACTAGGAAACAAATCAAGGTTTTACATAGTACACCCAAGAGTCCTACAATGCTGGTCAGGTAGTGTCAACTAGAGAAACCGCCACCTCCTCAACACCTCTGACCATGATAGGGCCAGAGCTCCTCACAGCTCTGGGGGACTTTGTATCAAAGTGCCAGAAAAGCAACACAGTGTGTGTGGAGACTGGGTACAGTAAGTTGAGGATCTTCTCAGGAAAACAGCCTGTGTCGGCTGGGGAGGAAGAATTTGATGTCTGGATAGAGCAAGCCATGCGGGCCCTGGAAGAATGGGAACTGCCAGAGGCCCAAAAGAGCGTATAAGTAAGAGCCTGCGAGGAGCTGCCGCAGAAGCTGTCAGGAACTTGAGGTTCAGCAGTACCACAGCCTATGATTACTTAGTCATGCTGCAAGAAGAGTTTGGGCGGTTAGAAAAGGCGGGTGATTTAATCTACCAGTTTGAACACATCCTTCAGCATCAAGGAGAGCGTCTCTCTGCATACATCAGGCATCTGAATAAAATGTTATATCAGATCGTGCTAAAGAAAGGAATGATGCCCTCTGCTATAGATCAAGCCAGGATACAGCAGATCTTAAGAGGGGCTCTGCGCTCTGACCCAGTCTGGCTTAATTTGAGAACCTCTGGGGGTGCCATGTCACTGAGATACCTTGACCTTATCCGAGTGGTGAGGGATGAAGAGGTGCTGCTAGATGAACAACCCCCACCTCTCCCATTGGAATCAGATCTTCGAAGACAGTGGAACAGGACTCTGAAATAGCCACTTTAAAGTCCCAAATGACAGAAGTGATGAAAATGCTGACTTCACTGCTGGCAGAGGTCTCTCAAACAGTTAAAGAGGGGAAAAACGGTGACAGAAGTCGTTCAGGCCACACCCATTCCCTCCACTCGGAGGTCGATGGGTGACAAGGTTTGTCTCAACTGTGGAGGAGTTGGACATTTTCGGCGAGTGTGCCCAAGTCCAGAGAAGTCTGAGACACAATGTCAAAAGCCAGCGGGAAACTTCAGAGGGCCCCGGTGAGGGAGTCAACCGGGTGCCCTGTAATGTCAGCTAACTCCAAAAAACGTAATGTGAAGAAAGCCTTAAAGGAGAGATCGAACCCCATAGAGAAAACCCCCGAAGCCTTATCTGCCTCCCCGTCTCAAACCAAGAGGAGTCGACGACCCAGTACACGCCAGACTCGAAGGGTATCACAGGAAGCCCAACGGAACTCAAACCCCTACAAGAGTACAGGTCTGCTCCAACAAGCAGGTTAAACCAGCCGCCTCCTCCAAAGTACCCCTCAAATTAATGGGACCTTCCCCAGATGTCCCCATACAGGTGGAGGGAATTTACACAAAGGGCCTTCTGGATACTGGAGCCCAAGTGACAATACTTTATAGGTACTTCTATGATAAGCACCTCCAACATCTCCAAAAACTAGAGGAACTGAAGATCTAGGGGAAGCTAGAAGAATAACTGCGCTGCAAAACAAAAAATAATAATAATAACACAAGCCAGTGATAAATGTGATATGTGACTAAAAACAGTGGTAAATCAATAATAAACTGCAGATGATATTATACTCCAAAGAAATTCAACGCTTTGAGGTGAAAATAACTTCTCAGAAATAAAACTCATTAAGACCACATATGGATCAAAAGCAAACTATAACCATGCATATAGTGAGCATCACATATGAGCAACAAGTTGAATGGTTAGCACATTGTCCAAATCTCAGATGACCAAAAAGTCCAATGTTGACATCACTCAGCATGCACCATAGGAAAAGAAGTGACCCAATAGGAAAGATCTCCACCACCGAGTACAGCTGCCTCTTACCGAATCCAGAGATCCCCTGTCACAGAGATCATATGGGCCTTAGGCTTGTCTCCCCAGCCACGGGTCTCAGTAGGAGGTAGGATGACTTGCACTAGTAAGGGTAACGGTTTTCTCAGAGGTCATAGATAGATGTCATGTGGAAATAGATAAAGAAGACTCCATAGTGTATCACTCTAATAAACAATTTTAATTAAAAAGCGGGGTTTACACTTACAAGAAAGTCGTAAAAGGATAGCATCAAGATAAAAAGCCGGCCGGCTCGTATTAGCTGCCCGTAGCTTCCGGGTCTAGCGCGGTGACGTCAGCACGCCGCTCTCCCTACGCCGTTTCGTCAAAGATGACGTCTTCCAGGGGCACGGGCGGCATGCTGACTCACCACCTTTTATAACAGACATGCGCAATGGACGCCCAATTCTGAAGTGCTGGCGCCATCGTCCATCAACCATTTTGGAGAAGGGCAAAATAGCCCTTAGGTCGGGACCATTGCACAGTATTAGCCTGAAATGGAATACACAATTCCCCTCAGGCTCAATAAACTAAATAGAGTAGATCCCGTTGGAAAAGGGATATCCTACAGGTGATCTATTTCTAGTCCGGGGAAAATTCTTTGCGTAATACCAAACAAAACGCAAAGAAACCTCGATTTTAAAAGCCAAACCATTTACAGGAAAGACATCTGTTAGGAGGTCTATTAGTGGCTAAGGAAAAAGGAGAAAAACAGTATAAAAAATTCGAGAATAAAAATTTTTTAAATAAAATATGGAGAATGTACATGAGGAAAAATTGGATTAGATGACACCCAACCTTTCCTCATGAGAATACAATGGTATTATTGCAAGGGCAAACACGCCAATGCTAATTCGGATGCATCAGTCTATAGACTGTTAAAACATTAGAATTAAGTGTCCATCTTTTATATTGGAATAAAGGATAGTGTTACAAGCGTAACCATATGTATATGGTGTATGGCCACTCAAGTTCATGTGACACGTAAAAATAGCACGTATCCCAGACCCTCAATGGCTCTTTATATCCTGGTCTGGGAAAACCCCAATGTTGATAATCCTGGTTACCATCATAATTGGTCCCAAAATGGTCACCTGATATTTCAGGCCTAGGGGTACCCCTTGATCCCCCATTATGAGCAGTAGAGACAGGACCAAAATGATTTGGACCATCCCTATCTCTCAGAGGGAAAAATCTGTTTTGTGTGCCAACCCCAAATTCATATTGGCTATATGGTTCTCCTCCATCATGATAACGGTAATTAACATCATCTGGTTCATAATGGGACTGAGTCCCATACGTGTTATGTGGCAAGTATATTGACTATTTCTTGCAGCCGTTGGTGAGGAACATGCCCTCATACATAAAAGACACCAAACATGTAATCAATTTATTGTCTAATCTCAAACCCAATACACACACCTTGATGGTGACTGCTGATGTAACATCATTGTACACCGTTATACCCCTCACGATTTAGGGTTGGCATCAGTCAAACATTATTTGCACACATCTAGTACGCTTCCTGCTCAACAGCAATCTTTTATTATGGACCTTCTTGAGTATGCAGCCAATCACAATTATTTTTGGTTTGACCAATCTTTTTTTCGCCAAATACGTGGGGTTGCCATGGGAGCGAAATATGCCCCAAGTTTGGCCAATTTGTTTATGGCCAAATGGGAGGAGGACGTCATCTATCATGACCGAAACCCACAACTTATGTTCTGGGCTAGGTACATTGATGACGTCCTCCTCCTATGGGACGGGTCAATGTCCGAACTAAATTACTTCTTTTCGACCATCAACGATAATGAAAGGGGTATCAGATTTGTCCACGACGCCAGTATCACTCAGATCAATTTTTTGGACATTACCATTACCAAACAGGGAGAAGGCTTTACAACCATCTCTTATTTTAAAAAAAACTGACCGTAACGCCTATATCCCCCAGGGAAGTTGTCATCATGATAGCTGGCTTAGGTCAATTCCTAAGAGCCAGTTTATCCGGATGAGGAGGAACTGCACTTTCATTGAGGACTATAGAATTCAGGCAGGTCTCCTGAAGGATAGACTCTATGAAAAGGGTTATGACAATGTTTTGCTTGGTAAAACTTTGGATGAGGTGGCAGGTTTAGATAGATCACAACTTCTCGTTGATGGTCCTAAGAAAATCAGAAAGAAATCCTCCTTACCTCTCATTACCACCTTTTCAACCCAACATTACGCCTGCCTGTGAGGATCTGTGTGGAAGGCCTCCCGGAGGAAGAGGCCTACAGCCATTGCAGAACTCAACCCTGCTTGTTTGTGCGAGTGACCTGACAGTGCCAGAGAGACAGTGACCAGATTGGAGGAATCCAGAGACACTTGTTTGAGCATTGGAGGACTGGGCTCACCCTGCGGAGCTGAACCAAGCGACAGGGCCAGCTGACAGAGAAGCAAGGTGCAGTCACTGGACCAAAGCTACTACACGGAGCTCCGATCCAGTTGGTGAGCGGGTTGTGGCCCACAGTTTACTAACTTTTGCACATAGTCAGACTTATATACAGAGAAAATTAAAAAACACTGCGCTGCCAAAGGATTCTGATAGCAGCTAACACAACAAATAGATACATTTTGTTTAAAGTGAAGGAAAAAATAAAGTGTAGCGCTAAGCCTCTATGTAGATGGCCAAACAGACATTAGTGCCAAAAAAAGAGAAGACGTATACAGGTAAATTAATACATGTACATGAAACAGTGATATCGCTATGTATCTAAACATAAACATAGGCGAATGCAACTCATCAAAATAAAGGATTGTCATACGTCTATTGACAAAAAAGTTACAATCATATGAGTGTCCATAAAAAAAAATCAATAATGATTTTGCGCTAAAAGCACCAAAAAGGAATATAAATATAATATATAAGTGTCTATAAAGTATGTGTGTATATATATATATATATATATATATATATATATATATATATATATATATATATATATGTATATAGTGCACAAGGTGCTAATATATAAATAATCAATGGTGATTAAAATACTATATTCGTGAATCTCATAAAAATAGTGTATCAAATGTATATGTAATCTATAAAAAAATATAATAAAGTGCACAACGTGCTAATTAACACAAAAAGTGTCACAAAAAAGGATTATAAACGTGCATAAACACAGTGCTCCTGGTAGGTCCCAAATCGTATCAATGCAATAATAAAGTAAATGGTAAAGTCCAGGTGGTATATTCAAATACCCCCCAACCAGAGAAACATCAATGAAATCAATTAACCCTGGAATAGTCTCTGAAAATCAGGAGGGGTATCAGTGGTCTTCTATGTCAAAGGGGTGGTGGGTGTGTGAGGACCTGATCCTAAATCGTGCTCACTAGCCTCTCACCTGAAGATCACTGTCAATAGGCATCCAGAAAATGGGTACACTTTGCCTCAGCTGTGCTCCTCCAATGGTTCCACTCACTGGGTACTTCTAATAGGTGTATCTCACCAACTTCCTACAACAAAAAATGGCGGTCGCCGTCCGGCAAAAAGACTCGCCAAAAGTGGGGATAAAGTAGAGAAGGGGGACCCAATACTGAAGTACGTCTCATAGACCAATTTATTAGCAAAAAATTTCTAAACTCTTACATCATAGATAAAGATTTACAGCATAAAATGGCGATCTAGCGTCAGTCTCACAGTACCACCCCTTTGACATAGAAGACCACTGATATTGCGGTTACCCCTCCTGATTTTCAGAGACTATTCCGGGGTTAATTGATTTCATTGATGTTTCTCTGGTTGGGGGCTATTTGAATATACCACCTGGACTTTACCATTTACTTTATTATTGCATTGATACGATTTGGGACCTACCAGGAGCACCGTGTTTATGCATGTTTATAATCCTTTTTTGTGACACTTTTTGTGTTAATTAGCACGTTGTGCACTTTATTATATTTTTTTTATAGATTACATATACATTTGATACACTATTTTTATGAGATTCACGAATATAGTATTTTAATCACCATTGATTATTTATACATTAGCACCTTGTGCACTATATATATATATATATATATATATATATATATATATATATATATATATATATATACATATACATACATACACACACACATACTTTATAGACACTTGTATATTATATTTATATTCCTTTTTGGTGCTTTTAGCGCAAAATCATTATTGATTTTTATGTTATTTGTGGTATTTCTAAGAATTTTATTCTATATTTAGCACTTTAAGTTGGCTTTTTATTAGCCATCCACCCAGTGGTGTAACTAGAACCTTCAGGGCCCCGGTGCAAGATGCCATGAAGGGCCCCCCTGAACCCCAGCCGAGGCCCTTCCCTCCAAGTCCGGTGGCGGAACTCCAGGGCTCGTCACAGGTACGACTTTTGTGAGCCCTGTAGTTCCACCACTGGTATCAGCTGTTTTTTTTTTATTATCTTTTAAAAAAAATTAGGAGTCCCGTTGGGGGACTTTGGTGCGATATCAGAGGTCTAAACAGACCTATGATGTTACACCTTTTGAGACAAAGAGGAAGAAGGGAAAGGGAAGTTGGGACCTGTCCTCTGGGAGAAGTGGGCCCTGTCACCAGGAGAGATTGTGTCCTTGTCCTTAGGGGAGATGGGGTCCCTGTCCCCACGTAAGTAGGAATCCCTGTCCCTAAGGGAAATGGGGTCCCTGTCCTCTGGGAAGAAGTGGGTCCCTGTCCTCTGGGGAGAAGTGGGCCCTGTCCCCAGGGGAGAGATGGGGTACCTGACCTTAGGGGAGATGGGGTCCTTGTCCCCAAGGGAAATGGGGTCCCTGTCCTCTGGGGAGAAGTGGGTCCTGTCCCCAGGGGAGATGGGGTCCCTGTCCTTAGGGAAGATAGGGTCCCTGTCCCCATGTGAGAAGGGGTTCCTGCCCCAAGGGAAATGGGGTCCCTGTCCTTAGGGGACATATCTCCCAGAAAGACCTGTCAACATCTGTGTATGACGGGGAGGAGGGGGGTGGTGGCAGACAAGCCTGCAGTGTCCTTTGGGGAGCCGGCCCTCATAGGGCTGCACTGCATCTGTGTGCTTAAAGTTTATTTGGCCGGGAGAAGCATGCAGTGCAGTGTGAGCCGGACTCAGGGGGCGGGACTCTGGCTGGGGAGGACAGACTGTGCAGCACTTCATGGAGCAGGAGAGGGGGACCCGGAAGAGCGGCAGAGGACACATGTTGTGTGGGGAATGCACAACTAAAGAGTGCGGTAGTCGAGCATGGAGCTCTGCTATTCACCCCCCACCTCCAGCCACCCAGGCCTAACCGCCTATGCTGCCACCGGCCATATGTAGAGGGGGCGGCATGGGCCCCTTGCAGCACAGGGCCCGGTTGTGCTCGCAACTGCTGCACCCCCTATAGTTACGCCCCTGCATCCACCGTTTTATATTTTATTATTATATTTTGTATTTATTTTTTGTGCATGATTTCTAGTTCGTAAATAGTGCGAAGGTCACCCACATCACTACATATGAGTGTCCAATCGTGAAAATATAATAAAAATAAAAACAGTGACTGAAGTTGTTGAAAGTGCAAGTAGAAAAGTCCCTGGTGCAGTCAGAGTTGAACAATCATTATGATCACCAAATCCAAGGGTATATGACTACCGCTGTGACAGCACCACCACCTGTATAGATGAAAGCTTACCATATGGTTTGGACTAAAGCGATACATAGCGATATCACTGTTTCATGTACATGGATTAATTTACCTGTATATGTCTCTTTTTTTGGCACTAATGTCTGTTAGACTTATATACAGGCCTCGCTGGGATCTATAGTCCTACGGAGGAGGAGTATAACAACTGACACTAGGCAGGCATGAGGCCTATCTGCTTTGCATCTCAAGCCTTGTAATATAGTTACTGAAGTTATACCAGGAGCATCTTTAACTCAAATTTGATTTACTTTAACCCCTTGGATTACAAATCATAAGGAATTATTCTAGCTAGCGAAGATCAGAAGACTAAAGACCAAGTACTTCAAGTGAGATCTCGCGCATAGCTATAAAAGTAGAGGGAGCTCCCGTGTATTTATATTGTTTGAAATTGTTATACTAATATCCATTGTGCTGTCATTCTATGTTGGGATGACAGCACAATTACTGTAATCACCTGTTTGAAAATATATTTACAGTAAAACATCTTTTGGTTAAGTACCCAGTTGGGTGGAGTGTTGTTTTCTCCCAGCAGGTGGAGCCAGTGGATCCTGAGGTTTCAAAACAGGTATATTGTATTATATTATATTGTACTGTATTGTATTGCACCACAGCTGTGTCAAGGGGACTGAGCCAA
Organism: Lithobates sylvaticus; assembly: GCA_028564925.1. Classification (NCBI taxonomy): domain Eukaryota; kingdom Metazoa; phylum Chordata; class Amphibia; order Anura; family Ranidae; genus Lithobates; species Lithobates sylvaticus. Next base: position 103,342,567 of record CM053037.1, on the reverse strand, counting down.
GTTAGTGGATTAAATGTAGGCTAGGCAAAAAATACACATATGTATATAATACTAGGGAGGGGAATTTTTATAATATATGCCACATCCTATAGTCAAGAAAAAGGAGAGGGGGTCCCCTGTGGGTTGGACTTTTAAGGCATAAGAGTTTTTAACCCCAGATTAAATAGAGATTGATATAAATTGAAATAGCGTTTATTACAAAAAGTGATACATAAAAAAGAAAATTTACATGTATAACAATATAAAACACCTGAAAAATGTTTAAGTAGAACTTAGTAATGCAGTACAAACTATGAATGCGTTTTGTATCGTTTTCTCACACTGACGCGTTTCGGAGATTAATGGTTTCCTCCTTCTTCAGAGGTGAGAATATAACAACATTCCTATTATGTATAGAAAGTGTCAAAATCAGGTGATATGTCAACAATGTAAATCTTCATACAAGTAATTGCATTTGCTGAATCGAAAAGTTTCATATAGATAGAGATAAAATAGAACAAAAACTCACATGGGGAGCACACCAAGTAGAGAAACATTCCAGTAGGATTAAAAATAACGGCTGGGAGGAGGAGCTTCTTCACCTTATAACCTCATGAGAAGTCGGTTAGATACCAAATAGATATGGATGCCCATCAATTAAATGGAGCCCGATAGTTGCTCCAATGGTTGGAAATAGTGCATCTATCCCAAAGGGGACGATCGTTTGGAGAACGCCTGTAGGGCACACTGGGGTCGGATAATAATAAGAGAGCCCTATGGGATAAAACATGTGTACATGTATTGAGTATCAAGGTAGCAAACAATTCCTTTTATAGCGTAGATAATGCATATAGTGTCTCTGATCTATACCTGTTGATGAATCTTGGCTTGTTGTACCACTGGTTTTAGTATCTCCCAGTTGAGCAGTGTCGACCAATGACTCTGAAGAGAGATGGTCAAAAAATGTTTGAGGTAATAGATGATGAAACAGTAGCTCACCCCAAGGGTATATATATTTTTATATCTCAATAAATGTCTCAAACATTGAGTGAAGGTTTACATATTGGTTATGTCATATGTTCATAGGTACCTGTAGGGCATAATATACCCTACAGATATCCATGGGGGAGTAGCAATTGCAGCAGACAGTAGACGAAGGGAAAAGAAAGGGGGAAAGTAAAGAGCTTTATAATGTTGTATTCCTATGATGTAGGAGAGCCCTACCCAAGTAGTAGTCTAAAGTTGTCAAACAGTGACAACGATGTCAAATATAGGGGTTAGAGATAACAGAGAGGTTACATGGATGTAGTAAGAAAAAAGTTTATTTCATATAGAGTAAAGGAATGCAAAAATTGAATGGAGAAAATTTCTACCTTATGATGGTGTCACGCTGCTCGCCTCCTCCTCTGTTGCAGATTCTGAGTGGGGCGAGCAGCGTATTTAAGTGTGTATCCCAACCTTGCAACCAGCTGTCTCAAATACAGCTGATTGCTAGAAGGCGTGGAGGAGAGTGAGGCTCTCTAGGTCTGGCCCCCCGAGTGTTGCGCGCGCAGCCGGGTCCCGCGCACCAATGAATGGTTGCATGACGTGACCCGGGCACGCCCACAACTCCCGCCGGCATGTTATGCTTCACTGGCGAACAGCACATGCTCGCCGGGTGAAGCAATATGGAGTCCCGGCGTCAGATGACGCTGGGAGTTCCTAGTTTGCCGTCACGTCCATTGGGAGATGGGCGGGACGACTGGGCGTGCCGGGCGGCCTGCTAGGCGTCTCCGCTCGTTATACGATCTAGATGCAGGGAATTTGGTGAAAGTTAATGGTTGAAGCTCCTTCATCCAGACGCTTCACAATGGAGGGTACAACCTAAAAGTAAAAATTAGGCAGAGGGGGGGAGGAGAGAATACAAGTTATACAGATAACAAAAGACAGTAATTGCATGGAGATCTGTATGTATATATAAGAAAAACATAGGACTGTATACAAAAATGGAATTTTATACAGATTGCATCTTGTTTAACAGTACATAACTGACAAGTGAAGTATCGAAGAGAGAGGAAAGGGGGGTTGTATATATACAGGTACATTCTGAATTAGTATGCAAATCGTATAGATATCCTAACGGTTGTAAAAGCACGGACCATTAATGCATCAATATGGGATTAATGCAGGAATGTATCCAAAGCCAAGGATGCATACCAACTTCAGGGGGAGATATCAAAATGGAATTCGTATATTTTGCGCAGGTGAACACCCAATATTTGTATGTTGTTGGTCACTTTAATATACTGTGTGATAAAGCAGAAAGAAGTTATAATGTTTATAGGTATATTATAATCGTTTCCTATGGAGGGAAATGTATAAACATACACAGGGGGAGAATAACTTCTCGATTTTATGTTGGGAGGGTTTTTTAATAGAACATGTGGCGATATTCCCTTAGGGGGTTATTTCTCCATCCCTCCAGATGAAAAACCCTCTAGGAAAGGTTTAAACCAAATTGCCTCGTTGAGGCCTGGGGCTTGAGTTGCCCCAACCAAGACCTAAATAAATTTGATATTTATAAGGATTTACAACTGTTTGTCAGAAAGTTAATTCTGAGGAAACTTTTTGACAAGCAGGGAATACCCCCAGACCGCACTCCCCAAGAGAGCCAAGCATTAGACCATCTTGTCTCACTCTTGGAGGAGAGCGACCCGGACGACTTGATCGACCGGGTCGATCTCCAAAAGATTTTGGACTCAGTGGACCAATCAGACCCAGTCCTAGATAAAAATAAGACCAAACTAAAAAAGAAATCTAACTTCTGTCCGGCACCCAGCAGAAACCCTAATGCTGCAACTTTCTTAAAATTAATAAATAGGGATCTCAATAAACTTGGAACTCACACCCCTGAGAGAATCTTACAAAAAGTGAAGTACTAGCTTTGAAAAATCTATCCAAAAATGCTAATATAGTAATAAAATCTTCAGACAAAGGGGGGAATGTGGTCCTACTAGACAACGAAACATACATCAATATGTGCAATGATATCCTAAAAAAACAACATTGGTATCGACGTATGCCTGCTGGCATTGTCGATAAATTCAATGGAGAATTTTACGCACTTGTTGATTCCACCCTTAGGAATAATACTATTACCAAACAACTTTGGAACTTTATACGTAATAATTTTCCCAAAGTACCAACATTCTATGCACTCCCTAAGGTGCACAAGAACAAAGTTAATCCACCTGGGAGACCTATTATTTCCGGGGTGGGATTAATAGGTGAAAACGCTAGTCGCTTAATAGATGACTTTTTGAAACCCTATGTCATGACTTTGCCGTCATATGTGAAAGACACCATGCACTTCCTACAAATCGTAGACAATCTCCTTATACCAGAGCATACGCTTCTAGTAACCATTGATGTCGAGGCGCTCTATAGTTCTATTCCCCACGAAAAGGGTGTAGCAGCAATCAAACACATCTTGATGAATGATAGAAAAGTCGATCCTGCGTACGGCGAATTCATGATTTCTCTGCTCGAATTCATCCTGGAGCATAACGTCTTCATCTTCAATGGCTCCCACTATCTCCAGGTGCAGGGGGTGGCGATGGGGACTTGTTGTGCCCCATCGTACGCCAACCTGTACCTGGGGGAGTGGGAGCATATGTTCCTGGACGATGAAGACTTGTCGATGTACACGGACCACATCTTGGGGTGGTACCGGTACATCGACGACATCTTCATCGTCTGGGATGGTCCATCTCACACGTTGGAGCAATGTTTATCCAGGATGAACAGGAACGAGTTTAACTTAAATTTCACCATGTCATACAATCCTAACAACATCGCGTTTTTAGATGTAGAAGTATATAAGGGTGAGGGAGGCAAACTACTCACCAAATTATACAGGAAACCAACTGCTGGAAATGCAATTTTGCACGCGACCAGCTTTCATCCCAAACCCCTATTAAACTCCATACCCTATGGTCAATTTTTGAGAATTAGGCGCAATTGCGCCGATCAAATTTTCAAACAAGAAGCAGACAATCTGCGTGATCGCCTCCTGGAAAGGGGCTATTCACACGCCTCCTTAAAGAGGGCGTACCAACAAGCCTGCATACGCAATAGGGATCAACTACTATACTCAAAAAAAAACAAAGATGATACCAATCCCCTTAGGATCATATCTAAATTCAACAATCAGGAACAACAGATTAGAAAAATTGTACAAAAGTATTGGCATCTCCTTACTGAAGACCCCACATTAGGCCCATATGTCACGGAAAAACCCCTATTCACCTTTAAAAGAGCTACTTCTCTGAGAGATCAGATCACTATCAGTGAATTCAACACTGACAGGAAGACCCATTGTAAGTACAAGGGCACATACAGATGTGGATCTTGCAAATACTGTAAATTTATGTGGGTAGAAAAAAATCCCAAATTACCAGATGGTCAGATCTTCAGGGCTAGGCATTTCGCAAATTGTAAAACTCTAGGAGTTATATACCTATTGCAATGTGAATGTTCATGTTTTTATATAGGAAAGACTAAGCTGGAATTTTGGAAAAGGGCGTACAGACACATTCATAGTATGCAAACGTGTGACCCGGACCTCCCTCTTGGGAGACATACAATCATTGTCCATGCGGGCAAATTCCCAAAAATTAAATTCCTCATTTTAGATCGTATCCACCCTAGTCCAAGGGGAGGAGATTGGAACAAAACCCTCCTCCAATTGGAATCACGGTGGATCTTCAAGCTCAGGGCAACTCAAGCCCCAGGCCTCAACGAGGCAATTTGGTTTAAACCTTTCCTAGAGGGTTTTTCATCTGGAGGGATGGAGAAATAACCCCCTAAGGGAATATCGCCACATGTTCTATTAAAAAACCCTCCCAACATAAAATCGAGAAGTTATTCTCCCCCTGTGTATGTTTATACATTTCCCTCCATAGGAAAAGATTATAATATACCTATAAACATTATAACTTCTTTCTGCTTTATCACACAGTATATTAAAGTGACCAACAACATACAAATATTGGGTGTTCACCTGCGCAAAATATACGAATTCCATTTTGATATCTCCCCCTAAAGTTGGTATGCATCCTTGGCTTTGGATACATTCCTGCATTAATCCCATATTGATGCATTAATGGTCCGTGCTTTTACAACCGTTAGGATATCTATACGATTTGCATACTAATTCAGAATGTACCTGCATATATACAACCCCCCTTTCCTCTCTCTTTGATACTTCACTTGTCAGTTATGTACTGTTAAACAAGCTGCAATCTGTATAAAATTCCATTTTTGTATACAGTCCTATGTTTTTCTTATATATACAGTGGCTTGCGAAAGTATTCGGCCCCCTTGAACTTTTCAACCTTTTGCCACATTTCAGGCTTCCAACATAAAGATATAAAATTTTAATTTTTTGTGAAGAATCACCAACAAGTGGGACACAATTGTGAAGTGGAACGAAATCTATTGGATATTTTAAACATTTTTAGCAAATAAAAAACTGAAAAGTGGTGCGTGCAAAATTATTCGGCCCCTTTACTTTCAGTGCAGCAAACTCACTCCAGAAGTTCAGCGAGGATCTCGGAATGATCCAATGTTGTCCTAAATGACTGATGGTGATAAATAGAATCCACCTGTGTGTAATCAAGTCTCTGTATAAATGCACCTGCTCTGTGATAGCCTCAGGGTTCTGTTGAAAGCGCAGAGAGCATCATGAAGACCAAGGAACACACCAGGCAGGTCCGTAATACTGTTGTGGAGAAGTTTAAAGCCGGATTTGGATACAAAAAGATTTCCCAAGCTTTAAACATCCCAAGGAGCACTGTGCAACCGATCATTTTGAAATGGAAGGAGTATCAGACCACTGCAAATCTACCAAGACCTGGCTGTCCCTCTAAACTTTCAGCTCAGACAAGGAGAAGACTGATCAGAGATGCAGCCAAGAGGCCCATGAGCACTCTGGATGAACTGCAGAGAACTACAGCTGAGGTGGGAGAGTCTGTCCATAGGACAACAATCAGTCGTACACTGCACAAATCTGGCCTTTACGGAAGAGTGGCAAGAAGAAAGCCATTTCTCAAAGATATCCATAAAAAGTCTCGTCTAAAGTTTGCCACAAGCCACCTGGGAGACACACCAAACATGTGGAAAAAGGTGCTCTGGTCCGATGAAACCAAAATCAAACTTTTTGACCACAATGCAAAACGATATGTTTGCCGTAAAAGCAACACAGCTCATCACCCTCAACACACCATCCCCACTGTCAAACATGGTGGTGGCAGCATCATGGTTTGGGCCTGCTTTTCTTCAGCAGGGACAGGGAAGATGGTTAAAATTGAGGAGAAGATGGATGCAGCCAAATACAGGACCATTCTGGATGAAAACCTGTTGGAGTCTGCAAAAGACCTGAAAGTGGGACGGAGATTTATCTTCCAACAAGACAATGATCCCAAACATACAGCAAAATCTACAAAGGAATGGTTCACAAATAAACGTATCCAGGTGTTAGAATGGCCAAGTCAAAGTCCAGACCTGAATCCAATCGAGAATCTGTGGAAAGAGCTGAAAACTGCTGTTCACAAACGCTCTCCATCCAACCTCACTGAGCTCGAGCTGTTTTGCAAGGAAGAATGGGCAAGATTTCAGTCTCTTGATGTGCAAAACTGATAGAGACATACCCCAAGCGACTTGCAGCTGTAATCGCAGCAAAAGGTGGCTCTACAAAGCATTAACGCAAGGGGGCCGAATAATTTTGCACGCCCCACTTTTCATTTTTTTATTAGTTAAAAAAGTTTCAAAAATCCAATAGATTTCGTTCCACTTCACAATTGTGTCCCACTTGTTGGTGATTCTTCACAAAAAATAAAAATTTTATATCTTTATGTTTGAAGCCTAAAATGTGGCAAAAGGTTGAAAAGTTCCAGGGGGCCGAATACTTTTGCAAGGCACTGTACATACAGATCTCCATGCAATTACTGTCTTTTGTTATCTGTATAACTTGTATTCTCTCCTCCCCCCCTCTGCCTAATTTTTACTTTTAGGTTGTACCCTCCATTGTGAAGCGTCTGGATGAAGGAGCTTCAACCATTAACTTTCACCAAATTCCCTGCATCTAGATCGTATAACGAGCGGAGACGCCTAGCAGGCCGCCCGGCACGCCCAGCCGTCCCGCCCATCTCCCAATGGACGTGACGGCAAACTAGGAACTCCCAGCGTCATCTGACGCCGGGACTCCATATTGCTTCACCCGGCGAGCATGCACTGTTCGCCGGTGAAGCATAACGTGCCGGCGGGAGTTGTGGGCGTGCCCGGGTCACGTCACGCAACCATTCATTGGTGCGCGGGACCCGGCTGCGCGCGCAACACTCGGGGGGCCGGACCTAGAGAGCCTCACTCTCCTCCACGCCTTCTAGCAATCAGCTGTATTTGAGACAGCTGGTTGCAAGGTTGGGATACACACTTAAATACGCTGCTCGCCCCACTCAGAATCTGCAACAGAGGAGGAGGCGAGCAGCTGAACCATCATAAGGTAGAAATTTTCCATTCAATTTTTGCATTCCTTTACTCTATATGAAATAAACTTTTTTCTTACTACATCCATGTAACCTCTCTGTTATCTCTAACCCCTATATTTGAGAGATATAAAAATATATATACCCTTGGGGTGAGCTACTGTTTCATCATCTATTACCTCAAACATTTTTTGACCATCTCTCTTCAGAGTCATTGGTCGACACTGCTCAACTGGGAGATACTAAAACCAGTGGTACAACAAGCCAAGATTCATCAACAGGTATAGATCAGAGACACTATATGCATTATCTACGCTATAAAAGGAATTGTTTGCTACCTTGATACTCAATACATGTACACATGTTTTATCCCATAGGGCTCTCTTATTATTATCCGACCCCAGTGTGCCCTACAGGCGTTCTCCAAACGATCGTCCCCTTTGGGATAGATGCACTATTTCCAACCATTGGAGCAACTATCGGGCTCCATTTAATTGATGGGCATCCATATCTATTTGGTATCTAACCGACTTCTCATGAGGTTATAAGGTGAAGAAGCTCCTCCTCCCAGCCGTTATTTTTAATCCTACTGGAATGTTTCTCTACTTGGTGTGCTCCCCATGGGAGTTTTTGTTCTATTTTATCTCTATCTATATGAAACTTTTCGATTCAGCAAATGCAATTACTTGTATGAAGATTTACATTGTTGACATATCACCTGATTTTGACACTTTCTATACATAATAGGAATGTTGTTATATTCTCACCTCTGAAGAAGGAGGAAACCATTAATCTCCGAAACGCGTCAGTGTGAGAAAACGATACAAAACGCATTCATAGTTTGTACTGCATTACTAAGTTCTACTTAAACATTTTTCAGGTGTTTTATATTGTTATACATGTAAATTTTCTTTTTTATGTATCACTTTTTGTAATAAACGCTATTTCAATTTATATCAATCTCTATTTAATCTGGGGTTAAAAACTCTTATGCCTTAAAAGTCCAACCCACAGGGGACCCCCTCTCCTTTTTCTGAGCCAAGTTAGTGGGGTTTATCAGCAGTGCAAGTGCATGCCCAAATCAAATCAGCAGCTCCTTCGGGGGGTTAGTGCTACATACATATTTAATGCAGGTTAAGACACTGGATGCCCTGCTCCAGATTAAGAGGAAGTGGCAAAAGATTTGCACATCTATGACAGATGAGACTTGGAAGGAGGCATGTAAAATCACACTTGGTAGTGACGCCTGCAAGTAACAATATATTGAAACAGTTATATATAATACATCAAGCTTATCTGACACCCCGCAAATTAAGTTTAATGGGATGAACGGAGAATGCGAAATGTGCAAGGTGTTGTTTACCAGAGGCCGACTTTGAGCATGTAATGAGGTCCTGCCCGGACATTAGTAGATATTGGAGACAGGTCTTGGATATAGTGTCAAAAGTTCTGGGAGAATGTATCCCATTTACTCCAGAGGTCTGCTTGCTGGGACTGATGGAGAGCCAGAGGGTGACTGGATAGGCCAAGACCTGTCTACAGGAAACGTTATTTATGGCATGCAAGCAAATTGTCCTTAGGTGGATGCAACAAATAACCTCCTCAAGGGATCAATGGCTTAAAGCGATAAATCAAATACTCCCATATGAGAAATGAATGTATGAGCATAGAGGAACACCTCAGAAATATCATAGAATCTGGGATGGATGGTTAAACTCATTGACTCTTAGAGGTAATGTACTATGCGGGGCCAAATTAAAATAAAAAACCTACAGCCATTACCATTGTCTCGTACTATGCGCCTAATAAAAAACCTATACCTTTTCTGTCACACCTTTTTCAAGTAATAAACTTAAACAAAATGGGAACGCTAATTATATGTGGGGATTCCAACCAGGTCATTCTCCCATTTTTGGACAAAACCCCTTTTTCTCCTCCCAAAAAGCAATCTAAACAATCTTTCTCTCAGCTCCTCTCTAAATTTAAATTAGCGGACTCCCGGAGTGAAAATAATCCTACCAAAAGAAAATACACTTACTTCTCGCACCCACATCAAATTTTTGTCGAATTGACCATATCTTTTTAACTATAGGAATGGTGCCAGAAATACTTACATCCAATATAATCCAATTCCTTGGTCCGATCAAAATGCAGTATTCACTTCCATTGCATCTACCATACCGAAAGCACACGATCACACATGGTACCTTCCAAACATATTATTAAAACACCCATCTCATCGCAAATCAATAGAACTAGCCCTAAAAGAATATTTGAAAAACACATGCTCAGACATTTCCCCATTGACTCTCTGGGAAGCACACAAACCCGCTCTAAGAGGAATAATTCAACAGTCGGGAATACTCAAACAGGAATGCATAAATATGGCAAGGAAACTAGAAACTGAATTTAATTTCTCTTTTTATAGATTTTCAAAACAATCCGACTCCGACAACAAAAACTAAACTAGAAAAGGCAAGATTAGAACACGATTTATTCCTTACAAATTCGGCAGATAAATCATTGTACCATAATAAACATTCGTTTTATGTTAAGTCAAAAAAATCTGGCACGTACTTAGCTCGTGCATAGGGATGAGCCGAACACCCCCGTGTTCGGTTCGCACCAGAACCCGCGAACGGACCTAAAGTCCGTGTAAATTTAAGAACCCTATTAGTTACAATGGAAGCGAGCGTTCGAAATCAAAAGTGCTAATTTTAAAGGCTAATATGCATGTTATTGTCATAAAAAGTGTTTGGGGACCTGGGTCCTGCCCCAGGGGACATGTATCGATGCAAACATTTTTTTTAAAAACAGAAGTTTTTTCAGGAACAGTGATTTTAATAATGCTTAAAGTGAAACAATAAAAGTGTAATATTCCTTTAAATTTCGTACCTGGGGGGTGTCTATAGTATGCCTGTAAAGGGGCGCATGTTTCCTGTGCTTTGAACTGTGCCTGCACAAAGTTTAATTTTTGCAGGAAAAAAAGCTATTTAAAATCACTCGCGGGTAATAAATTGTCGGCTCCCGTAACACAGAGAACTGTCATTCATTGAAAGTCATTGATAAAAAAAAAAAAAAAAAAAAAGTGTGGGGGTCCCCCCAAATTCAATTACCAGGCCCTTCAGGTCTGCTATGGATATTAAGCGGAACCCCGGCCAAAAAAAAAGGCGTGGGGTCCCCCTCAAAATCCATACCAGACCCTTATCCGAGCACGCAACCTGGCTACGTACCAGGCCACCTGCCCTTAACATTGGGAGGGTGCTTTGGGGTCCCCCCCAAAGCACCTTGTCCCCATGTTGATGAGGACAAGGGCCTCGTCCCCACAACCCTGGCCATTGGTTGTGGGGGTCTGCGGGCAGGGGGCTTATCAGAATCTGGAAGCCCCCTTTAACAAGGGGACCCCTAGATCCCGCCCCCCCCCTGTGTGAAATGGTAAGGGGGTACAAAAGTACCCCTACCATTTCACCAAAAAAGTGTCAAAAATTGTAAAAATGACAGGAGACGGTCTTTGACAATTTTCTTTATTAAAATCTTCTTTCTTCTGGTCTTCCTTCTTCCTTTTCTCCTTCCGGCATCTTCTTCCTCAGATCTGCGTCTGACAGGTCTTTTATAACGGAGGGCGGGGCCACCTGGTGACCCCGCCCCCCTCTGACATCATGGGGAAAGCCATAGGGAATTCCCCATGACGTCCCTGAGCGTCAGAGGGGGCGGGGTTACCAGGTGGCCCCGCCCTCCGTTATAAAAGACCTGTCAGACGCAGCGAAGCCTCACACAGCGGGAGCCTCCCATTGCGCGGAGCGGCCCAGAAGAGACACCGACGCCGTGGAAGAAGATGCCGGACGAGAAGACCAGAGCAAAAAGGAGTGGATCGGAGGAAGAAAATGATGGAAGAAGAAATGGAAGAAGATGCCGGAAGGAGAAGATGAAGAAAGGAAGGAAGACCAGAAGAAAGAAGATTTTAATAAAGGAATTGTCAAAGACCGTATCCTGTCATTTTTACCATTTTTGACACTTTTTTGGTGAAATGGTAGGGGTACTTTTGTACCCCCTTACCAGTTCACACAGGGGGGGCCGGGATCTGGGGGTCCCCTTGTTAAAGGGGGCTTCCAGATTCCGATAAGCCCCCCGCAGACCCCCACAACCAATGGCCAGGGTTGTGGGGAAGAGGCCCTTGTCCTCATCAACATGGGGACAAGGTGCTTTGGGGGGGACCCCAAAGCACCCTCCCAATGTTGAGGGCATGTGGCCTGGTACGGTTCAGGAGGGAGGGGGGGGGCGCTCTCGTCCCCCCTCTTTTCCTGCGGCCTGCCAGGTTGCGTGCTTGGATAAGGGTCTGGTATGGATTTTGAGGGGACCCCACGCCATTTTTTTTTTTGGCCGGGGTTCCCCTTAAAATCCATCCCAGACCTCAAGGGTCTGGTATGGATTTTGAGGGGGGCCCCACGCCATTTTTTTTTTTTTTGGCCGGGGTTCCCCTTAAAATCCATCCCAGACCTCAAGGGTCTGGTATGGATTTTGAGGGGGGCCCCACGCCATTTTTTATTTTTTTTTGGCCGGGGTTCCCCTTATATCCATAGCAGACCTCAAGGGCCTGGTTATTGAATTTGGGGAGACCCCCACACTTTTTTTTTTTTTTTTTATCAATGACTTTCAATGAATGACTGTTCTGTGTTACGGGAGCCGTCAATTCATTAGCCGCGAGTGATTTTAAATAGCTTTTTTTCCTGCAAAAATGACACTTTGTTCAGGGAGAGTTCTAAGCACAGGAAACATGCGCCCCTTCACAGGCATACTATAGACACCCCCCAGATGTGATACTGCAATGCTGTACTAACAGCACGCACACACTAATCCCCAGAATCACAGCAGATAATGTCAGCAGTCAGCAGCACATAACACTGACACTGGAACACAATATACGAGGCCGCCGGCGCGACGGCCTTTCATAATGTGGGGCGTGTACTAAACCCCCTGAGCTATAATTGGCCACAGGCATCCTGCCTGTGGCAAATTATTGCTCTCCTTGCCGCTGGCTCTATGATTGGCCAAGCATGCGGGTCACATTTCATCAGCCAGAAATGCACTGCGACTGGTGCAGTGCATTGCGGGCCGCTCGCATCACACGAATTTGATGCGAGCAGCCCAAATAGTTCTGGGCTCGCCGAGCGGGCGAACGCCCGATGTTCGATTCAAATCCATTAATAAATCTTTTAAACCAATCAGACTTAAATGGGGAAGAAACACTTACACCAGTAATCCGCTCAAAATAGTGCAGAAATTTGGATCTAGCTTATCATCCCTATACTCCGAAACAAAAGAGTTTAACCCTGTAGAAGCTGAATCCTTTTTCTCACGTATAAAGATTCCTCAAATATCTTCCTCTCATAAGAATCTTTTAGATAAATATCATTGCCTCAACCAGTAAGATCTGAGGAGGACCCACGGCCATTTGAGCGGCTATGTATGGAAGCAGGAACAAAGAGGGGGGATCTATAAAGTGCTTGTGGGACTGAAGGAGCTGGAAATACTGCCATTCATAATGAAGTGACAAGAAGAATTGGGCAAGGGAGAGAGAGACCAAGATTAAGGGAAAATTCTCAAGATGACACATACCACGGCAATTGATAGCAACACCATAGAAATGAACTACAAATGCTTAGCACGTTGGTATACAACACCTGATAAGGCACATAAATGTCAAAAGGAGGTCTCACGATTATGCTGGTGGGGATGTGGCCCACATATGGTGGAAGTGTCCAAAAATTAAATACTGTAGAGAGGTGTTGCAGCCAGTAATCAAGGAGATTACCAATATAGAGATACCAGAGGAACCTTGGAGGTGTTTGTTTCATGGGGTGAGAATGGCAATTAAACAATACACAAGAACATTGGTTCCCCATCTAATAAACACAGCCAAAAGTCTAATACCTCGACAGTGGCAGGAGATAGAAAGCCCTACTATGGGGAGTTGGTGTAAGAAAGTGGATGAGACTTATAATATGGAATATCTTAGGTTCTGTGGAGAGGAGGGAATGGAAGGATTGGAAAGTAAGTGGAAGGTTTGGAGAGAGTTTAAGCAGACAAGGAGATATGTAGAACTAAAGGGAGTAGACGAAGGGGAGAGGATAGGAGTCACGGCAGAAGTCGAGTAATAAAAAAAATTAAAAAGTGGGGGGGTAGGGAGGGGGTATAATAATGGCACAGTGTGTTGGTGTTTGATAAGCGTTTTGCTTTATTCTTGGATATACATTTGTTAAAGAAAATTAATAAAGAAATTGAAAAAAAAATAAAAATTATTGTATTTTATGTGAAAGACCAACACAAAGTGGCACATCATTTTGAAGTGGAAGGAAAATGATAAATGGTTTTCAAATTTTTTTACAAATACATATGTGAAAAGCATCTGTATTCAGCCCCTTTACTCCGATATCCCCAACTAAAATCTAGTGGAACCAATTGCCTTCAGAAGTCACAAAATTAGTAAATAGAGTCCACCTGTGTGCACTTTAATCCCAGTTTAAATAAAGCTATTCAGTGAAGCCCGCAGAGGTTTGTTTGTAGAGAACTTTAGTGAGCAAACAGCATCACGAAGGCCAGGGAACACACCAGACAGGTCAGGGATAAAGTTGTAGAGAAGTTTAAAGCAGGGTTAGGTTATAAAAAATATCCCAAGCTTTGAATATTTTACAGAGCACTGTTCAATCCATCATCTTAAAATGGAAAGAGTATCTGAGTCGCATATGGGACCTAGCTGTAGGAAACACTATAAAAACGTTTGTAGCCCTCCAATCCAAGACGCAACTCCCTAATAGGGAATATTTCCGCTACTTACAAATAACTCACTTCTTACAGACAATCTTGGGATCTGGCTTTGTGTTAGGCCCCCTATCTGTATTCGAGAAGATGTGCGACTCGGACCCACACGCCCCAGGTATTATATCTGACCTTTACTCATATCTCACCTCTGCACCTGATGCTCTTCCACTCTATGCCCAACAATGGTCCAGCGACCTTTCTAAAGATCTAGATGCGGATGAATGGTCTATCATTTGGTCCAATACCAAGATATCATCCCAAAATATTGTTGCACTTGAAGCCAGCTATAAGGTTCTGATGCGATGGTACCTGGTCCCGGCCAGGATTGCCAAGTTTCTCCCATCATACTCTCCTAACTGTTTCAGAAACTGCAGCGAACGTGGCACTCACTTGCACATATGGTGGACATGCCCTATAGTGAAATGCTTCTGGACAGCAATATTCCAGATGGTCTCCACACTAACCCAAGAAAAACTCTTCCCTGACCCGCTTCTGGCTCTTCTAAATTTCCTCCCAAATCACTTCACTTCACCAGGGCACAAACCCGGCTCACACTACAACTCACTACAGCCGCCAAGCAAACCATCGCAAAAGCCTGGAAAACCCCTACACTCCATGTAACTGAAACTAAAAACAGGGTCACCCAAGCAATGATCCATAGCAAAATTGAGGCCACCATTTTGGACAAGATCCCCAGGCACCTAAAAATATGGCACCCCTGGGTTAATTATTTCCTGCTTCTAGGATTCGACAGTACCCTAATGGAACCGTAACTCCCTACAAATCCCCTTAGTAGCTAGACCTAGCTACTTGCCTTGTGTGCGCCGTCCGACCCACCTTTTCCCTCCTTTCCTCCTACCTATTTCTTCTCTCCCCAAACTTCCTCTATACTTCCCCCTTACTAGCCTCTTCCTCTCCTCTCCTCCCTAAACTCAAGGTAGCGTTTTGTTCTGTTAAGACTTGTTTGGCTGACAGCCTGTTCTCACTCTCATAGAGTACTACCCCTAATTCATGTATCCTGTTACTGTGGGCCCTGGCCCAATTTCGTTTTCAACTTTGTATCTACCTATTTCCATACGTGCACTTACGCCCTCCCAGTGTGGGCACTTTTTATTGCACCAATACGTTATCTTTATGTACATTACTGAGTACTCTGTATGCACTTTTTGGAAAGCTAAACTGTTAATGTTTATGTATCACATTTGTTTGTTACCAATAAAAATTTTTGAAAAGAAAATGGAAAGAGTATGGTACAACTGCAAACCTATCAAGGCTAAGGATGAGCCGGGGGACACAAATGTAAAAAATCAAAAGTGTTAATTTTAAAGGTGTGTGTGTGTGTGTGTGTGTGTGTGTGTGTGTGTGTGTGTGTGTGTATATATATATATATATATATATATATATATATATATATATATATATATATATATATATATACACACGGCCATTATGCAAGCAGCCTTATATAGTGTGGAGCGTGTGGCCAATTATGGCTCTCGCAGCAGAGCATACTGTAATTGGCCAAAGCATGCAGGTCAGGTGCATGCTTTGGCCATACATCAGACAGCAATGCACTGTGAGCTTGCATTTGCCGCAAATGCCCCATAATATTCGCTGTTCGGCAAACACCCATTAGTTTGAGTCGAAGTCAAAATTACATTCGACTCGAACATCGAGCTCTTCCCTAATCAAGACATGGCCATCCACCTAAACTGATAGGCCAGGCAAGGAGAGCATTAATCAGAGAAGCAGCAAAGAGGCCCATGGTAACTCTGGAGGAGATGCAGAGATCCACAGCTCAGGTGGA
The DNA here is from genome assembly GCA_028564925.1 of Lithobates sylvaticus. Lineage (NCBI taxonomy): Eukaryota > Metazoa > Chordata > Amphibia > Anura > Ranidae > Lithobates > Lithobates sylvaticus. The sequence continues at coordinate 103,326,439 of CM053037.1, read as the reverse complement.
AGAATCTGTCCACAGGATAACGATTAGTCGTGCACTCCACAAATCTGGCCTTTATGGAAGAGTGGCAATAAGAAAGCCATTGTTGAATAAAAGCCATAAGAAGTCCCATTTGCAATTAGCGAGAAGCCATGTGGGGGACACAGCAAACATGTGGGCGGCACAGTGGTGTAGGGCGGCACAGTGGTGTAGTGGTTAGCACTCTCACCTAGCAGTAAGAAGGGTCGCTGGTTCGAATCCCAACCACGACACTTCCTGCCTGGAGTTTGCATGTTCTCCCTGTGCCTGCGTGGGTTTCCTCCGGGTACTCCGGTTTCCTCCCACAATCCAAAGACATGCAGGTAGGTTAATTGGCTTCTGTCCAAAAAAAAAAAAAAATTGGCCCTAGTATATGAATGGGGACCTTGGATTGTGGGCTCCTTGAGGGTAGGGACTGATGTGAGTGTGCAATGTACAGGGATGGGGACAATTGTAGACACTCACTCAGGTTGAACTGGATGGACTGATGTCTTTATTCAACCTTACTAACTATGAAACTATGAAACTATGTGGAAGAAGGTGCTCTGGTCAGATGAGACCAAAATGTAACTCTTTGGCCTAAAAGCAAAATGCTATGTGTGGCGGAAAACTAACACTGCACATCACCGTTAAACATGGTGGTGGCAGCATCAGGTTGTGGGGATGCTTTTCTTCTGCAGGGACAGGGAAGCTGGTCAGAGTTGATGGGAAGATGGATGGAGCCAAATACAGGGCAATCTTAGAAGAAAACCTGTTATGCCCCATACACACCACAAAATCCGTCAGATTTTGGCCGAAACTTGTCTTGCATACACATGGTCGCACCAAGTTGTCGGAAAATACGATCGTCCAAACGAGGTGACATACAACATGTACGACGGGACTACGAAGAGGCCAGTAGCCAATAGCTTTCGTCCCCAAATTTATTCTGAGCATGCGTGGCACTTTGTGCGTCGGAATTCTCTACACGCGATCGGAAAAAGTCTGATTTTGTTGTCGGAAAATTTTGGGTCCTGCTCTCAAACTTTTTCTGTCGGAAAAAGTCCACTAGCGCCCATACACGATCGGATTTTCCGACAACACAGACGTTCTCCAACCAATATGACAGAGCTTGAGCTATTTTGAAAAGAAGAATGGGCAAAAATGTCACTCTAGATGTAAAAAGCTAGTAGAGACATCCCCAAAAAGACTTGCAGCTGTTTCTACAAAGTGTTGACTCAGGGGGGCGGAATACAAATGCACGCCACACTTTTCAGATATTTGTAAAAAATTGGTAAACCATTTATCATTTTTCTTCCACTTCATAATTATGTGCCATTTTTTGTGTTGGTCTATCACATAAAATTCCAATAAAGTACATTTCAATTTTTGCTTGTAACATGACAAAATGTGGAAAATTGTAAGGGGTGTGAATACTTTTTCAAGGCACTGTACATTGGTCCAGCGTCGTAATGTAAATATGCATATCCCATACCTGATGGGCCACTGAGGAAGCAGAATATCCCTGTAGTAGTTAGTGATACTATATTAATTGTCTTAATCTTCATGGTCCTACTCAGGTTCTGTGTGAGCAGCTTCCCTTCTGCACACTGACCACATGGGTTCACTTACTAGGCACCACTGCCATTCATAGAATGCCTTGAATTTTTTTCAATGAATAAAAGGCAGTCTCTGATTGGACAAGGTCAAAATCGTAGGATTATCACAATTCCTTTCCTTCTTTCCCAATTGGAAAACACCTTGAAGTCAATGAATAAAATAAAAGGTGTTCTGTGATTTGCAGCAAAGTGACCCCCACACACACCCCCAGTCAGTGTGCAGTGTGCTATAACTGTATTAGTGCTTATGTAGCACCCTCTACTTTCATGTAGGTGCTAGATTAGTATTTTTCTAGTTGCAGGGCTGAGATGCAGGTAAATTTAGCCAGGCCTGTGTTTTCATTCCAGGCCTGGTTGTTTTGATCTGGGAATGGGAGTGTCAGTATAGTGGGGCGTGTGGCCACCTACACTTTGGCTCAAAGATGCCTCCTCTGCTTGCAGAAGGATTATTCTGGAAGAGAGGCTGGTCTTGAGACCTTAGTGGCAGGCAGCTCATGTGGGGAGCCCTGACCAATCATTAACTTGCATTGGCAGGGGGCAGGCCTCTCATATAAGCTGGGGTCACATGCTTCCAGGGAGGAGTTCCGGAGTACAGGAAAGACAGCATGGTGTTCTGAGGTGCTGTACCAGACATCCCCATGCGGGGATGTGCCGTGCGCGGAGGAGGGATGGCGGAGCTAAAAGATAAGGATCTTCATTTCTGCAGATTGCATCAGGTTTTTGTGACCAGGCAACACAGGATCTGGATGTAATGAAGGTCAAGTGGAGGAAGTAGGAGTAAAGCGGCGGAAGTAGATCAGCTTTCTTTGACCAGGTGAACACAGGACTTTGATACAAAGGAGAAGGTCAGTTTAACGGAAGAAGCAGAAGTACTGGAGAGAGTAGTGTAGCATGCTGTGTGGCCCGGGAGCACAGCATGGACAAAAGTGGACAGGCTGGGAGCAGTAGTCTGTAATTTACCATGTGCCAAGTTATCATGAGGGAAGATCCTGTGAGTGCAAGGTTGTAGTAACTTCCAAAGACTGAGGCCAGAAAACCACATCAGTCTAACATAGGGGAATTATTCAGCGTGATTTGTCTTGTTTAACTGGAAGCAGTGAGTTGTAAATCTTCATTCAGATATAACAAAGAAGCAGTAGTCTGCAGTGAGGATTCTACAGAGGAAATCCATTAACAAGGCCAAGGCCATGGATGATACCCTATCCATTGAAATCTCTATGGGCATCTCATACCTCCCTCATTTCTATCCAAGTTTATCCCACAAATAAAAGCAAGAAAACGGAGCAATTGACTGTTCATTGTCTTTTGGGTGATTGATGAGGGGTTGGCAGCAGGGTGATTGGCGGATTGCTATAACCACATCCGCAGCCCCTACGGGGGTACTGCTACACTTACTACTAAAGCAATTTTCTGCTTCCGCTGTGGCACATCAGGTATAAGATATTACATTGTGCCGAGCTGAACCAATTTACGGCAGCCCATAGAGGATTTGATTTTCTTACCTTTCACCACGGGTGAAAGACAATAAAATCACTTGATACAGTGTTGATGGAGGAATGACTCCTACATCACTATTGTGTTATGCTGGCAGGTAAGGGGGGAGTGAGGAGCATTCCCGGTTGGCAGAACATAATGATTATTGCAAACAGCTATAGCCACTGGCAATAATCACATGCCAAAAATCCGACAGGTTGGTTGTACCCAAGTCAATCGATGGCTCAACTTGTGTACAATCAGCCTGCCCATACATGGATCAAAATTCATCCGGCTCAGCAGGGACCGGACAAATTTTAAACCATGTATGGCTGGGTTTAGTATGTAATTCAAATAATGCCATGCATTCAGCTTCAAGAATTCAGAAATACCTGTACTATTTATTTCAGGTACTTATATAGCGCCGTCAATTTACGCAGGGCTTTACATATTATACATTCACATCAGTCCCTGCCCTCAAGAAGCATACTATTGATAACATAGGTATCAATTAATTATACAAACTTGTTTAGAATGGTCAGTCTCTCTATTTCAGTAAGTGTGAGTTGTATTTCTGAATGGCACTAGCTACAGGTAAGCCAGTACAATATGGATGGCTACAAAGCAGCAAGATGTTTGAGTACACATTAGGATGAAGGATCATTTGAGGATTCAGTGGTTAAATTACAGACATGAAAGACACAGTATCAGGTACTTACTGCAGAGGAAGGTCATTGATCTCTTGAGGTAGGAACTTGTATAGAGCCACATAGCAATACATGGGAGATATCTCCTTTCTTGTCTTGCCAGCTGACACCAAGCTCTGTGTACACAGACATGCAGGTAAATTGGATGAATCTGCAGTATGAAATCACTTTTGCCTGACAATTTACTCACCGACATGCTGCGTGTATCTTCACTTATGCTAGCCTCATCTGCAAACACTGAGAGGAATGAAGAGTTCAATAAGTTGAGAGAGAAAAATGTGAAGACATTGAATAGACAAGGTGAAAGATGAGGTGAAAAGCGAAATATAGTGAGAATGTGAAGCATGGATGATGCTGGGGATATCACCCTCACCTGGGTGACTCGGGCTGTCTTCACTGCTTTGGATGCTACCCTCTGGGTCCTCCGCTCTTTCCTCTTTCTCACTCTGCATATTGTATCACATTAAAAAAAAAAGAAGATTGGCATTTTGAAAAGCAGCAGGCAGTGTTGCTGAGGCCACACACACAATTATTTTATATAAACAATCATATTGCTGATTGATACTAAAAGAAAATAGGATCAGAAAATCAAAGATAATTTAATACACCATACATTTAAAGCAGGACTCTGGGCAAAAACGTTTTTTCCATGTTCTTGTTGCTGATCTCCTACCTTCACCAACTATGTCAGTCATGTTTTTCTGAGCTCTGTAGTCCCTCTGCAATAGCCTGCTGAACTTGCTGAAAAACTGTTATTGCCTGGTGATTTCCTGTTTGTAAGACCGCTGGCTGCTACCCCTTCAGTAACCTTAGCCAGCGGTCTGAGACGCCCCCTTGTTGTTCTCTGAAACAAAGAAGGGACTTGTACTTCTGCCTGGCTCGCTGTAGTGGGCAGAGGGTATCACAGCCCCCGGTCTGTGCTGCCCATAGGGGTGGTGTTGTCCTCCTCTGTTCCCACCTCCTCCTGCCTGCCAGCAATACGCCCCCTCGCTGCCAAAGCCCACCCACTATCTCTAAGTGCAGAGCGGAGAGAGTTACAGATCCTCCGGATGACAGAGCAGTTCTCGGGCAGACAGGTATGTATGTGAGAACACCACTCATCGTACAGCCCCGCCTCCCTGCACATTGGAACAGTGCGCTCTGCGCTGTCTATCACAATTCCGGTGCAGGGGGGGGGCTGTACCATGAGCGGCGTTCTCACAGAAAGACCTGTCAGCCTGAGACCTGCTTTGCCATACGGAGGATCTGTAACTATCCCTGCTCTTAGCACTGCTAAGCTGCACTGGTGACACCGGCACTGATGGACACTGCTAAGCTCCACTGGTGACACTGCACTGCTAAGCTGCACTGGTGACACCACACTGATGGACACTGAAAAGCTGCACTGTTGACACTGCACCGATGAGCACTGATAAGCTGCACTGGTGACACCGGCACTGAAAAGCTGCACTGGTGACACCAGCACTGAAAAGCTGCACTGGTGACACCGCACTGATGGGCACTGCTAAGCTGCACTGGTGACACTGGCACTGATAAGCTACACTGGTGACACCGGCACTGCTAAGCTGCACTGGTGACACCGGCACTGCTAAGCTACACTGGTGACACTGCACTGATGGGCACTGCCAAGCTGCACATGTGACACCGCACTGATAAGCTGCACTCGTGACACCGCACTGATAAGTTGCACTGATAGGCTCCACTGGTGACACCGCACTGAAAAGCTGCACTGATAAGGCTACACAGATAAGCAGTGGACATCATCCACTGCTTTACTGACACCGTCCACTGCCAAATATCTGTAGGAGAGGTTTCCACCATCCCTAAAAAGTTTGCAGTCATGTTTTATATCTTTACTCCAGTGTGATGTGTATTATATGTGACGTTACATATCACAGAGAACGGTATTGTGGTGATATTGAAGGTTACTGAGATTGTCATACATTAGAGGGTTCCATCATTACTGTGTTATTGATTAGTAAGTTAGCGCTGCACTTTTGTTTTTTTCTCATGCCGACATTTACTTGTGTCACGCGCTGATGTAAAGCAGAATAGCCTGGCTCTTTCTGTGGTGCGGCTAGGAATGTGCTCATATACACTATACAAGCACTGATTACTATTAGAAAGATCTCAAAGCTGCATGAGGAGGAATATTTCTGATGCTGGATTACAGCGGAGTACAGTGTGTATAATATAGAATTATGGGCTGTGTATACAGTTCAGTAATGGTTACGTAAAGCAAGTAAGGGAAATATGTTTATCGCCTGCTGTGGCTGGAGGGGGAGAGCACAAACATGCTTTACAGTTATAAGGCCTCATGCACACGGACGTTTTTTGAAGCCGCGTTTGAGCGTTTTTTGCAGCTTAAAAACGCCTGTCCATGTTAGTCTATGGCTTCATGCCCACCTAGGCGTTTTTGAGCTGCAAATGGCATAAGCGTTTTTAAGCTGTAAAAAAAACCCAGGACCAGTGCGTTCCGTGGCGCGGCGCTAGAGCTGTAAAAACGCGAATCGCGCAAAAACGCGCACCAGCGTTTTTGAGCTACAGCGCTTTTTTGCTGCAAAAAGTTGATTGGACACTGTAATCCCAGTATAGGAAATTAGAAATGTGTTTTTCTTTAAAAAACGCTAATTAACGCTGACGCTAAAAAACACCAACACAAAACGCGGTAAAAGTCAAGTTTTTTTAGGCTGCTTTTTCCAGGCGTCTGACCTAGCTTTACAGCCCGTTTTTTAAAACGTCCGTGTGCATGAGGCCTTAGAATTTCCCCACACTGTCTGTTACGCTCAGCTGTGTGGCTGCAGAATTAGGGGTGTAATTTATGTTGAAATGGGCTTGTTCACATTTAGTGTACACAGCCCTAGTGTACCTCCCACATTCACTGCAATAAGCAAAGCATGATGGGAAACTTAGTTTAATAACAGTGTAAAGAGAGGGGACAGGATATGATACAATCCCTGTCCTAACACTTTCTTCTTGTCAGAAAACAGGCTGCATTTTTGAACTGCAGAGCTGACTTCCTGAATATTGAATTCAACGTTTCTCTTGATTGGTAAGGAATTTCACAAATGTAAGTACTGTTTAGTGTTTTGTGTTGGGAGGGTGTTACTAATTTGGAATTTTTTGCTGATCCCGGAGTTCTGCTTTAACAATCGTATAGCTCTGTTTGCTTTCCCATCAGATTTTCTGTCCAGACCATCAGAATAATTGTTAGGAATTGATAATTTTTTCTCATATGTATGTGTCTCTTTGATATATCATAGATTTGATCATATTATCTGATACTGTGAAGAATCATTCAGATTGTTATGTGTATGGTCACCATCAGTGTTGGTCATCTTACTTTAAAAAAGTAATTAGTTAAGTTACAAATTACTTCCCCCAAAAAGTAATTGCGTTAGTAACTCAGTTACTACATTGGAAAAGTAATTAGTTACGCAGCAAAGTAACTGTGACTTTTTTTTTAAAATATTCTATACGTGTAACTAAGGGGCGGGTCTAGTATTACTGTAACCAAGGGGCGCATTTATTATTATTGTTATATATCGTGTAACCAAGGGGCTGCTCTATTATTACTCTAACCAAGGGGCAGATCTGTTATAGCGTGTAAGCAAGGGGCGGGTCTATTATTATTATATTGTGTAAGGGGCGGATGGCTACAGAAGAGGGCGAATGTTAAATTAATGGGCAGAGCTCGATATATAACAATAATAATAAATGCGCCCCTTGGTTACAGTAATACTAGACCCGCCCCTTAGTTACACGCCTCGTACAATTACATGTTAACTGCGCCTGCGCGGTGTAGAGTTCACTCAGAGCTGTTTAGGTTCGTCAATTTTCGGAAACTCTGTACTCCTTCGTACTGCGCAAGCGCTGCGCCTGCGCAGTACAGGGGGTCCTTATCTGGCGGGGGAACTTTTTCAGCAGGACACCGGAATTACACTACTGCCATCTAGTGGCGGTAGATGTAATTGGGGTAACTAAGCCAAAGTAATGGGAACTGAGTTACCATGAGGGGAAAAGTAATCAGTTAGATTACTAGTTACCCTCTAAAGTAACTGCGTTAGGTAACTCATTTTATTTTAACTCAGTTACTTACATCACTGGTCACCATTAGGCTTCAAATATACTTGTCTTTAGTTACAAATTTATTAAAATTGACTTTTGCATCAGATATAAACTGTTTTTCTGGAAACCAGATCAAGGTTTGCATTTTGCACCTTAATTTTCCTGGACACTTTATGTGTGGCAAACTTTCAGCTGCTATAAAAAAAAAAAAAGCTTAGAATTTATATCCTACAATAAGGCTAGTACATATGCAACTGCTGACATGAAACTGGAAAATTGTATACTTACCTTTCCGTAATTTTCCTTTCCTGTCGCATCTTCATGGCAGCATACACTCTGGGTTGTGACTCCGCCTCCACAACCTGATAGGACCACATAGCTATAAGATGACGATACGGCCCCCGCCCCAGTATTCTCCATATATATGAATCACCTTCAACGGGTGGGTCATTGTATGCTGCCATGAAGATGCGGCGGGAAAGGAATATTACGGAAAGGTAAGTATACAATTTTCCGGTTTCCTATCGCATCATGGCAGCATACACACTCTGGGGAGTAGGGATGAGCCGAACACCCCCCTGTTCGGTTCGCACCAGAACCTGCGAACAGACCTAAAGTTCGTGTGAACTTTAGAACCCTATTAAAGTCGATGGGACTCGAATGTTCTAGTTTTTAAAGGCTTTAATGCAAGTTGTTGTCATAAAAAGTGTTTGGGGACCCGGGTCCTGCCCCAGGGGACATGTATCAATGCAAAAAAATAAAAACTTTTAAAAAACGTCCGGTTTCCGTTACATCAGAGGGGGGCAGGGTCACCCCATACATCACTGGGGAAGCCCGACTTCCCCCTTGCTTCAGAGGGGGCGTCCCCTTGTTAAAGGGGGCTTCCAGATTCTGATAAGCCCCCCCGCCTGCAGACCCCCAGAACCACCAGCCAGGGTTGTGGGGATGAGGCCCTTGTCCCCCATCAACATGGGGACATGGTGCTTTGAGGGGGTCACAGACCCCCAAAGCATCCTCCCAATGTTGAGGGCATGTGGCCTGGTACAGTTCAGGAGGGGGGGTGCTCTCTCTCGTCCCCCCCCTCTTTTCCTGCGGCCTGCCAGGTTGCGTGCTCGGATAAAGGGTCTGGTATGGATTTTTGGGTGGAACTCCAAGCCATTTTTTTTTATTTTGCGTGGAGTTCCCCTTAAAATCTATACCAGACCTGAAGGGCCTGGTAATTGAATTTGGGGGGGGGGACCCCACGCATATTTTTTTTTTTTTTTTTATCAATGACTTTCAATGACTGTTCTCTGTATTACGGGAGCCAACAATTCATTATAGCCACGAGTGATTTTAAAATACTAATTTGCCGCAAACACCCCAAATTGTTCGCTGTTCTGTGAACAGGCGAACAGGCAATGTTCGAGTCGAACATGAGTCCGACTCGAACTCGAAGCTCACCCATACTGGGGAGTAACTCACAGACTGGGTGGGAAATGCAAGAAAAAAAACAAGTTTTATTAACAAGGAATGGAAGAATTGGCTTGGATAATGGACTTTCCGAAATCCACAGTTGATAGACGTGCAGAATCCACCTTGTAATGAGATATAAAGGTGTTTCTGGAGGACTAGGTGGCCGCCCTGCAGATGGTTTCCACCGAGACCCTACAATAGGCTGCCCATGAGGTTGCCACTGCCCCGGTGGAATGCGCCTTCAAGCCCTCAGGAATTTGTAGAGCACTCAACGAATAGGCCTTTTTAATGGTCTTCACCAGCCATGAAGTGATTGTGCGAGCCGACGCCGCCTGGCCTTTTTTGAAGCCGTGCGGAATAATTAAGAGGTTTTCCGTTCTAAAAGACTTGGATGCTGAAAGGTATTCCAGGATGTTGCCCTTGACATTCAGAGGGTGAGGATCGCCTTGGTCCATGACAAGGGCTGGCAGGTTGATCTCTTGGTTAAAGTGGAACGAGGAGGATACTTTAGGGATAAAGCGATCAGAAGGTCTTAGAACTATTCTGTCCGGATAGATGACCAGGTATGGTTCTTTAGCCAGCAAAGCTTGCATCTTCTAGACCCTCTTTGCTGATGTTATAGCAATTAAAGGGGTGTTTCAGCTGAAAAAATATTTTTTTTTTTTTAAAAGTCAGCAGCTAAAAAAAAAAAAAAAAAGTAGCTGCTGACTTTTAATAAGTACATTTACCCTCCCAGGGCGCCCGCGATGTCGGCCGCAGAGGCCGAGATGTCCGTCGGCACTCCGGTCCCAGCGCCGCCATCCTCAGTAAGGGAAACAGGCAGTGGAGACTACGGCTTCACTGCCCGTTTCCTACTGCGCATGCGCGAGTCGCACGGCGCTTTGTGAATGGGACGTGCTGTGTTAGGGAACACACAGTTCCCATAACACAGCGTGCCCCATTACCCAGAAGACAACGCGGCGGAGGACAGAAGAATGAAGATCACCGCGGAGTAGGAAGGAGGCAGATTAGGAAGACTGCCTAGCAAAAGGGATTTTGGATCAGGTAAAAAAATATATATATTTTTTTTTCCTCAAATTATTAATGCTTTTTTTTTTTTTGTTTAGGGCGGCCCTCTACTTTAAGAATGCAACCTTTAGCGTCAGGTCCCAGAGGGAGATGTTTTCCAGTGGAAAGAAGGGCTCTTTAGATAAGGCCTCCAAGACTAGGGATGGGCCCGGTGCTCGATTCGAACCCACGTTCGAATCGAGCACCGGGCGTTCGCCCGCTCGGCGAGCCCAGAACTATTTGGGCCGTTCGCATCACATTCGTGTGATGCGAGCGGCCCGCAATGCATTGCGGCCGGCGCAGTGCATTGCTGGCTGATGATTGGCCAAGCATGAACTGTGACCCCGCATGCTTGGCCAATCACAGCGCCGGAAACTAGGAGAGCAATAATTGGCTACAGGCAGGACGCCTGTAGCCAATTAAAGCTCAGGGGCTTTAGTACACGCCCCACTCTATAAAAGGCCGCCACGCCGTCGGCCCAGGGCACATGTGTTCCTGCTTTTAGAAGAGCAGTCTGCTGATTGATATTCTTCTTTGCTAAACCATTGCTAACTCCTGACCTGAGTCATTCAAATCATATCAGTGTGATATTACAGTGGTGTGAAAAAGTGTTTGCCCCCTTCCTCATTTCCTGTTCCTTTGCATGTTTGTCACACTTAAGTGTTTCGGAACATCAAACCAATTTAAACAATAGTCAAGGACAACACAAGAAAACACAAAATGCAATTTGTAAATGAAGGTGTTTATTATTAAAGGTGAAAAAAAATCCAAACCTTCATGGCCCTGTGTGAAAAAGTGATTGCCCCCCTTGTTAAAACATACTATAACTGTGGTTGTCCACACCTGAGTTCAATTTCTCTAGCCACACCCAGGCCTGATTATTGCCACACCTGTTCACAATCAAGGCATCACTTAAATAGGAGCTGCTTGACACAGTAAGGTCCACCAGAAGATCCTTAAAAGCTACACATCATGCCGAGACCCAAAGAAATTCAGGAACAATTGAGAAAGAAAGTAATTGAGATCTATCAGTCTGGAAAGGGTTATAAAGCCATTTCCAAAGCTTTGGGAATCCAGCGAACCACAGTGAGAGCCATTATCCACAAATGGCGAAGACATGGAACAGTGGTGAACCTTCCCAGGAGTGGCCGGCCACCCAAAATTACCCCAAGAGCACAGCGACGACTCATCCAAGAGGTCACGAAAGACCCCACAACAACGTCCAAGGAACTGCAGGCCTCACTTGCCTCAGTTAAGGTCAGCGTTCATGCCTCCACCATCAGGAAAAGACTGGGCAAAAATGGCCTGCATGGCAGAGTTCCAAGGAGAAAACCACTGCTGAGCAAAAAGAACATCAAAGCTCGTCTCAATTTCTCCACAACACATCTTGATGATCCCCAAGACTTTTGGGACAACATTCTGTGGACAGATGAGACAAAAGTGGAACTCTTTGGAAGGTGTGAGTCCAAGTATATCTGGCGTAGAAGGAACACTGCATTTCAGAAAAAGAACATTATACCAACAGTAAAATATGGTGGTGGTAGTGTGATGGTCTGGGGCTGTTTTGCTGCTTCAGGACCTGGAAGACTTGCCGTGATAAAAGGAACTATGAATTCTGCTGTCTACCAAGAGATCCTTAAGGAGAATGTCCGACCATCTGTTCGTGTACTCAAGCTGAAACGAACTTGGGTTCTGCAGCAGGACAATGATCCTAAACACACCAGCAAGTCCACCACCGAATGGCTGAAGAAAAACAAAATGAAGACTTTGGAGTGGCCTAGCCAAAGTCCTGACCTGAATCCTATTGAGATGTTGTGGTATGACCTTAAAAAGGCCGTTCATGCTCGAAAACCCTCTAATGTAACTGAATTAGGACAATTCTGCAAAGATGAGTGGGCCAAAATTCCTCCAGGACGCTGTAAAAGCCTCATTGCACGTTATCGCAAACGCTTGGTTGCAGTTGTTGCTGCTAAGGGTGGCCCAACCAGTTATTAGGTTTAGGGGGCAATCACTTTTTCACACAGGGCCATGATGGTTTGGATTTTTTTTCACCTTTAATAATAAACACCTCCATTTACAAATTGCATTTTGTGTTTACTTGTGTTGTCCTTGACTATTGTTTAAATTGGTTTGATGTTCCGAAACACTTAAGTGTGACAAACATGCAAAGGAACAGGAAATGAGGAAGGGGGCAAACACTTTTTCACACCACTGTTATCTGCTGCTGGGGATTAGTCTGGTGTGTGCGTGCTGTTAGTACAGCATTGCAGTAGCACCAATCGCAGTGCTGTTAGAACAGCATTGCACCCCAACTTCTGTCCCAACCTTCTGTCCCATCCCAGGCAGGGATTTATAGGAGCCATATTGTGTTTGTGTCAGCACACATAGGAGCTAGTGTGTGTGTTGTGAGCACACATAGGAGCTCTATTTCTTCGTCAGCACACATAGTACCTCTAGTGTGTTTGTGTCAGCACCCATAGGACCTATAGTGTGTTGTGAGCACACATAGGACCTATATTTTTTTGTCAGCACACATAGTACCTATAGTGTGTTTGTGTCAGCACCCATAGGACCTATAGTGTGTTGTGAGCACACATAGGACCTATATTTTCTTGTCAGCACACATAGTACCTATAGTGTGTTTGTGTCAGCACCCATAGGACCTATAGTGTGTTGTGAGCACACATAGGAGCTCTATTTCTTCGTCAGCACACATCGTACCTATAGTGTGTTTGTGTCAGCACCCATAGGACCTATAGTGTGTTGTGAGCACACATAGGGGCTCTATTTCTTCGTCAGCACACATAGTACCTCTAGTGTGTTTGTGTCAGCACCCATTGTGGTGACCGTGTATGTGGTGCCATTATGGGGGACTTGTAGCTTAAAGGGGAAGCCCCAACGGTACCTGATCCTGGCAGATTGAAGCACCGAAGTAACTTCCTTCATTCTCCTGCGCTTATCCAGTGTAGTGGGTGAGATGTCCGGATAGATCTGCACAGTTACGCCATCCAGCTTTATGTTAGGGGTGTTACGGGAAGCCCTTAGTATGTCTTCTTTTATGAGATAGTCCTTCAGACATAAAACTATGTCCCTTGGGGGTCTATCTTCCGGGGGCTTTGGGCGCAAAGCTCGGTGCAGCCTGTCACAGGTAAAGGCCGCAATTGGGGTCTCGGGAAGCAGGGAGTGAAAAAGTGTTTGCACTGCCTGAGGCAGGTCAGTGACCGTTTCAGGGACCCCTCTCACCCTCAAGTTGTTTCTCCTGTTCCTGTTGTCCAGGTCCTCGAGGTGGGCTTGCAGGACCTGAACAGTTTCTGTGAGGGTCTCATGGTCCGTCCTGAGGTCAGAGTGGGATAAGCATAGTTCGTCATGCTTAGTTTCTAACATGTCGGTTCTGGTTCCTACGGCCGCGATCTCTGTGGACAGCGTGCTGGTGGATTTATGCAGTTCCGTCTGGAATTTTTTAGCCAGCCTGTTATACATTGAGGAGAGGCTGTCCTCTAAGTCGGCTTTCGTGAGGAGATTGGTGTACTCACTGTCTCCCGTGGAGTGTTCCGGGGATGCGGCCGAGGCCTGTGAGCACGCCGGCGCTGGCTCCGGCTGGGCGCCATCTTGGGACATCATGTGTTGTTCCCGCACTCTCAAAAGATAGTTCGTTAGGGACCTTTGAGCCGGTTTGCCACGGCGATTCTTAGGGCCCGGCATGCGCTGGGTGTTCCACCGGGGGTGATGGGTATTTGTGAGCCGAAATTCTGGTTTGATGGCCCCAGGAAACTCGCGTTTGTCTCCGGATCTCTCGGAGCTCCTAGCCCTTGCTTCCGTCCAGGATCGCGCCGCGCATGCGCCCCCCGTAAATTATTTTTTAAAGCATCGCCTACGAAGATATTTAAGTACCATAGTTTGTCGCCATTCTACGAGTTTGCACAATTTTAAAGTGTGACATGTTAGGTATCTATTTACTTGGCGTAACATAGTCCTTCACATTATAGAAAAAAAATGGGATAACTTTTATCTATTGCCTGCAGGGCTGATCAAGCAGGAATGTACCAACAGGGAAATTGAACAGAAGTTGATTGGTAGATTGGCTGCTGTTCAACCACAGTGGCCACACATGAATTGAAATTCGATCCATGTATGGCCAGCTTGTAAGCAGGTTAAAATAGCCAGTTAGGCGCTGTTTTGGTCAGGAGGGTTGGAGTTAATGCCTTTCTCGGTTCTTCAGTTTTTGGCGGGTTCTTCTCTGGGTCCGGCTCACTGGTCCTGTGTGATATAAAAGGGACAGTGGTCCAGTACAGAAAGAGTTTGGGGATTCCCCTGTGAAGAGCCCCAAAGAGAGGGAGAGATGGCAAATCACACCCATGAGGAGCAGAAGGGTGTCGCTTATCACCATTGGGATGAACAGTCATCTGAACCTGGAGTTTTTCCCAAAGACACCAGCACTAGAGAATACCTTTGAAGGACTTACATCTGCATGAGAATGGCTTACGATTCCTGGACTTGACCTTTGCAGGTATGCCAGGGCAGCACAAGCCTGTAGTTAGGGATGTAGGAAAAACCCTGTTCTTGTATTCTTGTAAGTTGGACTTTGAGATGTTCATTTTGAACTTTTTCTTAAGTATTAAAACGTTGTCCTTGCCTGGTCTGAAGCTACTGAAAGGGGTATATTGCAAGTAACTGGCACACATAGATCACTGAGTGGGTCTTAACACATTATTGGTCTGGAGAGGAGTAGTGTGAGGACACAACTGGTTACCTGGGGTAATAGAAGTTTTACCAAACAGCCTGTCGTGTTATAGGTGGAGTGGCCTCTAGCAGCAAGGGAGATGTTGTCTGCACTTTTACCAGAGGTCTGTCTTAGGCCCCATGCACACGAGACGCAGATGCAAACTCTGCTGAACGCATGTTTTAAAAAGCAGAAACCTGCGTTTAAAAACGCGCGTTTTGCTGTGTTTTCATGCCGCGTTTGCGTCTATAAGCATTTGTAAAGATATCATATAGACCCTCCCCAAGCTCAGAAAGCATGCATTATTAACCATTTCTGCCATTTTGATCAGAGTGAGCAGCAGCAGGAGAGAGAGCAGTTGTACACTTGCATTTGCCTCTCTTTCTGTGGTTTTTTTTTTTGGAAATGGATCCCATATTGAATATATGTCAGGAAATGCTCCCGATGTTGCTCTTGATGAGGCAGCAACGTCGTCGCAAATTTGCATGAGAGGTCCAGAATCAGAGCTTGTCGATATTGGAGCCATCCGTTGATGGCACAGCGAATGTCCTTTGGATATTTCACAAACATGTATGCATTAGTGAGTATATATGCTCTATTAACTATCTAAGCTAATTACGACATTTTAAACCAATTTTTCTAGTATTTTTTTATGGTTTACCATCATATTTCTGAGTTTTCTGGTCCAAAAAATTGGGTTCCTTTTAAAAAGGCTTATAAACGCAAACGCGGGTGCCGTGGGCGTCTGAAACGTGGAAAAGCAAAGTGTCTGAAAGCATTTTTTGCTTCTGGAAAAACGAGGTTAAACGCAACTGCATTAAAACAGGAAAAAACGAGACTGTGTACATGGACACATAGGATAACATTGCATGCGTTCAGGTGCCTTTGAAAAAAGTGTCCAACTGCCTCTGAACGCGCGTTTAACAGCGTCTCGTGTGCATGAGGCCTTACAGAGCAACAGGAGCGGATTTGCGCTGCAGAGGTTTCTACCCTGTACGGAGGTATGCAGGTTCAAGAGTTAAGTTAGGTGCACATGCAGAGTGCACAGCGAAGCCCATTGCACTACTGGAGAATAGTAGTGGAAAATGCTGGACAGGTGAATGTGGACAAGGCTCAGCATGGCCCTCCTAAATACAGATTACAGAGAAGATTTATATTGTCACGGGTAACCGAGTGTTAACTGAAGTACAGTTGCAGTGCAAGTGTATGTTCATCTGTAAGAGTATAGGCCTGCCTAGGGTCGACTATTCCCTCATGGCAGCCTCGTCCCAGGGCATTGATGAAGACAACACAAAGCAAAAGTACCCCATGTGTAGTGAAATATAAGGTGCGTGTAGCCCAGAAAACCAACCCTGGGGCAGACCTCTCATGTAACCCTTGCTTGGAGCCCAACGAGGAGGGCAACACGGAGGATGTGACCACCACCTAAGTAACCCTCTACCCCTGCCCTAAAAGCTTAGGTTCACCTTTTTGAAGAAAAAAAAATAATAAATTAACATATTTTTTGCAGAAAAGTGTGCATCTATAATTTTTTCTACAGGAGCCTACAAAGCATTGCACTCACGATCAGTGAATCGTGGGTGGAATGTCAGGCTCCTGCCAACTCTGATCAGCACACTCATAGTCCATTGTGAACTACAAAACCATCTGCCATGGGTGAAGACAGGACTTGTAGTTTACTCATTTGAAGATCCCTGTGAATGAATGGTGCAGCTATGTGGGTGGGGCAATTTGAAATGTGACAGTGGTGTGGGGGAAAGTGGGGCAGGAGCTGGAAAAAGTTACGTTACACCCTAAATGTGAGTGTAACAAGTTCCATAAGAAGAACTTATCCATTAAAATTTTGTGCAAATTTGCTATGGAATCCTAGATATATTAAAGGGGTTTCTCTTGTGCCTAGCACATAATATGTAGTATTTGTCTATTAAAATTCTACTGGTGTATGGCCAACTGTAGTAGATTTATTGCCTTCTGAGCTTCTTGTACTCCAGTGAGAACTGAAATCAGCCTTTATGCCTAACCAGTAATTGGGGGCAAGACCACCTGCAATTATGTAATATAAAATATTGTGATGGTCATTATGTTGCAAAACTTTTTTTTTTTTTTTTTAAATATTACTAGACTACCTTTTTCAGCACTTGATTGGAGTAGAAGGGATTTGAAGTGGAGACAACTTAGAATTTACACTTAGGGTCCTTTCACACGGGACGGATGCACAATGATTTGCCCCGTGAACATCAGCTGAGCAGGAAGATGACAGGTCCGTATTTGCACACTGTGCAGGGAGGGACCTGTCAGCGCACTGCTCTCCCCTATGGGAGATCGGATGGCGACGGACCGTAGAGTCCGTCGTCACCCGATCCTAGACGGGTGGAAAAGTAGGTTTTTCCTCTGTCACACTTTTTCGGATCGGATGTCAGCGGACATGTCACCGCTGACATCCAACGCTCCATAGAGGTCTATGGAGCATCCGTTCAGGTCCACTTAAAAAACTGACAGGCGGACCTGAACGGATCATTCGTGTGAAAGAGCCCTAAGGCTTCATGTACACTGCTGCACAGGAGCAGTTGGGCATTTTTTTCAGCTACTCCTGAAACTCTCCTCTATGTTATCTTAACAGTACATGTACAGGCATACCCCCTTTTAAGTACACAGTGGGACCAGAGCATGTATGTAAAATGGGGCATCAGGGGCTGTAGAGGGGGTGGCAGGGGAACACTCACATATAAATAGGCTCATCTGATGCAAGGGAGGGGGCGGTCCAATCCATCCCCCGGACATCGCGCTGTGCAGAGAGGACGCTGGTGCTGTGGAGAGGCTGGATGGCATTCTGTGGCTGACAGGGATGCCAGAAAAACCACTGAGCGGATGTGATGTCACCAGAGATGGGGAGGCGGCCAGGATACAGGAAGCGCACACTGGAACAGTGCAGGCCGGTTACGTGCTCATAGCTTTAATTCTTTCCACTGCAGCTGCATGGTGCGGGAATATTTGTACTTGTGAGGCACTTTACGTACACTCGCAGTCATGTCCGTACTCGGAAGTGTACGTAAAGTGAGTGTCTGTAAAGTGGGGTACGCCTGTAAACAGGGTTGTTTATAGTCATTTCTAGGCAGTTGAGTTCAGAAGTATTTTTTGGATAGCATTGAATTCAGAGGCATTTGAAATGCCAAAAGCTTGTAACAGCTGGTAAATGCATGTAAACGCGGTAACTCACATTTTTAATGGAGATACATTTTTGACCATTTGAAAAGAAAAACATTTTTTAAAAGCTCCTAAACGTAAAGTGGCAAAACTGAAGTTTTTAAACATTGTTTACTATCTGTCAAGTTAAATTCAGGGGAGGTTGTAAAACGTCCTGTGTACATTAAGCCTAAGGCCCTGAGATCTCAGATGCTGAAAAAGACAGGCAAACTACTGAGGTCACAGTAGTATTTCGAAGATGAAGGTGAAAGTACCTAATGCTCTCCTGCCCTTTATTTAGAATGGCAGTAGGGAGGTCGACTAGAGGATACTATAAACATTTTGCTATGAGGCCTCGTCTTTAGTAATGTCCCTGCTCCTGAGCACAGGAGATACACATCCGGCCCTGTACACTTACCAGGCTGCGTGTGGGGGACTCTGATACGCTGCTGTAGGTCGAACGGTCCAGATGTGCTAATGATGTTCCATATCGCAATGTCTCATATACAGGATCAACCTTACTTCTGGGGCCAGCTAAAGAAAGAGATGATGAGGCAGATCTTTACAGAAATAAGTTCTTTACATAAACAAATATGCTCTTATCTAGAAAAGTAAGAAACCTGGGTGAATAGGGAACAACAACTAATGATAACCAAGTGTAAAAGCCAGTGCCAAGATATTATTAGGCAGCAAAGCATATATTCCCTCCAGGACAACAATATAAGGCCTCATGCACACTGGACATAAGCCATGGTTCACACTGGTGCTATTTGACATGTCAAATCACATGTCAGTTCAGCTGAACTCGCACCATTTCATTCCTACACTAAGTGCTAGTTCACACCAGATGCAGTTATGTGCACTAAAAATGCATGCAGTGTTTTCCATGTATTCCAATGGCTCTAGTTCACACCAGTGCAGTCAGTTTCCGGTGCAGGAAAAAGTAGAGCGTGCTGCATTTTTTCAGCACAGAACTGTACTGGAACCTAGCAAATTGTATCAAAAGTGCACTGGAACTGCGTGTAGTGTGAACTGTAAGCAAAAACTGATCCAGAAAGTATGTGTGCATTTTTGTGGTGTGAAGGGCCAGTTCACACCACATGCAGTCCAGTGCATTTTTGTTCTGCATCAAAAACGCATAGAAAGTAGGGTATATGGTTTCCAATGGCATAGTTCACACCAGTGCAGTCAGTTGCAGGGCCTTTCAGGTCCAGGAAAAAAAAAAAAAAAAAGTAGAACACGCTGCATTTTTCCTGCACTGGAATGCAATAAATGCATCAAAAACGCACTGAAATGCACTGGAACACATCAAAAATGCACCAAAAAAGGTTAAAAACTGGCATGCAGAAACGCATACGGAAAAGATCTGGAGTGCGTTTTTGTGGTATGAACCAGCCCTCTGTGTGAACCTAGGCTTAATGCTGCATTCACAACTGACGTTTCGTTTCACGCGTTTCGTTTTCAGGCAGAAAGTTGCATGTTTTTACCATGATTTTTATGAGATTTTTTATTGCGTTTTTTGCCGCAATTTTATACAGGTCAAAAGGTCACCAATGTAAAAAGCAGAAAAACGACTGTAATCTGCCTAAAAAGAAGCTCGTGTACTTTTTTGAGCTTCAGGAGTTTTGCTACAGGTGACAAAATGCTCAGATGTGAACAGGTGCCATTGAAATTAATAAGATTTTGCTTGTTGGGTGTTTTTCAGGCGTTTTACGAGAAATTATTTTTCAATGGATCAAAGACCTTAATAAAAACACTTATGAGCCCGCATTTTTGAGCAGTTATCAGCGTTTATCAGCGTTTGACTTTAAAGCGTTTTTACAGCTGAAAACCGCTGAAAAACTCCTCTAAGCCTGGATTCACACCTATGCATTTTGCACTACAGAACGTGTTCCATAGGAAACAATATTAAATGGACTGTAGTGCAAATCTGTAAAATGCAAAAAGCATTAAAAGTTCATAGGTGTGAATCCAGCCTTAGCACCCACTAGTTTTTTTGTTTTTTTTTTACAGCCAAAAACAGTTGCTAACAGCCTATGTGTGCATGGACATGATGGGGAGTTTATTGACTGTAGATAAAAAAACATCTGAAGCCAAAAACAGCAACTGTAAAAACATCCAAAAATGTCCAGTGTGCATGAGGCATTAAACTTAGAAAGTTTTTTCAACACATGTACAACTGGGGAAAAAAAATGAAAATTTTATACTTACCTGATGGTAATTTTCCTTTCCTGATGCAAAGCATGACAGCATACACAAATTGGTTAGGCTCCGCCTCCCAAGCAATCAGGACTGGTTATACTATATTTAAATAAGTCGCCTCCCCCTAGGCTTCATTCTCGTAACTATACTCAAATGCGAAACGCACAAGAGAGGGACACAGTATGCTGTCATGCTTTGCATCAGGAAAGGAAAATTACTGTCAGGTAAGTATAACATTTTCCGTTTTCCTGACAATGCATGACAGCATACACGAATGGGATGTAGCACGCCCACAAAACCTATAAGGGAGGGCCATGCTGAAGCGTTTGAATCAACATGCCTGGATCTCCCAGCCACTGCTACAGTGGGCCAGAAGTTACCCCCAATATCATCTCGCTGCTCCCTACCGACTGAAAGCCGCATCCAGCCACAGGAAACAGACAAGGAGCCATCTTGGAAGGGGCAGCCCTGACCACAAAAAAAAAAAAACTTCCAGCATCTTTGCAAGAGAAACAAACATATCCAAAGCCAAACTACCAAAATGTGTGTGGCCACAACTCACCAGGGAGGAGAGACTGGATCAGTCCCAACTAACCACAAGACAGAACTGTTTTACCTGCATCCAGAGACCAGTATCCCAGCCCCCCCAGTATCTGGACCTGGGGGGGTCTCCCTCATATGGAAGCTTTACAACCGAACAGAAGGGCTTTGTCACAGGAAAGAGGCTGAACCTGTTCGGCTGGCCAGATGAATCCGGCAGGTGAGAGCAAAAATAAAAATCTTAATTAATTCACAGTTATAACCAGTTGAGCGTTTGAGGAAAAAAAAAAGAGAATGACGCCTAGGGGGAGGCGACTTATTTAAATATAGTATAACCAGTCCTGCTTGGGCGGGAGGCGGAGCCTATCCCATTTGTGTATGCTGTCATGCTTTGTGTCAGGAAAGTTAATTGCTATAGCATTAGGTATAGCAAATAACTAGCAGGAAAAAAAGATCTAAATCCTGATTTGTGTACCATTGCATCCAAAAATTAAAAAGTCAAGGGAATAAAGTGGACAACCATGGATGGTATACAGACAGGAGTGACTCGCACACATCAATGTAAGGCAAATTGCATTTTGACACATTTACCAGTACACAAATTCTCTCTTTGCAACCAGCACAGTTCACGCACTGTGAATTTTGTAAATTAAATATAGCGCCACCCCCATCAGGGCCGCTGGAAGATGACTGACCTTGCAAGCCTCCCAACATGTCTGGCACCATGGATTCGGACATATTCAGACAAGTGATAATGCAATGACACAGACACCAGACTGTAGCAAAGTAAACAAGTATTTTACATAAGATTTTTGAAGCAGATAAGAACAAGATTAACTTAGGAAGATATCTTTCAGTGATAAACTCTTGCTCTTGGTAAATATACAATGCAAAGAAAATCACAATACCTCAAACAGTAGTAACCAGTAGGTCCTGAAAGAAACTATGACACCAGGCATAAAAAAGTGAAGAGAATGACCTTTTATGTCAGACAGCTCCCTTCAAATCCTGATGTCATAGCCCAGCAAACTTTAAGGCACAATTGTAAAACAACAAGTTACAAGAAATGCAATACTTAATCTCTGAGTGGAGTTCCCCTTAAAGTGTGCAGATGTTGTGCACATATAGTCCTTTAGGGGGGGGGAGAAGAGTGGGGGAGTCCTTGTGATGTAGATGTTCAGTGTCTTCAGCTAGCTCAACAAGGGCCCAGAAGGATTGCTGTGCAATGGCAACCAGCAACAGAAAATAGCATGTGCAACGTGTTTCCTTTTTGAGGCTTTAACCACTTAAGGACCGCCTCCTGTACATTTAGGTCCGCACAATGGCATGGACAGGCACATCAACGTACCTCTACGTGCCTGCCTTCCAGCGGGTGGGGGGTCCGTTTCACTTCAGGAGCGATCCGTGATGAAGGGGTGGCCATTGATTAACCAACGCCACCCCCTCGCTAACGCTCCTGGCGAATGAGAAGCTTCCCCTGCCTGTGAACTGTAAATACAGGCAGGAGGAAGTGATGTCACACTCCTCGTGTCGGTCTTTCTGACTGGAACGCCGAGGAGAGAAGAAGTCCAAGTAAGTGCACCAACAGTACACTGACACCAGGTACACATGCCCCCCCAATCACAGTGTCACTGATTGCAGTGGTCATTTATTTACTGATCACTGCATTTAATATCATTTGTTAGGTATGTGTACTTAAGCGCTATAATGGGTATTCAAAGACAGAACGGCAACAATGTTTTTAAGATAGCCAAATGATGATGCTGCAACCCATATATTAGTGTTCTCACACGTGGAAGAAATGGTTTTTAAAATACACACACAATGTTAATAATTATGTGAAATGGGTGCGCTCTCAATCAACCTTAAAAATCGTGTAGATCTAATTAAAAATTGCTTGTGCAATGATACTATTCAAGTGATGTGTAAAACCTCCTTAAAATCCGTGCACTGAGTGTGTATACATAAATAAATAAATACATAAAACCATATGTAAATATATAAATAAGTGGATCCTTTTCCTTTTTGTGGTACCAGTGATTAAGTGATATTTGTGCGATAGTGCTCATAATCCCTTGATAAAGACACGTGGGCGTGTCGCAACGCGTCGGGAGGAGGAGCTAAGCAACACTACTGAGACAAGCAGGGCAGGGAGCCCAAACAGTGCCTGACATATTTCTAACCACCGCGCTTCGTTCGTAGGGTGCTGTGTAAGTAGATGGGCTTCAGCCACAACACATGCACACCATTCAAAGTATAACTATATTGCGCAATGGTTTTTTATCTGTCTTCTATCCTCATGCAAACACGGAAGAGATAGTAAGGACGTGATCAGCAGGAAAGAGGACACCACAACTAAAGATAAGTAAAAGTATTATGTGTATACCTGCTCAAAAATATACATTTACTAAATGGTGCTTATCTTTCTCATTTGTGGTGTACACCTTTTGTCCTTCAAGTTTTAACCTGTGCTCAACACCAAAGGGCAATTAGTTAGTAAAACATCTCAGCACTAACTAATCAGGAACAACACCTGTCTAAGCAACCGCAAATTAAACACCTAAGGAGACATCAATTAGATGCATGGACTCCTAAAGGATTCTAAAAACACCTATGGTGTTTCTCCCAATTTAATCGCATAACCCAATATGCGTTTTTCCACAAATAAATCGCACAATTAAATGCATTTTTTTCAGTTTTAAACGCATGGATTTTTTAATGCGTTTTTTTCCAGTTTTAAACGCATGGATTTTTTAATGCGTTTTTTTTCAGTTTTAAACGCATGGATTTTTTAAGGGTTGGAATGTAAACGTGGTTTTACCTCATTCTTAAACTGTCTTTTATTCACAGCACTATCGCACAAATATCACTTAATCACTGGTACCACAAAAAGGAAAAGGATCCACTTATTTATATATTTACATATGGTTTTATGTATTTATTTATTTATGTATACACACTCAGTGCACGGATTTTAAGGAGGTTTTACACATCACTTGAATAGTATCATTGCACAAGCAATTTTTAATTAGATCTACACGATTTTTAAGGTTGATTGAGAGCGCACCCATTTCACATAATTATTAACATTGTGTGTGTATTTTAAAAACCATTTAATATCATTTGTGACTGTAAAAAGTGTCAGGGCAGTTAGCTTTAGGCCCATTTAGGTCCAGGGTAGCCCCCTACCCCCCCCCCCAATAAAGGTTTAACCTCTTGATTGCCCCCAGGTAACCCTTTAACCCCCTTTTGGCAGTGTCACTAAGCGATCGTTTTTCTGATCGCTGCATTAGTGTCGCTGGTGCCGCTAGGTAGCCAGTTATTTTTTTAGGTTCATCGCCAGGTTTTTATAGGTTTATAAATAGGTTTATAGGTTTTTATAGGTCAGGTACCCCCATATACAACATAAATAAAGGTTTTAACCCCCTGATTGCCCCTAGAGTTAACTCTTTCACCAGCGATCACTGTATAAGTGTCACTGGTGATGCTGGTTAGCCAGTTAGTTATTTAGGTTCCCCGTCAGGTTTTTATATAGAGTCAGGTACCCCCATATATTACCTAATAAAGGTTTTAACCCCCTGATTGCCCCTAGTTAACCCTTTCACCAGTGATCACCGTATAACTGTTATGGGTGACGCTGGTTAGTTAGTTTGCTTTTTATAGTGTCAGGGCACATTTCATTTATTACCCAATAAAGGTTTAACCCCCTGGCCGCCCGGCGGGTGATATCAATTAGGTTTTAGGGTCAGATAGGGTCTGCGTCGCCCCAGGCAGCGTCAGGTTAGTGCCAGTACCGCTAACACCCACGTGCAAAGCATACACCTCCCTTAGTGGTATAGTATCTGAACAGATCAATATCTGATCTGATTAGGTCTATACTAGCATCCCCAGCAGTTTAGGGTTCCAAAAAACGCATTGTTAGTGGGATCAGCCCAGATACCTGCTTCCCAGCCATTCAGTTGCAGCGCAGAGTTATTTATCTTGACAGCAACAGCGTTTGCTCCCACGATACATAAAGCCGTGACTCCAACGCTGTAGGAGGTGATTTCACCACCACAGTTAAAAAAAAAAGAGCATATATGCCGAAGCATGGGGGCAGCAGGGGTGGAGGAGCGATTTGCTCCTAATGCTGTGTACATACGGTCAAAATTCCGACGGAGGCTTGCCCGTGGAAAAGTCCGACTGTGTGTACGCGGCATAATTTTTTTGCGGGAGGATGCCCCCATGCTTCGGCATATATAAATGGTGCATGTATGCCCATCATTAGAAGTGGGTGGATGAAGGGAGGTATTCCAATGGTGGGCAAACCCACCGATCAATCTCTTTTTTTCGTTCAGCCAACAGGCTGCATGAAAAAAAAGATTACAATATATGTCCAACAAGGACCAGCAACGTACTGGTATGTTGCTGGACTTTGAATGGTTATACCAGAATGATGCCTGCAAGTTTAGGTATCATCTTGGTATCATTATTTTCAGCCAGTGATCGTCTTTCATGTAAAAGCATCCTGGATATAAACAGCGCCATTGGGAAATTGGGAAAGCATTTTATCACACCAATCTTGGTGTGGTCAGATGCTTTGAGGGCAGAGGAAAGATCTAGACCCCAATTTTTTCAAAAAACAGTACCTGTCACTACCTATTGCTATCATAGGGGATATTTAAATTCCCTGAGATAACAATAAAAGTATAAATAAAATAGAAGGAACAGTTTAAAAATAAAATAAAAAAGCAAAATAAATAATAAAAAATAAAAAAAACACCCGTCCCCCCCCCCTGCTCTTGCGCAAAGGCAAGCGTCGGTCTAGCGTCATATGTAAACAGCAATCGCACCATGCATGTGAGGTATCACCGCGAAGGTCAGATCGAGGTCAGTAATTTTAGCAGTAGACCTCATCCATAAATCTAACGTGGTAACCTGTAAAGGCTTTTAAAAATGTATGTAGTTTGTCGCCACTGCGCGTTTGTGTGCAATTTTAAAGCATGCCGTGTTTGATATCCATGTACTCTGCCTAAGATCATCTTTTTTATTTCATCAAAAATTTGGGCAATATAGTGTGTTTTAGTGCATTAAAATTTAAAAAAGTGTATTTTTTCCCCAAAAAATGGGTTTGAAAAATCGCTGCGTAAATAGTGTGGAAATTTTAATCTGTAGGGCCTTTGCTTAAAAAAAAATATATAGTGTTTGGGGGTTCAACGTAATTTTCTTTGTCGAGTCCATGGAATATTTTATATTTTGACACAAGTTGCGGGAAATTTTTTTTTTTTTTTTGCACAAAGTTGTCACTAAATGATATATTGCTTAAACATGCCATGGGCATATGTGGAATTACACCCCAAAATATATTCTGTTGCTTCTCCTGAGTACGGGATACCACATGTGTGAGACTTTTTGGGAGCCTAGCGGCGTACGGGACCCCAAAAACCGAGCACCGCCTTCAGGCTTTCTAAGGGTGTAAATTTTTTATTTCACTCCTCACTGCCAATTAAATGCCCAGATGGCACAAACCCCTCAAATGACCTAATTTTGGAAAGTAGAGACCGCAAGCTATTTGCTGAGAGGTATGGTGAGTATTTTGCAGATCTCGCTTTTTGTCACAAAGTTTTGAAAATTGAAATAAGAAAAAAAAATGTTTTTTCTTTACTTTCTTCATTCTCAAAAACAAATGAGAGCTGTAAAATACTCACCATGGCTCTCAGCAAATAGCTTGGGGTGTCTACTTTACAAAATGGGGTAATTTGGGGGAGTTTTATGCTATCTTGGCATTTTATGGCCTTCGAAACTGTGATAGGTGGTGAGGAGTGAAATCAAAAATTTGCGCCCTTCGAAATCCTACAGGCGGTGATTGGTTTTCGGGGCCCCGTACGCGGCTAGGCTCCCAAAAAGTATCACACATGTTGTTAGAAAAGTTTTAAATGTTTATTGTGTGACTATTTGGAAAACAATAATCCTGAGACTGATTTTTAATCCCACTTGTGAGCACTTTGTATTAACTTGTTATATCGTTTGCTTTAACTAACTCCACAGTAAAGTTTCAGGATGATTTAAGTGTAACCATATATGGTAGCATAAGATTGTACAGGAAACACAGGCATTTAGCAAAATAAAGTACCATGTAGTACCAGGCGCTATCTGTGTTTCCTCAGCCAATAGAAAAATAGGGGCTGGGTTATGAAGGAATTAGGAATTACAGCATTTTTGGCCTGTAGATATCAACCTAATGTGTACACATTGGAAATAAATTGTCTTCTTCTCAATACATCTGGAGCTTGACTGATCACAAGAGAAGAATAAACCTAACATTTTTGGCCCTTCGAACCGGAAAACAACTGATTTATTATGGTTCAGGAGGCCCCGACTAAACTTTGGTGAGTATTAGACAAAGGAACTCACTGAGAATTAAAAGTCCCCCCACTCAACGTTAGTGGTTAAACAGGGGCAGGGGCCTTTTGACCCGAATACACTGTCTGTTTTCGAACTTGCGTGATCCAGTCCTCCTGGTGTTTGAGAGGTAAGATAATTTAAATTATTTCTTAATTCTTTCTAAGAGTCTTTTCTTCTCTTTCTGTTTGATTTTGGTTTAAATGTGTTGTAATTGCCGACATTGGTATTGATCGTAAAATATCTTGATAATCCAGTGTTCGTAGACAGAGACACTTGGGGATGTTGTCTAAGGTAAAAAATTACGTTGCCCACTGTCCGGACAGACAAAAAAAAGATTTGAGGTATACCGAACGTCAGAGATTGATGGCCTGACGCCGTCGGAGGTTGATTGCCCGACGATTTAAGCGCTATTTAGTTTAAGTGATCTAAAAAAGATCGCAGGGCTAATTTTTTTTTTCTCTCTGTGTTTATTTTCTCCTTTCTCATGTTTAACTTTTCCGTTGATGTTGTAGCTCATTGAATAATTAGTACTGCAGACATATGTTTAAGTAATTTTTTTCCTCTGATTCTCCCTATAGTGAGAGGAGTGCTGATGTTTTTTTGTTGTATTCCTTTTGTTACCGTGAGCCAGGGTCACGATCCCAGTGTTTTATAGGTTAATGAGACCCGACTGGCGCTGATAATGGGGAATAGTTTCTGGAAAAAAAAGAAAAAAGAAAGAAAAATGTTGTGTCTGCTTAGAAGGCTGTTGTGTTCCTAATGTGCTAAGTGGGAGGGGTAGTTTGGATTCAAGAAAAAAAAAAAAGGTATGGGTTGATAATAGGAGTTTAAATAACCAGAAAAAAAATCATTCTTTACGTTCTTATGTTCTGTGTGTCTGTAAGATTGAAAGTCAGACACTGACCTCACTCCCCCCTCCCTTGTGTTATATCCTGCTTGGTTATCAGTGAGAATGGGGGCGGGCAGGGAAGCTTAAAGAGATACTTGGTTGAATTGTCTAATGGCTTCGCTCTGTAAGGCAGCAAACACTTTGCTAGCCGATGTATTAAGCAGGTAAACATGAAACATACCAGGTGGTATTGCACTATATGGCCCATAGGGATTGGACCAGAGCTGGTGTCTTGGGCTATGGCACTGTCTCAGGTACCACTGGACAACATTGTCTGGGAGACCGTGCTACAAACCTTGGCTGGACTCATAGGCCAAACAGTTGTGTGATGATTCATTACAGGGAGTTTTTTTAGCCCTCCTTGACCCCCCCTTTCAAATTCCTGTGTGAGAGATTGTGTCTGTAGAAAAAAAAAGGTTAACCCTTGACCAGCCATGGCAATACGGAAAGTTTATATTGTAAATATTGAAACTTGGTAAAAAGAAAGAAAAAAAAAAAAAGGTACCAGGTTGCTTTATTATTTTAGCGTGCCATGGTGTTAAAGGAAGTACATGGCAGAAAGTGTTGATATTCTAAGGCAGTAGAGAGATGAAGGTGGATTGTACTGTTGAGTGAATAGAATGTTGTATTATTATTAAGTGGCTTGAGGAAAGTGAGAAAAGAAAAGGCTGAGGATGTTTTGATTATTTTAAATGTGTCTAGTCCAGAGACAGTATGTGACTAATGAGTGCTAATTTTACTGCCATAAGGAAACGAGGATTTGAATGGGCTTTGCTAAGAGAAGTGTGTAGTAATATTGAAGCTCAGAGAGCGGAGGGAAGGGAATACAACAGACTTGATGTTTTTATAGCACAAAAATGATGGTCAAGAAGGTGTTTCTCGGAAACAAGAAAATGCAGATTGCCTGACAGAGGTAGCAGAAGAGAGGGGGCAGCGTTAACCCTTTTAGCACACAGAGGTTAAGTTGTGCATCTGTGAAAACAGGACTTTCGGTCAGAAAGAAAGTCTGCATAATAGTAAATATTTCTTTCATATGTTACTTTTAGAATTCACAGACTTTCAACTGTGAAGAGTTAATGATTCAATGTTGTTTATTTGGGTACATTTATAAAGTTAAAAAGGCTAAGTTCTGAATCAGAATATGTGTTTAAAAGAAAAAAAAAAAGGGGGAGGTTCAGTTTTAGGACCCTGTGAATTTCATTTGGGACCAGAGAATAAGTGGAACAATACAAAAGGAGGTTCAAGTTTTCTTAAATTCTGCTAAAATATTGGGGTCTGAGGGAAAATATTCAGAGATATGTGTGTATGTGTGTGTGCATATATGTATATACATTGAATCTATATGTCAAATAATGAAAATGCAAGGAAACATTTTATGTCTGCATAGTTGATGGACTTATATTTGAACAAATAAAAGAATATTGTTAATAACAACTTCAAGGTAAGGAAGCATTTGGTAGTTTGACTTGTGATTCTGTGCTCATTCATGTTAGGTAAAGAGTATCCATGTTCCCCAGTTCCAATTCTAGTGCAGACATGACACCCCCCACCCCCCTCCTTCTACACAACTGAAAAATGAGGCAAGTTCCTTTTTATGGGGTGGGTGTCAGAACACATGAATGAGTACAAAATTGAACCTTTGGAGGTATTTTAGAGTTTAGAACAATAAATTAAGGTAAAAAAATAAATAAAATGTAGACTACACAGTTCTTAGAGACAAAGAAACAAATGATGTCCTTCCTGGGTATGACAAATCTTTTGAACAAACAGTAGACTAAAGGGAAGGACACATGACATCAGTACTTACACAGTCATATGGTGGGCACTAGAGGTCGATTGTTTACTACTTTATAAAATTAGACAGTGTAACTGGAACACTTCCACCCTGTGTACAGGCAGTGGTAGCTGCAGCTGAAGCAGTTAAGGCCTCAGCATCTATAATGCTATATCACCCGCTGACACTTAAGGTGCCGCATGCAGTGTCTGTTATCCTTTTACAACAAAAGATATCACATTTGAGCCCAGCACGGCACCTTTCCTGTATGACAATACTCGACAATACACCTTATCTGCTGCTGCTCCGGACCTCAGGGACTGCTGGACCTTCTGGTACTCCTTCCTATAGGTGCTTCTCAAGCTACCAATTTTTGATTCCAGAGACCTCATGTCTGCATTGGGGGGCCTGAGTCTGAGCAAATTCAAGCAATTTCTACAGCGTTGCCTTACTAACTGCCTTGTTATGATATAAAGGGTTTTTCACCTCCCATAAATTCCGCATATCATGGTATTTATCCAGGAATTCCCCCAGGAATTTTTGGTCTTTAAATAGAGACATTTTCTCTGCAAGACCAAACAAAATAAAAAAAAAAACATCTCAGGATAATTTTTCAATACAATATAGGCATCAATCTAGATTAAGTATAGGCCGCACATGTCTGCAAACTTAAAATCTTACCTTCGTTATAACGTTCATCGCTGTTCGTCGCTTCCGTTCCTCCTTCCTCTGCACACAGAACGTAGTTACGACACACACGTGTTTTAAGCTTTATATACACTGCGCATGCATAAAACTCCGCCCGCGTCACCCGCCCCTGATGTTCTTTCTACAATATTCGCCGCCCTGTCTCTTTCGTTGCAGTGGGAGAGGAACATGGCGGAGACACAGCAGGTGCATAATTCCAGTAACGAGGAGGAGGAAAGCCTGGAGCCTGAAACGTCATGATCGAGGAGGAGATTTAAGGCCTCAAATATGTCCTTTGTGGAGATGTTGGAGATAGTGGAGATCTTGAGGAGTAACGACTATGACAGGAATTATGGTCCATACCCAAACCCAAATATGAGAAAGGCCAAGATCTGGAATAAAGTTGTGAAGAGTCTGTACAGGAATTTTGTGGTACGACGATCAAGGATCAACTGAGGAAACGCTGGTCAGACCTCAAATTAAGGGAGCAGGATCAGTACAGAAAGATCAAGAAAGTTCATCTAAAAAGTAAGTATTTGTCGTGTGTAAATATTATTATTAATATTGCATGCTGCGCCATGTGTTTTTCCTTAACCGCTTCACGACCGGCGCACGCCATTGTACGTCGGCAGAATGGCACGGACAGGCATAAGGGCGTATATATAAGTCCCTTTTTAAATGTCACGTGCCATCGGGAGCGGGGCGCTCCCGCGCCGGTCGGGAACCTCGTGAGGCCGGTCGCGGGTCCCGTGGACTCGATCGCCATGGGGACATGCGCGATCGTCTCACAGGCAGGCTGAACGGGGAGATGCAGAAATAAACAGTATCTCCCCGTTCTGCCTAGCAACTAGTGACGCCGATCTCTGCTCCCTGTGATTGGAGCAGAGATCAGCATTCACTAGCTGACAGCCATGCCCCCCCCCACAGTAAGAAACACACCCCTAGGCATACTTAACCCCTACACTTCCACCTAGTGGTTAACCCCTTCACTGCCAGTGTCATTTATACAGGGATCAATGCATTTAAATAGCATTGATTGCTGTATAAATGACAATGGTCCCAAAAATGTGTCAAAAATGTCCGATGTGTCCGCCATAATGTCGCAGTCACAATGAAAATCGCTGATCGCTGCCATTACTAATAAAAAAAAATTATTAATAAAAATGCTATAAAACTATCCCCTATCTTGTAAACGCTATAACTTCTGCGCAAACCAATCAATAATCGCTTATTGCGATTTTTTTTACCAAAAATATGTAGAAGAATACGTATCGGCCTAAACTAAGGAAAAAAAAATGTTTTTTTATATATTTTTGGGGGATATTTATTATAGCAAAAAATAAAAAAGAATGCGTTTTTTTCAAAATTGTCGCTCTTTTTTGTTTATAGCGCAAAAAATTAAAACCGCAGGGGCGATCAAATACCACCAAAAGAAAGCTCTATTTGTGGGGAAAAAAAGGACGTCAATTTTGTTTGGGAGCCACGTCGCACGACTGCGCAATTGTCAGTTAAAGTGACGCAGTGCTGAATCGCAAAAAGGGGCCTGGTCCTTTGGCTGCAAATTGGTCAGGTCTGTATGTGGTTAATAAGGTCTTGTAAACTCCAAAATGGCTACTTTCATGGTCATACGCACAGTAATCGGTCGTTGGAAACCTTGTTCGTTTTCCAAAATACAATGTTTTCCCAGATAACTGATTAAATACATTTGTTGCTTCAAATTTTTAAGCTAATCCAAAAGAGTTTTAGGACATTGTTGTCTAGATGTGTTTGAACCTAGAAGGAATAGCAAACGTTATTCAGTGTAATGTAGGTAGAGGACACTCTGCAGCTGTTTACACATCTGGACTCAGGTGCACTAGTGTGGGACACCAGAACAAACTTTTTTTAGGGTGTCAAACACAGGTACTCCAGTGGATACTGTTGGGGTGTCTCCAGGTGGGAAACTTGTCAAAAAAAAGGTAAGTATTCCAGCTTGAGTAATTAAGGGAATAAATCATGTCTTCAGCTTGGAATTCTGCCCAGACAATTGTCCCCCGCTTCCAAGCAATGTTTATCATTCATATTTGTGGCCTCAAATATCTGTGTGCTAAGTATACCTTTTTTTTTTATTCTCATAGGGGAACAAAGAATCAGAAAATATGACGTCACCAGGGACCCCCCCACCTCCTGAAGAAGGGGTCACCACAATATGAGGATGTGGAGGAAGGAGAGGTGGTCGAGATTGAGACCACAACAGGTGAGTGTCTGACACCCCAGATTCAGGTAATAAGACATGTATGCCTGCATATTTAAAATAGATGGTGTTTTATTTTTATTTTTAGGTGATGTACAGGTGGTGGAAGAACAATCAGATCATTTCACCAGTGACGGTGCCCAAAGGCTAATCCAGGACATCATGTGGTGTAGTCAGGATTTAGACATTATTTGAAAAAAAACTATGGATATTGAAGTTAAACTTAAGAACATGATTGATGTCTTTGGAAGAACATAATTTTATCTAAAATCTAAATCTAAACCATTTTAAAAAGTCTACTTTTGAAGATGCACACAGTATGTCAACATGTGCTATCTGCCATCAGGGGATATCAATGTACGCGTTTTGTGCCTGCAACCCCTTCCTCAAAACTCAAGTCAGTGAGAGGAAGAGGTTGCACCCCCAAAACACATCCATTGATCCCCCATGATGGGAGATAGCACATGTTGACATTAGACATGGGATTAGGATGTAAATTCCCAGTTTGACTCCCATTTTGTGTGCATCTTCAAAATTAGGCTTTTACAGGGGTGACTTCACCCCATCTGTTGAAGGCAAGATCCACACATTTTGGACAATATAATGTGTGATCTTGCCTTAAAAGTTTTTTTACGTTGAACTTTGTTATGTTCCAGAGTTGTGTATGTTGTGTTTGGAAACATGGCTGTTTATGTAACGTAACCCAAAAAAATTATTTTGAAAACGCAAAAATTTGTATTTAAAAAAAAAAAAAGAAAAAAAAAACATGTGTATGGAGTAAAAAAAGGATTTTTTACTCAACAATGTGAGGCTTCTTCTTTCGATGATCAATACTAGGGATGAGCCGAACACCCCCGCTAGGGATGGGCCCGGTGTTCGATTCGAACCCACGTTCGAATCGAGCATTGGGCGTTCGCCCGCTCGGCGAGCCCAGAACTATTTGGGCCGTTCGCATCACATTCGTGTGATGCGAGCGGCCCGCAATGCATTGCGGCCAGCGCAGTGCATTGCTGGCTGATGATTGGCCAAGCATGCACTGTGACCCCGCATGCTTGGCCAATCACAGCGCCGGCAGCGAGGAGAGCAATAATTGGCTACAGGCAGGACGCCTGTAGCCAATTAAAGCTCAGGGGCTTTAGTACACGCCCCACTGTATAAAAGGCCGCTGCGCCGTCGGCCCAGTGCACATGTGTTCCGGCTTTGATAGAGTGAATAGGCAGACTGCTGATTGATTCATTCATTGCTAAACCATTGCTGATTCATTCAATACTGATCATTTCTGCTGATTGCACTGCTGAGTGTGACATAATCTGCTGCTGGGGATTAGTCTGGTGTGTGCGTGCTGTTAGTACAGCATTGCAGTAGCACCCATTGCAGTGCTGTTAGAACAGCATTGCACCCTAACTTTCTGTCCCAACCTTCTGTCCCATCCCAGGCAGGCAGGCAGGGATTTATAGGAGCTATATTGTGTTTGTGTCAGCACACATAGGAGCTATAGTGTGTTGTCAGCACACATAGGAGCTATAGTGTGTTGTCAGCACACATAGGAGCTATAGTGTGTTGTCAGCACACATAGGAGCTATAGTGTGTTGTCAGCACACATAGGAGCTATAGTGTGTTGTCAGCACACATAGGAGCTATAGTGTGTTGTCAGCACACATAGAAGCTATATTTTTTTGTCAGCACACATAGGAGCTATAGTGTGTTGTCAGCACACATAGGAGCTATAGTGTGTTGTCAGCACACATAGGAGCTATAGTGTGTTGTCAGCACACATAGGAGCTATAGTGTGTTGTCAGCACACATAGGAGCTATAGTGTGTTGTCAGCACACATAGGAGCTATATTTTTTTGTCAGCACACATAGGAGCTATAGTGTGTTGTGAGCACACATAGGAGCTATAGTGTGTTGTGAGCACACATAGGAGCTATAGTGTGTTGTCAGCACACATAGGAGCTATAGTGTGTTGTCAGCACACATAGAAGCTATAGTGTGTTGTCAGCACACATAGGAGCTACAGTGTGTTGTCAGCACACATAGGAGCTATAGTGTGTTGTCAGCACACATAGGAGCTATAGTGTGTTTGTGTCAGCACACATAGGAGTAAGTGTGTGTGCTGTGTGACTCCAGTACAATATACACTACCCACTACAATGCCTGGAAGACCGTCAAGGAGAGGCAGACAGTACCGAGGCAAGAACACAGGGCAAGCAGGCTCTGTTTCTAGAGACAACAGTGCTGGTCGTGGACGTGGTCGTGCATCTTCATCAGCACGTGGCCATGGGACACGCTTGTCCTTTTTTTCGGCAGCTGGACATGTTGAGCCGCATCATGCCGAAGGCTTGGTAGAATGGATGACCAAGCCCTCCTCATCGTCCTCATCCTCTCTCACCCAGGCTCAGGGTACTGGCAGAGCAGCTGCCAACGCGTACTCAATGGCATCATCAGGCACCCCTTCCCTAGACCCACCATGTCCTCCTGAGGAGTTCCCCGAACTGTTTGAGCACAGTGTTGGGTACATGCTCCAGGAGGATGCCCAACGATTTGAAGGCTCGGATGATGATACCCAGCTTGAGGAAGGCAGTAGTGTGCGCGCAGAGAGAGGGGATACTGAAGGACAGCAATCTGGCAGTCATGTCATGGCCAGCTAGAGGCCAGCACACCAACTGAATCACACCGCAGAGCTCCGCCTGTGCAGGGCGCTGCCTCTGCACATTATCACAAAAGTTCTTTGGTGTGGGCCTTTTTTGAGACGAGTACATCAGATCGCACCACTGCTATTTGCAATATTCGTCTCAAGCGTATCTCACGTGGCCAAAACATCAGCCGCTTGGGCACCACAAGCATGACCAGATATATGTCGACCTGCCATGCAACTCGTTGGCAAGCGCACATTAAAGACCCACACCAAAGAACAAAGCGGACCTCTCCTTGCTCCTCATCAGCTGGGATCTCCAACCACACTATATCTTCAGTTCTCTCTGAAAGCTGCTCTGAGAGGACTGAAGGTGTAGAATTAGGTGTGTCACAACCAAGTACTTGCAGTACACCGACGTCCGATTGTAGCAGGCAAATTTCCCTGCCCCAGCTACTGGACCGTCGAAAGAAGTTTACTCCCAGCCATCCACATGCCCAGCGGTTGAATGCTAGCTTGGCTAAATTGCTAGCACTTCAACTGCTGCCTTTTCAGTTGGTAGACTCGGCCCCCTTCCGTGAGTTTGTTCAATGTGCGGTTCCTCAGTGGCAGGTTCCCAAACGCCACTTTTTCTCACGGAAGGCGATTCCGGCTCTCTACCGGCATGTGGAAGGCAATGTCCATGCCTCGCTGGACAGGGAGCGGTCAGCGGTAAGGTGCATATTACCGCTGACTCATGGTCCAGCAGGCATGGACAGGGACGTTATCTGTCTTTCACGGCCCATTGTGTCACTCTATTGGCAGCTGGGAGGGATGCAGGACAAGGTGCAGTAGTGTTTGAGGTTGTTCCGCCACCCGCCTCCAAAATGCTACTACTGGTTGTGACACACCTCTCTCCTCCACCCCCTCCTCTTCTTCTTCCTCCATGGCCTCTTCGAGTGCTCTGTTCTCGGAACCAGCGGTGCTCCGTAGGCGTACAAGGGGCTACGCGAGTACGCAGGCAAAAAGATGCCATGCCGTGCTTGCGCTGGTGTGTTTGGGGGACAGGAGCCACACTGGGGCAGAGGTTCTGGCAGCTCTGCAGGGGCAGGCCGAGAGGTGGTTGACGACACGCCAGCTTAAGCCAGGAATGGTGGTTTCTGACAATGGCACCAACCAGTGCATGCATCAGTGACACTGTACCTCTTGTCCACCTGTTGGAGCATACGCTGCGTGGGATAATGGACAGGGCACTTGAGGCAGAACAGAGGCAGGAAGAGGAGGACTTCCTTGCCTCTCAAGGCCCCCTTTATCCAGACAGTGTTCCTTCTGTCCCACCCATCACACAGGAGGAGGATCAGGAGGAGGAGGAGGATTGTGTGAGCATGGAGGTGGAGCCTGGCACTCAGCATCAGCAGCAGCAGCAGCAGTCTTTTAGGGAGGATGTACAGTCCCAACAAACCAGTGGACTTGTACGTGGCTGGGAGGAGGTGGCTGGCGATCATGTCGTCCTCAGTGACCCAGAAGACTCCGGACCGAATGCCTCAGCTAACCTACGTTGCATGGCCTCCCTGATCCTGCAAAGCCTGCGGAAGGATCCTCGTATTCTTCGGATCAAGGAGAGGGACCATTACTGGCTGGCCACTCTCCTTGATCCACGGTACAAGGGTAAGGTTGTGGACCTTATCTTGCCGTCGCAGAGGGAGCAGAGGATGAGACATCTCAGAGAGGCCTTGCAGAAACGTCTGTGCAACACGTTCCCAGAAACTGGGAGGTTACAAACTCCTGGTCCTGGACGACGAGTTGCCGAGGCTTCGGTCAGTAGCAGAATGAGCGGTGGGGAAGGTGGACGTCTGACCGATGCGTTCAGACAATTTTTTAGTCCGCAGCCCCAAGGTATGATCGGTTCCAGCAACCATCGCCAGCATCTGATATACATGGTGCAGGAATACCTAGGGGCAAGGTCAGACTTGGACACCTTTCCCACCGAAAATCCTCTGGCTTACTGAGTCTTGAGGATGGATCACTGGCCAGAGCTTGCACAGTATGCAATTGAGCAACTGGCCTGTCCTGCATCCATCGTTCTTTCCGAACGCACATTCAGTGCTGCTGGAGGATTTGTCACCGATCACAGGGTGCGCCTGTCCACCGACTCGGTTGATCGACTGACCTTCATAAAGATGAATCAGTCTTGGATCACCACCAGCTACCAGGCACCTGAAGCGGATATAACTGAACAGTTTATAATGTCACATCCCTTCAAGACTGCCTATGCTGATGCTGAGTGACTGTCCTGTTATGTTCACTGACTATCCTCTTCCTCCTCCTCAATGATCCATTCCTTGATAGCTTGGAAGAACATTTTTTGTTTCTGGGTGCCACCACACCAGTGCCTAAGGCACAATTCTTTAGCCCCTGTTTAACAGGGGCGTGTAATTACAATTATTTAAGCAATGCTTCGCAACAGGTCTGACTGCTGTTCTCCAAGTACAGTATCTGTGAGGGGTTGCAGTGTTGTGGCACCAGCACCAGTGCCTAAGGCACAATTTTTCAGCCCCTGTTTAACAGGGGAGTGTAATTACAAATCTTGATCTAATAGTTCACAGCAGGGCCCATTTCCCCATTAATAAACCCAGACCAAACAGGATTCATCCCGAACAGACAAATAAGGGATAACAAAAGACTGACTACAAACATCATTCAAGACTCTAACCTACACTCTAAATCTACACTCCTACTCAGTCTTGATATCCACAAAACCTTCGACAGCGTCAGCTGGTCATACTGAGACACTGATACGGCATAAACAGTGAATAAATGGTTTCAAAGCCCTCTACCATAACCCCCAAACACGCATCAAATTCCCCCGCAACAATTCTGACTTTTTCCCTCTGAGCAAGGGCACCAGGCAAGGATGCCCACTTTCCCCGCTCCTCTTTGCCCTGGCAATAGAGCCCCTTGCCTGTGCGATTAGAAACAACACAGATATCAAAAAGATACACTAAAGGGTCCAAGGAATTCAAACTAAGCTTCTATGCTGACGATGTCCTCTTTCTAACAGATCCCCTCATCTCCTTACCGAATTTGGCCAAAACACTAGACATTTTTCATGAACTGACTGGCTTAAGTGTAAACTTGTCTAAATGCTCAGTTCTACCCATTAATATCCCACCAGCCTTAATAACAACACCCAAAGACAAAATTTCCATTCAATTGGTGCACAGATTAATTTAGATACCTAGGAATCAATATTACACCCTCATACAAAACACTATTTGATGCAAATTACCCACCAATATTTAATAACATCAAAAGTATAATGAAAATATGGTCATCTTACCAAATATCATTCTTGGGAAGAATAGTGGCCATGAAAATGGTTATACTACCCAAACTTTTATTCTTTTTAAGAGCCCTTCCTTCCTTTTACCCAAAAATACGTTAGATTCTCTCCAAAGAGAAATCAATAAATGAATTTGGCAAAACAAAAAAACAAGGTTTAGCTACTCCTTAATGTTTAGGCCCCAACTAAAAGGAGGTCTAAATATCCCAAATTTATGGATATATTATCTGTCAGCCAGATTCACCCAACTAGCACAATGGTATGCGCCAGCCTCCCAAATCCCCTGGCTCCTGGTCGAAGAACAATCAGTCCTCCCATACCACCTACAATGACTACTCTGTTCCAAGTCTATTTTACCACAGAATAAGAGCGTTAAATATAATTGTAACACATTCCCTACAACTGTGGAACAGACAAGATACCAAATTTAACATGTCTTCAGACATCCCTTCCCTAGCACCCTTTTTAGGAGACCCTCACTTCACTTCCTTAGATAAAAACCAAAACTCATTAACAATATGGAAACTGCATAATCTAACAAATCTAAAATCACTTACCCATAACAATACATTTTACTCTTTCTCTGAATTACAAACAAAATATGACCTTGCACCTACAGAACATGAAAATTATACGACGATAAAACACTTCTACCAAAAATACTACTCACTCTACGTACCCCCTTCTCACAAATCAAACAGATGTGTATTTCCTCCCCACGGGAAAAAGGATTAATTTCCAAAATTTATAAAAATCTAAACAAATTCAATATGCCTGAAAAATCGCACCCCATGCTAAAATGGGAATCAGACCTAAACGTTTCATTCTCCCCCGAACAATGGGATACCATATTTGAAAACTTACACAAATGCACCAAAACTACCACCATCAAAGAATCTGCCACCAAACTGCTTTATAGGTGGTATCTTACCCCTACCAAACTTAACTCATTCTACCCATCAACATCCCCACTCTGTTTCAGTAGTTCTTCAGGTGACTTCGGTGCTCCCCCTTTAAAATTCCCACTCACCGGATGCCTGCACCCCTGCAGGGGTCACAAGCCTGTAGAGCGCTCTAAAACTGGATCAGGTCTCAGCTGGGTCAAGGGTCCGGGCTTTTTACCTCCTCTGCTGGGCTGCTCTAGGAACGCTCCAATATGTCAAGGTGATGGGAAGGTATGTGGTAGGGCATGCAGGTAGACTAACAGCTCCCACTAGGAAGCTGGACACTGCGGTTGGGTCAGCTTGCGCTGCACCTGCGTGTCAGCAGCTCGTGCTTCCTGGGGAGTGTGTGATGGCGTAGTGGCGTGGTTACGTCGGACGTGTTTCGTCATGTGACGTCCTCAGCGACGGTACCACGCAGCTACACCTTGCAATGGATATAGTCAGGCTGCCCAATCAGTCCTCCCATACCACCTACAATGACTACTCTGTTCCAAGTCTATTTTACCACAGAATAAGAGCGTTAAATATAATTGTAACACATTCCCTACAACTGTGGAACAGACAAGATACCAAATTTAACATGTCTTCAGACATCCCTTCCCTAGCACCCTTTTTAGGAGACCCTCACTTCACTTCCTTAGATAAAAACCAAAACTCATTAACAATATGGAAACTGCATAATCTAACAAATCTAAAATCACTTACCCATAACAATACATTTTACTCTTTCTCTGAATTACAAACAAAATATGACCTTGCACCTACAGAACATGAAAATTATACGACGATAAAACACTTCTACCAAAAATACTACTCACTCTACGTACCCCCTTCTCACAAATCAAACAGATGTGTATTTCCTCCCCACGGGAAAAAGGATTAATTTCCAAAATTTATAAAAATCTAAACAAATTCAATATGCCTGAAAAATCGCACCCCATGCTAAAATGGGAATCAGACCTAAACGTTTCATTCTCCCCCGAACAATGGGATACCATATTTGAAAACTTACACAAATGCACCAAAACTACCACCATCAAAGAATCTGCCACCAAACTGCTTTATAGGTGGTATCTTACCCCTACCAAACTTAACTCATTCTACCCATCAACATCCCCACTCTGTTTCAGGGGCTGCCCTACAAATGGGACACTACTACATATATTTTGGGATTGCCCCCATCTAAAAAAACATTTGGCACAATGCAAGTCTCATGAATGATCGAATTTCAGGCAGAAAGATCCCACTAACACCCCAGATGTGCCTTTTATTCTCCCCATACAAGATATACCAAAAGCCAAACTCCATACTATATTTAGCTCTATCCACTGGACCATCGCTTTCAACTGGCGTTCATCCAACGTACCATGGCCTCAGGTTCTCAACCATATGGCAAACATCAAATTATCAGAAAGAATACACCACATATTATATGACACCATGCACCATGACTTTGTGGTAAACCTTATTACTGGTGTAATATTCACTACTGTTAATCTACTTAAGCACATCTACAGAGCCTTTTCCGCAAATGTTTTATAGATGTATAATTTAATATACGTATTTTCTCATATGATATGTCTTTATATATAATCAGATATAATGTATAATCTAAATGACCACTGTTAAAATCTTGTACTATGACCTTATCCATAATAAAAAACGTTTGTAAACAAAAAAAAAGAAAAGGAGGGGAGGAGGTGGAAGAAAATCTGGTCTCCTGCAAACAGACTATATCAACCTGGCTGGTCTTGAGGAGATGGAAAACCTTCCACCTCTTGATAGGGGAGTTGAACCCATGAATATTTTGTGAAGGCCGTGACAGGCACGATTAAAGAGCCAATAGGGGGAAAACCCTAGCCTGTGGAAGTCTGCAGGAGTGGACCACATCCCAATAATGGAATGTGACTGGTCAAGAAGCTCTACCACCAGACACTTGGCTGCGGTATATAGACAAAAACCTTGGAGGTGTAAGGGAGGAGAGCATGAAGAGAGAGAATTGGAAAAAAAGTGGGGGTAGGGAGGAGGAACACACACATGAACTTTAATG
Organism: Lithobates sylvaticus; assembly: GCA_028564925.1. NCBI lineage: Eukaryota > Metazoa > Chordata > Amphibia > Anura > Ranidae > Lithobates > Lithobates sylvaticus. Next base: position 103,284,513 of record CM053037.1, on the reverse strand, counting down.
GAATCACAGAATTAGTTGGTAGGGTTCTATATTCAGTTAGCCCACCCTTTGCAGCTATAACAACTTCAACTCTTCTGGGAAGGCTGTCTACAAGGTTTAGGAGTGTGTCTATGGGAATATTTGACCATTCTTTCAGAAGTTAGTAGGTAATACTGTGGTCAGGCGCTACCTGTATTATGAATGAGCAACTGGAAATATGTGTGAAACACGTCACCTAATTCCAAGAGGTAATGGCTAAAGAATCAAACATAAAGTAAATTATAAATTGCTATAATAGCCACCAATGTGCGGGTGGGGGTCAAAGTTCACAACGTGGTACGCAAACCATAAGGAAGAAGCAAAGAACTGGCCCAATATATTTAGCCTCAATAGTATTCGTTTGGACCAAACAGTGAAGCCCCCTAATGTGTAAATCTCAAGCAGAGTATAAATAATAAATCATATAAATGTTTGTGCTGGTGTCACCACATGATATGTGCCATTGTAATTAGCACAGTGCTAGGTGGCGTGCACACTTAAAGCGGAAGTAAACCCATCGATTTAACAGTTTCAAAAAAAAAAAAAAAAAAAAAGGCATGCCGTGAATGCTAACTGCACATTGGCTGTGCTCTCAACCAAACAGTCAAACCATCCAATGGCTGGTGTCATAACGGATCACATGTGCAGCACCGTGGCAGTTGTAGATTAAACAGAGGCAAAGATGGCAGCTTCCTTGGCTGAAACCGATAGGAGGGTTTACTTCCACTTTCATGAAAGAATTTTTGTTTACGTGTATGGTGGTATTCCATAAGTGATTCACCATATAACAACGATTTACATCCCCTAGATTTAAACGTATAAAGTGACAGTATGTCCTGTGATTAGGTAAATAAAGAAAAAAAACATGTGCTCATATAAATGATAAAATAAATATTTCAAACAGAAGAATTAAATGCAACCATAACCCAAGGTTTCATAAAGACCCCTAAACTGGTCGGCTGGTGTGCTCACAGAGCAGAACCTGCTAATCAAACTGCGTATGCTAATGGGCTATAGTATAGGCTGGCTATTAGACCCCAGCATAAGCTATCTAGAGAGGGTATCAATGCTGTGGTTTATACTAGTGGCAATGACTTATTATATTCCGTATACAGTTATTTCAACAGGTTATAAAGATTCTAGTGCATGAATCAAAAACATTGTGACTGTAGGGAGTCCATCATATGTACTAGTGAAGGTAAAGCAGTCCAAGTTATGAGATTCCCAAAGGGAAAGAGAAGGTTTGGTGGTTAAGTTGTGCTGAAAGTAGTTCTTCAGGTGACTTCGGTGCTCCCCCTTTAAAATTCCCACTCACCGGATGCCTGCACCCCTGCAGGGGTCACAAGCCTGTAGAGCGCTCTAAAACTGGATCAGGTCTCAGCTGGGTCAAGGGTCCGGGCTTTTTACCTCCTCTGCTGGGCTGCTCTAGGAACGCTCCAATATGTCAAGGTGATGGGAAGGTATGTGGTAGGGCATGCAGGTAGACTAACAGCTCCCACTAGGAAGCTGGACACTGCGGTTGGGTCAGCTTGCGCTGCACCTGCGTGTCAGCAGCTCGTGCTTCCTGGGGAGTGTGTGATGGCGTAGTGGCGTGGTTACGTCGGACGTGTTTCGTCATGTGACGTCCTCAGCGACGGTACCACGCAGCTACACCTTGCAATGGATATAGTCAGGCTGCCCACAGGCAGTTCCGCCCCTTAATTAACGGAGCACCAATGGGAATTTACAGATGCAGGTAAAACGAGTCAATGTACCCAGAGACAACGTACCCGCAGGGTAATTGCATAAGAGAGCTAATCATAGCCTAATCTTTTTACCATTTTATAGCCCTGTGAGCGGCCCAAATACAAGTTGAAGCAAAAACTTAATAAAAGCATACAATATAAAAGTAAATAAAGAGGTACAAAGCAAACGACATTTTGCATGAGATGGGTCATATCAGAGGTGGTAACGGGAGATCCCCTGCAGTTGTACAATATCCTGCTTATATCAATAAACAGGGAGTCCCCCCACCTCTGACATAGGGACAGATCCAGGCACCCTCGTATATAGATAAAGCGCCATCTAGAGTTCAAGTCCCAGAGGCAGCTTGGATGAAAGATGCAGGAAGGGGAGTGTTTTATTTGAAATTGCAAACCCAGATACTATCTAGTAAACATCATCCGATTTTTTTAGTAAGATGCTGGACAGTGTAGGATTCGGGACGGTGAATAGGGAAAGAATATGGGTGCATATATCAGAACTTATATAAGCTAAAGTAAAAATCCACATTTAGACAGTTTATTAAATTTGCATGGTGCGATCCATATACGCACATATATTTTGTGTAATATTATAACGTGTTCGTCCTGCTGTGTCTGTGATCACCCCACCGCTTATGTGTATGTGTGTTATCACCGGGGAGTAGTTACATATTGCGTGTATAAGCACGCAGAGGCCCATCAACCAGAAAAGAAAGAATGGGGGGGGGGTTCCCCCTATACCTACACAATATAAAATACCGGCATAAAAAACTCTATTGAGAGACTCTCTGCATAAGTAGCTATGTGATCTATGCAGGCTACTGCAGGTGTATGTATTAGCCATAAGTAAAAAGGGGTGATGTATGTTAGTCAGGTGAAAGAACACTGGGGCTTCCCCATAGGTGACCCAGGGCATGTCTGTGGACAAAAGTAAGTTGTGCAAGTATCCCCCTATATGTTGTGAATCTAATAGTGAATTATTTGAAATTTTTTGGGTGTCATCTCCATGATTATATGGGTGGCAGTGGCTCCCGTGATATATGTTAAGGTTGGAGTCTGTATGGAAGTTGGGTGTCCCCTAATAGGGTCAGAAGCAAAAACTGGGCTTAGTGGCTACATCCCTCATATGGGTATAAAAGGTCTGTTGTGGGTAATTTTTACTATGGAAATCAATGCTTAGATTAAACGTTTGATATTTCAAATGTGCATATATGTATATATAATAGGGTTAACATAGCATATATGGTAAAGTTAGCAGCTCGATTTTCCAAAGTGGACATATGCCTTTGTATATATCGGAAAGTACCATGAAATAGAAGAGCCAAGCAACACCTGGGGAGACGAAAGCTGTAGGCCCCCAACTCATTAGGGTAAATCAGAGATAGGTACAGAGAGCGATTTTTATGTGGCTCCAGCCAGTTGGCACGCCTGGCTTATAAACATCATCCACTGTTAACAGTATCCTATGCCTATTACTCTAAGCTTTAATCATATGTGTGTCTCTGAGTTAAAACACCCCCATGTTTCAGGGGTCAGCTATAAAGCAATTTAAATCAATATCTAGGTTGAGGCCCCTTGGAGCAAGGGACCCCAACCTGTATATCCAGGCTGTTTCGTTCTGGGAGATTAATGTAGTTTTATTGCCCCCTCTCCAGTGATCCTTAATGCAGTCTATACCGTAAAAGATTAGCCCTGAGGGGTCTCTACGATGGAATTCATCAAAGTGGCGAGACAGATTGTGTTTGGGAAAGCCCTTTTTGATATTATTGATGTGCTCCCTTATACGCACAAACAAGGGACGTGTGGTCCTACCCACATATTGCAGGTGGCACGGGCACTCTATCACATATGTCACGTGTGTAGTATGGCATGTGATAAGTTCTCGTATTTTATATTCTTTGTGATCTGTCTTAGATTTAAAGGACTCTTTTTTTCTTGGTTGTGCTCTGCTCACCCTGCAAGGTAGGCACCTGCGACAGCGGAAGAAACCCTTCATGTCTTCAAATATTTTGATAGCTTTGGGGGCATCTATGACATTGTGCACCAGGTGGTTTCGTAGAGTGGGAGGTCTTCTGTACACAAAGCGGGGCTTCTTAGGTAGTATATTAGACAAAACTCTATCTTCCTGTAGTATGGGCCAGTACTTTTTTACTATGTGTTCGAATTCTCTATACTGAGTATTGTATCCTGTAATAAATGTGATGTCTTGCCTGGACTTTTTTCTAAATTTCCTGAACAGTACCATCCTATCTTTGTCGCCTATTTCTTTTTTGAGTTTCAATAGGTTTTCTAAAGTGTATCCCTTTTCTACAAATTGCTCTATTAGTTTGTCTGCTTGTGTGTGGTAGTCATCTATGGTGTCACAATTTCTTCGAATACGTAGCAACTGGCCTTTTGGAATGTTACTTTTCCATTTTGGATGATGGTAACTTGATGTTGGAATATATCCATTTCTATCTGTTGACTTGAAGAAGGTACGGGTATTGAGATTATTCCCCTGTTTAAAGATCTCTAGATCCAGATAGTCGATCTTTTGCTCATCGTATTTTCCTGTGAATGTTAAGCCGTATCTGTTGTTATTTAGCTGTTTCAGGAACATCTCGAAAGACTCTGGGGTCCCATCCCAGAGAAGGATAAGATCATCAATGTACCTTCTATAAAGCTTCACTTGCTGGATGTTCTTCCCGTAGATATATTCTTCCTCCCACATATTCATCATTAAGTTGGCTATGCTTGGGGCGTATCTCGCCCCCATGGCTACCCCCTTTCTTTGGACATAAGTTATGGTTATACCAGAAGTAATTACATCCCATAGCGAGATTAAGTCCTTCCAGTATGTAGTCAATTTGTTCTTGTTTCATGGATGTATGTTCGTGTAAGGCCTTTTCAACTCCTTTGAGTCCGTCTTCTTGTATGATACTAGTGTATAGAGAATTGACATCTATAGTGGCCAGTAGGTAATTTCCTACCCCATTTGTTTGTCGTAATTCCTCTATCAGCTGGGAGCTATCTCGTAGGTATGACTTCCCCAATGCCACCACAGGTTTCAGGAATTTGTCGAGGTATTCCCCAAGTCTGGAAAAAACAGAGTTTATACCACTGATTATCGGCCTCCCTGGGGGCTTGACCAGCCTCTTGTGTATTTTTAGGGTGTAGTATATCACTGGTGTCTTGGTCGAATTAGATACTAGGTAATCGGCCTCTTTAGCATTAAGAATGCTTTTCTCTCTCCCTTTTTTCACATATTTTCTAAGCTTCTCTTCATATATTGCTTTTGGGTTTCCTCTAAGTTTTTCATATGTGTGTTCAACTTTCAGCAGATTTTCCATCTCTTCTTGGTAGTCTGTTTTATTTAGGACCACCAATCCTCCCCCCTTGTCAGCGGGTCTGATTACAACTTCCTTTTTCTGCCCTAATTCTTTTATAGTTTTCCAGATGTTTTTTGACTTCTTGTTGTTGTGTTTTCCAATCTTTTTAAGGTCGTCCTCAACCATTTTGCTGAAGGCTCCCATACACTGGTTACCTGGAGTTTGTGGATTATAGACTGATTTGTTCTTAAGGTCTGTTTGGACAAATGGCGTAGCCTCCTTTACTCTGTTATCGCTATTGAGTGCAAAGTGTTTTTTTAGGTTTAATTTTCTCATGAATTTCTTAAGATCAATGTATATCTCAAATTTATCCAATGGCTTGGCAGGTGCGTATTTTAAACCCAGGTCTAAGATTTTGATTTCTTCATCAGAAAATTGGATGTTACTAAGATTATAGATGCCTTTCCCTAGTATTCCCGTCTTCTTTTTCTTCCTGCCTCCCCGTTTTCCTCGTTTCGGTTTCCTCTGTCTGTGTCTCTCTGTGTCGCTGCTGTGGCTCTTCCATAGTTCCCGTAATGGTTTGTCATTTGGGGACCTCGATCTATATTTTCTTGGTTTGTTCCTTGTGTGTAATATTCCGTAGTCCTCTGATAGCCTCCTCTGGCATTTCCTCTGTTGCCATATCCTCCTCTCCATCCTGGGTTCCTGTATGGTACCCGTGCTTTCCACCTCCCTGGCGGTCTGTCTCGAGTGCTGTCCCTGGGAAAATCCCTATGTTCTATTTGGTCTCTTCTTGGATTTCATGAAGATAACTCTCCTGTCACGAATTTTCAATTTAATTCTGTTTTCAAAAAATGCATTACCAAATTAGGTCTTCAGGATTTTACATTTTCATCACATTGCTTCTATATTGGTGCAGCTACAGAAGATGCTAGATTGGGCTCTGAAGATTCTATTATAAAAAAGTTTGGGGGCGCATGCGCGAATGCCTGAGCGGGCCGTTGTCCTAGCTTAGAGCTCCGCTCCGAGGGAGGAGAGAACCGGAGGACTACGGGTCCCAGCGGTACCGCGAACAGTACAAAACAGACCCACAAGCTCCACCTAGACCCCAGGTGAATAAATAATGGTCCTGCGGGGCACTAAACCCAAAATTAAAGCTTCTCTAGCTAAAAACGGCGCCGGCCAGGCAGGCACTAAAGATGGCGGCGGCAGTCTCCTCACAGGCTATCACACAGCGCTGTAAGACAGCGCCCTCACAGACTGCAGAAGAAACGGCAGGCTCAGAATCCGATGCTGAGGTATCTCAGCATGATACTAATGAAGACATGTTTAAAAAGTTTGAAACCATGCTACACAAAGCCTTAAAGAAGACATCAGATAGAATTACTGACAAACTGACTAAAGAGATTAGAGAGCTGGGCCAGAGAACAGCTGATCTAGAAATCAGAGTGGATGACCTTGATAGCTTTACACTACAAAACACCTCAGAGCTTGAAAATTTAAAGGAAGAGAATCTTTTATTACAGTCACATTTAGAAGATCAGGAAAATAGGGACGATCGAACCTGAGAATTATAGGAATCCCTAAAGCCCCATACACACGGTCGGATTTTCTGATGGATTCTGTCCTATCGGACAATGTTGTCGGAAATTCCGACCGTGTGTAGGCACCATCGGACAGTTTCCATCGGATTGTCCGACGGACAAAGTCCTATCTCCTGCTGGATAGATTTTTTGACAACAAAGTCCGATCACACCAAATCCGATCGTGTGTAGCGAATTCCGACGGACAAAGTGCTACGCATGCTCAGATCACATTACAAGACCAAAGCTATTGGCTACTAGCCTCTACGTAGTCCCGTCGTAGGCAACAAACGTCACCACGTTCAGAATGATCGGATTTTCCGACAACTTTGTCCGACCGTGTGTACGCAAAACCAACATCGGACAAAGTACGACGGACATGATCCGACGGACCTGGTCCTCGGATAATCCGAGCGTGTGTATGGGGCTTTAGACTGTCCTAGATCTCCCAGCCACTATAACAGCGTTATTTAAAGAATTACAGCCTGGCATACCTGCGGAAAGACTAGAACTTGATAGAGTGCACAGAGCTTTAGCCCCCCGCAAAGCAAATGGCCCACCCAGAGACATAATTGCTAAATTCCACTATTACAGAACCAAAGAGCAACTATTGGCGACTGCTAGGGACAAAGATTCCCTGCAATTCCAGGGCCATACATATCAGCTTTTTGCTGATATATCTCCTCTCACGTTTGCTAAACGGCATGCACTTAAACCCCAATTACAAATCCTACAACAACATCAAATTGCATATATAAAAAAGACAGAGAGGATCCACTAGGTTATACAGCACCTCATCCCTAGATATTAGAGTATAAGCAAAAAAAGGGAAAATTGGATGTTACTAACGCCTTATTTCACTGATGCTAGTTAGAACTACAGATCTAAACAGGTATGCAATCCCTTACATTTAATGAAACCTAATCTATTTCATTTTGCCCCAATTTTAATGTTTATTCCCATTGCTTTATTACAGGTGCCTCCCGCTCTGACCATCTCCACCCCCCCAGGTCCTTTCAATTTCTTAATTTTATTTTAAGAAATAATTTGTCTAAGTAAGTAAATATATGAGACATATGTCCGCCTTATACAGTGTTTGGTTATATGTCCATGGACTATTTTAGCATGGACTAACAACACTGTAATACTATCTTATACAAATACAACAAATTTTTTCATTTATATATCCTTCTGACTAAAAATCCTTTTTGGCCAGGCCTGACTCACCTTCTGCTATGCATTGAAGGCCCCCCACTGGACTACTCCACTCCATAACCCGACTCCGTGTCTGACTTTTTTACCACGCCCTACCAACTTGGGTAAGTCTTAACTGAGCTAAGGGGCCTCCCCGATTTCCATCTTTGGGGGACTGGAGGTGGGGGTGGCCCTCCCCGGGATTCATTCATTGGGTTTTTCCCCGTCTGTCCTTACTAAACTCCTTGTTAACCGGGCTAGAACTATTTACGTTGCTAGAAATCTTAATTAATTATTCCAATTTCTTTACATCAGATATACTTACCCCATTCAGTAGGCCTACCCTGAGGAAGCCATTGTTATGGCGAAACATGTCGGAACCATCTATTAAGGCCTGCCTAATCTACTCCAGGTTATTCTACTCACAGTAACCATGAATTATTCTCTAAGCTAATGTATATCCTCCAATTGATTAATACTCTGTTCTGTTGTGCTTTTTTGTTAAATGACCTTGTGCTACTCAGATTAATTTAACCAGCAATTATTGTCAAACTTGAGTAGATCCAGTACTGTCTAAGCTTATCAAACAATTTTGTCTCTTTTTCATGTATTGTCTATTATATGATTGTATTTATATGTAATAAAATTATTTTGTATAAAAAAAACTTGATTGAGCCTTGAGTTGTGAGTCAACCCCGACCATTCTATACCATTATCTCGCACCGCTATAATCCCTCTTTCATCTCCCTTTTTTTGCTTATAATCAAATTGCATATCATTGGGGATTTCCTTTCTCTCTAAGATTTACATTTCTGGAAACTAAATACATCTGTAGATCTTCGGAAGATTTGCAATCTGCCTTGGTCGAAATGGGCATCGCAGACAGATCCACGCCAAATGTCCATCCCCACAGACGTTCAGCCTCAAGTTCTCCTCAGCAAAAAGCTACGACAACCTCCGCAGGAGCCTCTTCTCGTCACCACATACACAAAAGAGGACGATTTGAAAATCAAACTCCCTCCAATGAGGACTCTATGGACTGATGCACTAATTTAGTCCGTCCTGCTAATACCTGCTCCCAGCTTTAATTACTGGTTGAAAAAATTAAAAAATCCCCAACACCTTCACGCCACTTTCTAATCTCCATAAGGAAATTTTTTGCCAAAACTTGACCTTTCCTTCTTCAAACTTTTTTTCAAATCTTTTCAAATATGTCTACTAAGATCCTGTGTCTTAGTATCAACCCATGACTTTTTTTTTATTATTTAATCTTTATTCTCTTATCACACTCATATTAGTAATTGTACTAATAGAATATAGAAATGTTTCTATATATTTACTTTTTTAATTTAGGTCCTTAAACAAAGCGGACTTTTGGTCAATATTTTTTTTTTTTTACTCCCGTGGTCCTTCGGTGATGTTCCTCCCTCAGGAATTTTTTGCTGCCCCCTGTACCATCTTCAGATACCCGTCAGGATTATGCGGGTCCCTGATGATGGCTTTGGAACCTCTCGGAGCATTCTGAATATGCCCGTAGACGTTCCCACACCCTGTGTTATTATCTTTTTTTATCGTTAATGTGCCATTATAAAAGGGTCGATCGATTTTTCTCTTCCTATTTTACTTTCTTCTTTTTTGCTCTCTCTATTCCTCTCTCTCCCCAGGTGGTGATTACGAACCTAGAAGTAAGTCATATTTTTACTCATATAGTATCTTATGCTACACAGTCATGGCCCCTGTAAACGTTCTGTCTTTAAATGTACAAGGGTTTAATATCCCCCACAAACGCTCAAAAGCTATGCGCACTTTTCATGCTAAAAAAGCACATATTATATGTTTGCAGGAAACTCACTTAATAGATAAGGCTCATCCGAAATTCCTCTCTTCAAACTATCCACAGTTTTATGTTGCCTCAGCGTCTGTTAAACAACGGGGTACCCTTATAGGTTTTCATCGTAACACTCCATTTACCCTTGTGTCGCAATTGAATGACCCAGAAGGTAGATACATTTTGATTACTGGTTACCTCGCTGACGCCCCCATTACGGTTGTCTCCTACTATGCCCCTAACAAGAGACCATTAGCTTTTATGTCCCATCTCTTCCAAACTATTGATACTCATAAATTTGGTACATTAGTCCTTTGTGGAGACTCCAATGCTACAGTATTCCCCTTCCTAGACAAATCCCCAATTACACCTAATATGAACTCCGCCAAGATGACCCTACAACCCCTGCTTACAGCACACAAATTAGTAGACACATGGAGAGAACTAAATCCTACTAATAGACGCTACACACATTATTCGTACCCACACAAACCATTCTCCCGTATTGATCACATCATTGTTCCATCTAGTATGTTACCAGAAATACTCTCATCCAAAATTGTCCCATTACCATGGTCAGACCATTGTGCAGTTTTTACCACCATTGCCTCAACTGTACCCAGATCACACGATACTAATTGGAGTATTAATGATACCCTACTAACCCATCCATCTCATAAAATGTTAATAGAGCAAGTGTTGTCTGATTACATCTCCTCTAATGATACAGATGATGTTTCTTCCTTAACATTGTTGGAAGCCCACAAAACTGTTATTCGAGGAAATCTGATTCGTCTATCATCTTCACTCAAAAGGGAGCGTAAACTTATGTTTGCAAAATTGGAAACTGCTTTCAACACATGCCACTCAACCTTCCAAACTTCACCGACCACTGCCAACCATATGAAACTTGATAAAGCATGACTTGACCTTGACCTTTTTTTAACAGACTCCGCTGACAAACTAATGCGTAAACGCCAACATATCCAATATCTCAAAGCCAACAAACCCGACGTTCCTATGGCTCGTAGCTTAAAAACGATACAAAAAGTACAGTCCTCTTTCAGACTTAAGACTACACGAGACGGATACACCAGTAACCCGGTAAAAATACTCAAAGTATTTCACTCCAAAATAACTAAAATATACTCCTCTTGCCAAGAGTTTGATACATCAAAAGCTGATACCATGTTCTCTAATATTAACCTTCCTACCCTAGATCAACTACAACGTGATAACCTTGAACGACCCATAACTACCTCCGAAGTCCTAAATGCAATAAAACACTTAAAACTCAATAAAAGACCAGGCCCTGACGGGTTTTCGGCATTATATTATAAGCAGTTTTCACATATACTAGCACCTGTCTTGACCAGAGCCTTCAACTCTATTCTTGAAAACCAATCCTTCCGTACAGAAACACTTACTTCCATTATAGTGATGATTCCTAAGCCACACTCAGACACTACTTCCTGGACAAATTATCGTCCTATATCCCTCCTCAACCTTGACATAAAAATATTGGCTAAAATATTAGCTACTCGCCTTAACAATGTTATAGGTCAATTAATACACCGTGATCAAACTGGCTTCATGCCAAAAAGACAGGCAGGTGATAACATCAGACGTGCTCTTCTGCTCATAAATGCAGCTAAATCCAGATGCATTCCTTCATGCCTTATATCTCTTGATATTAGGAAGGCGTTTGATTCTGTCACCTGGCCTTATATGCAGTATACACTACAGAAATGGGGATTTGGGAATCATTTCCTAAAATGGATCTCCTCGCTGTACGATAGCCCAAAAGCATACATTAAATATGCCGGCTATAAATCTGCTATGATGAACATCTGTAGAGGTATGAGACAGGGATGTCCCTTATCTCCCTTACTTTTTGCCCTCCTTATCGAACCGTTGGCACAATTAATTAGGACAAATATAGATATCAAGGGTATTGAATTAGGTGGTTATCAACATAAATTGTGCCTTTTTGCTGATGATATTCTCATATTCTTATCTCAACCACATATATCTGCCCCGAATTTACTGAACATATTAGATAAATTTGCTACAGTTTCTGGACTTAAAGTTAACCCCACCAAATCGAACGTGCTTAATATCTCTTTAGAACAATCTGAGCTCCTGCATCTTCAATCTACTTTACCATTTCACTGGGTTCCTAATCAGTTACCCTACTTGGGTGTTCAACTCACAACTTCACTCAAAGATTTATTTAGAGTTAACTATCTCCCTTTATTGAAACAAGTTACTATTTATATGAAACAATGGTCTTCTTTCCCGTTATCTTGGTTGGGAAGGATCAATGCAATAAAAATGTTGATTTTACCAAAATTTCTTTATCTGTTTAGGGTTTTACCTATCCCAATACTAGCATATTTCCTTAGAATATTACAACGTAGGGCCTTTATCTGGGGAAGAACCAAACCACGGATACCAATGACCACATTATATCTTAGCAAATTGAAGGGTGGGCTCGGTTTACCAAACTTTGCTTCCTATTATCCTGCTGCACAACTCTCAATTCTTAAGAAATATCACTCTGTAGAAGAATCACCCCTTTGGGTGTTAATTGAATCAGTAGAATGTGATCCTATTGCTAATATCCTATGGATTCATCCCATAGATAGGACACATATTTCCAACCCCATCACGAAACACTCCTTATCTATATGGGATAAATTTGGTAAACCTTCCAACCTTCAATCCACACATAATCCCCTTCTCTCCTTCCTCGGGAATCCAGCCTTCTATCCAGCTTGGTGGTATCCGAAATCATTTCCTGCTTGGTCCACCTTAAAATTATCTCGATTCTATCAGATATGTAATAATTCCAACATTCTGGAATTCCCAATACTATGTGACACTCACGGACTCCCATGATCTGAAACCTTTAGATACCTGCAAATCAAAAATTTCTACACTCCGCTTCTAAATACTGGTACACCACTTAATCAAATGTCTCAATTTGAGTGTATATGCAAGAGTGACCCACATGTTAGAGGTGTTATTTCGTTGATATATCAACAACTTACTACTCTTCCTAACGATATATTACCCTCCTATGCAGATAAATGGGCACTAGATATGAACCGTGTTTTTGACATTAATGACTGGTCCAATGTATGGCATGCAACTAAAAGCTCTTCCCCAAATTGCTATGCTCTTGAAACTAACTTTAAAGTTTTAGCAAGATGGTACCTGGTACCTGCTAGAATTGCCAAATTTACCCCGACATATCCTTTTAATTGTTTCAGAGGTTGCCCTTCCCCGGGTACCCAATACCACATCTGGTGGCAATGCCCGGTGGTTCAAGAATTCTGGACAAATATTTTTGCTATGGCTTCTAAAGCTCTTGAACGTTCTATACCTCCGGATCCAGCCATGGCTCTTCTGAACCTGAAACCTCCTTCACTAACCCATTCTCATTTTAAGCTATTTCTTCAGCTCAGCACTGCGGCTAAACAAACTATAGCTAAAGCCTGGAAATCCAAAACCCTTATAGTAGCGGAAGCTAAGCACAGAATGAATAGAGCTTTGACCTATGCTAAAATGTCGGCCATAGAAGACAATAATATTGATAAATTTAAACAGATTTGGCAACCATGGGTAAAACATTACCTTCCCCCTGATTTTGACCAGTCATTACTATTACCTCATTAGTCTATCGGTTATTTCAGCAGATATATTTTATTATCCTATTTGTTATGAAGATCATCACCTGGAGAGTCTCTTATCTTCTTTTCCTTTCTTTCTCTCTTCTATTTTTTATTTTTTTTTATTTTTACACCACATTCTTTTACATCTATAACCAGCATGTTAAGTCAATCAGATTGTTTATCTAGCAGTTAAAGAACACTGTAACCATTAGATTACGATCTTATTTCTAATATATTCATTCTTCTTTGAATATAAATATTGCCTATATACTCTCATTAATACCTTAGTCAATGTTATACCTGTTCTTTTTTAATTGCCCCCGCTTTGCCACAGTATGTACCCATATGGGGTGGTAAAGCGGTCTGGAGGCATGATTATAATGTCTCTAGATGTGATTCAGGGTTACTCTTTGTATCCGCGAAACACTACAATCTAGGCTTTTTTTAAAAGTGTTCGACTTCTACCCATTTATTTACACTGTAGAATGAATAATACTCATGCTGTTATTTAAGTTTATTTGTTTTCAGGATATCCCATGTATGTAAATGAATATATGTAATGTATCCTATTATTTTTCCTTTATGTTCTTTATTGTTTCTGTTTCTTGTTTGGAAAATAAAAACCTTTGAACGAGAAAAAAGTTTGGTAGGTGGGATTCACAAAGGATTAATGTGTATATCCACCCTATCTTGTCTCATTAATTTGCCAACGAAAAATGTATTTGGATTGTTTTGTCACTCCTTTTTTTACTGGTCTTGTAAGAAAGCTTCCCAACAATGTTATGCTGAAAACCTTTGCATGCATCCTGACCAATTTCAGTTTTTTTGGAAAGGAATAAAGAGGTCTTCAATGGTTCAATCTTTACATTTTATTTATCCTGGTTATTCCAACATTGTCCCGTTTCTTCTATTTTAGTATTCCATTTGGAAGGGAATGATATAGGAAGAGTAAGGACCCTAGATTTGTTATTTATCATAAAACATGACTTGCAGCATTTTAAGATTGCATTTTTCAATACTACAATAATTTTCTGAGATTGTTCCTCGGTTAATCTGATATTCTCCTGATTTGAAGCCTTTTGAAAAAACTAGGAGACGCATCAACAGGACCATCAAGAAATTTGTGCCTTTCATTAATGGTTTCTCCTTTCGTCATTTTGAATTGGAAGGAGGTATTTCAGGCCTTTATAGGCAGGATGGTATTCATCTGTCTGATATCAGCCTTGATATTTTTGTGTCGTGGCCATATTTATTTCATTTACATTTGGTGCATTTGTCTTTATTTGAAATACTGCAGCCTGCAATGCCATGACAAAAAGGGGACTCAATTCATTTGGGCCCACTTTTCATGGGCTTCCGGCTGCTTGTTCAATGGTCTTAAAGTAGTAACAGGTATTGCCTCAGTTGTGCTAGTTTGTTATTGCCCCTTTAAGTATTTCTTCTAGGCTTTTCCAGAAGTTTCCTAAATCCTGCAATTGGATATAAAAAGCTGAAAATTGTATCATACTTACTCGAATTTTCCTATCCTGGTGCCTCCATGGCAGCATACCTGTGATAGAGCTCCGCCTCTACTTCACATTCTGGACTAGTGAATAGCATAAATTAAAGGGCATAGCCCCTCCCCCAACATTCTTCGTAATATAGAATACCAAGGGTGGGAGTTTATGCTGCCATGGATAGGCACCAGGAAAGAAAAATTACGGTAAGTATGATACAGTTTTCTGTTTTCCTGGTGCCTCCATGGCAGCATACCTGTAATAAATTACTAGCTCACATGGGTGGGTTTTAATGCTTAAACAAAAAATAAACTTTAATTAGACACAGACATAGCGTTATGAAGCGCCTTTCTCCCAAACTCTACTGTTGAGAGCCCCGGGATCAATGCGATAATGTTTGAAAAACCTGTACCTGGAAGACCAAGTGGCGGCCCTGGATACTGTTTCATGATAAACATTTGCCCTCGCTGCCCAAGATGCTGATACCGCTTTTGTTGAATGAGCATTTACCTGAGCAGGAGGATCCAAGTTCTTAACCCTGTATGCTTTTTGTATTAATTTGACGACCCAAGAGGCCAAGGTTTTGGGGGAAGCCTCCCTTCCTCTATTCTTGCCCCATGGAATTATGAGAAGTCGGATGTTATGTCGGAGTTCCTTAAACTCGCTGTGGCTTCCAGGTAGGCCCTGAGAATTTTGGAGAGATCCAACTCTTGACAGGAACTTGATTCTGGGTCAGAGAAGACTGGTAATGCCCATAGTTCTGATAGATTTGCCGTTGAGGTGACCTTGGGTGTGAATCCTCCGAGAGGATGAAGTGCCACTCTGTCTGGAAGAAAAGAAATGTCTTCATCTCCCACTCCCACGGAGTGAAGCTCTGAAATCCTCCTGCCGGATGTGATATCCAGGAGGTATGTTGTCTTCAGGGTTAGGTTCCAAATTGATATTTTATCTACTGGTGCAAATGGGTGTGCGGATAATACTTTCATTATCAGGGGAAGATCCCATTTTGGAAAGGAATGCCTGGTTGGAAGGCACATCTTCAGAACACCCTTGAGAAATGTGACCACTAGAGGATATTCAGCCCACCTTGTGTTGGTTTCTGGTAAGGTTATACTGCCAGAACTTGAACTGGCTCCCTTAGGAGTCTGAGGAGAAACTTTGATATGAGCGGACGAGGAGGAAAGGCGCAAGCCGTCTTGAAGTTCCAAGATAATGCGTCTACTCCCTCCGCTTGTGGGTGTGGCAGGCGATAAAAAAAAAACTCCTGCGTTTGGAATTCTCCCAGGAAGCAAAGAGATCCACTTGAGGGGTCTGCCATAGATGGAAAATCTGATCGAACATATGGGGGTGGAGTGACCTCCAGTGACCTCCATCCTCGACAAGATGTCTGCCTCTGTGTTCATCTTTCCTGGGAGATGCATAACTCTGGAGGTCCACCAGATTCCTTTGGCCCAAATTATGTGTTTCACTTCCCACAGAAGCATCCGGCTGTGGGTGCCCCCCTATTTCTTAAGGTAGGAAACTTCTGCTTTGTTGTCCAGGCGCAGGAGAGCCCTCTGTCCTTTGATTTGGGGTGCAAATGAATTTAGAGCTAGAAAAGCTGCTCTGATTTCCAATACATTGGAAACTATCCCCCTGGTGGCAAAGGACCATCTCCCCTGGATTCTAACTTCTCCAAAATGGGCACCCCACCCCTGACCACTCACATCTGACGTAATTGTGGTCCAAGAGAGTGGGAACCCAGATGATAGGAACGGGAGAGATTTTCCAGCCTGGTCCACCAGTACAAGCTCCTGGACATCAGGGATGACAATAGAATTCTCTGGGATGGATGTTGCTTTTTTCATTGTGCTAGAAAGCCTGTCTGGAAGTGTCTCAGATGCCAATGAGACCACGGGACCATGGGAATACAGGAAGACATTGTACCTATGAGGCTCAGACATTGTGAGACTGACAGGTGGTTCTGTAAATTCTTCAATATCTTTTGAATGATGCCCTCCATCTTCTGTTGAGGTAAAGAAACTGTTGCCAGATCTGTATTGAACATTGCTCCTAGGTTGGTCATCTGTTGTGTTGGGATCAGCTGGCTCTTTCTGTGATTCACCAACCAACCTAGGTCTGACAAAGATTGTAGAAGTATCTATCTGTGGGCTATAAGTTGATAGTTGAGTTTGACAACAAACAGGATGTAGTCCAGATAGTGGTAAATTCTTAACCCTCAAAGGGGCCAGTAAGGATATTAGTACCTTCGTAAACACCCGAGGGGAGGCGCACAGCCCGAAGGATAGAACCTGGGAATGCAGGTGGGCCTACAGGGAACCTTAGATACTTCTGGAAAGATGGTAGGATAGGGACATGAAGGTAGGCGTCCTGCAGGTCTACTGATATTAACTAATCTCCTGGGTGTATGACCTGGGTGATTGTCTGCAGCGACTCCATCTTGAAACTCTCGAGCTGAATGTATTTGTTGAGTCTCTTCGAGTCTATCATGGGTCTCCAGTCACCCGTCTTCTTCTGTACCAGAAAGAGGGTGGAATAGAAACCTGTAAAATGTTAAGATGGAGGGATGGGTACTGCTGACTTCATAAACTGACCTAAGGCCAGAGCTTTCTCCGGGGAGGCCGAAACCTGGGTTTCCTTGAAGGATGTTTGTGGAGGCTGATGATAGAAAGTCCAGAAATGTCCGTGCCGAATTGTTGATAGGATCCATGGGTCCTGGCACCTGGCAGCCCAGACTGGGAAAAAAAGGTTTTAGCCGGTCTCCTACTGGGGGCGTCTCCACCCCTTTGGCTTCAAAAAGACTTTGTCCCCTCCTGGGGAGCAGTGAGAGTCTTGTTTTTTCTGGCACCCAAAAAGGAAGACTGAGTTCCTTGCCATGACCTCTTGTGGTCCTTAAAGGGACAAGATTGTCTAAAATCTCTGGAGCTTGACAGCCGGAAGCAAGATGTATAATTTCTTGACCTCCGGACCTTCCTGTCCTGAGGAAGCAAGCCGGATTTTCCACCTGTTACTCAGGAAATTTCTTTGTCCAGCCTTTCTCCAAAGAAGAATTTTCCATCAAATGGAATCTTGCACCAATTTTACTTTGATGCAAGATCAGCAGTCCATGGTTTCAGCCATAGGGCCCTTTTTGCCATGACCAAGTGCAGCATTGTGTTAGCCAAACAGCGAACTGTGTCGACCCTGCTTCACCCACAAAATCCACCGCCAACTTAAGCTCCTCCAGAGCTTTGATTATATCATCCTTGGGGACATCCTGGCGGAGGGCTGCTTCTATGTTTTCTGTCCACGACCTGATGGTGTTAGAGACAGACGTTAGCGCAATGACAGGTCTGCAAGCTGCCCCTGCAGCTAGATAGCTTCTCTTGAGATCCAAGTCAATTCGCCTATCCAGGGGATCCTTAAATGAAGCCATGTTTTTTGCTAGCCGTATCAACCACAGGCATTGAACTTTAACCACTTTCAGACCGGACCATTTTGCTGGCTTAAGACCAGAGCACTTTTTGCGATTCGGCACTGCGTAGCTTTAACTGACAATTGCGCGGCCTTGCGACGTCCTTTTTTTCCCACAATAGTGCTTTCTTTTGGTGGTATTTGATCACCCCTGCGTTTTTATTTTTTGCGCTATAAACAAAAAAAGAGCGACAATTTTGAAAAAAAACACATTATTTTTTACTTTTCGCTATAATAAATATCCCCCAAAAATATATAAAAAAAAACATTTTTTTTCCTCAGTTTAGGCCGATACATATTCTACATATTTTTGGTAAAAAAAATAGCAATAAGCGATTATTGATTGGTTTGTGCAAAAGTTATAGTGTTTACAAAATAGGGTATAGTTTTATAGCATTTTTATTAATATTTTTTTACTAGTAATGGCGGCGATCAACGATTTTTATTGTGACTGCAACATTATGGCGGACACATCGGACATTTTTGACACATTTTTGGGACCATTGTCATTTATACAGCAACCAGTGCTATACAAATGCACTGATTCCTGTGTAAATGACACTGGCAGTGAATGGGTTAACCAGGGGTGGCAGTGTAGGGGTTAAGTGTGTCCTAGGGGCGTGTTTCTAACTGTGGGGGGTGTGGCTTTGTGTTACTGATCACTGATCTCTGCTCCAATCACAGGGAGCAGAGATCAGTGTCACTTGTTGCTAGTCAGGGGAGATGCTGTTTACTTCCGCATCTCCCCGTTCGTCCTCCCCATGAGACGATCGCGGGTATCCCCGCGGCGATCGAGACTTACGAGGGTCCTGACCAGCGGCGCGCACACGGTGGCATGGCGGCATATTCAAAGGGACATACCTGTATGCCCTTATGCCTGTCCGTGCCATTCTGCTGACGTATATGTGTGTGCAGCGGTCAGGAAGTGGTTAAACATTGTGTATCCTTATCGGCTAAAGGATACAACTTGGACAGACGGGCTAACCTGATGAAGGACCCGGAGTGTCGGGGTCTAAGCTTTGAGCCTGAACAGCCTGAGGAGCCACATGGGTGGGTATTATGGCCGCCAGCTCTGAGAAAGAGTCCTTCATGGTCTGTTTGAGCAGATCAACCACCTGACGGCTAGTTCAAGTTTGGCTGCGACAGTCCTTACAGACCAATTAATCAGGGAGTAGTACGGCGCCACAAGCCCAACACTTCTTGTTTGACCCTATAGATGGGGGTGAGGGAGAGCGATGACATCTTCTAGAGCCAGATCTCCGGGAAGATTTATGACGTGAAGAACGTGACTCACGCTCAGGGCTGTCGTCATTGTCATAACGTCTTGAAGATTTTCTGGACCGCTTGGCGGGAACAGGGCTGCAACAAACAGGGTTTGTTATAAGTGGTGCACTCTTTTTTACTTCTTTTTTTTATTTTTATACTCACATAAGGATGGTCCTATACCTTTTAGACATAAGACGATCTTGACTGTGAGACGAATGGCTCATGGCGAAATGGGCAGGAAGATCATCTGAAGAAATACGGAAAAAGGAAAAAATAGAACCCCAAAGAGAGACCTAACAAAAATCCATAATGTCAGTACAATGTAAAAAGGTGACACATACCTGTTTGCAGAAAAGTTTTTTGAGCTGCAGGGCACACACTGGTTATGAGGTGCAGCCCTGAGCTCAAAAAATGAACTAACCTTTATAGGGAGAGGAGGTGGGAACGGTTGATTCATTAATTTAAACAAAAAAGACCTAAAAACAATTAAACTTGGCTCTTCCTGGCAACAATTAGCATATTGGTATGATTCTTCCCTCAAGGAAGATGGCGGCTGAGGCTTCACCGCACTCTGCGCCTGTGCACCAGGCCACGCCTGCGCACAGGGGCCCGAGACACGCCACGCTCGTCAGGAGGGACACCGCCACACCACCCTTCTCCCCACCGCTCGTTTAGCAAGTGGGGAGAAAGAACACAAAGAAAAAGGCCTCAGTAGTAACATGACAATCCAGGGAATACCTTAAAAGAAAAAATGGCAAAAGTAAGAAGCCCAGGTTGCGCATGTGCAAACCGGGAATAAACACATCTTAACCACTTGTCGACCCCTCACGCCGATATATATCGACAGAATGGCACAGGCAGGCAGAGTAACGTACCGTACACTACTTGCGCCTCCCCCCGGTGCCCGAGGTGGTCAGTATCGTTGCAGGAGCAATCTGTCCTGAGGGGGAGGCCACTGATTCATGGCCACCCCCTAACGATCGCTCCTGACGAATGGGAAGCTTCCTCTGCTTCTGAAATGTAAACAGAAGCAGAGGAAGTGATGTCATCTCTCCTCGTGCAGCCTTTTTCGTTCCGGCGCCCGAGGAGAGAAGACATCAATGTGAGTTTGCATCAACACTACACTAACACTAGTACACATAGGCAGGGCAGGACTTAGGGTAGTGGGGGCCCCTGGGCTTGAGTCACTTTCGGGCCCTACCTTCTATACATTACCGTATTTATTGGTGTATAACACGCGCTGGTGTATAACACGCACCCCAAGTTTAGGAGGGAATTTTAAGGAAAAAACTTTTAGGAGGGAAGTTTAAGGAAAAAACTTACATTTAAATGCCCATCAATGCAGCCTTATCTGTGTCCATCTGCAGCCTTGCCCATCCATCTGCAGCCTTGTCCAGTGTCATTGTAGCCTTGTCATTTGCAGCCTTGTCATTTGCCCATAATCGCAGCCTCACCGTGCCCATAATGCAGTCTCACTGTGCCCATAATCGCAGCCTCACCGTGCCCATAATGCAGTCTCACTGTGCCCATAATGCAGTCTCACCGTGCCCATAATCGTAGCCTCGCCGTGCCCATTTTCGTAGCCTCGCCGTGCCCATAATCGTAGCCTCGCCATGCCCATAATCGCAGCCTCACCGTTCCCATAATGCAGTCTCACCGTGCCCATAATGCTGTCTCACCGTGCACATAATGCAGTCTCACCGTGCCCATAATGCAGTCTCACCGTGCCCATAATCGCAGCCTCGCCGTGCCCATAATCGCAGCCTCGCCGTGCCCATAATGCAGTCTCACCATGCCCATAATCGCAGCCTTGTTGTGCCCATAATGCAGTCTCTGTAATCAGTGCCTGTGCCTGGATTACACAGTCTGCAGGCATCTCCTGCTGTGTGTCTCCGAGCTGAGTTTAAAAAACTTTGGCCCAATACAAACCAAACCGCCTTTTTTCACGCCCTTTTAAAACTCCTAGAACCCAAACTAGAGGGCTTGTCGTTTTGGCAGGCAATTCTAACCTAGCGCTAGATCTAATTAAAGACAAATCGCACACTTCGGGTCTTCGATCCCCCCCAGACAAAGTCGCAAATTCGCAGATACTACACCAATATGATCTGGTGGATGCTTGGCGAGACTCCCACTACTCAAGGGCACATGGTCACTATTCCCACATAGATCGCATACTTCTTCCCTCGGGGGTGATACCAAAGTTGAGGTCTGCGAAAATTTTATCAACTCCATGGTAAGATCACGACCCGATAATGGTCCAATTAACTGACCTTAGTTATAAAACTACAGGATACCATTGGCGACTAAATGAATCTCTCCTTAGTGACGAATCTCACTGCATAGAGATATCAAGCCATATACAAACCTACTAAATAATATCCCTGGGGACACATCCCCTGCCACAAATTGGGCTGCACACAAAGCCACTATAAGGGGCTCATTTATTCAATTAGCCTCCAGATTAAAGAAGGCTCGTACTGAATTGATTTCTGCCAAGACTAGAGAGTTTGAATCTTTAGCCAAACAGCATAAACGTTCCCCTTCTCCCAACCTATTTAAGAAACTAGAACAATCCCGATTGGAATTAAACATATGCCTTACTACACGGGCCGAGAAACAGCTAAGATGGACGAACAACAAATTCTTTACATGGCGGTATCGCCCAGGATCCCTACTGGCACACAAACTCACCCCCAAACATTCCCATCGCACACTCCCTAAAATAAGGCTATCTGGAGGTCACCTTTCACAGAACCCCCAAAAAGTTCTCAATGAATTTTATGGGTTCTATGCCAACCTGTACAAGAAACCACAAGTCGTAGCTCCCCCGTCCATCAGGGAATTTCTGGGGACTCTCCCCCTTCCGGTCATCACCGATGACCATAGAGAATTAGTGGACCAACCATTTACAAGTGAGGAGGTCATTGACGCTATCAAATCTCTCTCACTTCATAAGTCTCCGGGTCCGGATGGAATTCCCAACATTTACTATAAAAAAATTTCTGCGCAACTGGTCCCACATCTGACTCTCTATTTCAAATCCCTGAGGGATGGGGGAACGGTCCCACATGATGACAACAAGGCTTACATCAGTGTAATCCCCAAACCTAACAAAGATTCCACTGATGTACGCAATTACCGCCCAATATCATTAATCAACTGTGACCTAAAGATTCTAACAAAGATTTTAGCTCTCCGAATTAATTCCTTTTTGGAACACTATATACATAAAGACCAATCGGGGTTTATTGCAGGACGTCAGACCTTGAATCAAATTCGCAGATCCATCGCCCTGATCTCAGCAGCACGCTCCAATTGGGATAATCTCCCTGACCGGGAACTTCTACTATTATCACTAGATCTTAACAAAACTTTTGATAGCCTGAATTGGGACTACCTCTTTGTCACCCTTGAAACCATGGGATTCGGTTCTACATTTCTCTCACTGATGAAAACGCTTTATAGCTCTCCGATAGCTCAAATTTCTATCAGAGGCCATAAATCATCTATATTCCCTGTCCAACGTGGTACTAGTCAAGGGTGCCCACTCTCTCCCCTACTATTTGCACTGGCGATAGAGCCCCTGGCAATGGCCATTCGTTCCCACCCCAACATCCATGTTTTCCAATGTGGTCAACAAGAACACAAATGTACATTATTTGCAGATGATGTTCTTATGTACATCACCAAACCCCAGACCTTACTCCCAGAACTTTTATCCCTACTACATCGTTTTTCATTACTTTCAGGCCTGACCCTGAATACACAAAAAACCCTAGCACTTAATATCTCTTTACTTCCTACTGAGGTACAGCTCCTCCAAAACGTATACAGCTTTAAATGGGCGTCCCACTCCCTCCCATATCTGGGAATACAACTGACTCCTTCAATTGCTACACTGTATAAGGCCAATTACCCCAATTTATTAAAAAAACTTAAAAACTTGTTCTGAATATTCCCTTTCCTGGTTTGGCAGAATTAATTTGATAAAAATGACCTTTTTACCCAGACTCCTGTACTATTTTCGGACATTACCGGTGTCAATTCCGAGGGGAGGCATGCAACACATACAAACGGAAGTCCTACGTTTCATACGGGGAAATAAAAAATCACGGATACAAAAGAAAACACTTTACACACCTAAACCTATGGGAGTACAAAAAGTGGTGCTGAACCATTCTAAAGGAGCAATTCGTTCCTAAAGACAGATTGTTGCCAACATCCCTAAATGAATATTTAGGAGGTGGAACCTCTGATAACAGAGGACCACTAGTACCCTCCGGTACAAATGGGACT
Source organism: Lithobates sylvaticus (assembly GCA_028564925.1). Taxonomy (NCBI): domain Eukaryota; kingdom Metazoa; phylum Chordata; class Amphibia; order Anura; family Ranidae; genus Lithobates; species Lithobates sylvaticus. The sequence goes on along the minus strand of CM053037.1, from coordinate 103,260,652 downwards.
TTACAGGCGAACAGGGCAATATGCTCATGTATGAAGCAAAAAAAAAAAAAAAAAGGGGGATAATTGAGTTAGAATTATTATTTTAAAATATTTATTTATGAAAAAAATAAATAAATACAGAAAAAAGAAAATAAAACATGAAAAAAGTATGTATGTGTACAGAATTGTTAAGAACAATCGTAATATAATTTTTTCAAAACACAAACAATTGTTTACAAATGTTACATATGGATATGATGGATATGGATGAAGAAGAAAGACATCCCTCGGTTGCCTAACATGTTTCGGGAAAACAAGACGATCCCTTCTTCAGAGGCATTAAACGAAGGTTGAGTGTGAAAAACATCTGAGAAAACAAAAAGCACAAGCAAACAAAGAACTTTGAGAGAGAATCCGAAAATGAGAGAGTGCCATTTGCAGACGTTAGAAAGTGGTTATACATACCAATATCCAAAAGGGGGAGGGGGAAAAAATACGAAAGCCAAGATGGATTTTTGGGGGATGTTGGGGTATTGTTGGGGGATGAAAAGCCTACTAGATGAGGCTCTAACTTTAAATGAGAACAAATTTTTTTTTGCGCCTTTTGTTGTTTGTTCAGAATTTGAACAGAGGGCCCCAATGGTGGTCTCCCGGGGAAGGCCTACACGGGGATCAGTCTGTCTCCACAGAGAAAGGAAGCCAACCCAGAAATAGCAAGCTGAAATATATGAAAAAAAATTTAAATAAATAATTGTTTTAAATCTGGTCAGAAAACGAAGAAATTACTACTATTCGTCAAGAAAAAACATTCTTTGTTTAAACTTGAGGAGTAACAAGAAATAATATTGAGTAAGGGAGATATACATATATATATATATCTATCCAAAACATAAAATATGCATGTATTCGTGGTAAATGAATAAATAAATAAATAATATATTCAATATTCATTTACCACGAATACATGCATATTTTATGTTTTGCATAGATATATATATATATATATGTATATCTCCCTTACTCAATATTATTTCTTGTTACTCCTCAAGTTTAAACAAAGAATCCATTCGCTCCATTCGAGTGGAGTCGTTCAAGATGGAGAGTTTACAATCAATCCTCCAGGCCATAAATCTGGGAGACTGGATGCTCTGCATAGACCTCCAGGACGCATATCTTCACGTCCCGATCCATGTTGCTTTCCAGAAGTTCCTTCGGTTCTCTGTGAATCAGGGCCACTTCCAGTTTCAGAGTCTCACGTTCGGGATCTCTATTGCCCCCAGAAATTTCACCAAGGTACTGCTACCAGTAATCGCATCCTTAAGGGAGAAAGGGTTGAGAGTCCATCACTACCTGGACGACATCCTCCTCCTTTCAAGCAACCAGGAGTCCCTTGTCCAACATCGGGAGGTCCTAGTTGCCACACTACAAAGACTGGGCTGGTTGATAAACTGGAAAAAAAGCAATGCTCATCCCACCCAGAGGATGATCTTCCTGGGTGCGGAACTGGATACCCGGACAAACATGGTGGAACTACCGGCAGAAAAGATTCCCCCACTGATTCAGAGGGTGAGAAGAGCAATCTCAGCAACATCCCTTCCAGCCAGAGCATGTCTCAGTCTCCTAGGCTCTCTGTCTGCAACCATTCCTATGGTCCAGTGGGCCCAATGGAACGCAAGACCCCTTCAAACGTCCTTTCTGCACCAATGGGACAGCTTATCCATGACCCAACCGATCTACATCTCGGAGAAGGTCAAGCGATCCTTGCAGTGGTGGACTCGTCCCTGCAATCTGAGGAGATGCAAGCACATGGTTCCCCCTCCTCAGGAAACGGTAACCTCAGATGCCATTTTGGAGGGATGGGGGGCACACTACTTGCACTACGCGGCCCAAGGGCGCTGGCCATTCAGGATCCAGGACGCAGTCTCCAATGTGCTGGAGATGAAAGCAGCCTTTCAGGCACTCCTGGCCTTCAGTACTTACCTGAGGGGGAAGAAAGTCCTCCTGAAGATGGACAACAGGGTGGCCGTTGCCTACATCAACAGGCAGGGGGGCACCAGAAGCTCCTCCCTGATGCAGGAAGTTCGCCCTGTGATGGAGTGGGCACAATCGAACCTATTGGACCTGAGAGCGACCTATATCCCAGGGTTCGAGAATCTCCTAGCATTTGCGATAATAATTCAGACCTGGGGCCCACCAGACATAGACCTGTCGGCCACACCAGCCAATGCAAAGGTTCCTATCAAGAATCCCCTTTCCGTCAGCGGAGGGAGTAGATTGTCTACAACATCCCTGGAACTTCAACCTCCGCTACATTTTCCCTCGGACTCCCCTCATAGCGAGGTTCCTTCTGAGGCTCAAGAGGTCGACGGCACTAGTAGTGGCGGTGATCCCTTTCTGGCCGAGGAGGCCTTGGTTCACTACTCTCCTTCACTTGAACACAACGGATCCTCTCCCTCTTCCGCTGTCAGCAGATATGCTCTCTCAGGACCAGCTTCTACATCCGAACCCGGAGAGGCTACATCTGATGGCCTGGAGGCTGAGAGGTCTAGGTACCTAGAACAGGGTTGTTCTCAGAGGGTAGTGGAAACATTACTCCAGGCTAGGAAGCAGACTACCAAGAACACCTACAGAAGGATCTGGGAGAAGTTTACCGCCTTCTCTCAACAACAAGGTTGGGACATATCTTCTCTGACAGCTCCTCAAATCCTGGAATTTCTGCAGTCAGGCCTAGAGAAGGGTCTTTGATCCAGTACCCTGAAGGTCCAGGTTTCAGCCTTATCCGCCCTGACCGGGGTCAAATGGGCACATGATCCACTGGTTATCCAATTTCAGAGGGCCTGCCTTAAACTAAGGCCACCTAGGAAACCATTATTCCCAGCATGGGACCTCTCAGTTGTCCTGGAAATACTGTCTAATGATCCATTCTCTCCACTCGGCAACATTTCCCTTTGGAACCTGACGCTTAACGTCTCATTTCTGATTGCTATCACTTTAGCAAAGAGGGTCTCAGAGATGCAAGCCTTGATGGCCAAAGAATCGTATCTAGTCATCTACCCGGACAGGATAGTACTAAACCTTCAGAGCGTTTCGTACCTAAGGTATCCTCATTTCACTTTAATCAGGAGATCAACCTTCCAGCCCTTATCACAGATCAAGGTGATCCTCATCCTCTGGATGTCAGGGGCAACATCCTGAAGTACCTCTCAGCAACAGAATCGATCAGGAGATCGGAGAACCTCTTAGTCATCCCATACGGCCATAGAAAAGGTCAGGCGGCCTCGGCTCACACCATCGCTTCATGGCTGGTGAAGACTATCAAAAAGGCATACTCACTGAGTGAGAAACAGATTTTGGAGGGCTTAAAGGCACATTCCACCAGGGCAGTGGCAACTTCTTGGGCAGCCTATTGTAGGGTCTCGGCAGAGACTATTTGTAAGGCGGCTACCTGGTCTTCCAGAAACACCTTTATGTCACATTATAGGGTGGATTCTGCACAACTTTCAACAGTAGATTTGGGAAGGGCTGTAATTCAGGCCAACTCCTCTGTTTCTTGTTAATAAATTAATTTTTCTTGCATTCCCACCCAGTCTGCGAGTTACTCCCCAGAGTGTATGCTGCCATGATGCGACAGGAAAACGGAAAATTGTATACTTACCTTTCCGTAATTTTCCTTTCCTGTCGCATCTTCATGGCAGCATACAATAAACCCACCCATAGAAGGTGATTAATATATATACGGAGAATGCTGGGGCGGGGCCGTAGCTTCATCTTATAGTTATGTGGTCCTATCAGGTTGTGGAGGCGGAGTCACAACCCAGAGTGTATGCTGCCATGAAGATGCGACAGGAAAGGAAAATTACGGAAAGGTAAGTATACAATTTTCCGTTTTCATGTTTTCTTTTCTTTTTTCTGTATTTATTTTTTTTTTCATAAATAAATATTTTAAAATAATAATTCTAACTCAATTATCCCCCTTTTTTTGCTTCATACATGAGCATATTGCCCTGTTCGCCTGTAAAGTCCCATTTGTACTGGAGGGTACTAGTGGTCCTCTGTTATCAGAGGTTCCACCTCCTAAATAAACCTATGGGAGGACTTGGCCTTCCTAACCTACAAGCATATTATCACTCAGCACAGATAGCCCAACTCACTCACACAACGGCCAGAGGTTCGGCCCCCCTATGGGTTTACGTAGAGGCACTTGCGTGCCACCCAACTGCGATAGGAGCCTTGATGTGGCTTCCCAACCGCAAACGCCCACCTATTTTATGTCCCACATTATCACACTCTCTAGCGGTTTGGGATAGAATACGACACAGAGCGTCCCTTGCATTACATCACACACCTCAAGCACCCATATTCTGTAACCCAGAATTTCCTCCTGGCCTCGCCCCACAACAATTTCAATGGTGGCTTAACAAAGGACTATTAAGAATTGGAGACTTCCTTAGTGGCAATCAAATGCACTCGATTAAATATTTCAAGGATAGCTTTTCAATGCCTTTCACTGAGGTTTTTAGATACAATCAAATTTCCTCATTTGTCACCTCCAAACTTAAAAAGGGGGGCGGACCCGTCACTCTCACCACTCTAGAAGTGACCTGTCAAAACAGAAGCAATCAAAAAGGACGGATCTCTGCCATTTATTCTTCCATCACTAAATTAACCTACATGACTCAATGAGAGAGGGACCTGAGCCTCTCCCTTGAAATGTCAGATTGGCAGGATATTGCCTACCGATTGTCGAAAGTTTCTATTAATACCACCCTTATCGAAGCAAACTATAAAACATTGCTGTGATGGTACTTAGTCCCCACAAGAATAGCAACAATGCACCCCTCTTTCTCACCTAATTGCTTTCGACAGTGTGGACAGATGGGTACCATGTACCATGTCTGGTGGCAATGCCCATTGGTCGTCAGGTTCTGGATCAGAATATATAATTTGATTAACTCAGTTACAGGTGTCAATGTTCGTCGGTCCCCAGAGAGTGCACTCTTTCACAAATTACCAGATGAGGTCCCCAAAAAATCATTGAAACTTATAACCTACATCCTTCTGGCGGCAAGAATAACAATTGCGAGAAATTGGAAACATTCACACATACCTCTAGACCAAGTTAAAAGCAAACTCGATTGGATCATGATTAATGACAAACTTACTTACAGGGATGTTTAACAAGATCTGGGATCCTTGGATCGAGCACATCTCCACCTAACGAGTAACTCCAGGTGATCCTCCCCCTCTCCCTCCCTCTTCTTCTCTCCCCCTCCAGCTTCTCTCTTTCTCCTCTCCTTTCTTTCCTTCTGCTGCCTCTCTCCTCTCTCTTTGTTACTTCTTTATTTTTATTTTATGTTATCTGATGATATAATTCATACAACCTGGTTACTGATACACTTGAATAAAACATTGTAGGTAAGGCAGGAAGCCTTGCAAAAGTAGGGACAGAAAACTAACCCTGTAATTCTAAACTGGGGCCTGTGGTAGCCCTGAAACCTCCCTACTCTTCCCCTTGGTACTGTAATATCTGAATGCTACTTCTTTGCAAGCGTCAGCAAGTACCATACCCTATTTAAGGGCTTGAGTAGCTTCTATGAAGATGTTATTTATATGTTTCTATTTCCTGATAGATATTAAGCACTATGTAAATGCACTGTTAAAACGTTTACAGGTTAGATTGAAGGTAACCTGGTTACTTGTGAAACATATGTTCATTGTTTTGTACTTACCTCAATAAAAATATTGAAGTATAAAAAACTTTGGCCACGCTGTGACAAAAGTCCCGCCCTCCTCCTAGATCAGCTTGTGTGATAGATGCAGTGTTCTGTCTATCACACTGTGTATTACGTATAGCGGAGGAGGAGGCTATGTATCTCGTGGGGGCGGCGGGGCCCCCTATTGGGCGGAGCCCATGGGCTTGAGCCCAGTCAAGCCCAATGGTAAGTCCAGCCCTGCACATAGGCACATAAAGCACCCCCCAATCACCCCCCTGCACCCCGCCACCCCCTGTCACTGTGACACCAATAGCAGTTTTTTATTTTTATTTTTTTACTGATCACTGTGTTGGTGTCATTTGTGACTGTTATAAGTGTTAGGGCAATTAGTGGTAGACCCCTTTAGGTCTAGGGTACCCCCTAATAAAGGTTTAACCCCTTGATCGCCCCCCAGTTAGTCCTTTCACCCCCTGTCGCCAGTGTCACTAATCGATAATTTTTCTGATTGCCATACAAGTGTCACGGGTGACACTAGTTAGCCTGTTGGTGAACCTAAATAACTGTCAGCTTTTTATAGCATCAGGTACCCCCATATACTACCTAATAAAGATTTTAACCCCCTGATTGCCCCCTAGTTAACCCTTTCACCAGTGGTCACTGAATAAGTGTTACAGGTGATGCTGGTTAGTTTGTTTTTTTATACCTGCCGTTTATTACCCAATAAAGGTTTAACCCCCTGATCGCCCGGCGGGTGATATCAGTTAGGTTTTAGGGTCAGTTAGGGTCTGCTTCACCCCAGGCAGTATCAGATTAGTGCCAGTACCGCTAACACCCACGCACGCAGCATACACCTCCCTTAGTGTTATAGTGTCTGAACGGATCAATATCTGATCTGATCAGATCTATACTAGCGTCCCCAGCAGTTCAGGGTTCCCAAAATCAGTGTTAGCGGGATCAGCCCAGATACCTGCTAGCACCTGTGTTTTGCCCCTCCGCCCAGCCCAGCCCACCCAAGTGCAGTATCGATCGACACATAACTGCAGTGTTCGCAGATCCCTGCAATCGCTAACAGTTTTTTTGGTAGCGTTTGATACAGTTGCTGACAGCCTAGGAGCTTTTTTACCCGTGAGTCTCACTACTGTACCAGTAAATTTAGAGCCCAAAATGGCAAATCGAAGGTACAGTAGTGAAGAGGCCTACACTTTTCTGAGCATGACAGGAAGTCACTCATCTGTCAGATTCAGGCTCAGAATACGATCCTGTAGACGACAGCAGCTCCATGACAGATAGCTCTGATGACGTCCCTGCCAAGGTCAGGCGCTGCCACCAAGAAGACAAAGACAGGCCTGTCGTGCCCATAGTGTCCTTCCTGCAGAATTTGCCAATCCTAATTGGGAGCCCACCACTTCTGTAGCACCCATACTTCCCCCATTCACTGGCCAACCCGGAATTCAGGTGGAAACAGTTGATTTTACATCACTTGATTTTTATTCACTGTTTTTCACGGAAGATCTCTATAGATCTATTGTGGACCAAAGTAATTTGTATGCTGGTCAATTCGTTGCCCAGTCCTCCCTTGCCAGAGATTGGAGACCAATTACGGTTTCCGAATTTAAGACCTTTCTGGGCCTATCCCTCGACATGGGCATAGTTAAAATGAGTATGTTGTGGTCCAAATTTAATATATGCCTGTGTTCTCTGCCTCCATGGCCAGGGCACAATATGAGCAGATCTTGCGGTTCATGCATTTCAACAACAATGAACTCTGTCGTCCTCGTGGAGACCCTGGATACGATCGGCTCTACAGAATTCGTCCCATTGTAAACCACTTCAACCAACATTTTGCAGCCTTGTTTACTCCCCATCAAGTTGTCTGCATTGATGAGTCCTTGATTAAGTTTTCTGGCCGCTTGTCTTTCAAACAGTAGCTTCCCAGCAAGCGTGCCAGATACAGGGTCAAGATGTATAAGCTCTGTGACAGGGCCACAGGCTATACATATAATTTTATGGTTTACGAGGGAAGAGATAGTCAAGTAGAGCCGCCAAACTGCCCAGATTACATAGGGAGTGCTGGCAAGATTGTGTGGGACTTGGTGTCACCCTTATTCGGTAAGGGGTACCATTTGTATTGTAACCTGGGGGACAGGTAGCAGGTACAAAGCTCCCTGGGATGAGCTGTTTAGTAAGGCACAGATACCAAATCCACTTGAGGTAGTGAAAACAGTGCTGGGTTTATTTGATTTAAATACAAATCCATACACAGGTGCTGCACAGTTTTCCAGAAAACACATCAAAACAGAAATAAACAAACAAAAGTCCTAGCCGTGTCTCGGCTCTAACTATAACATACACCGTCTCTGTCAGGCTGAGCAAGCCTACCGCTTGTCAGCTTCTGTAAAAAGTTTTTAAAGGGTTTTACCAACCTTTTGGCTCCTCACAAACCATCCCTGTTTGTGTGTCCCAGGCAGAGAGCAAAGGCTGTTTGCTCAGGTGAGCTTAAATTAGCCTTCAGAGGAGGACTAAGATCCGAACTGGATCATGTCTCAGAGACCTCTGAATGTATATGAGAGGAGCCTGGGAGATGTATAAACCCCGAACAGGACTTCTCCTGGCTCTCTCTGGGACGCTCTGCTACATATCCTCCCCCCTTGTTTCAACCCCAGGGTTGGAACACCTGTGGCCCAACAGGAGTGAACACGGGACAGGGCATCTACATTCCCCATCTCCACACCTGGCCTGTGTTTTACGGTGAAGGAGTAATCCTGTAGAGCCAAAAACCACCGGTTCACCCGTCTATTAGTCTCCTTCTTTTGGGCCATCCATTTCAGGGGAGCATGGTCAGTTATTAAGTCAAACTGGCGCCCTAACAAATAGTATCTGAGTGCGTCCACGGCCCATTTTATGGCTAAACATTCTTTTTCAATGACTGCATACTTTTTCTCATGGTCATTGAGTTTTCTGCTTAGGTACACGACAGGGTGTTCTTCCCCATTGTATACCTGTGACAGTACCGCCCCGATACCAACATCAGACGCATCCGTCTGAACCACAAACTCTCTGGAGAAATCGGGAGAGTACAGTACTGGCTGTGCACACAGAGCCTTCTTCAGGACCTGGAAAGACTCCTCTGCTACTGGGGACCATTTCACCATTACAGAGTCTTTCCCTTTCGTAAGGTCTGTCAGAGGGGCAGCTATAGTTGCAAAATTTGGGATAAACCTTCTATAATACCCCGCAATACCAAGAAAGGCCCTGACCTGCTTTTTGTTTGCAGGGCGTGGCCATTCCTGGATGGCGGCTATTTTACTCACTTGTGGTTTTATGACACCACGTCCAATAGTGTAGCCCAAATACTTGGCTTCCTCTAGACGTATGGCACATTTTTTTGGATTTGCCGTAAAACCTTCTTTGAAGAGGGAATCAAGAACAGCCTGGACACGAGGCAAGTGAGACTCCCAATCAGTACTATGTACCACTATGTCATCTAGATAGGCTGCTGCATATCGTCGGTGGGGTTTTAGGGTCCTGTCCATGGCCCTCTGAAATGTCGCGGGGGCATTTTGCAACCCAAAAGGCATTTTTTTATATTGAAAGGAACCGTCTGGGGTCACGAACGCAGTCTTCTCTTTGGCGCTACCAGTTAGGGGTATTTGCCAATACCCTTTTGTCAAGTCCAAAGTGGTAAGATAGCGAGCCTTGCCAAGTCGGTCTATAAGTTCGTCTACTCTGAGCATTGGGTATGTGTCAAACTTTGTCACCGCATTAAGCTTCCTGAAGTCGTTACAGAACCTCCGAGTGCCATCCGGTTTTGGGACTAACACGATGGGGCTAGACCAGTCACTATTGGATTCCTCAATGACATCTAGCTCCAACATTTTTTTAACTTCCTTGCTGATGTCCTTTCTCCTTGCTTCAGGAATTCGGTAAGGTTTGAGCTTGACACGTACCCCAGGTTCAGTAACAATATCATGCTGAACTGCTGAAGTCGTGCCAGGTAACTCTGAAAACTTCTCTCTATTCCTTATCAGGAATTCTCTAGTGTCCTGTTTTTGGGAATATGAGAGGGTGTCTGGAATCGTGACCTCAGGGATGAGAGGGGACTCAGTAACCGTAGGCGTTACTGGGAGAGGCCTCGCAGTTAACGCCATTCTATCCTTCCAGGGTTTTAACAGGTTTATATGGTAAACCTGTTCGGGCTTCCTTTTTCCTGGTTGATAAACCTTGTAGTTGACCTCCCCAACTCTCTCAATTACTTCAAAGGGACCCTGCCACTTAGCCAGGAACGTGCTCTCAACAGTGGGAACTAACACCAGGACCCTGTCACCAGGTGAGAAAACACGGAGTTGGGCCCTCCTGTTGTATATTCTCTGTTGGGCTGCCTGGGCCTGCAGTAAGTGTTCTTTTACCACTGGCATGATTGCTGCAATCCTCTCCTGCATTTGGGCAATATGCTCAATGACACTTTTATGGGATGTTTGTTCTCCTTCCCAAGTTTCTTTGGCTATGTCTAAGAGTCCCCGAGGGTGTCTCCCATAAAGCAACTCAAATGGGGAGTACCCCGTAGAGGACTGGGGAACCTCCCTGATGGCAAACATCAAGTATGGTATCAGGAAGTCCCAGTTTTTCCCATCCTTGTCCACAACCTTTTTTAACATGCTTTTTAACGTCTTATTGAAACGTTCCACTAAGCCATCCGTTTGAGGATGATACACTGAGGTTCGCAGCTGCGTCACTTTAAATAACTTGCAGAGCTCCCTAGTTATTCGCGACATAAACGGGGTGCCCTGGTCTGTAAGGATTTCTTTCGGGATGCCAACCCGACTGAACACCATAAACAGTTCTTTGGCAATGTTTTTAGCAGACGCGGCACGTAAGGGAACTGCTTCAGGGTAACGGGTAGCATAATCCATGATTACGAGGATATGCTGATGACCCCGGGCAGACTTGGGAAGTGGGCCCACAAGGTCCATGGCAATCCTCTCAAAGGGCACTTCAATGATAGGCAAGGGCACTAAAGGACTTCGGAAGTGGGATAGTGGGGCTGACATCTGACACACAGGACAGGATTGACAGTAATTCTTAACATCTTTCTGTATCCCGGGCCAGTAAAACCTGCGCAACACCCTTTCAGTAGTTTTTTCAACCCCTAAATGGCCTCCTAGCAAGTGCCCATGGGCAAGTTCTAACACCAGCTGTCTGTATGGCTTAGGGACCACCAACTGCTCAACCACTTCATCATTCATTTTACATACACCATACAGTAAATCCTCATTGCTGCTGAAATAAGGAAAACAGGGCATGTCCCCGGGTTCGACAGGTACATCATTAATCACTATTACATTTTCCCAGGCCCTGGAAAGGGTATGGTCTTTTCTCTGCTCAGTACCAAAATTTTCCTTATGCACATTAAGGTCATCAAACTCTAACATAGGCTCGGTGTCAGCAGACGGCTGTCCGGCTCTACTGGTAGTGGGGACCTCCTCAGGGTCCTCCAGCTCTCCTGCCATAACCGATAGAGGAAAAGCCGGGGAGCCCTGAGAAGAGTCCCCTGAACCCACATTGTCAGTAGTGGCCAGGAATTCTGGCTCTGCGACTGAGTCAGGTACTGCGACCGAGTTGGGATGATCCCACAGTTCCCAAAATTTAGGGAAGTCCCTACCAATGATGGCCTCATGCACTAAGTGGGGAACAAGTCCAACCGGATGGGTCACTGTACCTAAACCAGTTTTAAACTGAACAGTGGTTACAGGATACTCCCGGGTATTCCCATGTATACAGATCACAGCAATATTTTTAGCATGATAATTCACAGGTTCAATCATTTCAGCTGTAACCAAAGTCACTAGACTTCCAGAGTCCAGCAAGGCTGTAATAGGCTTATCATTCACAGTCATTTGGCACATTGGTTTTCTCATATTTGGGGTTGCAGTACATGAAACCGCTGCAAACATAGACTACCTTATAATAGATAAATCACACTGCATTGGTTCATCTGTCAATGGACAATTTGCCGCAACATGTCCCATTTCTTGGCAACGAAAACACCTGACGTTTCCCCAGTTTGGCTTGCTGACAGGCACTGGCTTCCCTTGTTTGGGATGCCAAGCTTCAGTCCTGGCACCAAAAATCCTCCCCCCTATTTCCTTGCCATGCTTACCACCTACTTCCCCTGGAACAGTCTTACCGGTTGCCTGGGGAGACCGTGGCTTTGGGCGGAAAGTCTGTGCGGCTGTAGGGGTGGTGACCAGGTTCTTTGCAGCAAAATACCTTTCAACAAGTTCCACCAGGTGGTTTGCCGAATTGGGGTCTCCTTGACTCACCCACTCCTGCAGGGAAATGGGTAGTGACCTCAGAAACTGGTCCGTGACCTCAGAAACACGCTCCACTATTTGTGGCCCAGACAGGGACTCCGGCTGTAGCCATTTCCTCACCAGGTGAATTAGGTCGAACATCTGCGACCTTGGAGGCTTCTCGTCTTGGAAGGACCAGCTGTGGACCCGCTGTGCTCGAACTGCCAAAGTGACACCAAGTCGTGCCAGTATTTCCTGTTTGACCTTTTCATAGTCTGCTGCTTCTGCTGACTCCAAATCATAGTAGGCCTTCTGCGATTCCCCAGTAAGCAACGGGGCGACCAGTCCTGCCCACTGGGTTTTAGGCCAACCTTCCCTCTCAGCGGTCCGTTCAAACGTTAGCAGAAAGGCCTCTGGATCATCATCTGTAGTCATCTTAGACAAAAAGCGAGCCACATGGATGGCTGAGGGCTTGTCTCCAACATTATCAACGTTAGCAGGTGACCACTGTGCTATTGTCTCCACAACCTCAGACAAGGTTTTCCTATCTGCTTTTGCATCAGTGGCTAGCTGTTCAAACAGCCTCTGCGTTTGTTCCTGTGCGATAGCATTAGCTTGCTGTTGTGCAGTGTTTGCTTGCTGTTGTGCCGCGTGGAGTGCAGCGTTTGTTTTCTGCTGTTCAGCGTGGATTGCAGCATTAGCTTGCTGTTGTGCAGCGTGGAGTGCAGCGTTTGTTTTCTGCTGTTCAGCGTTTGCATGCTGTTGTGCAGCGTGGAGTGCAGCGCTTGTTTTCTGCTGTACAGCGTTTGCTTGCTGTAGTGCAGCATTTGTTTTCTGCTGTTCAGCGGTTGCTTGCTGTTGTGCAGCTTGAAGTGCAGCGTTTGTTTTCTGCAGTGCAGCGTTTGTTTGCTGTTGCGCAGCGTTGGATATCATCAATTGTTTTAGGATTTCCTCCATGTTTAGTCACTCTAGGTACTGGCCTTTTAAGTAGTAACTTACTACAGCTGCCCGCTGAAATCCACCATATGTAACCTGGGGGACAGGTAGCAGGTACAAAGCTCCCTGGGATGAGCTGTTTAGTAAGGCACAGATACCAAATCCACTTGAGGTAGTGAAAACAGTGCTGGGTTTATTTGATTTAAATACAAATCCATACACAGGTCTTCCAGAAAACACATCAAAACAGAAATAAACAAACAAAAGTCCTAGCCGTGTCTCGGCTCTAACTATAACATACACCGTCTCTAACTGTCAGGCTGAGCAAGCCTACCGCTTGTCAGCTTCTGTAAAGAGTTTTTAAAGGGTTTTACCAACCTTTTGGCTCCTCACAAACCATCCCTGTTTGTGTGTCCCAGGCAGAGAGCAAAGGCTGTTTGCTCAGGTGAGCTTAAATTAGCCTTCAGAGGAGGACTAAGATCCGAACTGGATCATGTCTCAGAGACCTCTGAATGTATATGAGAGGAGCCTGGGAGATGTATAAACCCCGAACAGGACTTCTCCTGGCTCTCTCTGGGACGCTCTGCTACAGTATGTAGACAATTATTACACAAGTGTGCCACTTTTTTTATTTCAAAGTATTTTATTATCTTTGCCAAAGTGTATACAACGATAAATGACAAGACATATAAACATAGTAATCTCAAGCATTGGCAAAAACGGGTAACATATGGTAATCAGCTAAGATATGCGAGTGATACTGGCATAGTTCGTGGTAAGGCTAGATGTGACCCAATGGTCCCACTCATGAGGGATGGGAGGAGAAGGTCTGCTCGGCGGTGTAATGTACGGGGATCCCCCGCTACCAGGCACCCCGTCTAGGAGCTATCTGTGCCCAATAGGGGGAACCCTCGCCGCCCCACCACCCAGCTATGTGGTTGTCTAGCTTCAATCATGGCCCATTCCTCAGGATTACCAGTAGTCAAGGAGGCTCCCGAAAGTAGGGGCCTGTCATTTATTGAACAAACTACAACAAGGAAGGAGAGCAAAGAGCGGAAAGTAGAAAAGAAAGAACTAGAGGGGGGAATAAAAAGAAAGAAAGGGGGGTGAAGAGAAGTTGGAGGGAGGGGAGGGAGGATAGACAGGGTATTTGGAGCATCAATTATAGGACTTAGTTCAGGGAATGATCGAGTTAGTGATCCACGGAGCACCAATATAAATGGCCCAGGGTCTCCAGGTGGATTCAAATTTACAGACCGTGTCTGAGATAATGTTGGCTAGTTTCTCTTGTGATATTATCCAAGAGACTTTCCTAATAACTACTGGGAAGGAAATCCTGGGTTTTTTCCAGGCCTTAGCTTCCTTCAGTTTGGCACCAAGTAATATAAATTTGACAAGTCTTTGTGTGGCTTTGGATAAGTTTGGGATGTGAGCATTAAGGAGGGCTACCATAGGGGATCTGGGGATCCGGTTTCCCGCGAGCTTATCAATTAAGTTAAATACTTTTCTCCACAAAGGTCTTATTCTGGGGCACTCCCACCAGGTATGTGACATGGTGCCAGTTAGACCACACCCCCTAAAGCACAGTGGACTTGCCGTCGGAAAGATTGAGGCAAGGCGTGAGGGGGTGTAGTACCATCTGGATATGATTTTCAGACTTGCTTCAATGAGCGTAGTGTTCAGGATGCTTTTGAAAGAACAAAAACTTGTTGTCTGCCAGACCCCCAGCTCCCATTGAAATTGAAAGTCTGACTCCCATTGTTGCATGTAAGAGGATTTAGTGGTTGTTGAGGTGAGTGACGAGTAGATTGTCGACACCCCCCCCCCCCCCCGCTGATCCATGGACTGACCGCACCATATTTCATATTCCGTAAATTGAGGGGGGGGGGGGGCTTGTCCTTCCAGAGTTTGTGTAGATAATGTGAAATCTGTCCAAATCTGAACCTTTCAGAGACAGGCAGGTCCAAATTTTTGGTGCAATAAGCAAGATTAATCGGGCCCGAAGTTGTAAAAAAGTGACCGATTCGGTATAGCCCCTTATCCAGCCACCATTTAAATGCTTGTATATTTTGTCCTGGGGGAAAATTAGGATTATGGAACAGGTGAGACAGGTGTTTATAAGCCGAGACTAGGTTTGTAGTGGAGCGAACAGAGTCCCAGAGGGCAAACATATGTGAGAGGGTAGGGGCCAAAATCGGGGAGGGGGGCGCAGAGGGGTTCGGCCAGAGGAGGAAATCCAGGGTATGATGAGGCACCGCTTGCCTTTCTATATGGACCCAATCCGGCTTTTCATATTTGGAGTACAACACTGAGAGCTGGGTGATCCGGGCTGCAATATAGTATTTATATAAATGGGGTAATCCCACACCCCCTTTCTGTCTATGTAGATACAATGTGTGTTGCAGAATCCTATAACCTTTTGAGCCCCAGATGAATTTAAGGACTTTGCTTTGGAAAGTTTTAATGTGATCCCTTTTGATAGGGATTGGTAGGGAGCGAAAAAGGTAAAGGAGACTGGGGAGCAGCGTCATCTTAACTGAATTGAACCTCCCGAGCCAAGAGAGATTATGTTTAGACCATGATTGGATATCCAGCTCCAATTTCCGGTACATGGGAGGGTAATTAAAGCTATAAAGATTCTCTGTTTTGGCCGTGAGTTCAATACCGAGGTATTTAATGGAGGAGGTTTTCCAGTGGAACTTAAAATGCGGTCGTAGGGAATCAACCGTTGCAGGGGGGAGTGAGACGTTTAGCGCATGAGACTTAGTGTAATTTACCCGTAGTCCAAATATGTTAGCGAATTCGTCTAGGGAGAGGCAAAGGTTTGGTAGAGAAGTCGTCGGGGAGGTGAGAAAAAGGAGTATGTCATCCGCGAAGAGTCCGCATTTGTGGGTCTGGGATCTGCAGCGGACTCCGTGAATGTTGGGGTTTTGTCGAATGTATATAGCGTTTCTAGCACTAAAGTATTTCTATGGCAATAGTTTGGCACCAAGTAATATAAATTTGACAAGTCTTTGTGTGGCTTTGGATAAGTTTGGGATGTGAGCATTAAGGAGGGCTACCATAGGGGATCTGGGGATCCGGTTTCCCGCGAGCTTATCAATTAAGTTAAATACTTTTCTCCACAAAGGTCTTATTCTGGGGCACTCCCACCAGGTATGTGACATGGTGCCAGTTAGACCACACCCCCTAAAGCACAGTGGACTTGCCGTCGGAAAGATTGAGGCAAGGCGTGAGGGGGTGTAGTACCATCTGGATATGATTTTCAGACTTGCTTCAATGAGCGTAGTGTTCAGGATGCTTTTGAAAGAACAAAAACTTGTTGTCTGCCAGACCCCCAGCTCCCATTGAAATTGAAAGTCTGACTCCCATTGTTGCATGTAAGAGGATTTAGTGGTTGTTGAGGTGAGTGACGAGTAGATTGTCGACACCCCCCCCCCCCGCTGATCCATGGACTGACCGCACCATATTTCATATTCCGTAAATTGAGGGGGGGGGGGGGGGCTTGTCCTTCCAGAGTTTGTGTAGATAATGTGAAATCTGTCCAAATCTGAACCTTTCAGAGACAGGCAGGTCCAAATTTTTGGTGCAATAAGCAAGATTAATCGGGCCCGAAGTTGTAAAAAAGTGACCGATTCGGTATAGCCCCTTATCCAGCCACCATTTAAATGCTTGTATATTTTGTCCTGGGGGAAAATTAGGATTATGGAACAGGTGAGACAGGTGTTTATAAGCCGAGACTAGGTTTGTAGTGGAGCGAACAGAGTCCCAGAGGGCAAACATATGTGAGAGGGTAGGGGCCAAAATCGGGGAGGGGGGCGCAGAGGGGTTCGGCCAGAGGAGGAAATCCAGGGTATGATGAGGCACCGCTTGCCTTTCTATATGGACCCAATCCGGCTTTTCATATTTGGAGTACAACACTGAGAGCTGGGTGATCCGGGCTGCAATATAGTATTTATATAAATGGGGTAATCCCACACCCCCTTTCTGTCTATGTAGATACAATGTGTGTTGCAGAATCCTATAACCTTTTGAGCCCCAGATGAATTTAAGGACTTTGCTGTGGAAAGTTTTAATGTGATCCCTTTTGATAGGGATTGGTAGGGAGCGAAAAAGGTAAAGGAGACTGGGGAGCAGCGTCATCTTAACTGAATTGAACCTCCCGAGCCAAGAGAGATTATGTTTAGACCATGATTGGATATCCAGCTCCAATTTCCGGTACATGGGAGGGTAATTAAAGCTATAAAGATTCTCTGTTTTGGCCGTGAGTTCAATACCGAGGTATTTAATGGAGGAGGTTTTCCAGTGGAACTTAAAATGCGGTCGTAGGGAATCAACCGTTGCAGGGGGGAGTGAGACGTTTAGCGCATGAGACTTAGTGTAATTTACCCGTAGTCCAAATATGTTAGCGAATTCGTCTAGGGAGAGGCAAAGGTTTGGTAGAGAAGTCGTCGGGGAGGTGAGAAAAAGGAGTATGTCATCCGCGAAGAGTCCGCATTTGTGGGTCTGGGATCTGCAGCGGACTCCGTGAATGTTGGGGTTTTGTCGAATGTATATAGCGTTTCTAGCACTAAAGTATTTCTATGGCAATAGCGAAAATCAGGGGGGACAATGGACAGCCTTGCCTAGTTCCTGTAGCTATGGATATAGGTTGTGAATAGTGACCCTGAAATTTGATTCGAGCGGTGGGATTGGAGTATAGGGCTCGTTTTAAACCCATAAAGTTGTCGCCAAAGCCCCAGCGTTTCAGGATCTCAAAAATATAAGGCCAGGAGACTGAGTCGAAGGCTTTTTGGAGATCTAGTGAAAGAAGCATACCTGGTTGTTTAGGGCCCCCATCCCATCCTGTTTGAAGTAAGGAGACTATATCTATAGCTCTTCTGACCTGGTCAGGGCCCTGTCTGCCTGGGATGAACCCCACTTGGTCCCTGTATATGTATCGATTAATGAAAGAAGCCAGACTATTTGCTAAGATTTTGGTAAGGATTTTCAAGTCGCTATTGATGAGATAGATAGGTCTGTAATTACTGACTTCTTCTAGATTTTTGTCCGGCTTTGGAATTACTGCGATGAAAGCAGTGTTAAGATGGGGATCAAGTGGGGTCCCCTTCGTCTTAGAGTTAAGAAATTTAGTTAGGTGGGGGTCAGGGTAGAAGGAAATATCTTATAATATGAGTTGGGGAGGCCATCCGGGCCAGGCGCTGAGTTGGACTTTAGAGCTTTAATAACTTCCTGGACCTCTTCTACTGAAAAGGGTGCTTCCAGTATTTCCTTATGCTCTGCAGATAGGGAGGGGATAGGGATCCCGTCGAGATATTTGGAGATAGTAGTCTTGTCGGCAGCGTTTTATTGACTGTAAAGGTTGGAGTAGAAGTCATGGAACACTTCGAGAATTTTGATGGGGTTGGAGGATGTACCCTTTCCTGGAATTCTGATTTTGGGCATTACATAGGAACAAAATTTGGGTGTTAGTCTGGAGGCTACCATTGATCCCAATTTGTCCCCCTGGGTATAAAACTTATTTTGAATCCACTGTATTTGTTTTTCGGCGTTTGCAGTCAGGGCAAGGTTGAGTTCGAGTCTGGTCTTGTCGAGTTGGGTACGTAAGGAAGGCGAGGGATGTCTGTGTTGGAAACTAAGGGAGGCATATTGAGCGTCAAGCCTTTTGATGTCCGCTGCCCGTTCCCTTTTTATTTGCGTCGTCATTTTGATTATTTCACCCCTGATAAATGGTTTGTGGGCTGCCCAAAGGGTTTCCACTGAGATCCCCTTGGTTTTATTAAGGGAGAAGTACTCTGTGAGAGACTTCTCTAGCATCTGAACTCTCACTGGATCCGAGAGAAGGGATTCGTTCAATCTCCAGTGACCGAATCCCGGCTTTGGGTATCCTCTGTGCATAGATAAAGTTACAAGAGCGTGGTCGGGGAGAACGGTGTCAGTGATTCTTGAGGAGACAATCCAGGGAATATCACGGGTCTGGATCAGGAGGTGGTCAATCCTGGCATATAGGTTATGGGGAGTGGGAAAATGAGAGTAGTCTCTCTTTCCCGGGTTAAGTTCTCTCCAGACATCTGCCATGCCCTGAGCATGGATGAGTTTGGCTATCTTAAGGCTTTCCCTGGTGGGCCTGGTGAGTTGGGAGGAAGGGGGTTTGGATCTGTCTAAAGCCTGGTCGAAGGCGGAATTGTATTCTCCCCCCCGAATATGACCGTACCCTCTAGGAATGGGGAAAGAGATTCAAACATACATTTAAAGAAGGTTGCTTGTCCTTTGTTGGGTGCATAATATGAAACGAGGGAGAAGAGATCTTCCTCAATTGTCCCCTTAACAAGGATATATCTGCCCTCTGGGTCCTTTATTTCTGAGGTCAAGGCAAAGTTGCAGCTTTTGGCAAAAGCAATAGCAATCCCTTTTAGTTTTGTTTTTTGCGTTCGCCAAAAAGAAAGTGGGGAAGTGGGCATGTCATGAAGGCTCCATCCGTGGCCGGCGACCTGGTGATCCTGCCAGTAATCGGCGCCTCAGCATCCCTGGTTCCCTTTCTCGGTTGCCATTGCGCACGCGCGCGCCCGCAGACGGGGGCGAGCGTGCGCGGACGGGTGCGCGCCTCCATTGGCGCCAATGAGGCTATTTAAACCCTTCTGTCACTGACGGTCCCCGCTGTCTGCTCTACAACGTTCTGTGCTTGAAACCTGATCTGAAGTCTGTTTACCTGTATCTGACCCGGCTATCCTTGACCATCCGCTCTGTCCCTGTGTATCGACCTTGGCTTGTCTGTGACCATCCTCTTGTCTTCTCCACCTGTACTGTGCTGCCAGCCTGATACCTGACCCGGCCCGTTTGACCACTCCAGTCTGCATACAGATCCAAGTCTGCCTGTTGTTCCAGCCTGCACACAGATCCAGCTTACCTGTTGTTCCAGTCTGCATACAGATCCAAGTCTGGCTGTTGTTCCAGCCTGCACACAGATCCAGCTTACCTGTTGTTCCAGTCTGCATACAGATCCAAGTCTGCCTGTTGTTCCAGCCTGCACACAGATCCAGCTTACCTGTTGTTCCAGTCTGCATACAGATCCAAGTCTGCCTGTTGTTCCAGCCTGCACACAGATCCAGCTTACCTGTTGTTCCAGTCTGCATACAGATCCAAGTCTGCCTGTTGTTCCAGCCTGCACACAGATCCAGCTTACCTGTTGTTCCAGCCTGCACACAGATCCAGCTTACCTGTTGTTCCAGTCTGCACACAGATCCAGCTTACCTGTTGTTCCAGTCTGCATACAGATCCAAGTCTGCCTGTTGTTCCAGTCTGCCTACAGAACCTGCTTACCTACAGAGACCTACATACCTCACCCGCTGAGCTGATCCAGGAAGCTCTTGTACCGGTCTTACCATTCCTGCCAGGCACCTGTGCCCCTCCTGACTCCTGGTCCTACTGTCCCATCATCAGGGGACCGGCGAGCGGGAGCCGCAAGGGAGGCCCTTCTCTGCTAACCAGACTCACCACTACCAGGGGGCGTGACAGTAGCAGACAGCCATGTCTGAGTCTGAGCAGGGGGCCTCTCCTATGGAAGGACTGTGCCAACACCTGGCGGGACTGACCGAGGCGGTAAAGAATCTCCAGCAGGGATACACCCGGTTGGAAGAACGGGTGCTGGCCCTACCACCAACAGCCCCACCCGGGGGAAGTCCAGGTCCGTCGGTGGTAATGCTCCCTCCAGAGCCCCGGGTACCAATCCCTGAGAGATTCTCGGGTGCCCGCAACCTCTTTCGGGACTTCCGTAATTCCTGTGAACTGTTCTTTGCACTACAGCCACGTACTTTCTCCCTGGAAGCCACCAAGGTGGGCTTCGTGATTTCCCTACTTTCCGGAGACCCGCGAACCTGGGCCCACCGCCTCCTAGAGCAGAAGGACCCCGCATTGGCCGGTCTTACTTCATTCTTTGATACCATGGCTCAACTCTATGAAGATCCCCAACTTTCCGCAACCGCAGAGACCACTCTGCGCACCCTCCAGCAGGGCGAAGGCCCGTGGAAGATTATGTCGCGGACTTTAGGCGCTGGGGTGCGGATACCCAGTGGAACAACGCGGCTCTGCGTCACCAGTTCCGCCTAGGACTTTCTGAGGCACTAAAGGACGAGCTGGCAAGAGTTGGGGTGCCCCAGACCCTGGACACTCTGATCAATCTGGTCATTCAGATTGACCGACGACTCAGGGAACGCAGGACGGAACGTGCATCCGGTTTCTCTCGTCCTACCTGGATGCTCCCCAAAGCCCCAAGTCACCTGCAGACCGGCTCGGCCCATCGGCCTGCACCTCTTCCTGATTCCTCAGAGCCCATGCAGCTGGGGCTCTTGAGGCCCTCTCTAACCTCAGAGGAACGTCAACGTCGTCGGGTCAACAACTTGTGCCTCTACTGCGGTGAGCCCGGGCACTACGTAAGGAACTGTCCGGCCAAGGCTCGTAAGTGCCCTCTCATGCCTGCTAGCTCTATGGACTCCTCAACCCAGGTCTCCTCTCACCTTGCCCTCTCTGTCTCGTTGCAGCTTCCGGGAAGAACCCTCCAGGTACCCGCCATTATTGATTCCGGGGCATGCAGCTGCTTCATGGACTCGTCATTTGCTGCCCAACACCGGATTCCCCTCCAGTCTAAGGCCCAGGGACTGTCGGTTTACTTGGCGGATGGCTCCTCCATCCGTTCGGGCCCGGTTACGCAAGAGACCACCCCACTGCCCATGACCATCTCGGGCAACCACCAGGAATTTCTTTGTATGGACATTATCTCCTCTCCATTATCCCCTATAATCCTGGGCATGCCGTGGCTGAAGGCCCACAACCCAGTTATCGACTGGGCCACTGGGATGGTCTCCTTCTCCTCTCTATATTGTCAGATGTCTTGCAGACCCTCTAATTCCTCCCAGTTGGCTACTCTGCTAAGTGTGGACTCCGAGGTGGACCTCCGTCAGGCTATTCCCCAAGCCTACCACGAATACCTGGATGTCTTCAGTAAACAGGCAGCAGAGGTGCTCCCACCTCATAGGGCTTATGATTGCCCCATCAAGCTTTTTCCTGGAGCGGAGATTCCCTTTGGAAGGGTCTTCCCCCTGACAGAGGTGGAACAAGGCAAGTTAAAGGAATACATTGAGGAAAACCTCCGAAAGGGCTTCATCCGTCCATCTACCTCTCCTGCGGGTGCGGGCATATTCTTCGTGGAGAAGAAAGACCACACCCTTCGGCCCTGTGTGGACTATAGAGAGCTGAACAACATAACGGTTAAGAACCGTTATCCTCTCCCATTGGTCCCTGAACTATTCCAGAGGCTTGGCACGGCCACCATCTTCACGAAACTTGACCTTCGGGGGGCCTACAACCTGGTTCGAATTAAAGATGGGGATGAGTGGAAGACGGCCTTTCGGACACGTTATGGGCATTACGAATATCTCGTGATGCCCTTCGGCCTATGCAATGCCCCCGCAACTTTTCAATACTTCATTAACGATGTACTTTGGGACTTCCTGGACTTGTTTGCCGTGGTATACCTGGACGATATCTTAATCTTCTCCTCCTCTCTAGAATCTCACCGCAGACATGTCAAGGAGGTCCTGGGACGGCTCCGTATCCACGGTCTGTATGCTAAGGCAGAGAAATGCCAGTTTGAACAGGAGAGTATTCCCTTCCTTGGGCTGATCATTTCAAGTACAGGCATCAAAATGGATCCCCAGAAGATCTCTGCCATCTTGGAATGGCCCACTCCGGCAGACAAAAAGGGCATCCAACGGTTTATTGGCTTCGCCAATTTTTACCGTAAGTTTATCAGAGGGTTTTCCGCCATTGTGGCACCCATCACCCAGCTGACCAAGCAAGGGACCCGGTTTCGGTGGTCTTCCGAGGCCCAGGAGGCCTTTGATGCCCTTAAGACTCTGTTTACCTCGGCACCCATCCTCAGGCACCCGGACTCCTCTCTACCCTTTACCCTGGAAGTTGATGCCTCCGAAATCGCGATGGGAGCTATCCTATCCCAGAGGCAGGGGGACAAGTCCCTGCTACACCCAGTCGCCTTCTTCTCCCGCAAACTGTCCTCGGCCGAGAGGAACTATGATGTGGGCGACCGGGAACTACTGGCGATCAAGGCTGCCCTGGAGGAATGGCGATACCTCCTGGAGGGGGCCTCTCACCCCATTTTAATATTTACCGACCACAAGAATCTGGAATATTTAAAGTCAGCAAAAAGATTGAAACCCAGACAAGCCAGATGGGCACTTTTCTTTTCTCGTTTCACCTTCCATGTGACATATCGGCCCGGATCCAAGAATGTCAAACCAGACGCCCTGTCCAGGATGTACCACAAGCACCAGGAAGAAACCTCCCCTGACACTATTCTGGCCCCTGGAAACTTCCTCCTCCTTCAAGAGGACTTACTGTCCCGATTCAAACGTGCCTCAGCAGGGCAAAGGCCCACTTCTGAAACCCAGCTACAGGAGAAGGATGGCCTACTCTGGTACGGGGACAAGATCTACACCCCAGAACAACTCCGGGTAACAGCTATGGAGCTATGCCATGACCACGCTTTGGCTGGTCACTTCGGTGTCGCTAAGACCACCGACTTGGTACAGCGTACCTTCTGGTGGCCTCAACTGCGGGCCGACTGTAAGAAATTTGTGGACACTTGCCCTACCTGCACCCGGAACAAGAATCCCAAGACCAGGGCCTGGGGTCTCCTTAAGCCTCTGTCTGTCCCAGATCGTCCCTGGAGGATGATCTCCTTAGATTTCATCGTGGAGTTACCCCCAGCAGAGGGCCACACGACGATCTTCGTGATCGTTGATCGCCTATCCAAAATGGCTCACTTTATCCCTATGAAGGGCACCCCCTCAGCTCCAGAGACGGCACGGGTCTTTATCAGGGAAATTGTCCGCCTTCATGGGGTCCCGGCTAACATCGTCTCGGACCGAGGGGTGCAATTCACCTCTCGATTCTGGAGGTCCCTGTGCCAGTCCTTGGATATTGAACTCGCTCTCTCATCTGCCTACCACCCTCAGTCTAATGGGCAGACGGAGCGGACCAATCAGACCCTAGAGCAGTACCTGCGCTGTTTCTCCTCCTTTGCCCAAGATGACTGGATTTCCCTTCTGCCCCTGGCCGAGTTCGCGTATAACAACGCCACCCACTCCGCCACCAAACAGACCCCCTTTTTCGCTAACTATGGGTATCACCCGGCATTCCTGCCTAACTCGCTTCCTGACTGCACTGTGCCAGCAGTCCAAGAACGGATCCAGTTCTTTTCCACCAACAACCAACTTCTCCAAGAAACCATGACCAGGACCCAGGAGTACAACAAAACCGTGTTTGACAAAAAGAGACGGGGGGAACTGGTGCTTGTCCCGGGCGAAACCGTATGGCTATCTACCTCCAACTTAAAATTGGCTTGCCCTTCACGGAAACTGGGCCCCAAGTTCTTGGGCCCCTTCCCAGTCAAGAGGAGAATCAACGAGGTGGCTTATGAATTAGAACTTCCGGATTCTCTGAAGATTCACCCGGTGTTCCATGTGTCCTTGCTGAAACCCTCGGTCAGTAACCCTTTCCCCAACCGGAGGGCCATCCCTCCTGACCCAGTCATGGTGGACGGGGAAGAGGAGTTCGAGGTGGAAGCCATCCTTAACGTCAGAAGAAGGCAGAACCAAAACCAGTTTCTAATCAAGTGGAAGGGGTACGGCCCAGAGGAAAACTCTTGGGAGCCCGAGGAGAACATCCACGCTAAGAGTCTAGTTCAGTCCTTTAAGAGAGCCCATCCTGAGAAATTTGCCCCGAGGGGCATCCGGAGGCTGCCCCTTAGGGGGGGGGGCAATGTCATGAAGGCTCCATCCGTGGCCGGCGACCTGGTGATCCTGCCAGTAATCGGCGCCTCAGCATCCCTGGTTCCCGTTCTCGGTTGCCATTGCGCATGCAGACGGGGGCGAGCGTGCGCGGACGGGTGCGCGCCTCCATTGGCGCCAATGAGGCTATTTAAACCCTTCTGTCACTGACGGTCCCCGCTGTCTGCTCTACAACGTTCTGTGCTTGAAACCTGATCTGAAGTCTGTTTACCTGTATCTGACCCGGCTATCCTTGACCATCCGCTCTGTCCCTGTGTATCGACCTTGGCTTGTCTGTGACCATCCTCTTGTCTTCTCCACCTGTACTGTGCTGCCAGCCTGATACCTGACCCGGCCCGTTTGACCACTCCAGTCTGCATACAGATCCAAGTCTGCCTGTTGTTCCAGCCTGCACACAGATCCAGCTTACCTGTTGTTCCAGTCTGCATACAGATCCAAGTCTGCCTGTTGTTCCAGCCTGCACACAGATCCAGCTTACCTGTTGTTCCAGTCTGCACACAGATCCAGCTTACCTGTTGTTCCAGTCTGCATACAGATCCAAGTCTGCCTGTTGTTCCAGTCTGCCTACAGAACCTGCTTACCTACAGAGACCTACATACCTCACCCGCTGAGCTGATCCAGGAAGCTCTTGTACCGGTCTTACCATTCCTGCCAGGCACCTGTGCCCCTCCTGACTCCTGGTCCTACTGTCCTATCATCAGGGGACCGGCGAGCGGGAGCCGCAAGGGAGGCCCTTCTCTGCTAACCAAACTCACCACTACCAGGGGGCGTGACAGGGCATGAAGGAATTTGGGGCTATACCGAATCGGAAGGGGTGTTTCCTGAAGCATGACAATGTCAAGCCTGGAAGATTTGTAGGAATTGAACATATTTTTCAGTTTCGTGGGAGAGTTCATACCCTGCACATTGTGGGTGGCTATTTTTAACGTGTTTAGTGTGCGGTCAGCCATGGAGTCTGTTCGGGGGAGTGTGCAAGAATTTACCATCACTTACCTTAATATGTTCCGTCCTGTAGAGGATGTGAGGATAGTCTTCTGGACTACGGCTTGTTGATGTCTCTGGATGTGCTCCTCGTGGGAATGTTATCACTAGAAGATAAACAAGGGTCAATTGATGCTCCGAAATAAAGAGAGAGGCAGAGGGGAGGGAAGAAGAAAAAGAAGGAGGGCCTAGCGATCTCCCTCCGTGTGACAGAGTGATCCAGGGGGAGATGCCTGACCATGAGTCCTCCCTACGCTTAGAAGCGCAGGGAGCAAAAAAAGAGAAAAAATTCTCCATGCCGAACGTGGCCTGGAGATCCTATCCCTACGAGTTTGGGTGGGAATCAGAGGGATAGGAGGAGGCACATGTGTACCACCCCAGACCTTGACCTTTCCGGGTCTGAGGGAAATGTAAAGTCAATAAACATAACATAAAAACAGCCCTGAGGACAAATGTTCGTCTATCAGAGATAAGGCACCGAGTTAACTGGAACTAGTAAAAGACAACAGTGTGAGAGGGGTTTCCAACCCCAGCTGAAAAAAAAAAACCGAGATATCCACTAGGGAGTCATTAAGGTGATAGTTCCACTAGATCCAGCCGGATTCTAGTAATGAAGGTTCTGAGCTTGCGACAGTGGATAGTTCACCTTTGTCTTGCTAGAAGAAATGCTCGTATCGGTTCAGCCGATGGGGTCAGTGAACAGCTGGTAGCGTCGTAAGGGTCGGGGCATGTACCGCAGATTCTAGAGTTCAGGTTCTGGAAGAATTAACTGTCAGGTTCAGTTAAAGAAGAAGTGGACCAACTTGGAGAGTCGTCCAATTCCATGTAAATGAAAGGTTATCTTCCGTGCTGTTTTCAATGAGGACCATTGTGTATTGGTCTTGTTCCACA
This sequence comes from Lithobates sylvaticus, assembly GCA_028564925.1. Lineage (NCBI taxonomy): Eukaryota > Metazoa > Chordata > Amphibia > Anura > Ranidae > Lithobates > Lithobates sylvaticus. The sequence goes on along the minus strand of CM053037.1, from coordinate 103,233,997 downwards.
GGGGATTAGACATGTGCGATTAGTTTCGTGCGAATTCGTAATTCGCACAAATTTCTCGAAATTCGTACGAATTTACGAATCCGTAGTACGAATTTTTTCGAATACTAATTCCGTACGGAATACGAATACAAAGTCGCCAAATTATTCGAATCCGACTACCAAATATCGAATTTCAACTAATATGAAAGAAATTATTATAGCGGATATAACGAATGATTCGAATGAATTCGAATGATTCGAATGACAAAGTGTCATTTTTGCAGGAAAAAAAGCTATTTAAAATCACTCGCCGCTATTGCCGGCTAATGAATTGTCCGCTCCGTAACACAGAGAACAGTCATTCATTGATAAAAAAAAAAGCGTGGGGGTCCCCCCAAATTCAATAACCAGGCCCTTCAGGTCTGCTATGGATATTAAGGGGAACCCCAGGCAAAAAAAAAAAAAATGATGTGGGGTCCCCCCTAAATATCAATACCAGACCTTTCAGGTCTGGGATGGATTTTAAGGGGAACCCCGGCCAAAAAAAAAAATGGCGTGGGGTCCCCCTCAAAATCCATACCAGACCCTTTATCCGAGCACGCAACCTGGCAAAGTCCCCCCAAAGCACCTTGTCCCCATGTTGATGAGGACAAGGGCCTCATCCCCACAACCCTGGCCATTGGTTGTGGGGGTCTGCGGGCGGGGGGCTTATCGGAATCTGGAAGCCCCCTTTAACAAGGGGACCCCCAGATCCCGCCCCCCCCCTGTGTGAAATGGTAACCTACCATTTCACCAAAAAAGTGTCAAAAATTGTAAAAAAGACAGGTCTTTGACAATTCCTTTATTAAAATCGTCTTTCTTCTTTCTTCTGGTCTTCCTTCTTCCTTTCTTCATCTTTCGGTTTCTTCATCTTCTCCTTCCGGCATCTTCTTCCATCTTCTTCTTCCTCCGATCAGCTTCTTCTTCCTCCGGTCTTCTCGTCCTTCTCGTCCAGCATCTTCTTCCATGGCGTCGGCGTCTGTTCTTCTGTCGGGCCGCTCCTCGCAATGGGAGGCTCCCGCTGTGTGAGGCTTTGCTGCGTCTGACATGACTTTTATAACGGAGGGCACCTGGTGACCCCGCCCCCTCTGACACATGGGGACGTCATGGGGACTTCCCTATGGCTTTCCCCATGACGTCAGAGGGGGGCGGGGTCACCAGGTGCCCTCCGTTATAAAAGACCTGTCAGCCGGAGTGAAGCCTCACACAGCGGAGCCTCCAATTGCGAGGAGCGGCCCGACAGAAGAACAGACGCCGACGCCATGGAAAAAAAAAACTTTTTTGGTGAAATGGTAGGGGTACTTTTGTACCCCCTTGCCATTTCACACAGGGGGGGGGGCGGGATCTGGGGGTCCCCTTGTTAAAGGGGGCTTCCAGATTCGGATAAGCCCCCCCCCCGCCCGCAGACCCCCACAAACAATGGCCAGGGTTGTGGGGATGAGGCCCTTGTCCCCATCAACATGGGGACAAGGTGCTTTGGGGGTCTCAGACCCCCAAAGAACCTTTTCCAATGTTAAGGGCGTGTGGCCTGGTACGGTTCAGGAGGGAGGGGGGCACTCTCGTCCCCCCTCTTTTCCTGCGGCCTGCCAGGTTGCGTGCTCAGATAAGGGTCTGGTATGGATTTTGAGGGGGACCCCACGCCATTTTTTTTGGCCGGGGTTCCCCTTAAAATCCATCCCAGAGCTGAAGGGTCTGGTATGGATATTTAGGGGGACCCCTACGTCATTTTTTAAAAAAATTTGAAGCGGGGGTTCCCCTTAATATCCATAGCAGACCTGAAGGGCCTGGTTATTGAATTTGGGGGAACCCCCACGCTTTTTTTTATCAATGACTTTCAATGAATGACTGTTCTCTGTGTTACGGATCCGACAATTCATTAGCCGCGAGTGATTTTAAATAGCTTTTTTTCCTGCAAAAATTACATTGTGCAGGGACAGTTCTCTATATTAGATATACTGAATCTCGAATTCATTCGAATCATTCGAAGCATTCGTTATATCCGCTATTATAATTTATTTCATATTAGTTGAAATTAGATATTTGGTAGTAGTTGGATTCGAATTGTTCTCTGTGTTACGGGAACCGGCAATTAGCCGCGAGTGATTTTAAATAGCTTTTTTTCCTGCAAAAATGACACTTTGTACAGAGACAGTTCTAAGCACGGGAAACATGCGCCCCTTCATATACATACTATAGAGTAGTATGTCTGTGAAGGGGGGGCATGTTTCCCATCAACATGGGGACAAGGGCCTCATCCCCACAACCCTGGCCATTGGTTGTGGGGGTCTGCGGGCGGGGGGCTTATCGGAATCTGGAAGCCCCCTTTAACAAGGGGACCCCCAGATCCCGGCCCCCCCTGTGTGAAATGGTAAGGGGTACCCCTACCATTTCACCAAAAAAGGTGACAAAAATTGTAAAAATGACAGGAGACGGTCTTTGACAATTCCTTTATTAAAATCATCTTTCTTCTGGTCTTCCTCTCTTCATCCTTCGGTTTCTTCATATTCTCCTTCCGGCATCTTCTTCCATCTTCTTCTTCCTCCAATCCGCTTCTTCTTCCTCCGGTCTTCTCGTCCTTCTCGTCCGGCATCTTCTTCCTTGGCGTCGGCGTCTGTTCTTCTGTCGGGCTGCTCCTCGCAATGGGAGGCTCCCGCTGTGTAAGGCTTCGCTCCGGCTGACAGGTCTTTTATAACGGAGGGCACCTGGTGACCCCGCCCCCCTCTGACGTCATGGGAAAAGCCATAGGGAAGTCCCCATGATGTCCCCGTGCGTCAGAGGGGGACGGGGTCACCAGGTGCCCTCCGTTATAAAAGACCTGTCAGACACAGCGAAGCCTCACACATCGGGAGCCTCCCATTGCGCGGAGCGGCCCGACAGAAGAACAGACGCCGACGCCATGGAAGAAGATGCCGGACGAGAAGGACGAGAAGACCGGAGGAAGAAGAAGCTGATCGGAGGAAGAAGAAGATGGAAGAAGATGCCGGAAGGAGAAAATGAAGAAACCAAAGGATGAAGAAAGGAAGAGCAGAAGAAAGAAGATGAAAGAAGATTTTAATAAAGGAATTGTCAAAGACCGTCTCCTGTCATTTTTACCATTTTTGACACTTTTTTGGTGAAAAGGTAGGGGTACTTTTGTACCCCTTACCATTTCACACAGGGGGGGCGGGATCTGGGGGTCCCCTTGTTAAAGGGGGCTTCCAGATTCCGATAAGCCCCCCACCCGCAGACCCCCACAACCAATGGCCAGGGTTGTGGGGATGAGGCCCTTGTCCTCATCAACATGGGGACAAGGTGCTTTGGGGGGACCCCAAAGCACCCTCCCAATGTTGAGGGCATGTGGCCTGGTACGGTTCAGGAGGGGGGGGCGCTCTCTTCCCCCCCCTTTTTTCCTGCGGCTTGCCAGGTTGCGTGCTCGGATAAAGGGTCTGGTATGGATTTTGAGGGGGACCCCACGCCATTTTTTTTTTTTGGCCGGGGTTCCCCTTAAAATCCATCCCAGACCTGAAGGGTCTGGTATGGATATTTAGGGGGGACCCCACGCCATTCTTTTTTTTTTTTTTTTGGCTGGGGTTCCCCTTATATCAATAGCAGACCTAAAGGGCCTGGTTATTGAATTTGGGGGGACCCCCACGCTTTTATTTTTTTTATCAATGAATGACTGTTCTCTGTGTTACAGAGCCGACAATTCATTAGCCGCGAGTGATTTTAAATAGCTTTTTTTCCTGCAAAAATGACACTTTGTGCAGAAACAGTTCTCTATATTAGATATACTGAATCTCGAATTAATTCGAATCATTCGAAGCATTCGTTATATCCGCTATAATAATTTCTTTCGTATTAGTTGAAATTCGATATTTGTAGTTGGACTCGAATTGTTCTCTGTGTTACGGGAACCGACAATTCATTAGCCGCGGTAACGATTCGTAACGATTCGTAACTTGAAATTGAAATTTGATATTTGTAGTTGGATTCGAATTGTTCTCTGTGTTACGGGAACCGACAATTCATTAGCCGCGTTAACGATTCGTAACGATTCGTAACTTTACTAACGATTCGTAACGATTCGAAAAAAAATTAAGATTCGTACGAAATGCGTATTTCGTACGAATTCGAACAGAATTTCGTACACGAATTACGAATTACAAATTTTTTTATATACGAAACGTAACAAAACGAAACAAATTTTTGGACAGTTCCCATGTCTACAGGGGATTGGGTGGGCTCGTTGGTAGTGGACGTTTGTTCGAGGCCGCTGGAGGGGATGAGACGTCCATGTCTGCCTCTTGGGCGATCACGTTAAGTTTCAGGAGTAGGTGTTCACCTGCGATGAAGTTGGAGAAGGAGTACTCTTGACCTTTCAGAGAAAATTTCACTGCGAAAAGGAAGGACCACCTGTACTTGATGTCCTTTTTTGCGAGAGCTTGCAGAAGAGGTTTCAGGGTCCTTCTACGCTGAATAGTGGAGGGGGCAAGGTCTGCGAATATTTGTACTGGGTGACCCTGACAAGTCACCTGAGGCATGGCTCGGGCTTGCTTCATTATTGCTTCCTTAACCGCATAAAAGTGCGGTTTGGCTATGATGTCCCTGGGGGTGCCATCCCTCCTGGGTGGCCCGAGTGATCTGTGAGCCCTGTCAAGTTCAAGGCGGTGCGATGGTATATTGGGGATCAGGGATTTTATGAGGTCTTGCGTTGCAGAGGTGACATCCTGGACGGATTCCGTCAGGCCTCTGATCCTGAAGTTGTATCTCCTGGATCTGTTTTCTAATTCGTCGATGCGTGACATGGCTGTGTCTAATTGATGATGGACGGTGGAGATGAGATCTGAATGCTGGTGGGCTGTTGCAGTGGTCTGATCCACCCTGGCTTCAATGGCGTCAATGCGTGTCCCAATGTTCTGGAGGTCTGCCTTGATATCGCCTGTGATTTTGGCAGCGGTGGAGGCTAGTCCTTTGTCAAGGAGGGTAGATAGCCTGAGGAAGAGTTCCTCCATGTTGAATGAGCGGTCCCTGTCAGGGGCTCCATAGGTAGGAGAGTCAGTGAGGGCGGCTATTACAGGCCCTGCTGGGGAAAATGGAGGTTCTCCAAAGGAGCGGCTTAGGAGCGACTCTGTGGAAGCTGGGGAAGGGGTCATCTCCTGATGGCAGGGTGGTGGAGGTCCATGGGTGAATTGTAGGTGCACTGGGGAGATGACTTGCCTGTGATCTTGCTAAGCGTCCATGAGGGAGACATGAGGTGAGCTTGCAGAGGCTGCTGCGGCGGCCATCTTGGTACACCCTGGCTGTGTGGAGGCAGAGAAGGATTTCTCCAGATTCCTTCTGGGGAGACGCCTGGACATGCAGGGGGTGATCCCTGGTGTTTCCGGATGCTTTTCGCCGTTCAATGGCGGCGGTTCAGCGGGTCGGGCTGGTGCTGTGAAGGCCGTTAAGCGTCCATCACGGATCCCTCGCGAATGCGCACTGAGTGTGCCACTTTTTAGTCACTTGTTTGAGCATCAAATTGGCGCATGTGTCACCATGTGATCTAATCACTGGGGCTTCCCCCAGCGGCTTGTAGATTCCCATCTTAGGCTGGGGGAGATGGCCTGCTTGAAGTGTAATAACTTGCTTGCTGTGAAGTGGAGAGGTAATAAGAATGTTTTTGTTCTTTCCTCCCTTCAGGCGTGGCCTCCTGATGTCGTAAGACATACAAAACGTACGTCGAGGCGGTACCTGGTCACGCTTTCCTGTTTTACTTGTGACGCCATATCCGGGCGCCGTGGTCCTTCCGATCCCCCTGCTGGAACGCACGCTGAAGCTGCGGCTCTGCATACGAAGTCTTTGCATTGGAAATTCCAACGGCCAGCGAAACTCAATATAATAGCTTCTATCCCAAGCGGGCAACCCCAGTGCCGGGTCGGGCACCACCTAATGTAAGGAGTAGGGTTGAGCGAACCCGAACTGTAAAGTTCGGGTCCGTACCGGACTTTTGGGTGTCCGTGACCCGGACCCGAACCCGAACTATTGGCTGTAAGTTCGGGTCCGGTGTTCGGCGCTGTATTGGCGCCTTTTTAACAGCTTTAGGGCAGCCAATGGATGATCGTTTCACTAGTGTGCCCTTAGAAGCCATCACAGCCATGCCTACTAATGGCATGGCTGTGATTGGCCAGTGCAGCATGTGACCCAGTCTCTATAAATAGTACACACACAGCACACAGCGTCATTCTGTTAGACAGACACTGTTAGACAGGTTCCTGTGCTGCAGATAGATAGATAGAGGATTTTAGGAGTTAGTGTGCTAAAGTCAGTCCACATTCCTTGAATTTTATTCTAATTAGTTAGATCAGTCAGCGATCTAGATAGCTACAGTAGGGAGTTTCTCTATTTAGCAAAAGAAAGAGGCAGAGATAATTATTGAAGAGATACCTAAATCAATTGTACCCTGGCTGGGGTGCAGTGCACAGTCACAGTAACAGTGCCATGAGGCCAGTGCCAGACAAAATATAAACGTTTTACCTGCAAGCTCAGTGCAACATTACTGCACTGCATATACTAAGAGATACACCACAGTCTGTGTGTATTCTGCTATTGGAAAAACATTGCATAAAAATAGAATTTTGCTTTTTATTTTTTCTTCCCAATAGCATTTTCTGCGTGTTCATTCATACACGCTGTAGACACTAACCGTGTATTCTGATATTGCAAAAACATTGCAAAAAAATATAATTTTGCAGTGTTTTTTTTTCTTCCCAATAGCATTTTCCGCGTTTTCATAAACGCTTTACATACTGTCCGTGTATTCTGATATTGCAAAAAAAAAATTATTTTGCAGTGTTTTTTTTTTCCAATAGCATTTTCTGCGTTTTCATAAACGCTTTAGACACTATCCGTTTATTCTGATATTGTAAAAACATTGCAAAAAAATTTAATTTTGCAGTGTTTTTTTTCTTCCCAATAGCATTTTCTGCGTTTTCATAAACGCTTTAGACACTGTACGTGTATTCTGCTATATACAAAAACACCCATTTAGGGCGAGATCATAAATTTGGAAAATATGAGGAGATCATCAAAAAGGGGACGTGGCCCGGGTTGTGGTGCTGCTGGTGGCGCTCCTGTTGCAGGGAGAGGACGTGGTCGATCTGTGCCAGCTACACGCACTAGTGAAACACCTTCCTCAGGTGCGAGTAGGCGACAGAGCCTGCAGCAGTATTTTGGCGCGCCTAATGAGGCTGTACGAATGTCGAGGCCAGGACAAGTACAGGTGATAGTAGATTGGGTTGCTGCTGACAGTGCCTCCGGTTCCTTCACATTGTCTCCCACCCAGTCTCCTGATGAAAGTTCAGAGTTGGCACCTGCAGCCGATGTCCATCAGTCTTTCACCTCAATGCCTTGCAAATCAGCCAATCAGTCTGAGCCCCAAATCATGCAGCAGTCTCTTCTGCTTTTTGATGACTCTGTTAGCAGGGTTTCCCAGGGCCATCCACCTAGCCCTGCCCCAGAAGTGGAAGAGATTGTGTGCACCGATGCCCAACCACTTATGTTTCATGATGAGTACATGGGAGGACCAACGCAGCACCTCTCGGATGATGACGAAACACAGGTGCCAACTGCTGCTGCTTTCGCCATTGTGCAGACCGACAAGGAGGGCAGGGGTGAATTTTGGGTGGAAGATGATGTGGAGGACGATGAGGTCCTTGACCCCACATGGAATCAACGTCATGCAGGTGACCAGTGTAGTTCAGAGGAAGAGGCGGTGGTCGCACAGAGCCACCAGCACAGCAGAAGAGGGAGCAGGGTGCAAAAGCGGAGCGTCCGTCCCCCTAGACAGTACGTCTGCTACTGCCCAACGCAGCAAGGGACCGAGCACACCAAAGCCAGGTGCAAGGAGTTCCCTAGCGTGGCAGTTCTTCAGACAATGTCCTGATGACAAGACACGAGTGGTTTGCACGCTGTGCAATCAGAGCTTGAAGCGAGGCATAAACGTTCTCAACCTGAGCACAACCTGCATGACCAGGCATCTAAGTGCAAAGCACGAGATGCAGTGGAGTAGACACCGCAAAAAACAAGAAAGGTCTCTGGCTCCTCCTGCTTCCTCTTCTGCTGCAGTCTCGGCCTTTTCATCCACCTCTGTAGTGACAGTGACACCTGCCAACTCGCAAACAGAGGATCTGCCAGCAACACTACCACCTTGGTCACCAACCATCTCCACAATGTCCCATGGAAGCTTTCAGCTCTCTATTTCCCAAACACTGGAGCGGAAGAGGAAGTACCCCCCTAGCCACCCGCGATCCCTGGCCCTGAATGCCAGCATTTCAAAATTGCTTGCCTTTGAAATGCTGTCATTCCGTCTGGTGGAGACGCAGAGTTTTCAAAGGCTGATGTCATTGGCTGTCCCACAGTACGTCGTGCCCAGCCGCCACTACTTTTCCAGACGAGCTATCCTTTCCCTGCACAACCAAGTGGGGGACAAAATCAGGTGTGCACTGCGTAAACGCCATCTGTGGCAAGGTCCACCTAACTACGGATGCGTGGACCAGTAAGCACGGTCAGGGACGTTATATCTCCCTAACAGCACACTGGGTAAATGTAGTGGCGGCTGGGCCTGAGGCAGATAGCACTTTGGCGCATGTCCTTCCACCACCGAGGATTGCAGGGCACTTCAGTTTGCCTCCTGTTGCTAACTCCTCCTACTCCGCCTCCTCATCCTCTACCGCCTCCTCATCCGGTCAGCGTAACACCTTCACCACCAACTTCAGCACAGCCAGGGCTAAACGACAGCAGGCAGTTTTAAAACTTTCCTGTTTGGGGGAAAAACTCCACACCGCGCAGGAGTTGTGGAGGGACATGGAACAACAGACCAATGAGTGGTTGGTGGCAGTGAGCCTCAAGCCCGGCCTGGTGGTGTGCGATAATGGGCGAAATCTCGTAGCAGCTCTGGGCCTTGCCGGTTTGACGCACATCCCTTGCCTGGCGCATGTGCTGAACTTGGTGGTCCAGAGGTTCCTGAAGAATTACCCCGATATGCCAGAGCTGCTGCAGAAAGTGCGGGCCATCTGTTCGCACTTTCGGCGTTCTCACCCTGCTGCTGCTCGCCTGTCAGCTCGCCGTCTCATATGTGACGTGCCCACAAGGTGGATCTCCACCTTGCACATGCTTGCCAGACTGTGCAAGCAGCAGCAGGCGATAGTGGAGTTTCAGCTGCAGCACGCACGCGTGAGTCGCTCTGCGGAACAGCACCACTTCACCGCCAATAACTGGGCCTCCATGCGAGACCTGTGTGCCTTGTTGCGCTGTTTCGAGTACTCCACCAACATGGCCAGTGCTGATGACGCCATTCTCAGCGTTACTATCCCAGTTCTATGCCTCCTTGAAAAAACTCTTAAGGCGATGATGGAAGAGGATGTGGCACAGGATGAGGAGGAGGAGGAGGAGGAGGAGGAGGAAGAGGGTTCATTTCCAAGGCTTTCATGGCAGTCATTTACAAGTGGCTACGAGGGTGGGTTCCTGCACCAACAAGCGCCAGGTACACAATTGTCTGGCAGCAAGGGCACAGTTCTGGAGGATGACGAGGTGGAGGATGAGGAGGAGATGGAGGAGGAGGAGGAACCATGTTCACAGCAGGGTGGCACCTAGACCAGCTCATGTCCATCACTGGTGCGTGGCTGGGGGGATACAGAGGACACAGACGATACACCTCCCACAGAGGACAGCTTTTCCTTGCCTCTGGGCAGCCTGGCACACATGAGCGATTACATGCTGCAGTGTCTCCGCAACGACCGCCGAGTTGCCCACATTTTAACTGGTGCTGATTATTGGGTGGCCACCCTGCTGGATCCCCGTTACAAGGACAATGTGCCGTCCTTAATTACCTCACTGGAGCGTGATCGTAAGATGCGCGAGTACAAGCGCACGCTGGTAGACGCGCTGCTGGTGGCATTCCCACTTGGAAGCGGGGGTACGGTGGAAGCACAAGGCGAAGGCAGAGGAGGAGGAAGAGGTCGCCAACGCAGCCGGGGCACCGCCAGCACCTCGCAAGGCAGGGTTAGCATAGCCGGAATGTGGAAAAGCTTTGTCGGCACGCCACAACAACCAGCACCACCAGCTGAGATGGAACGTCTTAGCAGGAGGCAGCATTTCACCAACATGGTGGAGCAGTATGTGTGCACACGCGTACACGTACTGCATGACGGGTCTGCCCCCTTCAACTTCTGGGTCTCCAAATTGGGCACATGGCCTGAGCTTGCCCTTTACGCCTTGGAGGTGCTGGCCTGCCCTGCCGCCAGTGTATTATCTGAACGTGTATTTAGCACGGCAGGGGGCGTTATCACAGACAAGCGCAGCCGCCTGTCCAGAGCCAATGTGGACAAGCTCACGTTTATTAATATGAACCAGGCATGGATCCCACAGGACTTGGCCGTACCTTGTGCAGAATAGACACATATACCGGTGTTCTGACGAAAACTGTCTTGCTATCGGATAGTGTCCGGCCACTTACTGCGCAGGTGCAGTGCTTGCGCAGTACGGAGGACAAGGAGATTCACAAAATCTCCAAAGATGAACGTCGCCTGCGCAGTGAGTGCAGGTTCAAGCCCGACCATCCAAGTGGACATACGGTAGCACATAGTAACAGGGCCCCTCACAAGCTCGCTTGGCTAGGCTTGAACCTGGAGTCACCGCGCATCGTCTTCGGAGAGTTTGAAAATCCCCTTGTCCTACGTACTGAGCAAGCGCAGTACAGGGCGGACACTATGCGACGGGGGACAGAATTCGACACATCATTCACCACTAGCCTTACCCAGCCATTGTTGTATTTTTGAACCAGTGTTGGCTACCTCGTCCTCCTCCACCGCCGCTTCCACCTACACCGCCACATCCACCGCCACCTCAACCTCCTACTCCATTTGAATTTCGTTCTCCTAGGTCAGGATTATAATTTTTTCATTTTTTTTTTCATTTCCAAGTATTTTATTTTCCCACTATCTTATCCATTAAATTGAATATTTTTTTCCAGAAAGTGCGTATTCTGGGGTATTCCCACCATATGTGCGGCATTGTGCCGTTGAGTTTCTGGGGTTCTTAATGACTTCCTGTACCTCTTCTGCTGAGAAGGGGGCCTCCAGCATTTTTTTTTTTTTTTTTTTTTTTTTTTATGTTATTTTAAGTTATTTCCCTATCCACATTTGTTTGCAGATCACTTGCCATGCTCTTAACAACATTTTGTTGCCATTTGCAGCCCTCTAGCCCTTTCCATGACCTTTTTACAGCCATTTTAGTGTTCAAAAGTCCGGGTCCCCATTGACTTCAATGGGGTTTGGAGTTCGGGTCAAGTTTGGGTCAAGTTCGGTCCCGAACCCGGACTTTTTTCTGAAGTTCGGCCGAACCCGCCGAACCCGAACATCCAGGTGTCCGCTCAACTCTAGTAAGGAGCCATTTGGCAGATTTGTTTTTTAACATATTTTTAATAAAAGCAATATAACACTATATAGTATTCTTTTTGCCCTTTCATATACCCTATGTGAGTTGGAGTGGTGGAGATCGACCTAAGTACATATTACCTTCAAGTGAACAGGCACAATCCTGTACAAGTCTCCTTTGACCTACTTTTTAATTAAGGTGGTCAAGGGAATCTGGTAAGCAGACATTACTTATCAGCACTTCTCTTGGGTGTCGCATGCAATAATCAAGTGGTGGAGGTGTGCAATGTTTTTCTGGAAAATCAGCGTTACATTATCTTGCCATCTATGCTAAAAATTGGACTGTTGGATCATTTGTATCAAGTGGTACTTGATGAGTGGGACCGGTCGTCTATATTTATTTATGAACTTTTACCGTATATAACTTTCTTTATACATGTGCTTGTATTCACATATATATAAATTGTTGTTGTTTTTTTCACAATGCATTTGCAGCATTACCAATTGATTAGATGATTTCTCTTGTGTGCAGCAACAGGTGATTGGAGTTTATCACTTTGTGTTCACAAATATACTATCACATGTTTTTTTTTCATTTGTGCACTTTATATGAATAGCCTCTTAGTGCTATAAAATATAATTTGTCTGCAGCATAGTATTGTATCACAAAAACCTCTTCTTGTACACACTATATCACTACTATATTTGTGTTTTCAAATATTCGTTTTTAGGTTTTTTCTCTTGAGAAACCTTAAACTCAGCAATGAGAGATTGTTAAATATTAACTAATTAGCGCCCTTGCAACACGTACACATATTTTGGGAGAATTTAACTAAATATCTTTCTTCACTCAAGGAGCAGCTTCAAAATATATTTTTGATATTTATAAAAAATATTTATTTTTGTTGTTGCGGGGTTTTTCCAGTTGGCATCCAACTGTGCATCACAGTGCATCTGGGAGACTGGTTGATATCAATCGACCTGAAAGATGCGTATTTCCACGTACCCGTGGCAAAGGATTTTTACAAATTCCTCCGCTTTGCGGGAGGCAACCAACACCTGCAGTTCACATGTCTACCCTTCGGGTTAACAACTTCTCCTCGGGTCTTCTCCAAAGTTCTTCTAGCAGTGGTAGCTCTTCTCCGAGTCAAGGGTGTTCATCTCCACCACTATCTGGACGACTTGCTTTTGCTATCCCAGAGCAGAGATCAGCTATTGGAACACAAAAAGGTAGTCATCTCCACCCTGAGAGAATTCGGGTGGCTCCTGAATTTGGAAAAGAGCCATCTAAAGCCATCACAATCCCTTGTGTTTTTAGGGGCTCAGTTCAACACAGTGGAAGGCACTATCTCCCTCCCAGAAGAGAAGATCGTAGTGATCCGAGACAGGATTCATGCAGCCCTTGGATCGCCTCACCTTTCTGCTCTCCAATGCCTGAAGATAGTTGGCACAATGACAGCAGCAATTCCCATGGTGAAGTAGGCCCAATGGCACACTCGTCCCTTTCAGAAAGGTTTTCTGCAACAGTGGAATTCAATCAGCCAGACTCAGCGCATATTCCTCACCCCATCCATGAGGACATCTCTCCTCTGGTGGCTTCAAGGGAAGAATCTGCGCAATCACCATTCGATCATTCCCATTTCATGGATCACGGTGACCTCAGATGCCAGAAACCAAGGTTGGGGCGCTCATTGCCTTTTGGATGTGGCTCAGAGCAGGTGGACATTGGCGCCTCAAGGGGTTGTCTCCAACATTCTGGAGTTAAGGGCAGCCTTTCAGGCGCTCCTATCATTTCGCCATCTAGTGGAGAATTCATCTGTTATGCTAAGGTTGGACAATACAACCGTGGTGGCGTATATAAGGAAGCAAGGCGGAACTCGCAGCTGGTCCCTGTTACAGGAAGTGGAGCCAATAATGAACTGGGCTCAGAAGAACTTAGCCAACATCTCGGCAGTGTACATTCCGGGGATCCAGAATGTTCAAGCGGACTTCCTGTCACGGGTCGAAATGGACAACAACGAGTGGTCCCTTCACAGAGAAGTATTCAAGTGGCTTCTGACTCTGGGAGTGTCTCCAGAGGTCGATCTGTTCGCTTCCCCGTGCAATTACAAGATGCCCAAGTACTATTCGAGGTTCAGGGATCCTCAGGCATACGGGATAGATGCTCTCACAGATCGTTGGAAATTCCAGAAGGCTTATGCCTTCCCTCCAGTTCCGGTGATTCTACAATTCCTGCGGAGACTCAGAACAGAGAAGGTGGAGATCATTGCAGTCATTCCATTCTGGCCCAACAGGCCTTGGTTTCCTCTGTTGCTGCTCCTCATCCATCGAGATCCAGTTCCCCTGCCTCTCAGGCCGGATCTATTGTCCCAAGGCATGACGTTACACCCGTGCCCATCCTGTCTACACCTCAAGGCGTGGTTCTTGAGAGGGGAAGGCTTGAAGCCCTTGGTTGTCCGGAAGAAGCTATTCCAACCCTTCTTAGTGCCAGACGAAGAAGTACTAATAGAGTGTACGAGCGCATATGGTCCAGGTTTACTGTACACATGTCTTCCAGGGAAAATTCTTCTAACTCTCCAGCAGTCCAAGATATTTTGAGCATTCTTCAATCAGGACTGGATTTATCCCTAGCAGTCAGCTCATTAAGAGTGCAAGTGTCAGCCATCTCGGCCTTCACGGGAGTCTCATGGGCGAATCACGCTCTAGTTCGTCAATTCTTTAAAGGTGCCATCAGGCTCAGACCACAAGTGCTGGACTTTCTGTCGAATCTTGGGAAAGATTCTGTTGAACCTTTGTCTGTAAGAGACCTCACTCTAAAGACCATCTTCCTAGTGGCTATAACCTCAGCGAAAAGAGTTTCGGAAATTAGGAATCTAGGTTCAGAGGAACCTTTTCTGACTTTTTTTGCAGACAGAGTGGTACTGATTCCCATGTTAGGGTCAAACCCGAAAGTGACTACAGTCTTCCATGAAAATCAGGAGATTGTACTCCCTACCTTCAAGACATCAGATGACCAAGATATCCATCCTCTTGATGTAGGTCACACTTTAAAACAATATCTGGAGGTAACGGCTCCGTTCAGACAAACGGAATTTCTCTTCGTCCTTCTTCATGGCAAGAATAAAGGGATGCGAGCTTCAGTAAGGTCAATCTCTTCTTGGATTGTGCAGACTATTCAAAGGGCATAAAGAGCAAAGGGCTTGGCTCCTCCTGAGGCAGTGACGGCTCATTCGACCCGGACCATCTCTACCTCATGGGCAGCATCTCGGCATGTGGCGCCTGAAATTATTTGTAGAGCGGCTTCTTGGTCTACAATTAACACTTTTGTTTCTCATTACTGTGTTGAGCCAGCTGCGCTGTCTTCTATTAATTTTGGTTTACAAGTATTGCCGGTGGACAATGTTAAATAAATTTTGGTTTTCTTTGCTCAACATTTTTGCCCACCCGGGTGTGTTATTTCCCACACGTATGCTGCAGGGGCGTAACTAGAAATCACAGGGCCCCATAGCAAAATGTTGAATGGGCCCCCCCCTACAAACAGCCCCCCCCCCCTGAAAGGTGCCAAATGTGACACCGGAGGGGGGAGGGTTCCGATGAGCGGAAGTTCCACTTTAGGGTGCTTTCACTCCAGTGTGAAAGCCGGACGCTAGCGGCCGCATACCGCGGCTAAAACGACGGTAAAGCAGCGCTGCTTTACTGTCGCCGCCCGCGCCGCCCCAGTGTGAAGCCGGCCTTAGGGTGGAATACCGCTTTAAGCAGAAGCAGGCATATGGGAGCCAATGGAGAGCCCTGTGATAGATGCCAGAGCCAGTTACAGCCACTGCCGCAAAAAAAAAAATGCTTGCTTGGGTGCTTGCTGCCGCCCTACCGCCGCAAAAAATCTATGGTGTTGAGAAGCGGGGGACCGTCCGCCCAACGAATACCATGTATGAAGTTGATAGGGGGGGGGGGGGGGGGAGTCTGTGCGAGATGTTCACACAGTGCACATAAGGACATTTTAAAAAAAAAAGTTATTTAAAGGGACATGTTAACCGCTTCCCGACCGCCTAACGCAGATATACTGCGGCAAAATGGCGTGGGTCGGGAGCTCCGTGACCCCGGTCGCGGGACCAGCGGACCCGATCGCCGCTGGTGTCCCGCGATCGGGTCACGGAGCTGAAGAACGGAGAGAGGTCTGTGTAAACAAACCTCTCCCCGCGCTTCCTACACTGCCTGTCATTGATTGGCTGTTCCCGGTCATCGGGAAAGCCGATCAATGACGTCAGCCCCGCCCCCTAATGTAAAAAAACACACACACGTCAGAGCCCATAACCCCTCCCCTCCCCCTAGTGGTTAACTCCTTCACTGCCCCTGTCATTTATACAGGAATCAATGCATTTAAATAGCATTGATTGCTGTATAAATGCCAATGGTCCCAAAAATGTGTAAAAAATGGCCGATGTGTCCGCCATAATGTCGCAGTCATAATAAAAAATCGCTGATCGCCGCCATTACTAGTAAAAAAAATAAATAATAAAAATGCTATAAAACTATCCCCTATTTTGTAAACGCTATAACTTTTGCGCAAACCAATCAATAATCGCTAATTGCGATTTTTTTTTTTTTTACCAAAAATATGTAGAAGAATACGTATCGGCCTAAACTGAGGAAAAAAAACGTTTTTTTATATATTTTTTGGGGATATTTATTATAGCAAGAAGCTAAAAATATTGCATTGTTTTCAAAACTGTCGCTCTATTTTTGTTTACAGCGCAAAAAAATAAAAACCGCAGGGGCGATCAAATACCACCAAAAGAAAGCTCTATTTGTGGGAAAAAAAGGACGCCAATTTTGTTTGGGAGCCACGTCGCACGACCGTGCAATTGTCAGTTAAAGCGAAGCAGTGCCGAATCGCAAAAAGGGGCCTGGTCCTTTGGCTGCCAATTGGTCCAGGGCTGAAGTGGTTAAAAAAAAAAAAAAAAAAGTTATTTAAACATTTTTTTTTTTTACTGCCTGGGGAGGGGGGCGGACGGGGTGTAGCAGGCAGTGGGTTGGCCAGTGCAGCATACAGAAGCTACTATGACCAGTGCAGGACATTTACCCCCCTCCCCCCGCCATGTTGCATATTATAATAATTTTACAGTTACACTCACAGACAGTTCAGTTCAGTTCAGATGGCAAAACAGCATATCTTAGCAGTTGTACTGTACAGTACCTGAATGCTGCAAACTGCAATACCCAGACCGGGTCTCGTTACACAGACAGTCTAGATTCTCTAGACTGAGCCTGGCTGGTTCCTCCTCGGCGGCGCTGCCTGGCTCCTCGTGGACTCGGGCTGCAGTAGTTCTTCTCAGTCTGACGCTCCTCCCCTCTCATTGCGCCTCTGCCGAGTGACGTCACGACGCTGGGACGGGGCTGGCGCCGGTGTTTTTTTGCAGGGGCAGGACTCGCTTGCCGATGCCGAGCCCCGGATCACTCGGCAGCGGGCCCCGGCTGAGGGCTCCACTCGGCAGCGGGCCCCGGCTGAGGGCCCCATAGCAACCGCGGGCCCCATAGCGACCGCATGTGTCGCTATGGCGGTAGTTCCGCCACTGGTATGCTGCCATGGAGCCTGTCAGGAAAACGGAAAATTTATATCAAATACTAACCGTAATTTTCCTTTCCTGAGGCTCCATGGCAGCAGGAGTTCCCTCCCAAATGTCTAGTATAGGCTAGTTACGGAACACGGATAGCAGCCAGGAGCAAAGATTTATGGGAGAGGGGTCCTATTGGGTAGTTATGGAGGCAGGGGCTAACCCCCACATATGCTGCCATGGAGCCTATCAGGAAAGGAAAATTACGGTAATTATTTGATATCAATTTTCCGTTGTTATGTGGCCTTTATAATTTAGGTGCACTTCATCACACTTTGAGAAAAATCTTTCAGCGCTTTCTGGTATTTACATTGTAGTCACAACTTTTTGCATGAACCAAGTTAAATTCACTAGACTTGTTCAATATAAACATCAAGTAACCATATACATAAATGTATGAGAAGATTATGGTGGTCTTTATAAGTATCATGTAAGCTTGTCAGGGAAGCTTCCTTCAGTGAAAGCCGAATCCAGTCTTACCTTCAGTCTTGTACAATTGTACAGGCTCCTCTTCTGTACTGAAATTGCTTACTCTGATTTCACTGCACACTGTGAGCTTCTTACAGTGTGTATTAAAACCTGCAGCAAGTCAGACAGAGCCCATCTCAATTCCTGGCTGGAGAATGTCCAGCATCATCTAACATTTACTTCCCAGCTTTACTGTCCTTGGCCCACCCTCCAGACTGATCAAGGCACATGATTAGGGTAGCCAGATATCTTACTGCCCAAACCATACATGTATAAACCATAATTTACTTATTTAAATAATAAAGACACTGACACCTGCTGGATGTAAATGGCCTGTCCGGCCTTTATTAATAATAAACCAAACAATAAACTTAATTAAACTTCTGAACCATTCTACACTTTAACCCTCTATTTAAAACTCTCTCTCCAGCTCATAATAATATTTTTTTTGCTGATCCTTGATGCCCACTTTCTTTTGAGCCTGTAATCCCATTTTGTTGGAATTCATCCCCAGCCGCAAACTCACCTCGGGACTTGCCAACTCACCACAGACCCCCAACTTATTAACCCGTGAGTCTGGCCAACTGCCAGACCACCTGGGAGGATTCCATACCTGTGATGGGTCCTAAATTTTTCAATACCTCATCTTAAACTGAGTAACTTTGTATCTGCCGTCAAGGAACCAACTGTAACCGCGGGACAAGTGTGACACCTTACACTTGTGCCAGCCGCCACACCTGCATCGCTCTCCTGATGCCATCTTCCAACCCCAATGCCCACAGGTTGATCCTATATGAAATGAGGTGAACCCCATCTCCTCTCAAATATCTCCAAGTGCCCACCTCCAACTCCCAATGTCTGACCACTATATCACCATTCCGGGCCACGAACCTCCCCACCTCCTTATTAACCTTAATCCTGGTTTTGTTGATTTTTTCCCATGAGCGAGCCCCCCTCCACGACATGCGGGCCACGATGTCCGACCACACTATTATCATGTCAGGGAAGGAGATGCTCAATCTGATAAAATCTCACTGAATGTCTTTTATGATCTGCCGCATAGGCCGGATCACCAAATCATTCCCACCAACATGTAGGACCAGAACGTCCGGAGGTCGATCCAGCCCTGCAAAGCGGTGTACCTCAGGTAGAACTTTGTGCCACATCATACCCGGTACCCCAATCCACCGGATCCTGCCTTCCTCCCTGGATGTCCTGAGCTGTCTGCCGTCCAGCCGTACATCCGCCCTTCTAGCACCCCAGAACACGTAAGAATGTCCCATAATCCAAATGAGACACCCTGGCTCTGAAAGACACAATAAAACAAAATCCAACAACTAAACCACATGACTATAAACAACAACTTATTGTCCTTTTACCCCCCCGCTTCACATTAGGTGTGGGCGAACATATAATTGATATCGTGCGGACTCCCATCTCCCAATCCTCCGTATGACCTCTACTGGGAAACCCCACCTAGACGCTTCTGTAGCTGCCCCAATCCGAAAAGAATGGGCTGCATACTCACCCAGGCAGTCATCCAGGTAATGGTCGTTTCTCTCACTGCCCATTCAAAAAACAAACTAAATGCACAAGAGATGGAACATCCCATAGGCAAACAGCAATCGACAAAATACGATCCTTGCCAACAATCACCCAACAAGTGCATACTCTGGGGGTGAACCAGCAATAACCCGAATGCCGCTTCCACATCCGTTTTTGCCATAAGGGCCCCCTTCCCATATTTTTGCACCCACGAGACAGCCGCGTCAAACGACGTATAGGTAACCGCACAAGCTAGCGGGTCAATACCATTGTTTACCGAGCCACCCTTCAGGTAGGACAGGTGGTGAATCATCCGATATTGCCCTGGTTCCTTCTTGGGAACTACCCCCAATGAAGAAACCACCAAATCAGACACCGGCGGGACCAAAAATGGCCCCCCCATCCGGCCGAGAGCCCCTTCCTTAGCTAATTTCCCTGAAACCACCTCCTGATGGAGTAACGCCGACCGTAGGTTATCCGATACCGGAGGAACCTCACTCGGAATCCTAAACCCCTCCCGAAAGCCCGGTTCCAGCAACCTGGCCGCAGCCCAATCGGGATACCTACTTAGGAAAGGCAGCATCCTTTCCAGACTCACCGGCTTCATCCCTTTTTCCAGCAAACATCCTGGTTCGATTCTTAGCCTGTCTAAAACAACGAGAGAAGGGGAGTGCTGCACTGCATCCCGAACATTCATGTTTGTAACGACACGAGTTCCCGAACCTGCATGTTCTTTCGTTAAACTGCCAGCAGACCGCTTTCTTTTTTGGGGCTGGCAATCCTGCCGAGGAGGCGCCGCCGCCCCCCCCCCCCCCTGGAAAAAACTGCCCTGCGGCCCGTGAGGAAGTCATCAACTTCATCCACAGACTAATATCCTTGTGGTCCCATCTAATGGCTGGACGAATGGCCTTCCATTGGCAAAATTGTTTGTCGTAACGCAGCCACGCTAAACCACCGTATACCCTGTGGGCCTCACTAATCGCCTCTAAATAACAAAATAGCGCCGAACAATGTTCCGGCGCCTTCTCCCCGATTACGCTTGCAATGATCGCAAACGCTTGCAACCAATTTACAAATGTGCATGGGATAAGCCGATACCTTTGCTTCTCCTCTTCCTCTTTCTTACTCTCATCCGGCTTGACCCTGTCCAAATTAAATTTCTCTAAAGGGAGCAATGAAAAAATTTCCACAAATTCATCTTTCCAGATCTTCTCCCTCACCTCCTTTTTTAAATGCGCTCCTAACAGTCCCTCAAAGCTCACATATACTTTGCAGCGAGCCACTTCCGCCAAACGAATCTTCTCTGCATCCTTTTCCTCTGATCCCGCAGCTGCACTCCCGATGTCCTTTGGCGTCTCAGTCTGCGTTTCCACCGCTATAACCGTCACCCCCTGCACTGGGGGGACCCCCCTGCCCACCTGCTCCTGCGTTCCTGCTGGTGGCACTTATCCTCCCCCACAACCCCCCCTCGTTAACCCACTTTACCCTAGTAGGCAAAAATGTCTTACCCGGCTGCTGCAGGCGGGAGGGCCCACCAGCCGTCACTCCCATTGCCTCTGTCGGTTCATCTACGTCCTCCATCAGCTCCCCTTCTTCACCGACGCTCTCCTGTCCATCCTCGATCCTCGTCCCAGGCCTCTGTGCCGCTCTGCTTGGCACCCCAGGCCGCCTCCGGCTCACTTCCTGGTCGGTTTGCTGTCGGCCGCCATCTATGTTGACATCTCGTCCGTCCTCGCTGACATCAGATCCGCTTGCGTCATCGATCTGCGACGCTGCCTGTGCACTCGCGCATGCTCTGTTCCGACCTTCCCTCCCAGGCCCGGACTTAGGCCTGGAGGCGTGGCCACCCAACTGCCGCTCTGCAAATGGTGCTGGCCCTCCTCTAGGAGGCAAGATGGCGCACTCACATGGCAGGCCACCGGCCACTTCACTGACTAGGCCGGCGCCCAACGACCCTGCTCTCCCCCGCCGGACAGCTCCCCCGACTGGAACCTCGCCAGGGACAGCTGCCTGATGAATCTCCGCCCGGATGGTCCTGGAGGGGGCCTGCGGCCTAGGCTGGTGAGTGACCCCCCCCCGCCCTGGGACTTTGCCGTAGTCAGGGATTCCTTCCAGGCCCCCTGCCCGTTGACGGGGGTGTCTGCTTAGTAGACATGTGCAATTTGTTTCGTTTTTTTTTTTTCGTTTTCCGTTAAAATTCGTTATATTTGTTCATTCGTTATCGTACGAATGAACGAATGATTCGCTAAAAATTTTAACGAATAACGAATTATCGAATCGAACGAATATGAAAAAAACGAAAATCCGAAATAACCAAATTAGAAACAACGAAACTACAAAAAAAGAAAATCCGAAAAACGAAAACAGGAACAACGAAAATCAAAATGAACGAAAAAATTCGTACATTCGTAACTTTTTTTTTTTGTTGAATTGGTAATTTTCCGTGTCTCTTACAATGGCGCTGCTTAACGTGCTTCGAATGGATTAAATGAAAAAATTTGTACATTCGTAACTTTTTTTTTTTTTTTTTCGATTCGTAATTTTCCGTGTCTCTTACAATGGCGCTGCTAAACGTGCTTCGAATGGATTGAATGAAAAAATTCGTACATTCGTAACTTTTTTTTTCGATTCGTAATTTTCCGTGTCTCTTACAATATAATAATAGCATACAAATTACATAAAATTATTAATTATGCTCCGATTACGAATCTACGAAAACAATGTTATGAAAGTACGAATAAATCAATCTTACGAAAGTACGAATGTAACTAAATCTACGAAAATACGAATGCGTTCGAATTTCGAATAAACCAAAATTAAACTAACGGAAAAACGAATCAACGAAAAAATAACTCTTACGAAAATACGAATCGTTACGAATATGAACACCGACGACTTACGAATTTAAGAATCGTTACGAATACGAACACCGACGACTTACGAAATTACGAATTGTTACGAATCCACAGAAACTAACAGAAACGAAACAAAACTAAACAAATTTTTCTATTGTGCACATGTCTACTGCTTAGCAGGGGGACCTGAAGGGGCCCAGCTGGGACTCCCAAGCCGGCGTTGAGTCCGGGGGGTATTGTCTGGGCTCAGGCGCACCGGAGGCCTGGACCTCCGAGCCCACGTAGGGGTGTCCCTATCTACCTGGGGTCCCTGCCCTACCCCCTGTAAGGTGGCCGCAATCTGGCTCTGGAGCCAGTCCGTGCCATGCTGTTCGGCTGCATGCCTTAGTTGCTCCCATAAGTGCTCTAACCCACTCATCTTTCCTAGGGTGCTGCTCCTGAACGTTTCTCCTATCCTGCTGACTCTAGACTGCTGACCTTTCCGTGCTCCTCACCAACACTATCTTCAATACTCCACCCCCTTCAATCAAGATTCCAATCTGGTAAGCCCCCCTATCGATATACCACACCTATTTACCTTCTCCCAGTAATACTTGCACCCTGTCATGTCTGCACTATGCTTCCTTTTCACTGAAGCTGCGTACATGTCTTTGATATTTGCACAAATGAGGCATGGGTATGTTATGTTCAGCAACTTGTTGACCCCTCCCACCAGCCATGATCTGTCTGCATTGCAAAAAAGCAAAGAGCTCTAGTGATGATATCACTGGGTCTAAAATAAGGTATGTAATGAAAATGCAAAGGTTTTATTTAAGCATTGTGTTAGCATATTAATGAGGAGGGAAATAAAGACTCAGAAAAAGCAAAATATAGGCATATCAAAGTTCAGCTTTAGGTCCCAGGACAAGCAGCTGATGCATTAGCAGCACATTAAATATAATCTTTTATGGCGTGACCAAGCGCAGGTGTCTGAGAGCAGTGGGATGTGAGAGAGGGATGTGAGAGGACGTGTGTTATTTCTTCCTGCTCTATACCCACTGCCTCCCCGGAGATAGTATGAGAGGCACAGTGAAGAAAGCGTCGGTTGATTGAGAGATCTTTCTTTAATGCCATTGATAGAGCCTCCGCTGTAAAACGTTCCTATTTCTATACTGTTGTTTCCTGCTTTTCCCCACCTTACCGCGGCTCTGGAGAAGGACACCAGGAGGATAGCATAGAGTGCGTGACGAGTGCTTTGGGGCTTTTCCCTTCCCCTTCTCTGGCTGAATCAGCGTACACACGAAATCCTGCGAGATCTCGAGCGGCAGCACCGTGAGTTGCGTGCTGCGAGGGGAGAGAGGAGGCGGTGAGGAGGAGAGAGGAACCCGAGTGCAGCACAGCCCGATCGCGGCCGGAACCCCCGGCAGTTACGGAAACCCCCGGGGTCACACGTGGAGCAGTGGACGCTACTCCCTGGCAGTCGGCAACAGCTGGTCTGGTGAGTGTGGCGTGAGGCTAAAGGAGAGCAAGTAAGAGGACATTTCACAAGTCTATGGGACTGGCCTCATTAAACCTAATTCCAAACTTAATCCTAAAATAAAAAACTGTGGGGTACGTTTTTGAGCCCTGAGGCTTATGAGTAAAAAACACAGTGCATATAGCGTACAGAGGAAAAAATCAATTGTGCATTGCTTCATTATTTTTGGAGACTGAGATTGGAAGATTGGAAAACTTGTATTCCTGTATTTGGAGCGATGGACGGTAAAGCTATGAGTGTGTGAGGAAAAGGGAAAGGGAAGAACTATATATATATTTCCCCCTTTTTTTTTTTTATGCTTTTTCCCTCATCTCTTCCTTTTATATTCAAATTCAGTTCACTCTATCACCCCGTCATTCTTGTGGTTTATCTAGGCAAAAAGAAAAAGGGGGGTTTAATGTGTAGATGCTAATGAACCAGGTATACATTGGTTTCCATTGGTAAAGGCTGGGCCTTCTTCCCCCCTTTTTTTTTTTTTTTGAGTGGTCGTGGTGTTGCTGTTGGGGGACAATTTCTGCTTATACCCTTGCTGTGTACAGGGAGATATATAAAGTTAAAAAGATTTGAGCAGCGATGTCTACCAAAAAAAAAAGAGGATCACTCTAACACCGAGGGCGAAAGCTCTCAATCAACACGCTCAGCCGCAGCAGCTAAATTAGTACGTTATGCACATACATCAGCAAACCCAGCGCACTCACCAGGCAGAGGGAATAAACATCAACAAGTGCAGACAAAACCCTCAGTGGAAATGCTATCAGCAGATAGGATAGGAGAAGCCAGGGCCAGGATACATCAGCCCCAAAACTTGTAAATAAAAAAAGTCATGCTGAGGAAAATAAGGGGGAGATATCAGCAGGTGCACCCGCCTTGGTCCCTACAGTCCCCACAGTAATGCCCATGGTGGCCCCAGGGGGAGTTCTATTGGAGGAGGAAGAGCCTACCTTGAAAGAAGTACTATTAGCAGTAAATGCATGCAGAGGGTCAGTGAATAAACTGAGTGATCAACTAATTGAAATTAAGGAAGAGCTGAAATCATTAAATCAGGAATTGCAGACAACTGTCGCAAGGATAGTAGCAGCGGAAGAAAGGTTGAGTACGGTGGAAGAGGAAGTTAATCCAATGAAACAAGAAATGAAAGTAATGAAAGAACAAATGGGCTGGCAGGCGTCAAAACTTGATGAAATAGAGAACAGGTTACAAAGAAACAATATACGGGTTGTGGGCCTGCCAGAACGCAGTGAGGGTCCCCACCCCATAAAATTCTTGGAGAAATGGTTTAAAGATACATTCGGGGAAAAAACATTCTCACCACTTTTTCTGATAGAAAGGGCTCATAGAGTCCCAATCAGAGCTCCGCTGAAAGATGGTTACCCTAGACCTCTACTCTTAAAGCTGCTTAATTACAATGATAAGATTATTGCATTACAAAAAGCAAGAGAAATGGGGGACATTTTTTTCAATGGAGCAAGGATTTCGTTGTACCCAGATTTCTCTCCAGAATTGAGTAGATGCAGAACGGACTTTAAGACAGTTAAACGCAGTCTTTTAAAGAATAAAATCACTTATGCACTATTATACCCAGCACGTCTCCGGATAATGACTCCAGAGGGCCCTATGTTCTTCGACACGCCAGGAAAAGCAGCCAAATGGCTGGAAGATAACAAAATGGAACTTTAGACAGAAGGGGTTGGAAGATGAGGGGAGAGGAAGCCGGGAGGGAGAGGAACTGTTGAAAATGTTTTTTAATAGGATAAGGGAGGGAGGGAGGAGGTGGTGTGGCGGTCCCCCCCCCCTTTTTTTTTTTAAATTTTGCTGGAGGGGTAAGAATTCCATCTCCCCCACACCCCCCCTTTTTTTTTTCCCTTTTCTCCCCATTATTTATTTATATACACATTGGATAAGGGAAAGGGATTTAATGGGGGGTTTCCCTTTTTTTTTTTTGGGAAGCATGTTTGGGTTAAGAGTGGGAAGAAGTACAAAGGTGTGGAATATATGAATAGTGTGTGTTGTGTAAGGGAGGAATGGGTCACAAAACAGCCCCTATGGGTAGCCTAGATAGGCAGAGGAGGGAGGGAGGGGGCAGGGCCAGATTAAGAACATCATGGGCCTGGTGCTGAGGATTTTGGTGGGGCCTTTTATAAACAATAAATAAATAAAAATGCAAACTATTTTTTTTAATAACAAATTAAATTAAAGAGAGAGAGAGGGAGGATGAGAGAGAGAGAGAGAGAAAGGGGATGGAAGAGGTGTGAGGGGTAAGGGAGGGAGGATGAGAGAGAAAGGGGGATAAGAGAGAAAGGGGGGATGAGAGAAAGAGGATGAGCATGCGTGGGAATGACATTAACGCAGCCCGGCAAAGGCAAGTGACCGAAGGCACAGAACCCGGAAGGAAGACCGGGTGAAGATGGAAGTGCCCAGGCCCCACCGGATTGATCACAGCACAGCACTGGAGGGCAAGTCTGACAATTTAAGTGTACCCTAATATGCTGTGCATACTTGTACATTATGGCATAACCTACCTCAGGGCCTCTAAAAAGTAGTAATGTTAGAAAGGTTTACTACCGCTTTAATATCACAGGAGCCTCTCATGGGGCCCCCTACTGACCCCGTGGCCCTTGGGCAGTGCCTAAGTGCATAGTTGCCAACATTTCAAAAATATTTTCAGGGACACTTTTTTTACAAGTGCTATATTTAGAGTAGCTGACATCCCCTATGTTCCTCTATACATCACAGTAGTAATTACACAATTAAATACGTACTAATAATGGGACAGAACAAATAGGAGGACTGAGATTTCCTTTAGTTGAACTAACAAAAGTGTGCCCATTCTAGAGCTGGTAACATTGAGGATATTCAGTATAATTTTAAAGAACTATTTTTGTGGGTAAGAGGCATAGGGGAGGAGTATGGATGGTATAAATGTGGGAAGTATGTGCAGGTGAGGGAGAGGAATGTGGAGGGTCTAACAGTGGGCACTATGAACATGAGAGGAGTGCAGAGGGTATGGCAGAAGGCACTATGTACAGCAGAGGAGTGTGAAGGGTATGACAGTGGGCAGTATGTACAGGAGAGGAGTGTGGGGGTATGACAGAGGGTAGTTTGTACCGGAGAGGAGTGTGAAGGGTATGACAGTAGGCACTATGTACAGCAGAGGAGTGTGAAGGGTATGACAGTGGGCAGTATGTACAGGAGAGGAGGATGAAATAATCTGGGAAGGAAAAATGTAAAGGTTTGTGGAGGATGTAGTGGTTAAGCGGGCCATACATGGATTGAAATTACACCAATTAAGCAGAGACCAGCCGTAGTCGATCTATGTATGGGCTAGCTGGTTTTACACACGTTAACCTATTAACCGACTTGAGTACAACCAGCCTGTCAGGTTTTTCCCAAAACAATCAGTGCTGCCAGCTATAGTTAGCAACACTAATCATTGTATTCACTGACAGAACACAATAACACTGCGGGAGTGATTCCCCCATTCACAGGTCAGCAGGTGAGAGAGTGTGTGGGGACAGGCTGGGGAGAGATACTAGTCAGTCCCTGGGAAGGCACTGGTTAGTATCAGAGCCAGATATACACAGGTTACATACACCACGAGAGCGATAATTCTAGCACTAGACCTCCTCTGTAACTCTAAACATGTAAACTGTAAAAAATGTTTAAAGCATCACACAAAAAAAATCGTGCTAAATTTCGTTTTTTTTTTTTTATGAATGAAACAGTTTCTTTCAAAAAAAAAACGTTTGAAAAATTGCTGCGCAAATATTGTATAACATAAAAAGTTGCAAAGACCACCATTTCATTCCATAGGGTGTCTGCTAAAACAATATATATAATGCTTGAGGGTTCTGAGTAATTTTATAGCAAAAAAAAATAATGATTTTTACATGTAGGAGAGAAGTGTCAGAATGGGCCTGGGTGGCAAGGGGTTAATTATCATAAGTAATATACAAATAATTATTATAAGCCCTGTGAGTTCATCCTCTCAGTCTGCTGCAGAGTGTGCCGGCTTGTATTTAAACTGCCCCGTATCTCCGGAACCATAGATGAAAGCAGCCCCATATTTTAACCAATGCTGGGGTAGGTCTTTAGCTACCTACCCCCCAAATGTGGGGTCTCTGTGACTCCTGACCACTGAGCTACAACCCTCAAAGTCGATCTTTTTTTTTTTTTGATTTTTTTTAATTTTTTTTTTTTTTTTTTTTGGGCAAATGGGCCTATCTTGAGAAAGGGGCCTGGAGCTGCAGCTCCAATAGCCCCTATGTTAATCCGGCCCTGGGAGGGGGAGTGGGAGGGAGGGTTAAGGGTAGACGGGTGGGAACAAAAAGGTACGTAATCACAAACAGCACATTTCAAACACAAGGGAGAAAGGGAGTAAAAAGCAACATTGAGGCACCTAGAAGAAACTCACATGATTTGGAAAGTACACTTAAAAGCTTTACACTGATAGATCAGAGGAGAAAATTTTATCACTATTTTGTAGGGTGGATTAAATATTTTTTATCTTATTTTTTTATAAATTTTTCTGATCACCCAGTATATATACCGGGGTATTTTTCACTTAATCCTCCCCCTCAGGCTTCCTCTGGATGTCTTTTTTTCCTTATTTATGCGGTGCTTCCGCTTATGGTGCCCCCTTTTTTTTTTATGCTTTTCTCTCCACTTAATTATGCGACATAAAACATTCAATATAGCCTCCTGGAATGTCCGTGGGATGGGTGATCCAACCAAAAGAGTTGTTATTCTCTCCACACTTGATTTATATGGGGTAGATATAATGTGTTTACAGGAGACCCATTTAACGAGGGAAACAATAGCAAAATTAACTAATAAGAAATTTCAACATGAGTATCATTCAATTTTTTCTTCCTATTCGAGAGGGGTGAGCATATTAGTAAAAAAGGGGTTATCTTTTGTCTGTAGAGAAATTGATATAGATAAACTAGGTCGCTATATTTTTTTATATTGATTCATTGAAGATGAACCTTATGTACTGGCAAACATTTACATCCCTCCACCCTTTAAAATGGAGGTCCTGTACAGATTAATGGAGTTTTTATTAGATAAGGAAGACACCCCAGTAATGGTGATAGGAGACTTCAATGAAGTACTTGACAGAACCCTAGATAGATTTCCAATAAGAGTTGGGGTGGATGGAATGAGGGAGAGACGCCTATCTCAATTTTTGGAAGAAGTGGGGTGGTGCGATATGTGGAGAATAGGAAACCCAGGCGTGCGGCAGTACTCCTGTTTTTCGGGCACATATAATACACTGTCCAGAATAGATATGGTATGGGGAAATAGGGATACGTTGCAGTTAGTAGTGAAGATTGTATACTACCCAAGAGGGGTGTCAGACCACTCTCCACTGGTGATCACAATGAACACAAGGAAAAAATGTCCCTTGAATAATTGGAAAATAAGTCCCTTCTGGTTGGAACTGATAGAAAAGTCAGAGGAGGTAAATAAAAAATTGAGGGAATTTATATCCCTCAATGTAGGGACAGCACCAGTGGGGGTGGTATGGGACACTCTGAAGGCTTTCTTAAGGGGATTACTAATCCAACAAGTGGCCAAAATAAAAAGGAACTCTAGGGAGTGGGAAGAAAGAGTAAGGAAGGAGGTGTTGGAGGCAGAAAAACGATATGTAGAGGAACCATCAACTGTTAGACAAAGAAACTGGCTTGAGAAACAGAAGGAATATAAGATGTTGGTTATAAAGAAGATGGAGAATAAGCATCTCTTTCAGAGTCAGAAAGCTTTTGCTAAGGGAGAGAGTGTAGGCCGTATGCTTGCTCTCTTGACCAAAACAAACTCGATTCCTTCTAACATCTCTGCAATGAGAACAGTTGAAGGGGTGATCTCCTCCCAGACTACGACAATCTTGGAGACATTTGAGACCTATTATGAGGATCTATATAAATCAAAGAGGATAGTGACACCAGAGGTGGTAGAGGCAATGAATGGTTTCCTAAAAAGAATAGAGACACCAGTATTAAAGGAGGAAGATAGAGAAGCTATGGAGGCCCCTATAACCTTGGAGGAGTTACAGACAGCAGTAAGGGGGGTGGCAAATCAAAAGTCTCCTGGACCAGATGGTTTGCCAGCAGAGATATATAAACAATACGGGGAAGTATTACTACCAGAACTACTGAAGGTAGTAAACAGTGTAGTAGCAGAAGGAAAACTGCCCATATCGATGACAGAAGCAATTATAATTGTACTTCAAAAGGAGGGAAAAGATCGACTGGATACAGCATCCTACAGACCAATATCACTACTCTGTTCAGACATTAAGATCATTGCTAGGGTAATAGCAGCTAGGATGAATAAATATATTCAGGAACTTATACACCCAGATCAGTCTGGGTTTATCCCAAACAGAGCAACGAGTACTAATATTAGAAGGGTCTATTTAAACCTGCAGATGCCAACGGAGAACACAGGGAACAGAGCTATTCTGTCGCTGGATGCAACAAAGGCATTTGACAGCCTAGAGTGGGACTATTTCTGGCTGGTTCTAGAAAAATTTGGGTTTGGACCCTCCTTTATTAGACTAGTAAAAACACTTTATAATTCCCCACAAGCAAAAATTAAAATTAATAATGAATGTTCCAAGATGTTCCGATTGGAGAGGGGGACGAGACAGGGTTGTCCCCTGTCTCCCCTCCTCTTCACATTGGCAATAGAACCCTTGGCGATATTAATTAGATCCACACAAGGTATACAGGGATTTCAGAGGAAAGTAGGGGAGGAAAAAACGGCATTATATGCCGATGATGTATTACTCTTTTTGGGGGATACTAACAAATCTCTGAAAGGGGCAGTGTGACAGACCTAGCCGGGATACGGGCTTTTTGAGAGGACTACATGCTAGCCTCCTGCCAGCTGATTACGGGCCCCCCAAAATACACTCTCTGTATATGCATTTGGCATTAGAAATAGACTAGCATCTGACAGTGTATGTCCCATTCAATGTCATGAACTCAAGCCACCTGTCTATTGTGTAAATGAGGCTGGTCTGGCTTGTAAGGTGTATTCCACACAATGTTGTTGTGCTAATTAGCCCTGTGTTACTGTTTATGTTAATGTATGTTGAATAGTCCTTCCAATTAACTAGGAGCCTTAAAGTCTGACCCTGAAAAGCCTTTTCAGGCAGTCAACTAGTCTGGGCAATGATTAAGATAATTAGCTCATGCTAATTAGGTTAGCTTTGAATCATCTGGCTATATATGTGTGTGAAATGTCAAATAAAGCATTCCTGATTTACCCCAAGAACTAGTGCTGTCTAATTCTTGGGGGTTCCTATAACCAGATCCATTGGACTCATGTTCCAGGACTTAGGAAGCATTTACGGCGGACACCTTGAGTACAGGATCCGTCACATTGTTGGCAAGCAGTGGGATTGTGCTTCATGCAGTCTGGGACATCCAAACCTCCACCGGGATCCAAGATCAGGATAGAAGACTTCGGTCACCCCAGCAGAGATATGGATCTGGCATCAGAGTTCCCGGGGCTGCTGCGGATCATCCTTGCAGCATACACAAGGACTGTGTCTGAGGAGGAATACCTGGAGCTCAGGCAGCAGATTCGGGTGGAGCTGTGGATTGGAGCCCTCCAGCTCGCTGGTATAAAACAGGGCAAGTTCTTTCCAACCCAAGAGCAACGGGCCAGTGACCAACGGGCATTGCGGATGGCATTCCTGGGAGAGCAGCCCCAGGAGCAATGGGTGACTGAGTTGGACAGGCTTGTCCAGCAGGAGATAGAGCTGGACAATCGTTATCGGGCTCTGCAATGGCACGCAGAGCAGGGATATTTAGGGGAGACAACAGAATGCTCCCCGGAGGGATATGACTTTGGAGGCCCTGGATTGCTGTGGGAGAGCCTTACAGATCGTTTTGTGTTTGGCGATGAAGGGGAACCTACCCTTGAGGACCTGCAAGAATATAGAGAGGCTATGCTCGGTCTTGCAGGTGTCTCAGAGCTTAAACCTGATCTGAACAATTTGTTAAGGAAGGAACAGCATCTGGAAAGGGCATACAGGAAACTGCTAGAACACGTTCAGCAGCATGCCAGAGAATCGGCAGTGGAAACTCCGGAGATTGTCGTCCCCAAAGCGGAAGTGCTGACAATTGGGCAGAACTCTGCTAACTTCTGCCCAGCACCAACAGTGGCTTCGGCCTTCTTGAGGGAAGAGGTAGTTGGCCCTTCTCCCACAACACTGACAGGGACATGTGATTTTCTGCCAGCAGCATCTATGGAGTTACAACAAACTTCTCCAGCTGAAGATCTGGTAACTGAACAGAGGGTCCAAGCCCTTTGCCCGACATCTACAGCAATTCTGGAGGCCCAGGGTGAGGAGGTGGCAGTCCATCACGAGTTGCAGATCAGGGTTCAAGGAGAGAATGCAGTTGTCACTTCACATCTGCAGCTTGATCTGGTGTCGGTGGATGGGCCTGTGGTCTCCACTAACAGAAAACCAGCAGAAGTGCTGGCAACCGGGCAGAGTGCTACCAACCTCTGCCCAGCACCGGTAACAGCTGCGGAGTTCCAGGGAGCTGGGGCAGTCGGCCTCTCTCCCCAACAGTTAGCTGGAGCAGATGATGTAGGGAAGCTCCTACACCCAGCTGAACTGCTGGCAACGGAACAGAGCGCTGCTGGCCTCTGCCCGCAACTAAAACAGGACAGATTTCCTGTAAAGGTGGATGGGAATGCAGTCTCCACCAGTATAACCCAGGGATGCTGGGCGGTCGGCCCAGATCCCCAACAGCAGGATGGAGTGAGCCCAGTCACCCTGTCTTCTCTCCAGCGGCTGAAAAGACTCCAGGGAGAAGGGCCAGTCCAGGCCTCTCCCCAGCGGCAGATATGTTCTATGAGAGAGGCAGAGGTTGGCTGGGTGAGTAATACTCTGTTTGAAACAATTTGTTTGGGGTACTGTGTGGGTACAGGCATTAGAGGACTGGAACTATGGACTAACTTCGGAGTCAACCCGTCTGGGGTCTCCTCCTGTGTTAGTCTCCTGCCGAAAGGGGAGAAATGTGACAGACCTAGCCGGGATACGGGCTTTTTGAGAGGACTACATGCTAGCCTCCTGCCAGCTGATTACGGGCCCCCCAAAATACACTCTCTGTATATGCATTTGGCATTAGAAATAGACTAGCATCTGACAGTGTATGTCCCATTCAATGTCATGAACTCAAGCCACCTGTCTATTGTGTAAATGAGGCTGGTCTGGCTTGTAAGGTGTATTCCACACAATGTTGTTGTGCTAATTAGCCCTGTGTTACTGTTTATGTTAATGTATGTTGAATAGTCCTTCCAATTAACTAGGAGCCTTAAAGTCTGACCCTGAAAAGCCTTTTCAGGCAGTCAACTAGTCTGGGCAATGATTAAGATAATTAGCTCATGCTAATTAGGTTAGCTTTGAATCATCTGGCTATATATGTGTGTGAAATGTCAAATAAAGCATTCCTGATTTACCCCAAGAACTAGTGCTGTCTAATTCTTGGGGGTTCCTATAACCAGATCCATTGGACTCATGTTCCAGGACTTAGGAAGCATTTACGGCGGACACCTTGAGTACAGGATCCGTCACAGGCAGTACAGTTAGTAGAACGATATGGACAATTTTCGGGTTTAGTGATAAATTGGGGAAAGTCAGCACTCCTACCCGTGGATCCATTGAACAATATAGATCTAGGTGATATGTCCCAGTTAAAAGTGGTGGAAAAGATGGACTATTTGGGAGTAGTGGTAACACGGCATCCAGAGCAATACATTTGCAATAATTTAGGCCCTCTGCTGGACAAATTTAAAAGAAAGGCACACATTTGGGGACGACTGCCACTGTCAGTGGCAGGACGTATCAATCTTATTAAAATGATCTGGATGCCGCAATTACTATATATACTCCACAATAGCCCAGTATGGATAGGTAAGGAATGGTTTACAAAGTTAGAAACCCTTTTTAGGGAACTGATTTGGAAGAAGGGTAGGGCAAGGATTGGGCTTTCAACACTACAACTGCCAATCAGTGAGGGAGGGATGGCGGTTCCGCACCCTCGTAGTTATTTTTTAGCTGCTCAACTACAGCATCTGAGTGTATGTGGTACAAGAGATGGTGAGAATATCAGCAGTAAAATGATGCTTGGAATATGAGGGGTTGACGGAATATTCCCCCCTTTGGGAGAATAAAAATTTGCAGGAAATTTAGGCCATGGGGAAGATTGGAGAATGGGAGAACTTGGGCATAACTAGGGTAATACAACTATACAAGGCCAATACATTGAAATCTTTTGCAGAACTAAGGGGAGAATATGGAATACCAAATACTTTATTCTATAGGTATTTACAAATAAGACACGCCCTACATGCCCAATTTAAATCACAATCAGTGGTATGGGAAGAAATCCCATATCTCCAAAGAATAATCAAGGAGGGAGATCTTAAAGGTATTATTTCAGATCTATACCAACAGATCAGTACTAGATTAATATCTAGAGATATGGTGGAGAAAAATAGAGGAAAGTGGGAGAAAGACCTAGGTGTTATAACAGCTGATCAATGGAAACAGATATTAGATCAAGGGCCACTGGTGTCACTGTCCCCATCACAGAGAATGTCACATCTATTTTTAATACATCGAGTATATTATACTCCAAAGAGGCTGCATATGTATGGGAGGAAATCAGATGATAAGTGCCCTAGATGTCAAGACTCAGGAGATCTCATACACATGATGTGGAGATGCCCGAAGTTACAGAAGTATTGGAGCACAGTATTGGATACTATCAATATAACCTTTGGAACAGAACTAAAATTAGAAGCAAAAGTTTGTTTATTAGGATGTATAGAGGGAAGTCATGGCCATAAAAACATCATGGTAGCAGTACGTAGGTGTCTGTTTCAGGCTAGAAAAGTGTTAGCGCAAAACTGGCAAGCATCGAAAGCCCCGAAATTGATAGAATGGGTCAATACAATAAATGCGACGATATGGAAAGAAAGGGTAGTATTCATTAGAAGAGGAAATTTTAACAAATTTAAAATAATATGGGAACCGTGGTTGAGGAAAATGGGTTGTCCACCATAAAGGAAGCATAGTTAAGCAGAGCTAGTAAAACTGGGCCACAAGAAATAAAATTAGTGTAAGGAAAAGGTGAAAAAGTATAAGAAATAATAATCCCCTTTTAACCACTTCAGCCCCGGACCATTTGGCAGCCAAAGGACCAGAGGTCTTTTTTCAATTTCGCACTGCACTACTTTAACTGGTAATTGCGCGGTCATGCAATTTTGTAACCAAACGAAATTTGCGTCCTTTTCTTCCCACAAATAGAGCTTTCTTTTGATGGTATTTGATTGCCTCTGTGATTTTTAATTTTTTGAAAAAAAAAGAGATTTTCTACTTTTTGTTATAAAAAAAATCTAATAAACTCAATTTTAGTCAAACATTTGGGCCAAAATGTATTCAGCCACATGTCTTTAGTAAAAAAAATGCCAATAAGCGTATATTTATTGGTTTGCGCAAAAGTTATAGCGTCTACAAACTAGAGTACATTTTCTGGAATTTACACGGCTTTTAATTTATGACTACCTATCTCATTTCTTGAGGTGCTAAAATGGCAGGGAAGTACAAAACCCCCCCAAATGACCCCATTTTGGAAAGTAGACACCCCAAGCTATTTGCTGAGAGGCATGTTGAGCCCATTGAATACTTTTTTTTTTTTTTTTTAGTCCCAAGGGATTGAATAAAGGATTTCTAAGGGCATAAAAAAAAAAAAAAAAAAAATAAAATGTATTCAAAAAGTTGTCACTGAAATGATATATTGCTCACACATGCCATGGTTATATGTGGAATTGCACCCCAAAATACATTTTGCCACTTCTCCTGAGTACGGGGATACCACATGTGTGGGACTTTTTGGGAGCCTAGCCGCGTACGGGGCCCCGAAACCCAAGCACCACCTTCAGCATTTCTAAGGGTGTAAATTTTTGATTTCACTCCTCACTACCTATCACAGTTTCGAAGGCCATAAAATGCCAAAATTGCACAAAACCCCCCCAAATGACCCCATTTTGGAAAGTAGACACCCCAAGCTATTTGCTGAGAGGCATGTTGAGTACATGGAATATTTTATATTTTGCCACAAGTTGCGGGAATATTACAAACTTTTTTTTTTTTTGCCCAAAGTTGTCACTAAATGATATATTGCCCACACATGCCATGGGCATATGTGGAATTACACCCCAAAATACATTCTGCTGCTTCTCCTGAGTACGGGGATACCACATGTGTGGGACTTTTTGGGAGCCTATCCGCATACGGGACCACGAAAACCAAGCACCGCTTTCAGGATTTCTAAGGGCATAAATTTTTGATTTCACTCCTCACTACCTATCACTACCTATCACAGTTTTGAAGACCATAAAATGCCAAGATGGCACAAAACCCCCCCAAATGACCCCATTTTGGAAAGTAGACACCCCAAGCTATTTGCTGAGAGGCATGTTGAGCCCGTTGAATATTTTTTTTTTTTAGCCCCAAGTGATTGAATAAAGACAAAAAAATAAAATAAAAAAAATTTATTCAAAAAGTTGTCACTAAATGATATATTGCTCACACATGCCATGGTTATATGTGGAATTGCACCCCAAAATACATTTTGCTGCTTCTCCTGAGTATGGGGATACCACATGTGTGGGACTTTTTGGGAGCCTAGCCGCGTACGGGGCCCCGAAACCCAAGCACCGCCTTCAGGATTTCTAAGGGTGCAAATTTTTGATTTCACTCCTCACTACCTATCACAGTTTCGAAGGCCATAAAATGCCAAAATAGCACAAAACCCCCCCAAATGACCCCATTTTGGAAAGTAGACACCCCAAGCTATTTGTTGAGAGGCATGGTGAGTATTTTACAGCTCTCATGTGTTTTTGAAAATGAAGAAAGTAAAGAAAAAAAAATTTTTTTTTTTTTTTCAATTTTCAAAACATTGTGACAAAAAGCGAGATCTGCAAAATACTCACCATACCTCTCAGCAAATAGCTTGGGGTGTCTACTTTCCAAAATGGGGTCATTTGGGGGTGGTTTGTGCCATCTGGGCATTCCATGGCCTCCGAAACTGTGATTGGCAGTGAGGAGTGAAATAAAAAAATTACACCCTTAGAAAGCCTGAAAGCGGTGCTTGGATTTTGGGGTCCCGTACGCGGCTAGGCTCCCAAAAAGTCCCACAAATGTGGTATCCCCGTACTCAGGAGAAGCAACAGAATGTATTTTGGGGTGTATCTCCACATATGCCCATGGCATGTTTGAGCAATATATCATTTAGTGACAAGTTTTTGTAAAAAAAAATATTATTTTTTTTTTTTTTTCATTATTCAATCTCTTGGGACCAAAAAAAAAAATATTTAATGGGCTCAACATTGCTCTCAGCAAATAGCTTGGGGTGTCTACTTTCCAAAATGGGGTCATTTGGGGGGGGTTTGAACTGTCCTGGCATTTTATGCACAACATTTAGAAGCCTATGTCACACGTCACCCACTCTTCTAACCACTTGAAGATAAAGCCCTTTCTGACACTTTTTGTTTACATGAAAACATATTTTTTTTTTGCAAGAAAATTACGTTGAACCCCCAAACACTATATATATTGTTAAAGCAAAGGCCCTACAGATTAAAATGGTGGGTGTTGCATTTTTTTTTTCCACACAGTATTTGCGCAGCGATTTTTCAAACGCATTTTTTGTGGAAAAAATACACTTTTTTTTTATTTTAATGCACTTAAACACACTATATTGCTCAAATTTTTGATGAAATAAAAAATATGATCTTAGGCCGAGTACATGGATACCAAACACGACATGCTTTAAAATTGCGCACAAACACGCAGTGGCGACAAACTACATACATTTTTAAAAGCCTTTAAAAGCCTTTACAGGTTACCACATTAGATTCACGGAGGAGGTCTACTGCTAAAATTACTGCCCTCGATCTGACCTTCGCGGTGATACCTCACATGCATGGTGCAATTGCTGTTTACATATGACGCCAGACCAACGCTTGTGTTCGCCTTTGCGCAAAAGAAGGGGGGGCAGGGGTGCTTTTTTTTTTTTTTTTTTTTTTTTTGTTTTTATTTAGCTTTTTTATTTTATTTTTAAAATGTTACTTCCATTTTTTTTTTTTTCTTAGTTGTCATTTTTATTGTTATCGCAGGGAATGTAAATATCCCCTATGATAGCAATAGGCAGTGACAGGTACTCTTTTTTTGAAAAAATTGGGGTCTATTAGACCCTAGATCTTTCCTGTGCCCTCAAAGCATCTGACCACACCAAGATCGGTGTGATAAAATGCTTTCCCAATTTCCCAATGGCGCGGTGGGTATGCCCACCATTAGAATACCTCCCTTCATCCACCCACTTCTAATGATGGGCATACATGCACCATTTATATATGCCGAAGCATGGGGGCATCCTCCCGCAAAAAAAGTTATGCCACATACACATGGTCGGACTTTTTTTCGACCGTATGTACGTGGCATTAGGAGCAAAATCGCTCCTCCGCCCTCTGCTGCCCCCATGCTTCGGCATATATGCTCTTTTTTTTAACTGTGGTGGTGAAATCACCTCCTACAGCATTGGAGTCGCGGCTTTATGTATCGTGGGAGCAAACGCTGTTGCTGTCAAGATAAATAAATCCACGCTGCAACTGAATGGCGTACCTGCTAAGCAAATAATGGTTAACATTAAAACAAAGTAACATTACAGTATAACAGTAAGACCTTACCATACCATACCTGCAAAGCAAATACCAAAAAAAAAACATAAAAAAATAATAGTAAAAATATAAAACATTTTGTTAACGCAACCGGTGCCTAAAATATATATATGCCGAAGCATGGGGGCATCCTCCCGCAAAAAAGTTATGCCACGTACACATGGTCGGACTTTTTTTCGACCGTATGTACGTGGCATTAGGAGCAAAATCGCTCCTCCGCCCTCTGCTGCCCCCATGCTTCGGCATATATGCTCTTTTTTTTAACTGTGGTGGTGAAATCACCTCCTACAGTGTTGGAGTCGCGGCTTTATGTATCGTGGGAGCAAACGCTGTTGCTGTCAAGATAAATAAATCCACGCTGCAACTGAATGGCGCACCTGAAAACAAAAAAATGGTTAACAATAAAACATACCTGAAAAGCAAGCATGAT
This sequence comes from Lithobates sylvaticus, assembly GCA_028564925.1. Lineage (NCBI taxonomy): Eukaryota > Metazoa > Chordata > Amphibia > Anura > Ranidae > Lithobates > Lithobates sylvaticus. Next base: position 103,195,397 of record CM053037.1, on the reverse strand, counting down.
AAAACATAATAAAACATTGCAGAATAGAATAGAGTAAAAAAGAGCAACAATAGAGAGAGAACAATAAAACGACAACTATTTTTGTTTTTTTATTTTATATTTTTTTTGGGGGTTTTTTTTTTTTTTGTACTTTTTTTTTTTATTTTTATTTTTTACACTTTTTTTTTTAAACTATAACTATAATTTTAACTGTAACGGTCGGGTCTCAAAATGCGATGGCATTCTTGAGACCCTGTAACTATAATTTTAACTGCAACGGTCGGGTCTCAAAATGCGATGGCATTCTTGAGACCCTGTGAAAGTGTATCCTAGCCTGTGAAATGCTGTACCCTACGCTAATACCTCACTAGTTCGTGGTAGCGTTCAAAGCATTCACCAACGCAGAGACCAGGATTGTCAGGACAGCGTGGACAATAATAACGGGTGTCACGCCTAAATCCGCGCTTGCTACAGACACGACATCTTCTTTGGGGGGCTCGTTGGGTAGGGGTACTCTGGAGGACATGAGGATAATGCCTCTCATGCAGCCGGCTTACTGCATTTGGTAGGGGATGGTGAGGTGTGGAATCGCCTGGATACAGGAGTTCCATGACAACCGCTCCCTGGAATTCAAGGAAGGGTAACGTCCCGCCTGAAGCTCCGTATAGCACATGAGCATTCAGCAAAGCCAATTGGAATAAATAAATAGACACTTTTTTGTACCAGCGTCTAGCCTTACGGACAACTAGGTACGGCGCCAACAACTGGTCGTTGAGGTCCACCCCCCCCATATTAAGGTTGTATTCGTGGATACAGAGGGGTTTCGTCACAACACCAGCCGCCGTACGAATTTGGACTGTCGTGTCTGCATGAAGGGAGGTAAGAACGAAAACATTCCTATTATCCCTCCACTTCACAGCGAGCAAGTTATTACACTTCAAGCAGGCTCTCTCCCCCAGCCTAAGACGGGAATCTACAAGCCGCTGGGGAAAGCCCCGGCGATTAGGTCGCACGGTGCCACATGCTCCAATCTGATGATCAAACAAGTGACTAAACAGTGGCACGCTCGTGTAATAATTGTCCACGTACAAGTGGTACCCCTTTCCGAATAAGGGTGACACCAAGTTCCACACTATCTTGCCAGCGCTCCCTATGTAATCTGGACAGTTCTCCGGCTCTACGTGACTATCTTTTCCCTCATAAACCGAAAAGCTCCACGTATAGCCTGTTGCCCTGTCACAGAGCTTGTAGAGCTTGACTCCGTATCTGGCACGCTTGCTGGGAAGGAACTGTTTGAAAGACAAGCGGCCAGAAAACTTAATCGGGGACTCGTCAACGCAGACAACTTGATTGGGCGTAAACAAGGCTGCAAAACATTGGTTGAAGTGGTTTATGAGGGGCCGAATTTTGTAGAGCCGATCAAATTCAGGGTCTCCACGAGGACGACAAAGTTCATTGTCACTGAAGTGCATGAACCGCAAGATCTGTTCGTATCGTGCCCTGGACATGGAGGCAGAGAACACGGGCATATGGTGGTGCGGTGAGGTGGACCAATAAGACCTCAGAGTCGGGAATTTGTGTATGCCCATGTTGAGGGAAAGGCCCAGAAAGGTCTTAAATTCGGAAACCGTAATTGGTTTCCAATCTCTGGCAAGGGAAGGCACTTGGGGATTAGCGGCGATGTGTTGACCAGCGTATATATTACTTTGGTCCACAATAGATCTATAGAGATCTTCCGTGAAAAACAGCGAATAAAAATCGGATGGCTTAAAATCAGCTGTTTCCACCTGAATACCGGGTTGGCCAGTGAATGGGGGAAGTACGGGTTCTGCAGAAGTGGTGGGCACCCAATCAGGATTGGCGAATTCTGCAGGAAGGACACTATGTGATCGACGGACCTGCCTTTGTCTTCTTCTTGGTGGCAGCGGGACACTACTTGTGCTTGCCACCTCGCCAGCTTGAACTGCACTTATGGGACTCGCCACGTCACCAAGTGTTACTGCAGTGCTGGTTTGACTACGTCCAGGGTGTACTAGGCCGCTGGTGCTTGCCAGTTCACCAGAAGGAATAGCGGCGCTAGTACTTCTCTGCTCCATACGAGAGACCTGCGGTTCCTGCACCTCAACAACATCAGAAGATCGGGATCGGGTACGCCTGACCTTAGCAGGGACCACACCTTCGTCGCCAGAGCTATCTGTCATGGAGCCGCTGTCGTCTACTGGATCGTATTCTGAGCCTGATTCTGACAGATGAGTGACCTCCTCTTCACTATCTGACATACTCAGAAACAAGTAGGCCTGTTCACTAGTGTACTTGCGATTTGCCATTTTGGGCTCTAAATTTAGTAGTACACTAGTGAGATTCACAGGAAAAAAAGCTCCTAGGCTGCTGGCAACTGAATCAAAACGCTACCAAAAAAACTGTTAGCGATCGCAGGGATCAGGCCTGACTCTGCGAACGCTGCAGTTATGTGTGCTTAGTGTTTTGGAAGTGACAGTGATCGATCGATACTGCACTTGGGTGGGCTGGGCTGGGCTGGGCGGAGGGGGAAAACGCAGGTGCTAGCAGGTATCTGGGCTGATCCCGCTAACAATGCGTTTTTTGGAACCCTAAACTGCTGGGACGCTAGTATAGATCTGATCAGATCAGATATTGATCTGTTCAGATACTATACCACTAAGGGAGGTGTATGCTTTGCGCGTGGGTGTTTGCGGTACTGGCACTAACCTGGGGCGACGCAGACCTTATTTGACCCTAACACCTAATTGATATCACCCGCCGGGCGATCAGGGGGTTAAACCGATAGTTGGGTAATAAATGGCGGGTGCCCTGACAGTATAAAAAAACAAGCTAACTAACCAGCGTCACCCGTAACAGTTATACGGTGATCACTGGTGAAAGGGTTAACTAGGGGCAATCAGGGGGTTAAAACCTTTATTAGGTAATATATGGGGGTACCTGACACTATATAAAAACCTGACGGGGAACCTAAATAACTAAATAACTAACTGGCTAACCAGCGTCACCAGTGACACTTATACTGTGATCACTGGTGAAAGAGTTAACTCTAGGGGCAATCAGGGGTTAAAACCTTTATTTAGGTTGTAATATGGGGGTACCTGACCTATAAACCTATTTATAATCCTATATAAACCTGGCGGTTACCTAAAAAAAAACTGGCTACCTAGCGGCACCAGTGACACTAATAGAGCGATCAAAAAAAACGATCGCTTAGTGACACTGGCAAAAGGGGGTGAAAGGGTTACCTAGGGGGCAATCAAGGGGTTAAACCTTTATTGGGGGGGGGGGTAGGGGGCTACCTTGGACCTAAAGGGGCCTAAAACTAACTGCCCTGACAGTTATTGCAGTCACACTGACACTAAATGCAGTGATCAGTAAAATAAATGATCACTGCAATCAGTGACACTGTGACAGGGGGGGCAGGGGGTGATCTGGGGGGTGATCAGGGGGTGACAGGGGGGTGAAATGTGTGCCTATGTGTACCTGGTGTCAGTGTAGTGTTTGTGCACTTACTTGATGTCTTCTCCGCTCGGCGTCCCGGTCAGAAAGACCGACACGAGGAGCGTGACATCACTTCCCCTTGCCTGTGTTTACAATTACACAGGAAGGGGAAGGAAGCGGACGAATCCCATTGGCCAGAGCGATCGGGAGGGGGTGGCCAGAAACGACTGGCCGTTACCTCGTCCCGCATCGCTTCTGAAGCCATCCCGACCGTCCCCGCCGGCGGAGGGGGGTCCGATCGGACCCCCCAACCGCCGGAAGAATGTCACGTACAGGTACGTGATTCTGCCTGTACGTGCCATTCTGCCGACGTATATATACAGGGGGCGGTCGGGAAGTGGTTAATGTCTATATAAGAGGAGTGAAGATAAAAGAAATTAGTGCTTGGGTAAAGTAATGGTAAGGGTGGGAAGGGAGGGGTAGGGAAGAGGTAAAATGGATTGAAATACCAGAGGGAAAATGTAGTAAGATATGATGTTTGTATAAATAATATGTGTTTGGTTTTGTATTGATGAAAATAATAAAGAAATAAATAGTTAATAAAAATATATATATATATATATATATATAATCTTTTATCATTTACCAATTGCAGGAGACTCCTTGGGGCTGGAAAGAGGCTCATGGAAAAGGATAGGAGAGCTGAAATTACGCCGAAAAGATGTGGACTAAAAAGGGAGAAGTAGAAGAAAATAATAAAGAGAGAGTTGGTTACCATGAAGGTGCCGTATCAGTCAGTATACAGTATAAGAACGAGTGCAACTGATAATTACAATACCTAGTTAGTTAGGTTGTAAAATAAATAAAAAACACAAGTCCACAGTTAAACCAATAAGAAAAAAAAGAAAAAAACTAACAAATAGAAAACCTCCATATACACAAATCTATACCCACAGCTAATCCAAAAGGAAGGCCAAAAACCCCAATAAAGCATAATGCAATTTGCTCCAGCAGGGGGAAACAAAAACGGAAAACACATTTCCTCCTGATTCCCCAGGAAGAAATTGGATATTCCTTAGATCAACTGTTCCTGGTGTTATTACCTTTAAATGTTCGTATCCAGTTATATTTTTTAATTTAGGAATGCATCCAATTTTCTTTTTTAAAACAATTAGTTTGGATGCCCTTTGCTGCACTTTCTCCAGTTCTCCGATATTCTTTTTGTGATCAGGTGCCTATAACTGAATTGCAGATTCCAGATGAGGTTTTAATAATGATAGTTGCCCAATTAAATAGTGCATTGAGGTTGGATTGCAAAATGGAGATATCCTGTAAGGACATTATTCCACTACATAACTTGTAGTGTCATCTGCAAATGCTGAAATGGTACTTTTGGTCCTCCATCTACACAATCAAGGTGGACAGAGGAATTCTCCCCGCTGGGACATTGTATTCTGACAGGGAGTTGCCTCTGCTGTCAGAATACACTGATTAGTGACAGCAGCCAATTGGGTGCAGCTGGCTGATCGAGAAAAAAATTCTAACAAGCTTGTTCGACACAAGTCGACCTAATAATTGATTTCTGTTGAACAGGCAAGGCCACAGATGGATTGAAATTCTGTTGAACGAGGATGAATTTTCATCCATCTTCGGGCCAGCTTTATTTACACATTAGCCATTTGTGTCAAATGCTTTTTCAAATTCCACGTATACTATATATATCCATAGCCATTCCTTTGTCTAAGTTTTTGCTTATTTTCTCATAAAAAGAAATCAGACTTCTTTGGAAACTGGTCTTTCAAGAATCCATGCTTCTATTGCTTAAAATATTGTTGTTTTCTAAAAAACTTCTATGTGGTCTTTTATTAAAAACCCTGTAGTTAGTTGGTAAAGACTTTTGACCCCCTTTTTAATATAGGCACCACATTTAAAAATTGTCTCTAAAAATTAGAAACAATGCCTTTGAAATAACAGAGCTCAACTCTTTGAGGACACCGGGCCCAGGGCTTTTTTCACCTCTATTTTGTCAAAATTTTTCTAGACCATATCAGTTTTGATCCGCTTTCATTTTAGGGCTATGTCAATACTATCATCATAACGGACATGAGCTCCCCCATTTTCCCTTGCATACACAGAGCAGAAGATGGTATTTAATACATTTGCTCTCCCTTTGTCCCCAGTCACCAACTCAAAATTATCTTGTAAAGCACCTAAATGCTTATAGCTGATCTTTTGGGGGTTCTAATCTCTTTTGCAACCTAATGTTCACTTAGAATTTTTGTTATATTCTTTCTAATTTTTAAACAATGATAGTATTCCCTCATTTTATATTTTTAAATGCGCTTTACTTATTACCGATAGTTTTTAACTTTGGCCATGGGCCACACAGATTTTATTTTTAGCCTTTTAAGCTTATTGCCTATGGGGATATACTGTATTTCGCAGTGTTTTTACATACAGTCAATTTGAAGCATTCCTATTTCTGTTCTGTTTTCTTTATTGATAGTATTCTCTCCCAGGCTAAATCTTGGAGCGCAGCACTCAGCCTTGGAAATGTGTTCTCTTAAAATGTAGTGTTTTCATCCTTCATGAATGTGCTTGTTGTTTAGAGCTTCCATTAAATGAAATCATGTTATGGTCACTACTACCCAGATGTTTCCTTATATGAACATTATTGATAAGTAGGGATGGGCCGAACACCCCCCGGTTCGGTTTGCACCAGAACATACCAAACAGGCAAAAAACTTGGCAGAACAGATGAACACTGTTAAAGTCTATGGGACACGAACATGAATAATCAAAAGTGCTAATTTTAAAGGCTTATATGCAAGTTATTGTCATAATTAGTCCTGTCCCAGGGGACATGTATCAATGCAAAAAAAAGTTTTAAAAAACAGCCGTTTTTTTCGGGAGCAGTGATTTTAATAATGCTTAAAAGTGAAACAATAAAAGTGAAATATTCCTTTAATTTTCGTACCAGGTCTCTATAGTATGCTTGTTAAGTCCCTGCACAAAATGACATTTCTAAAAGGAAAAAAAGTCATTTAAAAAGTTTTAGGGATTAAGGGGAACCCTGCGCCAATTTTTTTTTTTAAAAAGGCGTAGGGGTCCCCCTCAAAATCCATATCAGACTCTTATCTGAGCACGCAACCTAGTAGGCCACAGGAAAAGTGACCGTACCAGGCCACATGTCCTCAACATGGGGACATGACCTGATCCCCACAACCCTTGCCCGGTGGTTGTGGTGATCTGCGGGCGGGGGGATTATCGGAATCTGGAAGCCCCCTTTAACAAGGGGACCCCCAGATCCCGCCCCCCCCTATTTGAAATGGTAACGGGTACATACCATTTCACAAAAAAATAAAAACATAAGACACACTTTGGGACAAAAAAGTCCCACGAAGTCCATTCATCTTCTTCACTCGCTCTGCCGACAGACCGGAAAAAAAAAAAAAAACCTGCAAGCCGCCACCGATCTGCCTCCATGGGAGGCACCCCCGATACACGGTGATGTACCCGGGTGACCCTGCCCCCCTGTGACGCACGGGAAAGCCACTGGGAAGTCCCCATGTGGAGGGGGGCAGGGTCACCCGGGTACGTCACAGGGTGGCCCCACCCTCAGTTATAAGAGAACTGTCACCTGCGAGGACGCGTTTTTTTTTCAAATATAAGTTTTTATTAGTGCCCAATAAAGGCAAATGTAACAAATACAATTTATGCAACAACTTACATCAAGGTATAATGAGGGGAGGAAAAGGGGGGGAGGGGGAGGTCCTCCTGATCAAAAAACATATGCAAGAGGACATCATACATCAGATAAGTATAACATTCTTTTTTTTAAATTCAAACAGGTTTTATTTGTGAAAAAAGAAAGACATACATCGTGAGGTTACAGTGCATATAGGGGAAGTGGTCATAGGGTATACATATACGGCCATCCAGGGTTTAACAACTTTCCAAGCAGAGCAGCATATAATGGGCAACAATCTTGGGTGTGCACAGCCTCTCGGCTTTCTCATAATGGTGTCATAATCACATTGGCAGCTATGTGCAGGTGTCAGCCTCTTGGAGCCACCTGTCCCAGATCTTGTTGTACTTGTCAGGACATTCCCTGTTGATGTAAATACATTTTTTAAATAGAAGAGTGTTGTTTATTTCTGCCTTCCAGTCAGTAAAAGTCGGTGGGGAGGCTCTCATCCATTTCCTGGCTACTACCTTTCTTGCAGCAAACAGAGTTTCCTGAAGGAATATCTTCATGTACTTATCAGTCAGGTCTGGTAAAATGCCAAGAAGACACATCTTTGGGTCAAGTGTGGCCGGGGATCCCATGGTATCATGGAGAAAGGTCACTACCTGTGACCATAATCTCTGCTAGTCGGAGCACGACCAAATAAGGTGTGCAAATGTTCCCGCCTCTCTCCCGCACATTGGGCACGAGGTTGGCTGCGTGCTCTTGTATCTCGCGACCCTTAGGAGGGTAAGGTATGCCTGGTGTAAAATGTATATTTGGGTGAGTCTGTCTGATAGTTTAGGCGAAACCGTCTTACATGACTCTAAAGCGTTCTCCCACTCCTCATCTTCTAGGGGGCCCACCACCCTTTCCCAGCGGGGTTTGAGTGCAAATGCTAGTCTGTTGCATGTCGGGGTGGTGAGTGTACTATAGAATGCTGAAATCAGCTTTTGGGGATCCGTACCTTTGACTATTGCCATAATGACATTTGAAATGGGAGGCGGGGTGGAAACGGCGAACTGTTTGTGGGTAGCATGTTTAATTTGTAGGTATCTGTAGTACATATAGCTGGGAAGTGTGAATTCTTCAGTAAGGGTTTCAAAGGTCTTGAGGGTGCTCCTGGTAAATATTTGGTGCAAATAGGACCCCATGCGCAATCCACAGGCCCACATCCGGAATCTGTCTGAATTCAGGCAAAACCTTATTGTGCCAGAGTGGAATATAGTTGTTAACTGGATGGATCTCCAGTTTCACTAGGGCAATGTCCCAAACGCGTCGGTATTGGTGCAGTAGCGTCCTCACTTTGTTTTGCGGGGGGGGGAACATTCGGTGCCAGTGCTATCGGAAAGATAGAGTCATTAGCCAGTGTGCCCCACTCTGGACATAACAGTTGAAGGAACCGCTCTCTATCAGTCTTGTCTACATGATAGAGCTGGGACAGTTGGGACGCGACATAGTACATGCTTAAGTCTGGTAGGGCCATCCCACCCATGTCAGTCGGTTTTTTCAGTGCACGCCACGCCAGTTTGTGTCTATTGGAGCCCCAAACAAAAGGTTTTAGGATGGATTCTAAAATTTTGAAGTGTTTAAGTGGCAGGTATACTGGGGAGTGCCAGAGTGTGTATAGTACCTTTGGGAGGATGATCATTTTAATTAGATTAATCCGGCCCCATACCCCCAGTGGTAGACGGGCCCAGGCCTTTGTTTTGGTTTTCACGAACGCTATCAATGGTTCAATATTAGGGTGGACATAATCCGTTGATGTTCTGGAGATGTGAATGCCTAGGTACTTTATACTGCTAACGCGTTGGAGTGGTAGGTTAGCCTGCATCTCAGTGGGGGGGAAGCTGTCTACTGGAAGAATCTGCGACTTGTCCCAGTTAATTTTCAACCCGGAAAAGGACCCAAAAACCTTGATTACATTTAAAGCCGCTTGCAGGGAGGGACCCGGATCCGCCAGGTACAGCAGAGTGTCATCCGCATATGTACTGATCTTTTCCACCAGTGTCCCGCAGCTCAGCCCCCTGATTTCAGGGTTGCCCCGTATGGATATAGCCAATGGATCGGCAGCTAGCGCATACAGTAGGGGTGAGAGTGGGCAGCCCTGCCTTGTGCCTCTGCTGAGGTCAAACTGCTCGGAGGGCCACTCGTTCGCCACCACTCTGGCCGTGGGAGACTGGTAGAGAAGCTGGATCCACTTAACAAACTTGGGGCCGAAACCAAACCCCTTCAAACACTCCCACAAATATCCCCACTCCACAGAGTCAAAGGCTTTAGCCGTGTCAAGCGAGACTACAACCCGGGTGCCCATTTCTGCATTTGTTGCTTGCAGGTTTATAAATAACCTACGCAGGTTATAAGACGTGTTGCGGCCTGGCATGAAGCCGGCTTGATCTATGTGTATTAAGGAAAGTATTACTTGGTTCAATCTTAGGGAGAGCACTTTTGCAAGAATTTTGATGTCCACCTGGAGCAGGGATATGGGTCGGTAAGACGCTGGGTACCCTGGGTCTTTCCCCGGTTTTGGGATGAGAACTATTGTGGCTTCTCTCATAGTGGGTGGGAGGGAAAAGGTTTCAAATGCATGGTTGTATACCTGTAACAACTTATGGGTTAGCAGTCAGGGCCAGATTAAGAACATCATGGGCCTGGTGCTGAGGATTTTGGTGTGGCCTTTTATAAACAATAAATAAATAAAAATGCAAACATTTTTTGTTATAACAAATTAAATTAAAGAGAGAGAGGGAGAATGAGAGAGAGAGAGAGAGAGAGAGAGAGAGAGAAAGGGGATGAAAGAGGTGTGAGGGGTAAGGGAAAGAGGATGAGAGAGAAAGGGGGGTGAGAGAAAGAGGAAGCACATGAGCATGCGTGGGAATAACATCAACGCAGCCCAGCCAAGGCAAGTGACCGACGGCACAGAAGAGAGAGAGGGAGAATGAGAGAGAGAGAGAGAGAGAAAGGGGATGAAAGAGGTGTGAGGGGTAAGGGAAAGAGGATGAGAGAGAAAGGGGGGTGAGAGAAAGAGGAAGCACATGAGCATGCGTGGGAATAACATCAACGCAGCCCAGCCAAGGCAAGTGACCGACGGCACAGAACCCAGAAGGAAGACCGGGTGAAGATGGAAGCGCCCGGGCCGGATTGATCACAGCACAGCACTGGAGGGCTCAGTCTGACAATTTAAGTGTACCCTAATGTGCTAATATGCTGTGCATACTTGTACATTATGGCATAACCTACCTCAGGGCCTCTAAAAATAGTAATGTTAGAAAAGTTTACTACCGCTTTAATATCATTGGAACCCAGGAGCCTCTCATGGGGCCCCCTACTGACCCGCCAACATTTCAAAAATATTTTCAGGGACACTTTTTTTTACAAGTGCTATATTTAAAGTAGCTGACATCCCCTATGCTCCTCTATACAACACAATAGTAATTACAAAATAAGTACTAATAATGGGGCAGAACAAATAGGACTGAGATTTCCTTTAGTTGAACTAACAAAATTGTGCCCATTATAGAGCTGGTAACATTGAGGATATTCAGTATAATTTTAAAGAACAGTTTTTGTGGGTAAGAGGCATAGAGGAGGAGAATGGGTGGTATAAAAGTGTGAAGTATGTGCAGGTGAGGGAGAGAAATGTGGAGGGTCTAACAGTGGGCACTATGTACATGAGAGGAGTGCGGAGGGTATGACAGAAGGCACTATGTACAGGAGAGGAGTGTAAAGAGTATGACAGTGGGCAGTATGCACAGGAGAGGAGTGTGGAGAGTATGACAGTGAGCAGTATGTACAGGAGAGGAGGGTGGAGGGTACGACAGGATGTTTAGGGACTGTGTAGTGGTTAAGCGGGCCATATATGGATTGAAATTACACCAATTAAGCAGAGACCAGCCATAGTCAATCTATGTACGGGCTACCTGATTTTACACAAGTCAACCTATTAACCGACTTGAGTACAACCAGCCTGTCAGGTTTTCCCCAAAACAATCAGTGCTGCCGGCTATAGTTAGCAACACTAATCATTGTATTCACTGGCAGAACACAATAACACTGCAAGAGTGATTCCCCCATCCACAGGTCAGCAGGTGAGAGGGTATGTGGGGACAGGCTGGGGAGAGATACTAGTCAGTGGCTGGGTAGGCACTGGCTAGTATCAGAGCCAGATACACTCAGGTTACATATGCCACGATCGATAGAGTGAGAACAATAATTCTAGCACTAGACCTCCTCTGTAACTCTAAACATGTAACCTGTAAAAAAAATTGAAAGCATCGCTTAGTACACAAAAAATTGTGCTAACTTTAGTGTTTTTTTTATGAATGAAACTGTTTCTTTCCAAAAAAAATGTTTGAAAAATTGCTGCGCAAATATCGTGTAACATAAAAAGTTGCAAAGACCACCATTTTATTCCATAGGGTGTCTGCTAAAACAACATACAGTGGTGTGAAAAAGTGTTTGCCCCCTTCCTCATTTCCTGTTCCTTTGCATGTTTGTCACACTTAAGTGTTTCGGAACATCAAACCAATTTAAACAATAGTCAAGGACAACACAAGTAAACACAAAATGCAATTTGTAAATGAAGGTGTTTATTATTAAAGGTGAAAAAAAATCCAAACCATCATGGCCCTGTGTGAAAAAGTGATTGCCCCCTAAACCTAATAACTGGTTGGGCCACCCTTAGCAGCAACAACTGCAACCAAGCGTTTGCGATAACGTGCAATGAGGCTTTTACAGCGTCCTGGAGGAATTTTGGCCCACTCATCTTTGCAGAATTGTCCTAATTCAGTTACATTAGAGGGTTTTCGAGCATGAACGGCCTTTTTAAGGTCATACCACAACATCTCAATAGGATTCAGGTCAGGACTTTGGCTAGGCCACTCCAAAGTCTTCATTTTGTTTTTTTTCAGCCATTCGGTGGTGGACTTGCTGGTGTGTTTAGGATCATTGTCCTGCTGCAGAACCCAAGTTCGTTTCAGCTTGAGTACACGAACAGATGGTCGGACATTCTCCTTCAGGATCTCTTGGTAGACAGCAGAATTCATAGTTCCTTTTATCACGGCAAGTCTTCCAGGTCCTGAAGCAGCAAAACAGCCCCAGACCATCACACTACCACCACCATATTTTACTGTTGGTATAATGTTCTTTTTCTGAAATGCAGTGTTCCTTCTATGCCAGATATACTTGGACACACACCTTCCAAAGAGTTCCACTTTTGTCTCATCGGTCCACAGAATGTTATCCCAAAAGTCTTGGGGATCATCAAGATGTGTTGTGGAGAAATTGAGACGAGCTTTGATGTTCTTTTTGCTCAGCAGTGGTTTTCTCCTTGGAACTCTGCCATGCAGGCCATTTTTGCCCAGTCTTTTCCTGATGGTGGAGGCATGAACGCTGACCTTAACTGAGGCAAGTGAGGCCTGCAGTTCCTTGGACGTTGTTGTGGGGTCTTTTGTGACCTCTTGGATGAGTCGTCGCTGCGCTCTTGGGGTAATTTTGGGCGGCCGGCCACTCCTGGGAAGGTTCACCACTGTTCCATGTCTTCGCCATTTGTGGATAATGGCTCTCACTGTGGTTCGCTGCATTCCCAAAGCTTTGGAAATGGCTTTATAACCCTTTCCAGACTGATAGATCTCAATTACTTTCTTTCTCAATTGTTCCTGAATTTCTTTGGGTCTCGGCATGATGTGTAGCTTTTAAGGATCTTCTGGTGGACCTTACTGTGTCAAGCAGCTCCTATTTAAGTGATGCCTTGATTGTGAACAGGTGTGGCAATAATCAGGCCTGGGTGTGGCTAGAGAAATTGAACTCAGGTGTGGACAACCACAGTTATAGTATGTTTTAACAAGGGGGGCAATCACTTTTTCACACAGGGCCATGATGGTTTGGATTTTTTTCACCTTTAATAATAAACACCTTCATTTACAAATTGCATTTTGTGTTTACTTGTGTTGTCCTTGACTATTGTTTAAATTGGTTTGATGTTCCGAAACACTTAAGTGTGACAAACATGCAAAGGAACAGGAAATGAGGAAGGGGGCAAACACTTTTTCACACCACTGTATATAATGCTTGAGGCTTCTGAGTAATTTTCTATCATGTAGGATAACTTATGGGTTAATCATCATAAGTAATATGTAAATAATTATTATAAACACTGTGAGTTCATCCTCTCAGTCTGCTGCAGAGTGTTCCAGCTTGTATTTAAACAAGCAGCTCTGTATGTAGCTTCTGACCAACTGCACAAGCAGCCCCTTTTCTCCGGAACCATAGATAATAGCAGCCCCATATTTGAACCAGTGCTGGAGTAGGTCTTTAGCTACCTACCCCCCAAATGTGGGGTATCTGTGACTCCTGATCGCTGAGCTACAACCCTTGAAGTCGATTTTTTTTTTTTTTTTTTTGGGGGGCAAATGGGCCTATCTTGAGAAAGGGGCCTGGAGCTGCAGCTCCAATAGCCACTATGTTAATCCGGCCCTGTTAGCAGTTCTCCGAACTGCGAATAGAATTTGATTGGTAGGCCGTCTGAGTCAGGTGATTTAGATCTGGCAAAGCTAGCTATAGCAGTATTTATCTCCTCTGATGTAATGGGTGCCTCCAGGAGGTCTCTCTGGGTGTCGGTCAGTTGAGGGAGGTCTATGCGATGAAAAAATGTGGTTCTGTGGCCTGTCTGGTCTGTCACCGTCGTTTGATATAGGTCCGAGTAAAAGTCTCGAAATGTATTAGTGACCGTTTGTGGGTCCGTGATTTGTTGCCCCCCCTGTCCATGAAGAGTGATAACCACTGGGGGTCTGTCTTCGCTGTGGACAATATACGCAAGTAGCTTCCCTGCCTTCTCCCCATGTTCGAATAATTTTTGTTTGGTGAAAAACAGTTTCTGTTTAGTCTTGGTCTACTGCAGTTGGGTCGCCACCCTAGTGTGCAATTTAAGTCTAGCTGCATTTTCAGGACTGGGATTTGTGGCAAAGTCCCTCTCAGTAGTAGAGAGGTCAGCAATGGCCTTATCCAAGGCCCTCGCTGAATCCGCCTTAATCCTGTTGATGGAGGAGGTGAGAGTCGTGCGGGCATAAGCTTTAAACGAGTCCCAGACTGCCGAAACTGAGGCAGTCTGCTCGTTGTCCAAAAAGTATTGGCTCCATAAACCTGGAAGCTCATCCTCCACCGGCAACAGGGACAACCAAAGCGGGTTCAATCTCCAGGATCTTAATGGTTTGTCAAGCGGAATACTCAATGACACCCAATAGGGGCTATGATCCGAGAGTAGTCTAGGGCCAAAGGTAGCTTCCAGCAATCTTGGTGACAGAGCCTTGGAAATGAGAACTAGGTCAATACGAGACATAGAATTATGTGCGGGAGAGAAGCAGGAGTAGGATCTGGCGTGCGGGTGTTTGCACCTCCATGTGTCAGTCATATGAAACGTCTCCATTAGAAGGGCCAACTTAGTCTTCCTAGGATTCCTCCCTATCTGTGGAGGGGTCTGGAGCCTATCCATGTCAGGTTGTAGGGTGCTGTTAAAGTCTCCCATCCATACCACAGGGATCATGGGGTGTCTGGCTACAAAGTCAAGACCTTCCTTAATCACTGTCATGTTAAATGGCGGGGGTATGTACAAAGCTATTAATTAATTAATTGCTCCCCATACAGTTTCACGTGAAGGAACACATACCTGCCCTGCGGATCCGTGACCACCTCCAGTGGTTCAAAGTGAACCGATTTGGCGATGAGCACCGAGACGCCCCTAGCATGGGTTGTATATGTGGAGTGATATGCCCAACCTACCCATGGCCGGCGGAGGGCCATCTGAAGCCTTCCTTCCACATGCGTTTCCACTAATGCAATGACATCCGCCCGCTGCTTCTTCAAAAAGGAAAAAGCAGCTGACCGTTTAATCTTTTCACGGAGGCCCCGGACGTTCCAGGTCAAAAATTTTAGGGTTGTCATGTCATAGCCTGCAAAGAATATCTCCGTACAGGAGTCATCTGACCTACCTCCCGCTCCAAACCGCCGCAAAAGCAGCTGTGTGGGACAGGAGGCATTCCCTGGCAGCATATAAAAGTAGTAATAATACACATCTGTAAAGTACCTGTAAAAAATAACATCGTTGCACACTGTAGCTGTATAACGTTATACACAAAATAACCCCCCTCCCCCCCACCCCGCCCTGCACCCACCCCAACCTGTGCGGGCATATTCCCAAAACTTGCACAAACTACCTCCTGGAAGTCTTTCTACTACAAACCATATCTGTGATAGCTGATCAAGTAAAAGATAAAATAGTTGCAAAAAACAAAAAAAAGGAAAAAAGGGACGACGGCTGATAAAACACAGCCCCTGAGTGTATCTGGAAGTATCCATCCTGAGGTAATAGAGCAAACATAATATGGCCACCCAAAGCCACAGGACAGTAGGAGAAAAAATCGCAGTCTGATCCCAGGGCCGTCCAAGTCTAGTAGAAAGGGGGATTCCAGTGGTCAGTGAGGGTATACTTCGCTGTACTATGCAGGCTTCCATAGGGCCAACAGGCCCCCATCCCTCCGGTGTGGTGAAGTCAGGTATGGAAAGTTAGTATAGTAGGAGAATCCAACAGAAGAATAACTTGTGAACAGAACAGGTTGTCCTTGCAGAGAGGGTGCGATGAACAACATGTGCAGTGCTCCCCCCCCCCTGACATGGAGGAAATATTGCTGCCATTTCAGGGGTAAAACATCCGAATGTGGGAAATAAGTGTAGGCAGAGGTTACCCCCCCCCCCCCCCTCTCCAGCTATCAGGTATTCCCCTGTTCCCTCGTATGAGATCCAGTACAGGCCACATTGTCAAACACTGGGTTCACCAGTTAAGCAGCAGCAGCGATCTGTCCTGTACTCTGGTACACATTAAACGGAGAGATATGCATACATAATGGGAGAGAGGAGGCAAAGTAAATCAGGGGGGGGGAATGTGGGTCATCAAAGTAGCTTCACAGGGGGGAGAGCTTAAATTGTGGGTTAATACCCTCTCACCAAGACGGATAAAGCTGGGCATCAATCGGGTCTGACCGGGACTGGTCTGTGTTCCAACCAGGCTGTGACTTCGCGTGGATCATCAAAGAACAGCACTCTGTTGTCGCTTTCAATTCTGAGGCGATCTGGGAACCGCATGGAATATTTGATCTGGCCAGCTCTGAGCATCCGCCTCGCTTCCATGAAACCTTGGCGCCTTTTTTGAATCTCTGCGGAGGAGTCCGGAAATATGGCGACTTTGGCATTTCCAATGGGAATATTACCCTTTACCCTGGCCATCCGCAATGCAGCATCCCGGTCTTTGTAGTTTAGCATCTTGGCTATAAAGGTGCGTGGGGGGGCTCCCGGGGGGGTTGTCTAGCAGGCATACAATGGGCTCTCTCTACTGCCAGCATGGGGGAGAAGGCCTCACGGCCATATGTATCAATGAGCAGCTGCTCCAAGTAGGCCGTCGGGTCCTTACCTTCCGCCCCCTCTGGGAGACCGATGAGGCGGATGTTACAGCGTCTCATCCGGTTCTCCATGTCGTCCTGCTTCGCCATTAATTGAGCAATCTGCCTTTGTGTAGGGTCTGTAGCAGCCTGTATTGGGGGGAGCGCGTCCTCCATTACACTGATGCGGCCTCCGTTTCCCGCACGCGGTCCCGAAGTTTGCAAAAGTCCTGCCGGATCAAGGAGATGTCCATCTTCACCTCCTCGATCTGGGCAGTGAGAGAGGTGCGACATAGGGTGATGGCTTCAAGCAGGCGATCAGTGTCTCCAGCCGTACGGCCCGGCGCGTCTTTTGCGGCGCTGCTATCTTCCTCCCCCTCCTCACCGTCTTGCCTGCGGTACTGTGCCAGCTTGGCGGCCGCCGATTTTTGAGATTTTGGCGGTGACATGGCCGCAAGGATTGTACCTGTCTCCCTGTGTCTTTCAGGGGGCTGAGGATGCTGTGGTTAGGCAGGATTAACGTGGATCCAGGATGACACACCGGAGCTCAGGGGAAATGCGTCCTACGCCATGCAGTCAGGCCACGCCCCAAGTATAACATTCTTACTTTGCTTTGCATCACCTGCCCAGGCCTCATAAGTTATTAGTGCGGGGTTCAAGACCCTTCATAGTAGTAAGATCCTATATCGAGGCTACTGGTCTCGAGAGGACGATCCGATAACAGCTCTTTCCCCCCTTCTCTCAACCGCCCCCACCCTTCAGGGTAGGATTCAATAAGCGGATGGGAGGAAGGGGGCAAATATTCTCACCCGGTGGAAGCCTCCTGGACAGAAAGACAAAAAAAAAAAAAGAAAAACACGGAAGGGGTAGGGTAGAGGGGGGAAGGTGGGTGGGGGAGGGTAGGGCAAGGGGAGAAGGGGGGGGGCGGCTGGTCACAGACAGCTTCCATTTCCTGTATGTATCAGGAAGTTAGCTTTTCAGGTTATTCTAAGGGCCATACCTTCTGGGGATAAAATAAAGTGGAGCCATATGTCCCATGTTGCTTTGTATTTTTCTTCCTGCTGTCTCACGGTATGTACCAAGTCTTCCATTCTCCTAATGTCTTCCACTTTCTGAATCCAGCTAGCTACCGTTGGTGGGGACTGATTTTTCCAATTAAGCAGGATGCACGATTTCGCAGCGTTTAACAGGTGACCTATGACCGCTATAACTTTTGTGCAAACCAATCAATATACGCTTATTGTGATTTTTTTTTTTTACCAAAAATATGTAGAAGAATACGTATCGGCCTAAACTGAGGGGAAAAAAAAGCTGAAAAATGGCTTGGGGAAAAATAGCTTGGGCAGGAAGGGGGTGAAAATGCCCTGTATTGAGGTGGTTAATATTTATACCAGACCCAAAGGGCCTGGTAATGGACTGTGGGGGATCCCATGCTGTTTTTTTTCAATTACTTTTATCTGTATTGCCGGGACCAACAATTCATTATAGCCACTAGTACTTTTTAATGACTTTTTTTCCCTTTAGAAATGTCATTTTGTGCAGGAACTGTTCTAAACACGGGACAAATGTGCCACTTTACAAGCATACTATAGACACCCCCAGGTATGAAATTTAAAGGAGTATTTCACTTTTATTGTTTCACTTTAAGCATTATTAAAATCACTGCTCCCAAAAAAACAGATGTTTTTAAAACTTTTTTTGCATTGATACATGTCCCATGGGGCAGGACCCAGGTCCCCCAAACACTTTTTATGTTTTATGCATAAAAGCCTTTAAAATTAAGACTTGATTTTTCAAGTCTTAACAACCAAAGTGCGGCCCGAATTTATGCTCAGCCAAACCGTTCGCCCATCCCCATTGATAAGCAACCAAAAAAGACTGGACAGAATTATAGAAATAATAGACATTTGTTATTTTAGATGAAAAAAGTGCAGACAACAGGAACTTTAAGTGGTTCTAAAGTCTAAAGTGTTTTTTTATCTTAATGCATTCTCTGCAAACCCGTGCTGTGTGTATGGACACACACGGCCTGGCTTAGACGAACGCTCTCATGGGTGCCCCCCCAGCACTGCGCTTAATGATGGGGCATCAAGGAGAGAAGAAACAGAGGGTGCCACCAGTTGACTCCAGAAGAGGAGGTAAGGGACTGCTCTGTGCAACTTTTTTTTTAATTTAAGCTATAAAAAAGACTTTAGTATCACTTTCAAATAAAAAAAAAAATGAAAATATTATAGTATCTTACCGTCTTTCCCAGACATTGCTGGTGTGACACTTCCTCTGAGCACCACAGATGAACTCCAATCTTACACAATTTACAGCGCAGGCCCTGCTTGGAGTTACCTGAATATTGGAGAGATTGCTGTTAAATGTAGAACTATCCCACTAACAGATTATGATAGAATGACACAAAAAGGACACTTATCAGTTAATAGGGAAGCACTAGATGCAGACTACATATTTATTATAAAAAATTATTGCATGTTACTGGTGATTAGAGAAAAATATACAGTGGATAGATAGATAAGGTCAGTAGTCCTCAAACCACAGCCTGTTACCTGCCATAAACTGCTGCAGACAAGACCTACAATTGCAGTCTAGTGAGAACCATTGTATGCAGCTTGGCAGCGAGTGCCAGGCAATGGAACAGCACTATTGGATGAAGTGATCTACTGCAAAGGGTTTGATTTACTAAAAGCAAATAGACTGTGCAGTTTTGAAAGTGCAGTTGCTCCAGAGCTTAATAAATGAGGTAAAGCTTCACTTTACGAAGAACAACCAATCACATGCAAGAAAAATAAAAGAAAACTGCATTTTTTCTTGCACATGATTGGATGATGGAAGCCAGCAGAGCTCTCCCTCATTTACTAAGCTCTGGAACAACTACACTTGCAGAGTGCATCTGCACTTTCAAAAGTGCACAGTCTATTTGTTAGACATGTGCATTCGTTTTCGTCCGAATTTCAGGTATTTTCGTTATTGTTTTAACAAACGATAACGAAAGTGCAGAATCCGAAAAACGAAAGTGCAGAATCCGAAAAACGAAAGATCCAACATAAACAAATGCTTTAATTTCGTTTTCGTTGTGACAACAGTTCGATATAGATAGGAGATTTGACGCTGACAATAACAATCTGTGTCCATCGAACCTGTTGTCGAATGTGCCTAATCTTAACTCTATTAGTCCAAGATTATTCTACATAGAGAGAAAAGATTTGACGTAGAGCGAAAAGATCGCTGCTGGAATTGGGTGGGGAAAGTAAAATAAAAATAATGATGATGATGATGATGATGAATGTTATTGGCTGATTGTAACCAAAGAGGAGGAGCAGTAAAATAGCTAGAACTAAGTACACACGTACAGCCAACTTACTTTCACTTACAATTGCTAGCAGAGAGAGACACACACATTGAATCATTTTAGAAGACAGTCAATCTTAGCTGGTCCGTTTGTCAGAGAACCTGAATTATTTAGCAATTAAGCATAAGCACAGCAGCAGAACAATAGTGAAGAAAGCTACAGTCCAACCTAACTTTTTCATAATATTATGCTGCTATTGTGTTAGTGTTGTGAACTTGATAGTGATACTAGTGTTGCTAGTGTTGTGATAGCCTCAGAGGCTGCCTGTGTTATGGGGGGGATTTATTATTATAGATTCTATATTATAGATTGAGATTCTATATAGATTCTATATACCCTATCTTGTTACCTGTCTGATCAGTGATCACTATCACCAGTCCATTTTCTGTTTGAATTATATACATTCAACATGAACGACAAAGATTCGACAAAGCATCGAAAAACATACAAACGTTGAATCTTTGGCTCATGGTGTCTGTCGAAAGTTCTAAGAAGATTCGACGGAGCAGCTAAACTATACAGAGTCATACAGTTTAGCTGCTCCGTCAAATCTTCTTTGAAAATTCGACAGACACCATAAGCCTTCAATGACAGATTCAACCTTAATTAATTAATTAGGATTTTCGGACGAATGCAATTTTTAACGAAAAACAAAATAAATAAAAACAAATTTCAGGAGTAACTAAATAAATAAATTTTTCGGACGAAAACGAAATTCCTAAACAAAATATTTCAGTGTGCACATGTCTACTATTTGTCTTTAGTAAATCAACCCCAAAGTCTTATTGCCTCTTTTGGAGGAATTGTTCACAATTTGTACTCTTCGTAGTTTTTTTTTTTTTTTTTCTTTTTCCATAGTATTTTATTGGAGGAAAATTCAGAGATAAGTAAACAAGTATAACAGTAGGTATATAGCCCAATAACCTAAGGATATACAAAAGTTCTGTACCAATCATAAAGATGAAACGTGTGTACCATTTGTAGGAAAAGAATAGTACATAACAGTGACTAGCTGAATAGGTTAAGCAGTATTTTTTGTAATTAAGACGTTCATTTTGTTTCTCTGAAACCGGGAGGTGCCTGGTCTTTGAGGAGATACAATTCACATTGGAGTTAACTGTGCTGTGGCTTGAGCTGGTTTCTTGAAACAAACTGTTGACTATTAGTGTTTATGTAGGGTGATGTAATGGTTACGCTTTGGGTGTGATGGGTATCAAATGGCGAGTTACTTGTGCTTAGGGATGAACTCAAGGTTGACAGTCTTGCTGGTTGCCTTGGTTAGGTCCCTTGGTTGTATGTAAGCGAGCGTGGGGGATAGGGGGGATGGTTATAAGAAAGAAGGACGTCGGGGGATAAGGTGGGATGTGGTTTGAGAAAAAGGGGAATAAATATGGCTGTGGGAAGAAAGGGTAGAATAGGCCAAGACAGGGGGGCATGTGCCTCCGACTTGACACTGAACTTCGGCCCATCCTTGATCTTCCCATGTGTCTGGTGTTGAGCAATGTGTTATGGGACCATTTAAAGGGTGAGATAAAGGATCACTTTAGTTATTATGTAGGTTCATGATTTGTGTGTGACCACCAGAAGTAGTCTTGAAGTGGGACCAACAGGCCCAGAGGGTGTTATGTTTGAAGATGGCTATGAGCTCCTCCATTTTGGCAATTTTATTGAGCATCAGGAGCCATTTTTTAATTGTGTGGGCATTATATTTGCCCCATAGGACCAGAATACATAGCTTAGTTGCATAAAGTAAAAAGAAATTAAATGAGAGCGTCTAGGTAGTGTGGTATGGTGCAATAAGAGTTGTGTGGGAGAGAAGTCTAAGGCAAGGGTGGTTACCTTTGAGGTTATGTTGTGAACTTCATTCCATAATTTTTGGATAATGAGACAGGACCACCAAATGTGTATAAGAGAGCCTGGTTCAAAGTTGCATGTCCAGCATAAGTTTGTTGATGGTGTAAATTTATGGGATGAGGGTGGGGACTCTGTACCATCGTTTGAGGACTTTGTAGCCAATTTCTTGGACTGACACATTTACCAAGCTGTTTTTGAATATTTGCCCCCACTGGTCACCCGTGAGATCTAGGGAGAGTTCTTTCTCCCAGTAGTGGTACGTTTTGTGTTTCGTGGGGTAGTGCAAAAAGTAGGGAGTAAATGGCGGAGACTAGGTGTCTTTGTGAAGTAGTTTTAGAGCATAATGATTCTATGGGTGTGAGTTGTCAGGTCCATTGTGGCCTGAGTTTTGGATCTAGGAGAAAAGAGTTGTAATTAGAGGTATGTCCACAGTGGAAATTTCTGATCTTTCATTTGTAAGGCTAGATTTTCACACGTTAGGAAAGTACCTCCTTGAAAGAAATGTTTGATTAGGATATAGGTAAAAGAGGTAATCCTGCGCAAACACAAGGAAGGTTACCTAATAAACTGCAGCACACACTGAGGGAAATATCTGAACCCGAAAATTAGTAATAAAGGAGGTAGTGGTGCGCGGTAAAGAATTACGCTAAACTAAAATATCCAAAGAGAAGAGAGTTCAAACCCAACAGATTAAAGGAAGCATATAAGACAATAAAATTAAGCATATGAATCCTGGGTAAAATACATAAGATAAAGTGCATCAAAGAAAAGTGCATTAAAATGCATAAAATCGGCAGAAGATACTGCTATAGTAATAAAAACATGTGAATCCTATAAAAAAATTATATAGTGCATAAAACACAAAATAAAATATGTGGCTGTGAATGGTAGTGATGGTGTAGCCACGTGATAAATATATAGTGCTGGTATTTCCACATGCTAAAAATAGAATCAGGAACATAAGATAAGGTAAAATTCAAACATAAGTAAATAAATACAGTCCATAAATGTTCATAAAGTGCAAAACTTGTCTTCGAATCCGAAAAAATGTTATGGGTGAAGGTGCTGGAGAAGCGGAGTGCTATGTGATTTGATATAGCGTGCTGTTAGTGGGTATCCTGTGTGATCCTGGTTTCCTGTGCAATCCTAGTGGGGATAGTGTAGATGGCCCCTTACCTTACAGCTGTAAGGTTACAGCATGAGTATCAAAGCCTTTGTGGTCCTTGGTGACCGTCCCTTCTTGTAGATAGGTGGCCCAGGTCTTCTATGGCGTTTACTATCCTGCCTTTCACTTGCCCCTCTAAGGGTAGCTAATGGTATGTTCTGGGGTGGGAGGTATACAAATGTAGCATACAAAGTGGTGTACAAACGAGCGGCGAGCTCGATAGGCGTCACTTCCGGTCGCACAGAGCGGTCCCGACACGTGTTCGTCACGGGTCACGTGACTTCATCAGGGGATAGCCTAGTGCTCACAGTAGTGTCTATAAATAGGCCCGGTAATTGCAGATAATTAAAATAGCCTAGATAGAAATATATATTGGGACAGTAAATAACCTAAAAATATAAAATATATAAAATTAAATATTACTAATATATATATATATATGTATATATAGCCAAATAATTTTTATTTTTTTTTAAAACATAGAGACCATACGAGAGAGTAATACAAGGCGACCGGAAATTACGTAATTTAAAAAAAATTAAATTAAAGGGCATAGCACGAAAATCATTAAAAGAATGAAGGTCAAATTCAGGTTAAAAAGGAGAGTAGATCCAAAAATTGTAGCGCTAATACATGGGCAAGAGTGTATGTGTATCACAGCACTCTAAAAAACAATAAATAAACCATATGGTGGTGCTGAAAATAACTCCAGAAAAAACAAAATAACGAATCAAGTTCATGGAGTGATAACATCAAACAGTAAGTCCTTCTGGTCGACTCAATAGAAACAGACTGGAAACATATGCTTGACTGATGTCACTATGAGGCGTAAGTACTCTTACCGGAAACGTTGGATGTGGGTACCATACGGCATCCACCTCAGACAGGCTTAGAGATGGAACGTCTTGCATCTAGGGAAAACACCGCAGGCTGGAACTCCAACGATTTCAGGGACTGTGCACTGGATCAGTCAGCAAGGGTAGGTATACTCAACATTCGATCATCCGATAGTCACGGGAATGATGATGGAGACCGGGGAGAATGGAATAAAAAATGGAGACCACTCCGATGGTGCAGGTCAAATGGACATAAATTTATTCACATATGCATGTGAAAATTAAAAACAGATAAAATCTCGAGACAATATAAAGAAAGATTCGGCAATATGAGGGGCGTAGGATAGCTGGCCCGACGCGTTTCGACTAAAGTCTTCCACAGGGGCATATCTCTCAGAGATATGCCCCTGTGGAAGACTTTAGTCGAAACGCGTCGGGCCAGCTATCCTACGCCCCTCATATTGCCGAATCTTTCTTTATATTGTCTCGAGATTTTATCTGTTTTTAATTTTCACATGCATATGTGAATAAATTTATGTCCATTTGACCTGCACCATCGGAGTGGTCTCCATTTTTTATTCCATTCTCCCCGGTCTCCATCATCATTCCCGTGACTATCGGATGATCGAATGTTGAGTATACCTACCCTTGCTGACTGATCCAGTGCACAGTCCCTGAAATCGTTGGAGTTCCAGCCTGCGGTGTTTTCCCTAGATGCAAGACGTTCCATCTCTAAGCCTGTCTGATGTGGATGCCGTATGGTACCCACATCCAACGTTTCCGGTAAGAGTACTTACGCCTCATAGTGACATCAGTCAAGCATATGTTTCCAGTCTGTTTCTATTGAGTCGACCAGAAGGACTTACTGTTTGATGTTATCACTCCATGAACTTGATTCGTTATTTTGTTTTTTCTGGAGTTATTTTCAGCACCACCATATGGTTTATTTATTGTTTTTTAGAGTGCTGTGATACACATACACTCTTGCCCATGTATTAGCGCTACAATTTTTGGATCTGCACGTATTTTGACTTTGTTTGTTTTGTTTGTTGGCAGCTTTTGCATGGTTTATATTGATTAGCGCGTTTTTTTCTCTAATTCATAAAAAGGAGAGTAAGATAGCACAACAGGGCACAAAGGCCAGATAATAGGAGTGTTCAGGGCATATTTGGATAACCTATATAGAGAAACAACAGACATATTCAAGGGTTCTATGTGGAAACTAAAATCCAAGGGTGAGGGCTTAGCCCAGGTGTAGAAAGAAAGGGCTGAACAGAAAGTCTTAAAAGTCACTGAGGAAGCAATTTAGATCAAATTCAATATTTAGGCCATATGGCGTGAGAGTATCAAGGGTAAAGATCCATTTGGACTCAAGCTGGCTCAGGGTTCTAACCTTGTGTCCCCCCCGCCAATGGTTCACATATGGCTCTATTCCCCAAAATTTCAGGTGTGTGGGATCCTTCTTGTGATGAGTAGCGAAATGTCTTGATACACTATGTTTGTCATAGCCTTTTTGTATATTTTAAACATGTTCTTTTATCCGAACCCTAAGTGGTCTCTTCTTTGTACACAATAATATTGCACCATCAAGCTTGCGAAGCGATCAAGTGGGGACTAAGGAAACACACTAAGCTACCATGTATTCAAAGAAAATACCTTGTAAAAAGCCTTGATTTTTGTCTGAAAAACAGCTATTTTTGGTTCAATCGAAATTAATACCATCAACGAACAGGGGTAGCCATGGGAGGAAAATTTGCTCCCAGTGTAGCAGGCCTATTTATGGCCAAATGGGAGGACGAGGAAGTTTTTACCAATAAGCCGGAAGAACTTCACATCTATTGAAGATACATTGATGACGTGATCATCCTGTGGAAGGGTGACCGGACCAAACTCACCAAATTCCTGGAAGACTTGAACAAAAACGATAGGAATATAATGTTATCATGGGACATCAGCGACAAGAAAATTATCTTTCTAGATTTAGAAATTGAGCAAGAAAATGGAAAACTCCTCTCCAAAACACACTTTAAGGGTGTAGACCGTAATAGCTATCTACCATTGGACAGTTGCCATCACAAAAACTGGATATTCAACATACCGAAAGGTCAACTGATGCACCTCAAACGGAACTGTACAAATAAAGAACAATTCTGGACTCAAGCTGAAAATATGAAACTGAGGTTTCTAGAAAAAGGCTACTGCAAGGACACGATTGACAAAAATATAGCTGAGGTAGAAAAAATGGATCGACTAGATCTGATCAAGGACAAACCAAATAAAAATATCTGGCAAGACACAGTACCCATCATTTTAGACTATAGTGTACAACATAAACAAATTGAGAAAATCATCAAGCGAAACTGGAACATATTGCAAGCAGATACACGCTTAAGAGACATCCTTCCCATTCACCCAAAATTTGTATATAGAAGAGCACCTAGCATCAGCTATAAAATAGTAAAAAATATTCCAGATCCACCGAGTAGAGGACTAACATTTTTCACGGAGAAAGGATTTTACCCTTGCAAAAGATGTTATGCATGCGTAAGAACAAAACGCCCAAATGAAAAAAGGAAGAACTTTACCTCAAAAAGTACTGGCAATACCCATGAGATTAAAGAATTTATCTGCTGCAATACAGTAGGAGCAGTATATGTCCTCGAATGCAGTTGTGGGCTCCAAGATGTAGGCCGTACCAAGAGGCCGTACCAAGAGACCAAAAATATACAAAAAGGCTATGACAAACATAGTGTATCAAGACATTTCGCTACTCATCACAAGAAGGATCCCACACACCTGAAATTTTGGGGAATAGAGCCATATGTGAAACATTGGCGGGGGGGACACAAGGTTAGAACCCTGAGCCAGCTTGAGTCCAAATGGATGTTTACCCTTGATACTCTCACGCCATATGGCCTAAATATTGAATTTGATCTAAATTGCTTCCTCAGTGACTTTTAAGACTTTCTCTTCAGCCCTTTCTTTCTACACCTGGGCTAAGCCCTCACCATTGGATTTTAGTTTCCACATAGAACCCTTGAATATGTCTGTTGTTTCTCTATATAAGTTATCCAAATATGCCCTGAACACTCCTATTATCGGGCCTTTGCGCCCTGTTGGGCTATCTTACTCTCCTTTTTAAACTGATTTTCTCTGTGTGGATGACCTTCATTCTTTTAATGATTTTCGTGCTATGCCCATTAATTTAATTTTTTTAAAATTATGTCATTTCCGGTCGTCTTGTATTACTCCCTTGTATGGTCTCTATGTTTTTAAAAAAAAAATGTATTTGGCTATATATATATATATATATTAGTAATATTTTTTATATATTAGTAATATTTTTTATATATTTAATTTTATATATGTTATATATATATATATTTTTAGGTTATTTACTGTCCCAATATATATTTCTATCTAGGATATTTGAATTATCTATTGTCCCAACCGTTACTCAGTATAGACAGCATGTTTGCCATATGGCCATTGCTATTTTTTCCATATGTTATCTTTATGGCCATCCAGTTAATATATTCATGCTGTTCTAATTAATATCTACCAGTCCAACCACCAAAATGTCCGCTCTCCGTTTCCGGCGACAATACCGGCCTGTGGACATTACATGCTATGCTGACACCATTGATGGGAACGCCCATTAGCTAGTTACACTGACTTTCTAACCAAGAAAATGGCCGCTCATATCCGGCGACCATTTCCGTCGTTTCCAGCGACCGGGACTCCAGGAAAATGGCAGCCGTAATATGCAATTACTGGGCCTATTTATAGACACTACTGTGAGCACTAGGCTATCCCCTGATGAAGTCACGTGACCCATGACGAACACACGCCGGGACCGCTCTGTGCGACCGGAAGTGACGCCTATCGAGCTCGCCGCTCGTTTGTACACCGCTTTGTATGCTACATTTGTATACCTCCCACCCCAGAACATACAATTACCTACACTTAGAGGGGCAAGTGAAAGGCAGGATAGTAAACGCCATAGAAGACCTGGGCCACCTATCTACAAGAAGGGACGGTCACCAAGGACCACAAAGGCTTTGATACTCATGCTGTAAATTTACAGCTGTAAGGTAAGGGGCCATCTACACTATCCCCACTAGGATCGCACAGGATACCCACCAACAGCACGCTATATCAAATCACATAGCACTCCGCTTCTCCAGCACCTTCACCCTTAACATTTTTTCGGATCCCCTTTTTGATGATCTCCTCATATTTTCAAAATTTATGATCTCGCCCTAAATGGGTGTTTTTGTCAATAGCAGAATACACGTACAGTGTCTAAAGCGTTTATGAACACGCAGAAAATGCTATTGGGAAAAAAAAAAAAACACTGCAAAATTAAATTTTTTTGCAATGTTTTTCCAATATCAGAATACACGGATAGTGTCTAAAGCGTTTATGAACACGCAGAAAATGCTATTGGGGAAAAAAAAAAACACCGCAAAATTAAATTTTTTTGCAATGTTTTTCCAATATCAGAATACACGGACAGTGTCTAAAGCGTGTATGAACACGCAGAAAATGCTATTGGGAAAAAAAAAAACACAGCAAAATTTAATTTTTTTGCAATGTTTTTCCAATATCAGAATACACGGACAGTATCTAAAGCGTGTATGAACACGCAGAAAATGCTATTGGGAAAGAAAAAAAAAAACACAGCAAAATTAAATTTTTTTGCAATGTTTTTCCAATATCAGAATACACACAGGGTACGGTGTATCTCTTAATAAAATATGCAGTGCAGTGATGGTGCACTGAGCTTGCAGGTAAAACTTATATTTTGTCTGGCACTGGCCTCATGGCACTGTTAAAAGACTGTGCACCGCACCCCAGCCAGGGTACAATTGATTTAGGAATCTCTTCAATAATTCTCTTGCCTCTTTCTTTTCCTTAATAAAGAAACTCTGTACTCTACTCTAGCTATCTAGATCGCTCACTGATCTAACTAATTTGAAGACAATTTAAGGAATGTGGACTGACTGACTTTATCACACTAACTCCTAAAATCCTCTCAGCAGCACAAGAACCTGTCTATAGCAGAATGACGCTGTGTGCTGTGTGTCTGGACTATATATAGAGGCTGGGTCACATGCTGCACTGCTCAATCACAGCCATGCCATTAGTAGGCATGGCTGTGATGGCTTCTAAGGGCACACTAGTGAAACTAGCGTCAATTGGCTGCCCTGCAGCTTGTAAAAGGCGCCAATACATCGCCGAACACCGTTCAATAGTTCGGGTTCGGGTTGGGACCCGGACACCCAAAAGTCTGGTACGGATCCGAACTTTACAGTTCGGGTTCGCTCAACCCTAGTCATGAGTATAAAGGACAAAATAAAACTGGCACCCAGAGCACCCCTTCAGCCTAGTAGCACCAAACTAAAGTTGTATTCAGGGGAACTAAGGGAATCATTGGGGCTATTCCAAACAGAATGCAGCATACATGATTATATACACAAACTGAACTTTGAGATTGTTGATGCTGATCAGAAACTGCTATTATCAGGTTCAACATATGAGCGCCTTGGAATGATTCTGTTCACCATTCCTGTTGAGCTACATAATGTTGATAATCAGCCTGCAAAATCTCTGACTAGGCCACTGACAAAACAGCAAATTCTTCACGCATACAGTGATGTGTTTGAGGGCCCGATAGTCTCTGTTCCAGGAGAGGTTCGTTTTGAACTTGATCCTACCATTCAACCTGTACAATGTGCCCCACGCAATGTGCCTATCGCCATTAAGCCACAGGTTAGACCTCAACTAGATAAATATGAAGCTGAAGGACATCTAAATTCAGTAACAGAGCCTACAGATTGGATCAGTAACATGGCTGTTATCAGAAAGCCTGAGAAGATCAGAATATGCATTGATCCCACGTTTCTGAATATGGCCCTGAAACGGTCACACTACTTAATGCCAACACTCGATATTTTGCACAAACTACCTGTATTCACACTTGTTGATGCTAGGGATGCCTTTTTACAGTGCAAGCTGGATGAAAAGAGTAGCTACATGACCACGTTCTTGACTCCTTGGGGCAGAAAGAGATGGCTCAAGCTACCATTTGGAGTCTCTGTAGCGCCTGAGGTATACCAGTGTAAGCAGAATGAACTATTAGGTGGTCTTCACGGAATTGAGCCAATAGCTGATGACATTCCTATAGTTGGCTGCAGTAATACAGATGAGGAGGCTGAGCATGACCATGATGAAAAGTTAATAGCGCTACTGGATCATTGTAGGCTGGTGATGCTGAGGCTTAGTATAAAGAAATTGCAGTTCAAGGTGGAAGAAGTCAGTTTCCTGGACATATCCTGTCTTCACAAGGTTTAAAAGCTGACCCGGATAAGATTAAAGCCATTGCGGACATGCCACAGCCTGGTAATGCCAAAGCGGTACAGAGATTTATTGGCTTTGTTACATACCTAGCGAAATTCCTGCCACACTTATCTGAGGTGTGTGAGCCATTAAGGCGACTTCTGGACAAAGATGCAGTTTGGCACTGGCTTCCCAAGCATGACCGGGCAGTAGAGGATATAAAACGCTTGGTCACCTCTGCCCCAGTGTTGAAATACTATGATGTTGCAAAGCCTGTTACGATACTAAGTAACTCCAGTAAAAATGGTCTAGGTGGTTGCCTTTTGCAGAAAGGTCAGCCAGTTGCATATGCGTCCAGAGCTCTTTCATCAGCTGAGCAAAATTATGCTCAAATTGAGAAGGAATGTTGAAGCATTGTATTTGCCTGCCAGCGTTTCCATCATTATCTTTATGGACGGGATTCAATTACAACTGAAACTGATCACAAACCTCTGATAGCTATATTCAAAAAGCCCCTTTTGTGTGCTCCCAAGCATTTGCAGAGCATGATGCTTACATTGCAGCATTACAACCTTAATGTTGTCTACAAGCCAGGATGTGAAATGTATATCAGTGATACCCTGAGCAGAGCTACGTCAAATAGTGTGGCACCTGGAGGTGAGCATGAGCATCGTACAATTTGTCTGCTGGAACAGTAACAAAATTTCTTTGCCGATATCAATCAAGCGGACTATCTTAATGTCACAAATAGGGATGAGCCGAACACCCCCCTGTTCGGTTCGCACCAGAACCTGCGAACAGACCTAAAGTTCGTGTGAACTTTAGAACCCTATTAAAGTCTATGGGACTCGAACGTTCGAAAACAAAAGTGCTAATTTTAAAGGCTTATATGCAAGTTATTGTCATAAAAAGTGTTTGGGGACCTGGGTCCTGTCCCAGGGGACATGTATCAATGAAAAAAAAGTTTTAAAAACTGACGTTTTTTCGGGAGCAGTGATTTTTTTGTTTAATCATTTTTTATTGGAAAGAAAGAAGATCATACAAGGCATGGTATATGTAAACATAAATGGGGGAAGCGTGGAAAGGAAGAGAGGTGGGGGGGGGGGGGGGGTGGAGAGGTAGGAGAAGGAAGTAGAGAGTAGAGTAGAGCGTCTGGGGGGGGGGGGCAGGGAGAAAAGAAAAAGGAAAAAAGAAGGGGGGGGGGTAGGGAGACTCTGCCTGGACTGGGTTGGGTAAGTATTAACCGTTCAATACAGGTTAGTTACTAATAGGTATAGGTTAGGACATGATTTCAGCATAAGCGGTGGAATATTTAAAGGCAAACCAGCCGGCCCAAATCTGCTTCACAAGGTCGGCTTTCCCTCTGAGTGTGAGGGTCATGTCCTCCATTCGATGTATATAATCTACTTTCAATAGCCATTGAAAGCCGACCAAATCTGCTTCACAAGGTCGGCTTTCCCTCTGAGTGTGAGGGTCATGTCCTCCATTCGATGTATATAATCTACTTTCAATAGCCATTGACGTAGGGACGGTATAGTCCTCGTCTTCCAGAATTTGGGGATACGTGATTTAGCTGCATTGAGCAAGTGGGGGGTCGCTGAACGCTTGTAGGGGCCGACTGGTTTGCCTGTACAGTGGAATAGGACATACCATGGGTCATTAGGAACATCACATCCTTGAATTTCTTTGATCCAGTAGAGGACCGCTAACCAGAAGGGACGTAGCCTGGGGCAGTACCACCAAATATGAGCGTGGTTCGCCCTCTCTCCGCATTCCCTCCAACAGAGGGGCGAGGTTTCTGGAAACAGCTTGTGTAAGATGGCAGGGGTGTAATGCCATCTGGATAGGAGCTTGTAGTTAACCTCTGCCATTTTGGAGGCTCCTGAGGAGGAGTGTGCCATTATTAGAATGTTCCTCTTCTGTTCTGGTGAGAGAGTCCTGTGGAGGTCCAGCTCCCAGTTATGGATAAATGCAGGGTTGCCGCCAGGTTGTAGTGAAAGTAGAGCTTGGTAAAAGTAAGAGATGGGTTTCTCAATGGGTTGGGGTTCGGAGAACGCCAGCTCAAGTGGCGTCAGGTCAGCCACAGATCTGAGGGGCTTTGGGAGGGAGTGAACAAAAGCAGAGAGTTGATGGTGTTTCCACTGGTCAATGAAGGAGATGGGAGATGTGTTGAGTAGGGTGGCCAATGGGAGTATCTCCGATGAGGAGGCAACTTGATGTAATAGGGTTTTTGACCCCAAGTACCATTGTTGAGAGCTAGATGCCAGGTTGCCCGGTAGACATGGGAACTGTCAAAAAATTTGTTTCGTTTCGTTTCGTCCCGTTTCGTATATAAAAAAATTCGTAATTCGTGTACGAAATTCCGTTCGAATTCGTACGAAATACGAAATTCGGACGAATCGTAATTTTTTTTTACGAATCGTTAGTAAAGTTACGAATCGTTACGAATCGTTACGAATCGTTAACGCGGCTAATGCATTGTTGGTTCTCATAACACAGAGAACAATTCGAATCCAACTACAAATATCGAATTTCAATTTCAAGTTACGAATCGTTACGAATCGTTATAAATAGTTACGAATCGTTATGAATAGTTACGAATCGTTAGTAAATCCAACTACCAATATCGAATTTCAACTAATTTGAACGAAATTATTATAGCAGATATAACGAATGAATTCGAATGAATTCGAATGAATTCGAATGACAAAGTGTCATTTTTGCAGAAAAAAAAAAAAAGCGTAGGGGTCCCCCCAAATTCAATAACCAGGCCCTTCAGGTCTGGTATGGATATTAAGGGGGGCCAAAAAAAAAATGGCGTGGGGTCCCCCCCAAATATCCATACCAGACCCTTCAGGTCTGGGATGGATTTTAAGGGGAACCCCGGCCAAAAAAAAAATAAAAAAATGGCGTGGGGTCCCCCTCAAAATCCATACCAGACCCTTTATCCGAGCACGCAACCTGGCAGGCCGCAGGAAAGGAGGGGGGGACGAGAGCGGCCCCCCCCTCCCGCCTGAACCGTACCAGGCCACATGCCCTCAACATTGGGAGGGTGCTTTGGGGTCCCCCCCAAAGCACCTTGTCCCCATGTTGATGAGGACAAGGGCCTCATCCCCACAACCCTGGCCGGTGGTTGTGGGGGTCTGCGGGCGGGGGGCTTATCGGAATCTGGAAGCCCCCTTTAACAAGGGGACCCCCAGATCCCGGCCCCCCCCCTGTGTGAAATGGTAAGGGGGTACTTGTACCCCTACCATTTCACCAAAAAAGGTGACAAAATGGTAAAAATGACAGGAGACGGTCTTTGACAATTCCTTTATTAAAATCTTCTTTCTTCTTTCTTCTGGTCTTCCTTTCTTCATCTTCTCCTTCCGTCATCTTCTTCCGTCATCTTCTTCCTTCGATTCGCTTCTTCTTCCTCCGGTCTTCTCGTCCTTCTCGTCCGGCGTCGTCCTTCTCGTCCGGCATCGTCGTCTCTTCTCGCAGGCCGCTCCTCGCAATGGGAGGCTCCCGCTCTGTGAGGCTCCGCTCCGGGTGACAGGTCTTTTATAACGAAGGCACCTGGTGACCCCGCCCCCAATGTTGAGGGCATGTGGCCTGGTACGGTTCAGGCGAGAGGGGGGGCTGGTATGGATTTTGAGGGGGACCCCCACGCCATTTTTTTTTTTTTTTGGCCGGGGTTCCCCTTAAAATCCATCCCAGACCTGAAGGGTCTGGTATGGATATTTGGGGGGGACCCCACGCCATTTTTTTTTTTTTTTTTGGCTGGGGTCCCCCTTAATATCCATACCAGACCTGAAGGGCCTGGTTATTGAATTTGGGGGGACCCCTACGCTTTTTTTTTTTTTTTTTATATCAATGAATGACTGTTTTTTAAATAGCTTTTTTTTCTGCAAAAATGACACTTTGTGCATTCGAATTCATTCGAATGCATTCGAATTCATTCGTTATATCTGCTATAATAATTTCGTTTGAATTAGTTGAAATTTGATATTGGTAGTTGGATTCGAATAATTTGGAGCTGAAATTCGTAAACGGAATTTTTCCTGCAAAAATGACACTTTGTCATTCGAATTCATTCGAATCCATTCGAATTCATTCGAATTCATTCGAATCATTCGGCGACGAAATTCGTAAACGGAATTTCGTATTCCGTACGGAATTCGTAAAAAAAAAAATTCGTACTACAGATTCGTAAATTCGTACGAATTTCGAAAAATTCGTACGAATTTCGTACGAATTACGAATTCGTACGAAACGAATCGCACATGTCTATTGCCCGGTGGGAAGTAGTCGTGGCCCAAAAGAGGGAGTAGAGGGGAGTTGTAGCTCCAGGCTTTTGATTTGCATAGGGAGTCCCATATCGCGAGTGAGGATAGGGTGAGAGGGGAGGTAGTTGGGGCCAAGGACCTGAATTTCTTCGGTATCCACATGTGTGTTGAAAGTGTGGACCCGCATAGGTCAGATTCCAGTGTTACCCACAGTTTGGTTTCTTTATGATACTTCCAGTCGGAGAGCCTGTTTAGTATAACCGCCCGGTAATATAGGCTAAAGTCCGGTAGGGCAAGGCCGCCCTCACTTTTGGGTCTAATAAGGAGAGACCTTGGAAGTCTCGGTCTCTTCCTGTTCCATACATATCTCGATGTCAGGGAGTTCAGCAGTGAAAAAAAACCTATCGGGATCCCGTACGGGATCATTTGCAGCAGAAAGAGCACCCTGGGCAGTAGGTTCATTTTTATGACTCCCACCCGACCCAACCAAGAGTGTGCAAGCTGTGTCCATTTTTGCAGGTCTGAGCGTAGTGCATTAGGAAGAGGTATAAAATTTGTGCGGAAGAGAGCTGCTGGATTGGGGGTGAGCTGTATCCCCAGGTACTTCATGTGCTTAACTTGCCAGGTGAAGGGGAAGGATTGTCTGAGGTGGGTGGCAGTATGGGGGGGGACAGTTCAGGATTTCTGACTTTGTCATGTTGATTTTGAAGTTGGAGATTTCGCCAAATGCCGTGAACTCTGACATGAGGTTAGGTATAGTGATTAGGGGCTGCCGGATGTAGAATAGGATGTCGTCGGCGTACGCCGCGTATTTATGTTCCGTCTGGCCCACCACTATCCCATGTATGCTAGGGTTAAGTCTTATCTTGGACAGGAAGGGTTCTAGTGAAAGTGCAAATAAGATAGGGGACAGGGGGCATCCCTGGCGCGTGCCATTGTGTAAGGTGAATGGGTCGCTAAGCGTACCGTTAATGCGTAGTTGGGCTGTTGGGTAGTTATAAAAGGCTTCGATTTGGTGAAGCAGGGGAGTGTTAATACCCAGATGTGTAAGCGTTGCCATGAGGAACTCCCAGTCCACCCTATCAAACGCTTTCTCGGCGTCAGTAGATAGTAGGGGTGCAACGGATCGTCGCCGATCCGTGATCCGAACGGGCCACCCCGTTCGGATCGGCACACCCCGCGATCCGCGGAGCGCTCCGCGGCCTCGGCCTTAGGAAAGGCCGCGGCTTCGGCCTAGCTCCAGAGCGTCGGCGGCCATCTTTGTACACCCGGCGGCCTTAGGAAAGGCCGCGGCTTCGGCCTAGCTCCGGAGCGGCGGCCATCTTGGTACACCCGGCCACTGTTTACAATGTGATCGCTCCGTCAAATTTGACGGAGCGATCACTTGTAAACATATGGAATCTGCAATTCAACTTAAAAATGCAACATAGATAAGGTGAATCAGTAGCGCTAATATAAACAATGAAAAATATAATATAAAATGCTGAGTAAATACTATGCAAATAAATACTGTGCAAATATATAAACAGTGCTATATAAATACCAAAGTACAAAAATAGTAGTGTATAATTGACTCAACGTATAACTTAATAGCAGCGGTGTGTCTATTTCTCTTAGTGACAAGTGAAAAAGTTCATAAATATATAAAGTCCAGATTGTGAATAAATAAATAGGTAAGTGATTTTCCAAGTGTCTTCAGTCACAGTTTCAAAGTGGAGTCTTCTGACTGACTTGAATCTACCACCACACCACGTGATCACACTCCCTCTGAAAGGCCCACTCACCAGCTCACTAGGCCTCACACTCTCGTGTTTGGCAGATGCGTTTTTTACCCACTCCAGGGGTTAATGAAGGATGGCTTGTTTGATCCGTTTGACTCTCAATGCGATTCCATATGTAAAACAATGAGTAAAACACTCCACATAGTGTAAAAACGTATGATAAAATTTATTCACGTAAAAACACTCCAATGGTCAAACTCACATTTCAGAGGTTAAAATCAAGCCTCAAATCCAAAACCACGGCAAGCCAAACAACGCTGATGTATAAAAATATAAAGTATATATATATACTGCGGTCTCGGCGGACCAAGAGGAAGACCCTGGTGGTGGTATAGTTATAGTCCACAGTGGCGTAATATATAAATAAATAAATACAATCTTTACTTTTTGCTCTGTAGCCTCATTCCCGACATGTTTCGTCGCTTGGACTTATTCATGGGTATGGCTACACAGCCCATCTCAAACTAATTTATAGTGATAGGGGAGCTAGTCACATGGGTGGTGACCCAATCATGTGACAAATCATGTGACATGTTGTGTGCAATCAGATGTGGGCTGATACACATGACCGTATACATTCCCCTATCCCGGCTTGCGAGAAAGATCATTGGTGGTGTGACTGGCAATAGTGTCATAATATGAAAATAATAATAATACTGACAACTTCATGCTATATTTGTACGGGTAGTTTTTTCCTAAAATCCATCTCAAATGCCTACTCTAATATGCACACTGGTGTTCCTTGATGTGCAGAGAGTGTATGTGTGGATATTAGGGATGATTGTCACTATATTACCTTAAAGATGTCAGGGTGGATGTTTACTGGGAGTCCTGGCTTCACAACAGTATAGTGCTATGGAGACTCGCTATTATGCTGTATATGTGTTCCATTTCGATCGCTGCCTATATATATCTTAAAATATTAAAACTATTCTCATTAAAAGCTGCATGCATGCACATGCGTTTTTCAATGAAAAAATGGGTGAGTGATATTTATTATGGAAAATTGTCCGTGTTCAGCACATTGTGTCGCTGTGCATCCATTGGCTCTGTATTGGCTGATTTATTGTGTGCGCGCGCCTGTCATCACAAACATTGCGCGCGCATCACACAACAGCTGTGGATGAGTATCTCTTCTTATGGCTGTGAGAGCCGCTGCATCTGCGCTTGCGCAGTAGTTATAGCTCAGTGAGGGATGGACATTAGTGTACTGTATGTGCGCGCGCGTAATGTCCTGGTCACTGCGCGCGCACTGGGCTTCTCCAGCCGTGGATATTCATCCATCAGCTGAGAATGCAGACCGCCGCGCGCGTGCGCACTGGCTCCGTGCGCGTTGTATCAGGAGGTGCGCGCGCATCCAACAGCACACTACCCTGGCGAGCCTTCACCCTATGATGAGATGCGGCCCGCACCTGCGCAATAGGGTTAGAGCGGCGGTTCAGCGGCGCGCTCTAGGTGTCCCCTCAGCCTATATAGAAGTACCGGAAATGGGTCCCTGCGGTTGAGATGGGATGACACATTACATGGAAGGCACATCTTTGGCAAAGCTGTAACATTAGTGCATATTAAAAAAGGTGTGTGATCTTGACTCCATGTCTACACAAAAATATAAATGTATTAAACCATCGCAATTTGAGCACTAATTCCCTAAGTTTAGAGGTGCAGAGAGCTGTATCATGAGTGAATGACAGGCACTGCATCCAACGGGAATTGGTGAGAAAATTGCACAAAAGAATCTGAGAAATTTGATATTTGATCACACTATTAAAATAAAATAAGTAGTGTTGAGCATATTATAAGAATATTTAAAATATCTTTAAAAACAAACCTATATATATGTGTATAAATATACATGTAAGAATAATGAAAATCTTAAAATATTAAAACTATTCTCATTAAAAGCTGCATGCATGCACATGCGTTTTTCAATGAAAAAGTGGGTGAGTGATATTTATTATGGAAAATTGTCCGTGTTCAACACACCCAGTGCGCGCGCAGTGACCAGGACATTACGCGCGCGCACATACAGTACACTAATGTCCATCCCTCACTGAGCTATAACTACTGCGCAACCGCAGATGCAGCGGCCCTCACAGCCATAAGAAGAGATACTCATCCACAGCTGTTGTGTGATGCGCGCGCAATGTTTGTGATGACAGGCGCGCGCACACAATAAATCAGCCAATACAGAGCCAATGGATGCACAGCGACACAATGTGCTGAACACGGACAATTTTCCATAATAAATATCACTCACCCATTTTTTCATTGAAAAACGCATGTGCATGCATGCAGCTTTTAATGAGAATAGTTTTAATATTTTAAGATATATATAGGCAGCGATCGAAATGGAACACATATACAGCATAATAGCGAGTCTCCATAGCACTATACTGTTGTGAAGCCAGGACTCCCAGTAAACATCCACCCTGACATCTTTAAGGTAATATAGTGACAATCATCCCTAATATCCACACATACACTCTCTGCACATCAAGGAACACCAGTGTGCATATTAGAGTAGGCATTTGAGATGGATTTTAGGAAAAAACTACCCGTACAAATATAGCATGAAGTTGTCAGTATTATTATTATTTTCATATTATGACACTATTGCCAGTCACACCACCAATGATCTTTCTCGCAAGCCGGGATAGGGGAATGTATACGGTCATGTGTATCAGCCCACATCTGATTGCACACAACATGTCACATGATTTGTCACATGATTGGGTCACCACCCATGTGACTAGCTCCCCTATCACTATAAATTAGTTTGAGATGGGCTGTGTAGCCATACCCATGAATAAGTCCAAGCGACGAAACATGTCGGGAATGAGGCTACAGAGCAAAAAGTAAAGATTGTATTTATTTATTTATATATTACGCCACTGTGGACTATAACTATACCACCACCAGGGTCTTCCTCTTGGTCCGCCGAGACCGCAGTATATATATATACTTTATATTTTTATACATCAGCGTTGTTTGGCTTGCCGTGGTTTTGGATTTGAGGCTTGATTTTAACCTCTGAAATGTGAGTTTGACCATTGGAGTGTTTTTACGTGAATAAATTTTATCATACGTTTTTACACTATGTGGAGTGTTTTACTCATTGTTTTACATATGGAATCGCATTGAGAGTCAAACGGATCAAACAAGCCATCCTTCATTAACCCCTGGAGTGGGTAAAAAACGCATCTGCCAAACACGAGAGTGTGAGGCCTAGTGAGCTGGTGAGTGGGCCTTTCAGAGGGAGTGTGATCACGTGGTGTGGTGGTAGATTCAAGTCAGTCAGAAGACTCCACTTTGAAACTGTGACTGAAGACACTTGGAAAATCACTTACCTATTTATTTATTCACAATCTGGACTTTATATATTTATGAACTTTTTCACTTGTCACTAAGAGAAATAGACACACCGCTGCTATTAAGTTATACGTTGAGTCAAATATACACTACTATTTTTGTACTTTGGTATTTATATAGCACTGTTTATATATTTGCACAGTATTTATTTGCATAGTATTTACTCAGCATTTTATATTATATTTTTCATTGTTTATATTAGCGCTACTGATTCACCTTATCTATGTTGCATTTTTAAGTTGAATTGCAGATTCCACATGTTTATATGTTTTAAGTAGCTGCTGTTTGATATATATATACTTTTTACACTTGCACTTTTAATCCTTCACTAATTCTATAGCCTACACACCTGCGGCGCGGTGGGGGTAGATGATACAGAGGGCGGTCTTCCACAGCTATACATCATTTACCAACAGCACATACCATTTTAACCCTTTTACCTACTGCAGCCATGGAAGCTATAAATTTCCTGTCAAACAGACAGATGATTCCTGAAAACATCTTTACAAACAACCATGATATGGTTGATTGTGAGGAAGATATTACCGGCACTTTAAGATCTTTAGAAAATCTTTTAGAAAAACAAGTTAAGACTTGGTGGGACATTTTTACATTTGAGCACTATGAGAGGGAAAATTTGACTTTTAGAAGCCTGAGATGGGAGGTTTCCCCACAGGATGGTCTCACTGACCAAAAATATATGGATGAGTGGTTGGAATTTTTCAACAGAAGAGGTAGAGAACTACAAGCTCTGGTTCTAAAAAGAAAACACATTAAATTAAGTATTGTAAATCAAAAAATAAAAGATATACAAGCCTTATTAGAACCTTTGAAGGATTCCAACCAAGTTTTAGAATTTAACACCAACATGAAGAGAAAATTGGAAAAAATTGACCGTGAAACACAAAAGAAAAAAGTCAAAAAATATACCAGAGATGCAAATGACTTCCAGACAAATAATATATATGTCTGGCAGTCCCTCATTGCTGAGAAAGAAGAATGCTCTCAGACATGCGAACAGACATCATCTGCAATGGAGAAAGAAGAAAAGAGCGCAAATAACCCTAAGAAAATGACACACAAAAAGGCTCCCTATGAGAAGGAGAAAACCAATAATGGCACGGGGCGGAAAACCCAGTCCGCAACGAATAGGACTGAACCTCCTTTACAACCCCGTACCAGACGAGAACCTACACACAAGATAGAGGCGGTGGACATTTCCCCCACTATCCAGAACCCCGCACTCCTCGAGGGGATTCCCCATACCAGTACCAGTCGCCAAGAATGAATAGAGGGAATGGACAATATGGAAACAACCACTATCCCCTATATGAACACACATATTGGCACCGCCACCCTCCACCACCCCCAAACCAATATTGGGACCAAAGAGGAGAAATACCCATGCACAACAGATACCAAGCACTGGCGGAAGACCACTACTACGGTAACCCATATCATCA
Organism: Lithobates sylvaticus; assembly: GCA_028564925.1. NCBI lineage: Eukaryota > Metazoa > Chordata > Amphibia > Anura > Ranidae > Lithobates > Lithobates sylvaticus. The sequence goes on along the minus strand of CM053037.1, from coordinate 103,154,365 downwards.
ACAACCACCCCCCCCCTTTTTTAGGTCAACGGGGGAGGGGTGGGAGAGGAGGAGGGACACCGAGGAAGAATGCCCAGCCGAACAAGGGTGGAGAGAGAAATCAACCCCCATATTATCAGAACAAAGACAAAACGGCGCCCCAAAGAGAAGAAGGGGGTGCCGATCGGGACGCAGGGCACAATCCAAAAAAGCGAATGCGGGACAACTGAACAGTGGAATATACAACCTAAGTAAAATTGAGCTAAACCAAAAGGAACTAAATATACTAAATCTTGGACTAAAATGTGCCCCCAAAAAGAAGTTTAACAAGTTCGATGTGTTCATTGACACACATAAATTTATTAGAACACTTAATTTAAAGAAATATTTTTTAAGTGCTCCCACAAATTTTAAGCCAGCAGTCTCTTACACGGTGGAGAAGGTCGACAGTGGTCTAAGAAACAAGTCAATCTTCAACCCCCAAATCCCAAGCAATCACTTCATTGAGGTGTTTAAGAATTTGGTTTTAAAGGATCTGGAAGAATTAACTCCAAAAAAACATATTAACCCAGATTACATTAGAGAAGGCATTCGTTCATTAGAGGAACAAAAAGAGATCATCATACGCCCAGCGGATAAGGGTGGGGGTGTTGTGATAATGGATAAAACCTTCTACACTAACCAACTCAATGAACTTTTAGCAGATGCCCATACATATAAAAAGCTTCAAGTAAACCCGACTGAACCGTATAGGAACCAGTTGGACCTACTGATTGAATGGGGATACCATACCAAGGCACTAAACCTTAAGGAGAAACGATACTTGGTCCCCAGTGCGTGCAGAATACCAATTATCTATACGCTTCCGAAAGTCCACAAAAATGCCGAAATCCCCCCCGCCCGACCCATCGTTAATGGTATTGGGTCGGTCACTGCGAGACTCGGCGAATACTTAGACAAGTTTTTACAAGCCAGCGTCACTAACACAAGAGCATACTTGAAAGATACATCGGATTTGTTGATGCTACTTGATTCGATCCAAATTAGCACCACAAATCACACCTTTTTAGTTACAGCCGATGTTTGTTCTTTATATACCATAATCCAACATGAAGACGCGGCCTTGTCATTGAACTGGGCACTCAGCAAAAGAGACGACATATCGGACTCCCAGAAGAGATTCATAGGACAAGCTTTGGAATATTGTATGACGCACAACTACTTCTGGTGGGACGACCAATTCTTCTCCCAGAAGGTTGGCGTGGCTATGGGAGCAAAATATGCTCCCAGCCTCGCCAACCTATTCATGGCAGAGTGGGAGGATAGGTTCATTTTTAGCAAAAATCTCCCGCAACTGAAATTTTATAGGAGATTTATTGATGACCTCCTACTGATCTGGGAGGGCTCCAGGGAATCGGTTATAGAGTTCCTCGAGGTACTGAATGTGAATAATAACAACATCAAACTTGAGTATCAAGTAAGTGATACATCCATTAACTTTTTAGATGTAACCATAGAGAAGGAAGGGGCTAAATTATGCACTAAAGCATATTTTAAACCGACCGATCGGAACAGCTATTTGCCTATCCATAGCGGACACCACCCAGCCTGGATTAAAAACATCCCCAAGGGACAAATGTTGAGGATTCGACGGAACTGCACCAAAACGGAAGACTACTATGAGCAATCACTGATTTTAAAGAATAAGTTCACCCAAAAGGGCTATACTGAAAAATCTTTAGATAAAATCATTGATGATGTCGCTCTAATTCCAAGAGAGATGTGCTTGAGGAAGAAAGACAAACAAGAAAAGGAACAACAACAAGTGAATTTTATTTCAGATTTCCATTGTCAGTACAAAGAAGTACAAAACATCTATGAGAGACACTGGCACATTTTATGTAGGGACAGACATTTGGGAGCCATTTTAAATCATCGACCAAGATTCATCTATAGAAGAGCTCCAAACTTTGGAGATAGAATAGTCAAAAAACTTATAGATCCACCAAACCGCCAGGTCCTGAGGATAAATTTAAAAGGATTTTACGCTTGCAGGAAATGCATTTGCTGCAGGACTACGAGTGTCAATAATAGGGGTAAAACAGAAATCACAAACAGAGATGGTGAGGTTTTCCAAATAGAAGAATTTATCACCTGCAACACAACTCATGTTGTGTATCTTATGTGGTGCCCATGCGGGTTACTCTACGTAGGCAGAACAAAAAGACTACTGAGAATCCGGATTTCGGAGCACTTGGCCAATATAAGGAAAGGTTTCCAGTATCATAGCGTTTCATTACACTTTAAAGAAAAACATGATCGGGATCCAACACTTCTACAGTTCTGCGGAATAGACACCATTCACCCCTCTTGGAGAGGTTCAAACAGGGTCAGAGACCTCAGTCAAAGGGAAACCCGCTGGATCTTTTTATTAAAAAGTTTAACGCCACGGGGACTGAACGTAGAATTGGACCTAAACTGCTTCATTAATAATTTTTAATTTTTAATCCATGCACTACAGTAGAAACCGCAGAGTGATGAAAACACTCATCAACTAAATCTGTATTGAATAGTCAGCCTTCTCCGAACTCCAATCTTAATTATTTTGGATTATATAAAAAAGTGTTTAGAAAACACCTCTCAGGTAATATACACACCCGATAGCTTAAAGGGGTTTGTGACAACCACACAATGTGTTGAACACGGACAATTTTCCATAATAAATATCACTCACCCACTTTTTCATTGAAAAACGCATGTGCATGCATGCAGCTTTTAATGAGAATAGTTTTAATATTTTAAGATTTTCATTATTCTTACATGTATATTTATACACATATATATAGGTTTGTTTTTAAAGATATTTTAAATATTCTTATAATATGCTCAACACTACTTATTTTATTTTAATAGTGTGATCAAATATCAAATTTCTCAGATTCTTTTGTGCAATTTTCTCACCAATTCCCGTTGGATGCAGTGCCTGTCATTCACTCATGATACAGCTCTCTGCACCTCTAAACTTAGGGAATTAGTGCTCAAATTGCGATGGTTTAATACATTTATATTTTTGTGTAGACATGGAGTCAAGATCACACACCTTTTTTAATATGCACTAATGTTACAGCTTTGCCAAAGATGTGCCTTCCATGTAATGTGTCATCCCATCTCAACCGCAGGGACCCATTTCCGGTACTTCTATATAGGCTGAGGGGACACCTAGAGCGCGCCGCTGAACCGCCGCTCTAACCCTATTGCGCAGGTGCGGGCCGCATCTCATCATAGGGTGAAGGCTCGCCAGGGTAGTGTGCTGTTGGATGCGCGCGCACCTCCTGATACAACGCGCACGGAGCCAGTGCGCACGCGCGCGGCGGTCTGCATTCTCAGCTGATGGATGAATATCCACGGCTGGAGAAGCCCAGTGCGCGCGCAGTGACCAGGACATTACGCGCGCGCACATACAGTACACTAATGTCCATCCCTCACTGAGCTATAACTACTGCGCAACCGCAGATGCAGCGGCCCTCACAGCCATAAGAAGAGATACTCATCCACAGCTGTTGTGTGATGCGCGCGCAATGTTTGTGATGACAGGCGCGCGCACACAATAAATCAGCCAATACAGAGCCAATGGATGCACAGCGACACAATGTGCTGAACACGGACAATTTTCCATAATAAATATCACTCACCCATTTTTTCATTGAAAAACGCATGTGCATGCATGCAGCTTTTAATGAGAATAGTTTTAATATTTTAAGATATATATAGGCAGCGATCGAAATGGAACACATATACAGCATAATAGCGAGTCTCCATAGCACTATACTGTTGTGAAGCCAGGACTCCCAGTAAACATCCACCCTGACATCTTTAAGGTAATATAGTGACAATCATCCCTAATATCCACACATACACTCTCTGCACATCAAGGAACACCAGTGTGCATATTAGAGTAGGCATTTGAGATGGATTTTAGGAAAAAACTACCCGTACAAATATAGCATGAAGTTGTCAGTATTATTATTATTTTCATATTATGACACTATTGCCAGTCACACCACCAATGATCTTTCTCGCAAGCCGGGATAGGGGAATGTATACGGTCATGTGTATCAGCCCACATCTGATTGCACACAACATGTCACATGATTTGTCACATGATTGGGTCACCACCCATGTGACTAGCTCCCCTATCACTATAAATTAGTTTGAGATGGGCTGTGTAGCCATACCCATGAATAAGTCCAAGCGACGAAACATGTCGGGAATGAGGCTACAGAGCAAAAAGTAAAGATTGTATTTATTTATTTATATATTACGCCACTGTGGACTATAACTATACCACCACCAGGGTCTTCCTCTTGGTCCGCCGAGACCGCAGTATATATATATACTTTATATTTTTATACATCAGCGTTGTTTGGCTTGCCGTGGTTTTGGATTTGAGGCTTGATTTTAACCTTTGAAATGTGAGTTTGACCATTGGAGTGTTTTTACGTGAATAAATTTTATCATACGTTTTTACACTATGTGGAGTGTTTTACTCATTGTTTTACATATGGAATCGCATTGAGAGTCAAACGGATCAAACAAGCCATCCTTCATTAACCCCTGGAGTGGGTAAAAAACGCATCTGCCAAACACGAGAGTGTGAGGCCTAGTGAGCTGGTGAGTGGGCCTTTCAGAGGGAGTGTGATCACGTGGTGTGGTGGTAGATTCAAGTCAGTCAGAAGACTCCACTTTGAAACTGTGACTGAAGACACTTGGAAAATCACTTACCTATTTATTTATTCACAATCTGGACTTTATATATTTATGAACTTTTTCACTTGTCACTAAGAGAAATAGACACACCGCTGCTATTAAGTTATACGTTGAGTCAATTATACACTACTATTTTTGTACTTTGGTATTTATATAGCACTGTTTATATATTTGCACAGTATTTATTTGCATAGTATTTACTCAGCATTTTATATTATATTTTTCATTGTTTATATTAGCGCTACTGATTCACCTTATCTATGTTGCATTTTTAAGTTGAATTGCAGATTCCACATGTTTATATGTTTTAAGTAGCTGCTGTTTGATATATATATACTTTTTACACTTGCACTTTTAATCCTTCACTAATTCTATAGCCTACACACCTGCGGCGCGGTGGGGGTAGATGATACAGAGGGCGGTCTTCCACAGCTATACATCATTTACCAACAGCACATACCACTTGTAAACATACCCTGCATTACCCAGCCAATACCCTGCATTAACCCTGCATTAACCCTGCATATACTCTGCATTAACCCTGCATATACTCTGCATTAACCCTGCATATACTCTGCATTAACCCTGCATATACTCTGCATTAACCCTGCATATACTCTGCATTAACCCTGCATATACTCTGCATTACCCAGCCAATACTCTGCGATACTCTGCATTACCCAGCCAATACTCTGCGATACTCTGCATTACCCAGCCAATACTCTGCGATACTCTGCATTACCCAGCCAATACTCTGCGATACTCTGCATTACCCAGCCAATACTCTGCGATACTCTGCATTAACCCTGCATATACTCCGCATTACCCAGCCAATACTCTGCGATACTCTGCATTAACCCTGCATATACTCTGCATTACCCAGCCAATACTACAGTGGGGAGAGGATGTGGATATTACAGTGGGGGAGATGACGTGGATATTACAGTGGGGGAGATGACGTGGATATTACAGTGGGGACTATATGGTGGCGGAATTTTCACAGGTTTTTGCAAATTCAATTATTATTTGCTGATCCGAAAAATGATCCGATCCGTGACTCCTGATCCGAGGATCGATCCGATCCGTGAGTTTTTTGATCCGTTGCACCCCTAGTAGATAGTAAGAGGGTGGGCTGGGAGTCCCTACGGGCATGGGCTATAAGGGATAGGGTGCGAAGGGAATTATCCCGAGCCTCCCTCCCTGGTATAAAGCCCGTCTGATCCCTCAACACCCACTTAGGGATCAGGGGGAGCAGGCGGTTTGCTATGGCCTTAGCGTAGATCTTGGCGTCGATGTTTAAGAGTGAAATTGGAGGGGCGTGGCCTGGAGACGCATGGAGTAGGACGCACAGGGTGAGAGCTCCGGCTGCACATCATCCTAAAACTTATCCTTTGGGACATATTTTACACTATTTCATCGGAAACAAGCACTGACCCCCCCGGGGACACCCTCAACACCCATGTCACCGCCGAAAAGGGCTCAAGGAGCAATCGCCAGGCTCAACAAGTACCACGCTAACGGGCCGGAGCCCGGGGAGGAAGATGGCGCCGAACCAAGCCACGAGGAGGAAACCCCGCCATCTGGAGATACCGCTCGTATCCTCGAGGCCGTCTCCCTTTGCCAAACCACCCTCACCTCCAGGATCGAGGAGGTCAAGATTGACATCTCCCTTATCCGACAAGACCTAAACAAGCTGAGGGAGAGGGTCGGCGAAGCTGAACGCAGACTTGGGCAGGCGGAGGACGATATCCACCCCTTACAGATCACCACCGAAGGCCTGCAGCACCAGTTAAGTGTCGTCCTGAGCAAGCAGGACGACATGGAAAATAGGCTGCGCAGATGTAACCTCCGTTTCGTCGGACTGCCGGAGAAATCAGAGGGCTCTGACCCCCCCTCGTTCCTCGAACACCTGCTAACCACCACCTTTGGCAGAGAGGCCTTCTCCTCCACCTTCGTAGTGGAGCGCGCGCACCGCCTAGCTTCCAGACCGCCACCACCCGGAGCACCGCCGCGCACCTTCATAGCAAAAATGCTCAACTACCGCGACCGGGACACGATCCTGCGCCTCACCAGAGAAAAGGGCAACATCCCATTCGGAGATCAACATATTGCGGTTTTCCCGGACTTCTCCGCTGAGGTCCAAAAGAAAAGGGCCCGATTTTCTGAGGCCAAACGCCAACTCCGGAACCAACACCTTCCCTACGCCATGCTGTTCCCCGCGAAGCTGCGAGTCACACGCGATGGCAAAGCACACTTCTTTGAAGATCCGACCGCGGTACTGCAATGGCTGGAGAGGCGAGCTGCTGATGCCCAGGCTCCGACCTAGAACTACCTGCTTACCTTGCTGAGCCGGACCAGAAGCTGAAACTCCGTCACAGATGTTACCAGCGACTTTGCACCATGCCGTGAGTAGGCCTTGGCCGATACCCCCTTGATACGTGACCCAAGTTGCCCCCGAAGAGGCCCCCTCCTAACTCCCCCCCTCCCGTCCCCCAGCCCTCCCCGGGTGTGGACTGCCACTTTGGACCGATCGGCCCCGGCATACACCAACTTTGCTTGTCCCTCGTTTGCATGGGAACTCTGTGCAGCCATGCCCTCAGACTACCTCACCCCCCTGTCATCCCTGGATGCTAGCCCCACTAGCTCCACTATGCCATCCAGCAAATTTTTGTTCGCCCCCGCTGATACCTGGGTCTGCACGGCCCCTCTGTGCCTTGAAGCCCGCTGCTAACTTATCAGAGGGTCCGTGCGTCCCATCGTTGCTACAAGATTGGTTTCCCTGGCCAGCCTCAGTCATTACCGACCTGGTGGACTGTATCAAGTTCCCTGTGCCATGCTGGACCAGAGTCGGCACTGTTACACAAAGTGTGGTAATACCACTGGACTGTTACCTGTTTTTCTCCACCTGTTTATGGTTTGGTGGATGTTACGCTCTTGCAGTGCTTTTTTTTTCCTTTTTTTTGTTTAATGATGCTGTCTTATTTTACTGTGCTATGCTTGTCCTCAATGGCTACCTCTTGTGTGTTACTGAACTGTACTTGACTTTGCACGTTGTGCCCTCTGGCCCCTTCTGTCCGCCCCCCAGAGAGGGGCGCTGTGGTTACCCTGCGGGCTGCCCCGCTCTGGGCCGGTGGACGGGGGGTGCCTGTGGTCTCAGACCTATGTCTCAAACATTTCCACTGAATGAATACCCGATGGATCCGCCCTCAGTACGAAACCCAACGGCTTGGAATGGCGTCACTTAAGCTAGTTACATGGAATGTGCGAGGTGTGAGGGCCAAGCCCAAGCGCCTAGCTGTCCTTGCCCATCTTAAACAAATGCATGCGGACGTCTCAGTGCTGGTGGAGACTCACATGACAGGCCAATTACAAATGTCCCTCAAAAAACCATGGATAGGCTGGTTATACCAGGCCCCATACACCAACAACTCCAGAGGAGTCGCCATCCTAATTGCCAAAACTGTTCAGTTTCAGCTACATGTACTGAGGGCGGATCCCCAGGGACGGTTTTTGTTTCTGCACGCAACTGTTGGGGGGCCTTGAGCTCCTCCTGATGGCCTTCTACGTCCCCCCGCCCTTTCAATTTGCGGCCCTAAAAGAGGGGCTAGATTTTATGACTCAACACCCCACAGTGCCAGCTATATGGTTGGGGGACTTCAACGCTGTAATAGATTCCCACCTTGACAGGCTCCACAGGGACCCCACACCGCCAACCACAACTACACTGACCAGATTTGGCAGATTCCTATCGGAATTCGCCATGACTGACACATGGAGACTGAGAAACCCACACAAAGTGGCATATTCCTGCTTTACCCCCTCCCAAGACGCCATGTCACGGATAGACATGATCCTTATATCCCCCGCCCTCACGCCACAACTGTTGGAGACTGGGTTTGGCTCCAGGATCCTCTCGGATCACTCACCATATTGGGTCAAACTCCGTCTACCCTCTTCCCCCCCGACCCGAGTGTGGAGGCTGAATCCCTTCTGGTTCACGGTCCTCACTGATGTGGAGGCCGTGGAGCGGGACTGGGTTCACTTCTTTCACTCTAACATGGGGACAGCCCCAGTTGGGGCAGTATGGGAATCCTTCAAGTTACATGCCCGCACAATCCTCATCAGCCGCATAAATAGACATAAAGCCACATCGAAAGTTATCCTGCAACAGGCAGAGGAGAAGTTGGATACGCTGGAAAAAGTTTTTCTGGCCAACCCGACGCCCTCAAACTCCGCCGCCCTGCGCCTGCATTCCAGGCTCACGGACAACCTACACATTGAAAAGGCGCAGAAGGGAATCTTCTTTACCAAACAAAGGGTTTATGAACATGGTGAGAGAGCAGGAAAGCTGTTAGCCTACATGGCCCACTTAGACCATAGCCCTCCAGTGGTGGTTCAATTGGCAGCGAACGATGGATCAATCCTAACTGACCCGACTGAGGTCACCCAGGAATTCCGCCGTTTCTATGCCAACCTGTACACCTCACAGAACGACCGCCCGCTACATGAACTGCAAAATTTACTGCAAACAGTCCACTTCCCTACCCTAACGGACACTCAGATAGAACTCCTCGACGCTCCCATCACGGAAGAATGTATAGTAGAGGCCATTGCAAGCCTATCACCATCTAAAGCCCCAGGATCTGACGGCCTTCCCCTAGAGTTCTATACCCAATTTAAAGAAACCCTTGTCCCTAAGCTGCTTGCCCTATATTCCCACATTTTTGAAACCAACACCCTCCCACAGACAATGAAGGAAGCTTTAATTGTTCTAATACCCAAGCCCGGCAAAGACCCTCTACACCCCGAGTCTTATCGTCCCATATCGCTACTACAATTGGATGTTAAAATTCTAGCCAAAATACTCGCCCTCCGCTTAAACACAGTTATCTCCAGCCTTATCCACCCTGACCAAACGGGCTTTATGCCCAATAAAAACACAGCTTTTAACCTTAGGAGACTGTTTATGAACCTCCAGGCTACCCATGAGGATACCGGCACACGTGTGGTTGTCAGCCTTGACGCTGCTAAGGCGTTTGACTCGGTGGAATGGGGATACCTGTGGGAATGTCTGTCTAGATTCAAGTTTGGTCCCCGGTTCATAAAGTGGCTTCAACTCCTATACCAAGCACCAACCGCACGTATTCGCGTGAACGATCAAATTTCCAGCTCCTTCCCCTTATCCCGGGGAACCCGACAGGGATGTCCAATTTCACCTATGTTATACGCACTGGCAGTGGAACCCCTCGCGATAGCTATTAGGGCACACCCAGACATTCGTGGACTGCGAAAAGGCCCAATAACCGAGGTCCTCAGCCTGTATGCTGACGACATGCTGCTATATCTGGTAGACGCTGGTCCGTCTCTGGAAGCAGCCCTCAACCTGATTCGTGAATTCGGAGCCTTCTCCGGTTTGCATATTAATTGGACCAAGTCCCAAATCCTTCCTATAGATGTAACAGTCCCCACGAAAGAACAAGCGTCCCTACCCCTAATACGTGCGAACCAGATCAAGTACCTGGGTGTCCAATGCTCTAGATCCCTCACAGACTATACTAAAATGAACATAGAACCCCTAATTGGCCTACTAAAATGCAAAACCCAAATTTGGTCCAGGTTACCACTCGGAGTTATGGGCCGAATTAGTCTGGTGAAAATGATTCTACTCCCGAAACTACTCTACCTCTTTTGGCACGCCCCACTCCCCATCCCCATTCGATTACTTAAAAATATGGAGTCAATTCTGAACACCTTTATTTGGGGGTCCTCCAGGCACAAGCTGGCCTGGCGAACTCTGAAATGCCCTGTCAACCTGGGCGGCACTGCCCTGCCTGACCTGGTGCTCTACTACCTTGCCTCCCAATTGTCCCACTTCTACTACTTAGATAAACATGACAAACTACGGTACTCGGCCCTGGTATGTTTAAAGTTTACAGATATTGTGGCCCACCCTTTTCAAATGATCTTCTGCAGACATCAAAGTCTTGTAGGCTCAAGGGATAGGCGGGGTATGTTGGCGCATCACAGTAGAATATGGCACAAGGCACTCGCTGTGCTGGGATCCCCGCCCCTACATACTTACACACCCCTCTGGGAAAACCCTGCGCTGCCCGAACTACTTAGCATCCCTGATCACAAAATTTGGATCGCCAAGAGGGTCTTATACCTGTCCCAACTCGTTACCAACCGCGCCCTAAAGACATTCCAGGACCTCAAGGAGGAATTTGACCTTCCCAATCGTGCCTTCTTCCGCTACCTTCAGATTCGCCACGCGTTACAGACACAGTTGGACAACCCCCCACCTGCACTGGAGTCCCTAACCATAACAAGCATACTAGTAGGAGAGGACCCCAAGAAATTGATCTCCTTCCTATACACTTACCTCCTTACCCCAGGAGCCACAGCTCACGCCTATCAACTGAAAACCAAATGGGAAAGGGATATTGGGAGCATCGATGACGAACAATGGGGGGAGGTACTGGAGACGCCCAAGAAAGTGTCCCCAAAACTCTCAGACAGACTTACCCACCTATATATACTTCATAGATCATACATCACACCCGCCCGCCAAGCCAAATACAAACCCGACTCGAACCCCGCATGCCCCAGATGCGGAGACATGGACTGTACATTTTACCATCTTGTATGGACATGCCCACCTATCCAGCTATACTGGACTCAGATCATTAAATTCTTGCATGACCATATGGGATCCCCCCTAACACTCTGCCCGCGCCAATGTCTGCTGGGTCTCCTCCCCTTACCCGAGGAGGAGAAGTACCTCACCACGTTTTTACAAGAAACACTATTTACAGCCAGGATGCAAATAGCCCAACTCTGGCTCAGACCAGCAGCACCCACTATCCAGCAATGGAAAAGGGCTGTAAACTGTACACTGCCCTATAAAAAAACCTTATACCTGCATCGAGGGTGTCCGAGCAAATACCAGAAAATATGGGATAGGTGGACCGAAAGCGCCCATACATGCACAGACTAGTATGTGTACTTCCTTACAGGATTGTTTTTTCTCTTGTCTCAGTCTATGAGGATTTAGCTAACCTCAGCAAAAGAGCGGCGAGCCAAGTTATGTACATTGTATAAATATACCATAAGTTCATGCTATGACAACAATACTAAGACTTATGTATAAGACAAGCACTGAATGTTTATTTTGTATTATACTGTGGTGCCTGTTGCACCTAAAAAATTCACCATGTTTTATTGTATTCGGTCTTATATGCTCAATAAACTTTGTTTTGTTTAAAAAAAAGAGTGAAATTGGACGGTAGCTCCCACAGCTAGTTGGGTCCTTACCGCTTTTAGGGATGACTGTGATGTGGGCATGTATGGTCTCAGGGCGAAGTGAGCTACCGTCTACAGTCACGTTGGCATAATTTGTTAGACGGGGGATTAAGGTGTCTGCATATGTTCGGTAGTAGGCCACCGTGAACCTGTCAGGTCCCGGGGCTCTGCCGTTTGCCATGGCCTTCAAGGCTTGGTGGAGCTCGTCTGACGTGAGTTCTCCCTCTAGTGTCGCTAGGGTCTCGGGGGGGAGGCAGGGTAGGTTAGCCTTGCTCAGGTAGTCCCTGATTCGCTGCGTTTTCTCCTGTTTGTCGGTCATGGAGTGCTGGACATGGTAAAGGTGTTGGTAAAATTCCCTGAACTCCTTCGCGATCCCCGGCGTGTCATACACCAGGGCCGCGGAGGGGCTCCGGATCTTGGGAATGAATGACGCAGCTTTCCGTTGTCAAAGTGAGCGTGCCAGGAGTTTACTGTCACCCCATTCATAAAATTGCTGGGATATCAAATGCATGCGCTGCTTGTGTTACAGATGTAGCAATGATTTCAATTCCTCCCTCTTTTCAGTGAGGGACTGGAATAGAGTCATGGCTTGGTTGGCCTTGTGAAGTTGCTCGAGCTGTCTCACTTCGGCGAGTAGTGTGGTCTGTCTATGGGTGCGCTCCCTCTTTCTCCTGGCGCCAAGTTCAATGAGTTTCCCTCTTATGTGAGCCTTATGGGCTTCCCATAGAGTACCTGGAGAGATGTCAGGGGTCGCATTATCTCTGAAATAGTGTGTCAGCTCGTCTCCTATCGCTTTCGCGTCTATCTCGTCAGTGAGGAGGCTGTCATTCATCTTCCAATTAATTGGCTTCAGGGGCAGTGATTGGACTTTGATGGTGAGGGATATGGGCGAATGGTCCGAAATGGGTGAAGTCTCCACTGCGGATTTGACTAGGAGGGGGAGGTGTTGGTGGTCAATTAAGATAAGGTCAATTCTCGAATATGTTTGATGGACCGTGGAGAAATGTGTATAGTCACGCTCGCGTGGGTGCATGAGCCTCCATGCATCCATGAGCTGGGAGTCATGCATTTGTTTACGAATGAACCTCAGTTTCTTGTGTGACATGGTCGAGCCACCTCTGGAGGTGTCCAGAGATGGTTCCAGGGGTGTGTTAAAGTCCCCAGCTAGGAGAACGCATCCCTCAGAGAAGTCGCGCAGTTTTCTGAGTGTGTCTGCAATAAAACGTGCTTGGTCTTTGTTGGGTGAGTATAGGTTAGCCAAGGTGCATGGCATGCTGCCCAGGGTGCCCTTTAAAAACAGAAAGCGCCCCGCAGGGTCACTTAACATGGAGCCAATAGTGAACGCGGTTCCCTTGCGGAGTCCAATGGCCACTCCCTTGGACTTATGGAGATCAGACAAGCTGTAATACCACGTGGGGTATAAAGGGGAATGCAGTTTAACTGTGGTGGTGTGTGTGAGGTGGGTCCCCTGTAGGAAAACTACATCACCCCTCAGACGGTCAAGGTCCCTATAAAGGGCATGTCTCTTCCCAGGGGCATGCAGGCCCCTGACATTAAATGAGATTAATTTTGCTCGGGTCATGGTGATTCCTGTGGGTGAACCGCGTTCATGATCAGGTCCATGTACATTTCAATACAAATTACAAGTAGCGTCCAGGCAGAGCCTCGTGGGGCAAGGGTAATGAGGAGAGGGTGACGGAGGGGGGGGGGGGGTAGGTGGAAAGAGAAAGGTAGAGAGAGGAAAGGCACAAGAGAGGTCAGGGGGAGTGGGGGAGACAGAACGAAACAAGAACAGCAAGGACCATTCAATCAGAACGGTCAGGTAAGCACGCAAGTCAATGCGGTGCGAGGATCGGGCATGTATCCCACACCGCACCCCCAGACCCAGGGGTGAGGGTGCCGTGCAGGGCACGCACCGACATGAGGGGGCCGTCGCAACGGGGCACCAGCCATAGAGGTAGGTAGAGTGGTGACCCGGTGCCCTGGCGTCGACAAAAACGTGCAGACCTACAAGAACATTGTAGGGGGAAAAATAAAAACTAATAAATGAAAAGAAAAAGAGGGTAACCAAGGCATAAAGGCATTATTAGCAGTTACATTAACATTAACATTCCTATGATCGAGTGACCTGTGGGCGAAATCGGCCCTGTTCCTTCCCGATATAGGCGCACTGGTAACAGAGCGAGGTTTAGGTTAATACAAGTTCACCCGAGGCTCAAGGCCCTGTCCTACCAGAATACCCGGTGTGGAAGTCCAACGCTGGGGTCATAGTGGGCCCTTCCGTATCACGATGGGTGGTGCAAAGGAACAGTTAGATCTCCGTGAGCAGGTAACGGGGGGTAGGTCGGTCTAGGAGGTTGCGAACTCGTAACTTGGGAGAAACTTGCGTCCAGACCGGGGACAAAACGGGGAACAAACTGTAAGATAGTAGGGGCGCTCTGGTGGCCAACAAGAGGCTCGTTCGAAGAGAAGGTCAGGCCTCCGGTGTCATCCGGAAAGGATGGTGGGAAGCTCGCTTAGGAGGGACCGATGTCAATCGGGCGGGGAGGGTGAGTTGGCGGGAGAGGATCGCTGTCTTCGGTCTACCTTGTGCCATTGAGGGTCGCTGGTTCCAGGCAGTGGTGGCAGGACGTCCGTCCATCCGGGGAGATCCGGTGGGGGTATGTTGAGGTCGTGGCAGAATTTCTCCAGGTCTTCCGGAAACTGGAGGACCGCAGTTTTACCTTCCATCTGGGCAATCAGAGCAGCCGGAAAGCCCCACCGGTACTTGATGGAGGCTGAGCGGAGAGCTTCGGTGAGCGGGCGTAGGGCCCTACGCCTATCCAGCGTTTCTTTGGCTAAGTCCGGGTAAAAAGAAAGTGAGGCGCCGTCAAAGTCCAGCGGGGCCGCGTCTCTCGCTTTCTTCATGATCAGCTCCTTCTCCGGGAAGTGGTGGACTCGGCAAATGACGTCTCTCGGCATATCTGTAGTGGCCGCTCTGGGGCGCAGGGCCCTATGCACCCTGTCGATCTTCAAGGGAGCGTCTGCCGCACGGCCTAGTAGGCCGTTAAAAATTCCCTGGACGGAGGGGAGCAGGTCTTCGTCGCCTGTGGCTTCGGGTAGGCCACGGATCCGGACGTTGTTGCGCCTGTTCTGGTTCTCCTGGTCCTCCAACTTGTAGAGGGCCATCCTGTGGGCAATCGCTAGTTGGCGGGTGGTAGCTTGCAGGGCCCTAATGGCTGTCGCGTGGCGATCGAGACGGAGCTCTGACTCTTCAACACGGAGCAGCACCTGGGACAAGTCAGAACGCACCGCCGATACCTCCTTCTTGATGACGCGTTCTAGGCCTAGCAGCATGGAAGCCAGGTCAGCCTTAGTGGGTAAGTCCTCCACCAGGGAAGCGACTCCGGAGTGTCTAGGATGGTGATCTTCCCCGTCGGAGCCCGCGGATGAGGTAGGTGAAAGGTGCCTGTGGTCAGGTCTGCTCCGGGAGGCGGAGCCGGACGCTGAAAGGATGCCTCGTGGAGAGCGGCCTAGGCCGTCTTGGTCATCCATCTCCGGGGGATCTACGGACATAAACCGCTCAATGGAGCCACTGGAGGATCCCTTTTTCGGCAGGGACTTGTTGGTTCTCCTTTTCATCTTTGAGGGTGAGTGGGTGAGGTCTGCGTGCTATTTAAAGTTGATAATGCAATGTCGGCGCCGGAGCTCGAGGAAAACAAGTCTGGTCTAGTGCATAGTCAAGACCACGCCCCCGGGAGCAGTGATTTTAATAATGCTTGAAGTTAAACAATAAAAGTGTATTTTACTTTAAATTTCGTACCTGGGGGGTGTCTATAGTATGCCTGTAAAGGGGCGCATGTCTCCCTTGCTTAGAACTGTCCCTGCACAAAGTGTCATTTTTGCAGGAAAAAAAAAGTAATTTAAAAGCGATCGCGGCTATAATGAATTGTCGGCTCTCGTAATATAGAGAACAGTCATTGAAAGTCATTGTTAAAAAAAAAAATTTAATATGCGTGGGGTTCCCCCCAAATGCAATTACCAGGCCCTTCAGGTCTGGTATGGATATTAAGGGGAACTCCACGCCAAATTGAAAAAATGCTGTGGAGTTCCACCCAAAAATCCATACCAGACCCTTTATCTGAGCATGCAACCTGGCAGGCCGCAGGAAAAGAGGGGGGGGGGACAAAAGAGAGCGCCCCCCTCCAACATTGGGAGGATGCTTTGGGGGTCTTTGACCCCTCAATTGTTGATGGGGACAAGGGCCTCATCCCCACAACCCTGGCCGGTGTCCCGCAGTGTCTCAGTGGAGACAGGATGCACTGCGCTGGACGTCATCAGAAGAGATCACCCATCGCTGGACCCCGGAGAAGAGATCACCCATCGCTGGATAGCAAGAGTGGATTACCACCGCTGGAATCTTTTTTTTATTTTTTTATTTTTTATTTTTAATAAAGGACTTTTCCCAACGGTGTCTGTGTTTTTTTGACAATTTTTTACACTTTCTTTGTGAAATGGTAGGGGTACTTTTGTACCCCCTTACCATTTCAAACAGGGGGGGGGCAGGATTTGGGGGTCCCCTTGTTAAAGGGGGCTTCCAGATTCTGATAAGCCCCCTGCCCGTAGACCCCCACAACCACTGGCCAGGGTTGTGGACATGGTGCTTTGAGGGGTCACAGACCCCCAAAGCATCCTCCCAATGTTGAGGGCATGTGGCCTGGTACGGTTCAGGAGGGGGGGGCGCTCTCTCGTCCCCCCCTCTTTTCCTGCGGCCTGCCAGGTTGCGTGCTCGGATAAAGGGTCTGGTATGGATTTTTGGGTGGACCTCCACTTAATTTTTTTTATAATTTGGCGTGGAGTTCCCCTTAAAATCCATACCAGACCTGTAGGGTCTGGTATGGATATTTAGGGGGAACCCCACGTATTTTTTTTTTTTTTATTTGACCCGGGGTTCCCCTTAATATCCATACCAGACCTGAAGGGCTTCAGGTGCTTTTAAATGCTTTTTTTTCCTGCAAAAATTACACTTTGTGCAGGGACAGTTCTAAGCACGGGAAACATGCACCCCTTTACAGGCATACTATACACACCCCCCAGGTACGAAATTTAAAAGAATATTACACTTTTATTGTTTCACTTTAAGCATTATTAAAATCACTGCTCCCGAAAAAACGCCAGTTTTTAAAACTTTTTTTTGCATTGATACATGTCCCCTGGGGCAGGACCCAGGTCCCCAAACACTTTTTATGACAATAACTTGCATATAAGCCTTTAAAATTAGCACTTTAGTTTCCTCCCATAGACTTTTACAGGGTGATCGCGGATTTTCGAATTTGCCGCGAACACCCCAAATTTTGCGCTGTTCGGTGAACAGGCGAACAGGCAATGTTTGAGTCGAACATGAGTTTGACTCGAACTCGAAGCTCATCCCTAGACACAAATCAGCTACTACATCAACTCATACAGCACACTGACAGTGATGTATCTTTACAAGCTTTAAAGTCTATTGTTTTGAGTGGGTGGCCAGATGAAAAAGAGGCTGTACCTGGAATTGTAAGGGAATACTGGTCCTTTAGAGATGAGATCAGCATACAAAATTGTATCTTGTACGAAGGTCCAAGGGTCATCGTGCCAAAGTCACTGAGAGCAGAGATGTTATTACGCATACACTCCAGCTATATTGGTGGTGAAGCATGCTACAGACAAGCTTGTGATACTCTTTACTGGCCCAACATGCATGGTGATATCAAGGACTTTGTCAGTAATTGTCCCACCTGCAATGAATATGCCCAATTACAACAAAAATAAACCATGATGTCACATGAG
Organism: Lithobates sylvaticus; assembly: GCA_028564925.1. Classification (NCBI taxonomy): domain Eukaryota; kingdom Metazoa; phylum Chordata; class Amphibia; order Anura; family Ranidae; genus Lithobates; species Lithobates sylvaticus. Next base: position 103,136,512 of record CM053037.1, on the reverse strand, counting down.
ATACCTACACGTCCGTGGCAGATTATCAGTATGGACTTATTTAACTACACAGGCAAGGAATACCTGCAATTAGTCGATCATTATTCAGACTTCTGGGAAATAGACCTTCTTCCCGACTTATCCACCGAAGCTACAATTAAGAGGTGCAAGGCTCAGTTTGGCCGTCATGGCCAACCAGATACAGTAATCTCTGACAATGGCCCTCAGTTTGCAAGCCTACAATTCAGAAAATTTGCCACTGAATGGGAGTTTGAGCATGTTACTTCCTCACCACGTCATTCACAGGCTAATGGCAAAACTGAATCAGCTGTAAAGATTGTTAAAAATGTATGCAAGAAAGCACAAAGTGATGGTAAAGACCCATGGAAGGCCATTTTACATTGGAGAAACACTCCGACTGAAGGCATGGATAGTAGTCTGGCACAAAGACTGATGTCAAGGAGATTAAAGACCTCCTTACCAGTAGCAAATAGGCTGCTTGAACCCTCTGTCATACAAGGTGTTACTGACAAGTTAAGGATTAAGAGACAAGTGTCAAAGGCACAATATGACACATTTGCCAAAATTGAATATTGGAGAACGAATCTGTATGAAACCATTACATGGAGAACGAATCTGTATGAAACCAGTTGAATGCTAGCATGGCTAGCACCGAACAGGGGCAGGGAAGAGAAATTTGCCTGCCTGCATTCGGACGTCGGTTGGTACGTGCAAGGTACTTGGTTGTGACACAACGAATTCTACACCTTCAGTCCCTCTCAGAGCTCAGCTTTCAGAGAGGGACTGAAGCGTGTAGTTGGGGATGGAGATCCCAGCTGAGGAGGGAGCAAGGAGAGGTCCGCTTAGTTCTTTGGTGTGGGACTGCCAACGAGCTGCATGGGCAGGTCGCCATATGTCTTGGTCATGCTTGTTGGTGCCCAAGAGGCTGAAGTTTTGGGCCAAGCGAGATACGCTGTGACATATAATTGCAAATCGCATTGGTGTCGATCTGCTGCACTCGTCTCAAAAAAAGGCAAACACCAAAAGAACTTTCTGGATAATGCAGAGGGCATCCGCCTGCACAGGCGGAGCTCTGCGGTTGCGTTGTACAGCTTGCTGTGATGCTGGCCTCTACCCCCTGGCCTCCTAGGGGGCATCCTGCCGTCGTTGGACATGTGACGGCCGCATACTCCTCTTCCTCGTCCTCCTTCCTCATCCTCTCTCCCTTGAGGCAGCACCCACTTGGATGTCAGTGACCTCCATCATCCCCTTCCCTCTTCACCAACTAAGCAGCAAATAAACCTGGCAGTAAGCTGCAGTCTGGGCGTTGGAAGGCCATTTTACATTGGAGAAACACTCCGACTGAAGGCATGGATAGTAGTTGGCACAAAGACTATGGGGATGTCTGCAAGGATGCCACTAACACAACTAAATTGCAAAGAAAAAGACCTCCTAACACACTAGAACCAGTAGGAGCTCTGTGTGGTGCCTCACTAACACACTAGAATTTGCCAAATGCCACTAACACACTAGAAGTTCCTATTGCAAAGGAGCTCATGTGTGATGAACTAGATAGAATCTGTAGAGCGTCTGTGTGATGCCACTAAACCATTACAAAGAAAAGAGAGGACTCTGTTGTGGCCACTAACACACTAGGAGCTCTGCTGTGGTTGCCACTAACACACAGGCCGTTGGAGAATAGGTACTTGTTATCAGGTGCTTCTGGGAACAAAGTTAATAGCTCTTTGTGTGGTAATGGTGACCTAACACACTTCAAGTCCTATAGGTGCTTCTGGGAACAAAATATAGCTCTGTTGTGTGTTAATGGGAGGACTAACAACACTTCAAGTCCTATAGGTAGCTTCTGGGAACAAATTATAGCCTCTGTGTAGTGGTAATCGGGACCTAACACACTTCAAGTCCTATCTGGTGCTTATCTGGAACAAAATATAGCTCTGTGTGTGTAATGGGGACTTAACACACTTCAAGTCCTATAGGGTGCTTCTGGGAACAAATATATAGCTCTTTGTGTGTAATGGGACTAACCCACTTCAAGTCCTATAGGTGCCTTCTGGGAAACAAAATATAGCTCTGTGAAGTGTGCTGGGACTAACACACTTCAAGTCCTATAGGTGCTTTCTGGGAACAAAATATAGCTCTTTGTGTGTTATGGGACTTAACACACTTCAAGTCCTATAGGTGCTTCTGGGAACAAAATATAGCTCTGTGTGCGTAATGGGACTAACACACTTAAAGTCCTATAGGTGCTTCTGGGAACAAAATATAGCTCTTTGTGTGTAATGGGACTAACACACTTCAAGTCCTATAGGTGCTTCTGGGAAGAAAATATAGCTCTGTGTGTGTAATGGGACTAACACACTTCAAGTCCTATAGGTGCTTCTGGGAACAAAATTTAGCTCTTTGTGTGTAATGGGACTAATACACTTCAAGTCCTATAGGGGCTTCTGGGAACAAAATATAGCTCTGTGTGTGTAATGGGACTAACACACTTCAAGTCCTATAGGTGCTTCTGGGAACAAAATATAGCTCTGTGTGTGTAATGGGACTAACACACTTCTAGTCCTATAGGTGCTTCTGGGAACAAAATATTGCTCTGTGTGAGTAATGGGACTAACACACTTCAAGTCCTATAGGTGCTTCTGGGAACAAAATATAGCTCTGTGTGTGTAATGGGACTAACACACTTCAAGTCCTATAGGTGCTTATGTGAACAAAATATAAGCTCTGTGTGTGTAATGGGACTAACACACTTCCAAGTCCTATAGGTGCTTCTGGGAACAAAATATAGCTCTGTGTGTGGAATGGGACTAACACACTTCAAGTCCTATAGGTGCTACTGGGAACAAAATATAGCTCAGTGTGTGTAATGGGACTAACACACTTCAAGTCCTATAGGTGATTCTGGGAACAAAATATAGCTCTTTGTGTGTAATGGGACTAACACACATCAAGTCCTATAGGTGCTTCTGGGAACAAAATATAGCTCTGTGTTGTGTAATGGGACTAACACACTTCAAGTCCTATAGGTGCTTCTGGGAACAAAATATAGCTCTTTGTGTGTAATGGGACTAACACACTTCAAGTCCTATAGGTGCTTCTGGGAACAAAATATAGCTCTGTGTGTGTAATTGGACTAACACACTTCAAGTCCTATAGGAGCTTCTGGGAACAAAGTATAGCTCTGTGTGAGTAATGGGACTAACACACTTCAAGTCCTAGGTGCTTCTGGGAACAAAATATAGCTCTGTTTGTGTAATGGGACTAACACACTTCAAGTCCTATAGGTGCTTCTGGGAACAAAGTATAGCTCTGTGTGTGTAAGGACTAACACACTTCAAGTCCTATAGGTGCTTCTTGGAACAAAATATAGCTCTTTGTGTAATGGGACTAACACACTTCAATTCCTATAGGTGCTTCTGGGAACAAAATATAGCTCAGTGTGTGTAATGGGACTAACACACTTCAAGTCCTATAGGTGCTTCTGGGAACAAAATATAGCTCTGTTTGTGTAATGGGACTAACACACTTCAAGTCCTATAGGTGCTTCTGGGAACAAAGTATAGCTCTGTGTGTGTAATGGGACTAACACACTTCAAGTCCTATAGTGCTTCTGGGAACAAAATATTGCTCTGTGTGTGTAATGGGACTAACACACTTCAAGTCCTATAGGTGCTTCTGGGAACAAAATATAGCTCTGTGTTTGTAATGGGACTAACACACTTCAAGTCCTATAGGTGCTTCGGGAAGAAAATATAGCTCTGTGTGTGTAATGGGACTACACACTTCAAGTCCTATAGGTGCTTCTGGGAAGAAAATATATGCTCTGTGTGTGTAATGGTACTAACACACTTCAAGTCCTATAGGTGCTTCTGGGAACAAAATAAAGGAGCTCTGCCTGCCTGCCACGAACACCCTACAAGTCCTATAGGTGCTTCTGGTAACAAAATATGGGAGCTCTGCCTGCCTGCCACTACCACACTACAAGTCCTATAGGTGCTTCGGGGGACAAAATATAGGAGCTCTGCCTGCCTGCCACTAACACACTACTAGTCCTATAGGTGCTTCTGGTAACAAAATATAGGAGCTCTGCCTGCCTGCCACTACCAAAAGGTTGCACCACGCTCCTATCTTGTGGACGTTGAAGGGACTCTCTATCGCCACAATCGAGTGGATTTGAGAGTGGCAGAGCAGCCTGAATCTCAGTATCCCGTTGATAGATCAGACTCACCCAGTATCACAAGGACATACTCACCCATTGACAGTGAGGCATGTACAGAGGCAATGCCTCATACCAACGGCAATAACAGTTCTGGGCAAGCAAGTATACCCGACAGCTGTCAAGCACAGAGCATGCCAGCACGTGATGAGAGGAGCCCAGTAACTTCAGAGAGGGGTAAAGGAATCCTTGCACAATGGCCAGTGTTCACCCGTAGTGGTAGATGTTCAAAACCACCTACTAGACTTAACCTGTAGAATGTGTTATTGCTGTGTCTCTTTTGAATTTCACAATGTTCATTTATTAACACTAAAAGGGGGAGATGTTATGGATGATATGTTTCTGTTGTACTTCTTCCTGTGTTGTGTTTCCTGTTCCTGCTGGGTCTTTCAGTAAACATGGCTTATGTACAGTAATGGCTTGTGCTGTCTCTCTACATATATCACATCAAACACAGTCCACTATTCTGGTGAGAAGGAAGGCTCTGTAGTATTTATGTAGGTTGGGGAGTCCTATGCCCACTTTAGATTTGGGGAGGATCGTATCTGTTTAAGCAATATCTCTTGGCGTCTTTAAGCCATTGAGCTCCCTGTGAAATGACATGCCACTAAGGCACATGTGGGAGGACAGAATCTACCAGTCTCTCATGGACTAACATATACTGTAGATCTACCCAAAATAATGTGCAACAAATCTTTCCATTGCTTCTTATTTCAGGTTACCATGTGAATTATTTTACTGTTTACTTTCAGCTACTAGTGTAATAAGATTTTGATAAAAGAAAGGTTGACAGTAAGTTAGCTTTGTTGTTTTGTGACCTTTAAAAGTTATTTTATTCCTTTATTAAATATTATTAAACACATGTCCACTGGGGTTGCTGTAAATCCAGCTTTTCTCTACTCTCTCCCCAGATGACATACCTGTTTCCTCTATGAGCACTGGGGTTCCTAAAACCCACTTGACATCTCAGTATTCTTGGAATTTTAAACTTGTACTTGGATCAAATTTAACACAAAGCTATCTCTAAGGCCCCTTTCACACTGGGGCGGTGCGGGGCGGCGACGGTAAAGCAGCGCTATATTTAGCGCTGCTTTACCTTCGTTTTACCCGCGGTATGCGGCCGCTAGCGGGGGGTGGTTTTAACCCCCGCTAGCGGCCGCAAAAGGGTTAAAAACCTCCGCAAAGCGCCGCTGCAGCGGCGGTTTGCGGGCGGTATCCCCGCGGTTTCCCATTGATTTCAATGGGAACGAGCGGTATAGGAGCGGTAAATACACCGCTCCTACACCGCTCCAAAGATGCTGCTAGCAGGACTTTTTTTACCGTCCTGCTAGCGCACCGCTCCAGTGTGAAAGCCCGCCGGCTTTCACACTGGAGTGAATGGGGCCGGTTTTTTCAGGCGGTGTACAGGCGCTATTTTTAGCGCTTGTACCGCCTGAAAACCGCCCCAGTGTGAAAGGGGCCTTAAGCAGAGCTATAGGTATAAAAATTGCACAACTGCACTTTTGAAGTCCTGGAGTCTCAAGTGTTCCCTGCCACCTATTTTGGTTGGTTTTTTTTTATTTGAACTGTATCTATTGTAGTTTGTGAAGAAAATACTGTTTGTGGGAAAGTTGGACCTCGATGCAACAATCACTCCTGGTGGATGGGAAAAATGCTTTATACTTACAAACCACCTATGGCCAATTAAGCCCAAGAGAAAAACTTTAAACGCATCATAAAGTGGTGCCATTTTTGTCCATCCCCTTCCAAATATTGTTGTTGGTGTTTTCAAAGATCAAATGGTACTATGGCCCATATATGGTGGGAATGCCTCGCCATCAAAACATTTAGAACTAAAATCTTTCTTATCTACTTCAGGTCATAGGAAAATGGGTAATTGCATAAAAATGTTACTCATCTTAATATTACCACGCTTTGTCAAATCAGCAAAAAGGGACAATTTTCATCATTCTCTCACTGCAGCTACATAGTTACATAGTTAGTAAGGTTGAATAAAGACACCAGTCCATCCAGTTCAACCTGGGTGAGTGTGGGTGTGTGTCTACAATTGCCCCTATCCCTGTACATTGTGTCTCATTAACCACTTGCCGACCGCCCCATGTAGATATACGTCGGCAGAATGGCACGTACAGGCAGAACCACGTACCTGTACGTGCCATTCTTCAGGCGGTTGGGGGGTCCGATCGGACCCCCCTCCGCCGGCGGGGACGGTCGGCATCGCTTCAGGAGCGATCCGGGACGAGGGGACGGCCAGTGGTTTCTGGCCACCCCCTCGCGATCGCTCCTGGCGAATGAAAAGCTTCCCCTTCCTGTCTATTGTATAGACAGGAAGGCGGAAGTGATGTCACGCTCGGTGCGCCGGTCTATGTGACCGGAACGCCGAGCAGAGAAGATGTAAAGGTTAGTGCACAAACAGTACACTGACACCAGTACACATAGGCACACAATCCACCCCCCTGTCACCCCCTGATCACCCCCCAGATCACCCCTCCCCCCCCAGTCACAGTGTCACTAATTGCAGTGATCATTTATTTACTGATCACTGCATTTAGTGTCAGTGTGACTGTAATAACTGTCAGTGCAGTTAGTTTTAGGTCCTAGGTAGCCCCCCGGCCCCCCCCGAATAAAGGTTTAACCCCCTGATTGCCCCTAGTTAACCCCTTCACCCCCTTTTGCCAGTGTCACTAAGCGATCGTTTTTCTGATCGCTGCATTGTGTCGCTAGGTAACCATTTTTTTTTTATTTTAACCGCCATGTTTTATATAGGTTCATAAATAGTTTTATAGGTCAGGTACCCCCATATTACAACCTAAATAAAGGTTTTAACCCCCTGATTGCCCCTAGAGTTAACCCTTTCACCAGTAATCACCGTATAACTGTCACTGGTGACGCTGGTTAGCCAGTTAGTTATTTCGTTATTTAGGTTCCCCGTCAGGTTTTTATATAGCGTCAGGTACCCCCATATATTACCTAATAAAGGTTTAACCCCCTGATTGCCCCTAGTTAACCCTTTCACCCCCTTTTGCCAGTGTCACTAAGCGATCGTTTTTCTGATCGCTGCATTAGTGTCGCTAGGTAACCAGTTTTTTTTTGTATTACTGTTACGGGTGACGCTGGTTAGTTAGCTTGTTTTTTATACTGTCAGGGCACCCGCCATTTATTACCCAATAACGGTTTAACCCCCTGATCGCCCGGCGGGTGATATCAATTAGGTTTTAGGGTCAAATAAGGTCTGCGTCGCCCCAGGTTAGTGCCAGTACCGCAAACACCCACGCGCAAAGCATACACCTCCCTTAGTGGTATAGTATCTGAACAGATCAATATCTGATCTGATCAGATCTATACTAGCGTCCCAGCAGTTTAGGGTTCCAAAAAAACGCATTGTTAGCGGGATCAGCCCAGATACCTGCTAGCACCTGCGTTTTCCCCCTCCGCCCAGCCCAGCCCACCCAAGTGCAGTATCGATCGATCACTGTCACTTACAAAACACTAAGCACACATAACTGCAGTGTTCGCAGAGTCAGGCCTGATCCCTGCGATCGCTAACATTTTTTTTGTGGTAGCGTTTTGATTCAGTCGCTAACAGTCAGGAGCTTTTTTACCTGTGAATCTCAAAAAAATAAAAAAAACAAAAATAGTTGTCGTTTTATTGTTCTCTCTCTCTCTCTATTGTTGCTCTTTTTTTACTCCATTCTATTCTGCAATGTTTTATTATGTTTTATCATGTTTTATCATGCTTGCTTTTCAGGTATGTAATTTTGTTTACTGTGTTTTAGTGTTAAGCATTTTTTTGTTTTCAGGTGCGCCATTCAGTTGCAGCGCGGATTTATTTATCTTGACAGCAACAGCGTTTGCTCCCACGATACATAAAGCCGCGACTCCAACGCTGTAGGAGGTGATTTCACCACCACAGTTAAAAAAAAGAGCATATGTGCCGAAGCATGGGGGCAGCAGGGGGGGCGGAGGAGCGATTGGCTCCTAATGCCACGTACATACGGTCGAAATTCCGACCGTGTGTACACGGCATAACTTTTGCGGGAGGATGCCCCCATGCATCGGCATATATAAATGGTGCATGTATGCCCATCATTAGAAGTGGGTGGATGAAGGGAGGTATTCTAATGGTGGGCATACCCACCAATCAATCTCTTTTTTTTTCGTTCAGCCAAGAGGCTGCATGAAAAAAAAAAAAGATTACAATATATGTCCAGTATGTTGCTGGACTTTGAATGGTTATACCAGAATGATGCCTGCAGGTTTAGGTATCATCTTGGTATCATTCTTTTCAGCCAGTGATCGGCTTTCATGTAAAAGCAATTCTAGCGGGTAATTAGCCTCTAGACTGCTTTTACAAGCAGTAGGAGGGAATGTCCCCCTCCCGGATATAAACCGCGCCATTGGGAAATTGGGAAAGCATTTTATCACACCAATCTTGGTGTGGTCAGATGCTTTGAGGGCAGAGGAAAGATCTAGGGTATAATAGACCCCAATTTTTTCAAAAAAAGAGTACCTGTCACTGCCTATTGCTATCATAGGGGATATTTACATTCCCTGAGATAACAATAAAAATCATAACAAAGAAAAAAAATGGAAGGAACAGTTTAAAAATAGAATAAAAAAGCTAAATAAATAAAAAAAAAACTAAAAAAAAAAAAAAAAAAAAGCACCCCTGCCCCCCCTTCTCTTGCGCAAAGGCGTACACAAGCGTTGGTCTGGCGTCATATGTAAACAGCAATTGCAGCATGCATGTGAGGTATCACCGCGAAGGTCAGATCGAGGGCAGTAATTTTAGCAGTAGACCTCCTCCGTGAATCTAATGTGGTATCATGTAAAGGCTTTTAAAGGCTTTTAAAAATGTATGTAGTTTGTCGCCACTGCGTGTTTGTGCGCAATTTTAAAGCATGTCGTGTTTGGTATCCATGTACTCGGCCTAAGATCATATTTTTTATTTCATCAAAAATTTGAGCAATATAGTGTGTTTTAGTGCATTAAAATAAAAAAAAGTGTATTTTTTTCCACAAAAAATGCGTTTGAAAAATCGCTGCGCAAATACTGTGTGGAAAAAAAAAATGCAACACCCACCATTTTAATCTGTAGGGCCTTTGCTTTAACAATATATATAGTGTTTGGGGGTTCAACGTAATTTTCTTGCAAAAAAAAAATATGTTTTCATGTAAACAAAAAGTGTCAGAAAGGGCTTTGTCTTCAAGTGGTTAGAAGAGTGGGTGACGTGTGACATAGGCTTCTAAATGTTGTGCATAAAATGCCAGGACAGTTCAAACCCCCCCCCAAATGACCCCATTTTGGAAAGTAGACACCCCAAGCTATTTGCTGAGAGCAATGTTGAGCCCATTAAATATTTTTTTTTTTTGTCCCAAGAGATTGAATAATGAAAAAAAAAAAATATATATATTTTTTTTACAAAAAGTTGTCACTAAATGATATATTGCTCAAACATGTCATGGGCATATGTGGAAATACACCCCAAAAATACATTCTGTTGCTTCTCCTGAGTACGGGGATACCACATGTGTGGGACTTTTTGGGAGCCTAGCTGCGTACGGAACCCCAAAAACCAAGCACCGCCTTCAGGCTTTCTAAGGGAGTAATTTTTTTATTTCACTTCTCACTGCCAATCACAGTTTCGGAGGCCATGGAATGCCCAGATGGCATAAAACCCCCCAAAATGACCCCATTTTGGAAAGTAGACACCCCAAGCTATTTGCTGAGAGGTATTGTGAGTATTTTGCAGATGTCGCTTTTTGTCACAAAGTTTTGAAAATTGAAAAAAAGAAAAAAAAATTTTTTTTCTTTACTTTCTTCATTTTCAAAAACAAATGAGAGCTGTAAAATACTCACCATGCCTCTCAACAAATAGCTTGGGGTGTCTACTTTCCAAAATGGGGTCATTTGGGGGGGTTTTGTGCTATTTTGGCATTTTATGGCCTTCGAAACTGTGATAGGTAGTGAGGAGTGAAATCAAAAATTTGCACCCTTAGAAATCCTGAAGGCGGTGCTTGGGTTTCGGGGCCCCGTACGCGGCTAGGCTCCCAAAAAGTCCCACACATGTGGTATCCCCATACTCAGGAGAAGCAGCAAAATGTATTTTGGGGTGCAATTCCACATATAACTATGGCATGTGTGAGCAATATATCATTTAGTGACAACTTTTTGAAGAAAAAAAAATTATTTTTATTTTTGTCTTTATTCAATCACTTGGGACTAAAAAAAAAAATATTCAATGGGCTCAACATGCCTCTCAGCAAATAGCTTGGGGTGTCTACTTTCCAAAATGGGGTCATTTGGGGGGGTTTTGTACTTCTCTGCCATTTTAGCACCTCAAGAAATGAAATAGGCAGTCATAAATTAAAAGCGGTGTAAATTCCAGAAAATGTACTCTAGTTTGTAGACGCTATAACTTTTGCGCAAACCAATAAATATACGCTTATTGGCATTTTTTTTACTAAAGACATGTGGCTGAATACATTTTGGCCCAAATGTTTGACTAAAATTGAGTTTATTAGATTTTTCTTATAACAAAAAGTAGAAAATCTCTTTTTTTTTTTTCAAAATTTTTCGCTCTTTTTCCGTTTATATCGCAAAAAAAATAAAAATCACAGAGGCAATCAAATACCATCAAAAGAAAGCTCTATTTGTGGGAAGAAAAGGACGCAAATTTCGTTTCGTTACAAAATTGCATGACCGCACAATTACCAGTTAAAGTAGTGCAGTGCGAAATTGAAAAAAGACCTCTGGTCCTTAAGCTGACAATTGGTCCGGGGCTGAAGTGGTTAAGATGCTCATCGATTATATTATTATTTAATTAAGGTACCCCTATAGTGCCGTCAATTTATGCAGCGATCCACACATACATCGCACACTCACATCAGTCCCTACCCTCAAGGAGCCCACAATCCAAGGTCCCCAACTCACATTCATATACTAGGGCCAATTTTTGGACAGAAGCCAATTAACCTACCAGCATGTCTTTGGAGTGTGGGAGGAAACCCATGCAGGCACAGGGAGAACATGCAAACTCCAGGCAGGTCGTGTCGTGGTTGGGAATCGAACCAGCAACCCTTTTTACTGCTAGGTGAGAGTGCTACCCAATCCACCACTGTGTTCACTGTTAGAATATTACATAGTTACATAGTTAGAATAAGAATAAAGACACCAGTCCATCCAGTTCAACCTGAGTGAGTATCTACAATTGTCCCTATACCTGTACATTGCACACTCATATTGGTCCCTACACCCTCAAGGAGCCCACAATTCAAGGTCCCCATTCATATACCAGGGCCAATTTTGGACAGAATCCAATTAACCTACCATAATATTAATACATCAATACTAGAAATCCACCAAAATACCGACTTTAACAGAGTGTAATTCTGAGATTCTATAAAGGATTTAGAATACCACCTGTCTATGGAATATGATGGATCAAACCAATTCATAACATGGGCCTCCTGGTCCATATTCAAATTCTCGCAAGAGTTTCAGATCATAATTTCTGACTAAAGACTATATACAAGCCATGATGGTGAGGGATAAAACTCTGTCCATTCCCACCTTTTCCTTGCCCACTTTCTACCTTCTCTCGTCTCCTTTCTATTGATTTCCACCCTCTGTAATTTGTTTCACAGCAACCTTACTCCCTTTCCATATCTTTCTTCTGTATTTGCCTGTTCTTTCCAGGGATTGTAAAGAAGAAAAAACTGCGCCAGGTGAAGGTAGCTAAAAATCCCATATGATGGTACTATAACTACCTAATGTATATAACTAATATAGTGCACAACAGGTATATTTGTAAATAAAAGTTATGACACTAAAATCCCATACTGATCATAGATGTCTAATAGGGATGAGCCGAACACCCCCGGGTTCGGTTCGCACCAGAACCTTCGAACGGACCGAAAGTTCGCGCGAATTTTCGAACCCCATACGTTATAATGGACGCGAACGTTCGAAATCAAAAGTGCTAATTACAACGGCCAATATGCATGTTAATGTCATAAAACAGGTTTGGGGACCCGGGTCCTGCCCCAGGGGACATATATCAATGCAAAAAGAACTTTTAAAAACTAACGTTTTTTCGGGAGCAGTCATTTTAATGATGCATAAAGTGAAAAAAAAAAGTGAAATTTTCCTTTAAATATGGTACCTGGGGGGTGTCTAAAGTATGCCTGTGAAGTGGCATGTGTTTCCCGTGTTTAGAACTGTCCTTGCACAAAATGACATTTGTAAAGGAAAAAAAGAAGCCATTTAAAACCACTTGCGGCTTTAGGTTTGTTCTTAAGTAGAATCTGAACAGGTACATTATGAAGTGTAGCTCCATCACAAAAAAATCTATTTTTAAGCTTTTTGGAGAACATAGGGAGGGGTTATCACCCCTGTAACATTTGCTGTCTTTGCACATCTGTTCAGAACATGTCACCTCACTTTCCGTCCTAATGACAAATGTTTTTGGAATAGCTGGGTTTTAATTGAAACAAGGATTGGTGATAAAGTATCAGTAGAGAGGAGATACCTTTTTCCCAAATTAAATCTAACAGGATAGAATTTCCCTTCCTAGGTGTAGATTTCCTCTCACTTCCTGTTTTCTCTTTCCATTTGCAAGTAGGAGTCGTTTGTAAGTTGGATGTTTGAAAGTAGGGGCCTGGCGTATATACTCTGCAGAAATTTGCCCTATTAGATGTTGGTGTAGCCACAAGACTGGTGGGCACAGGAATGGGCCCTGCTGTGAGTTAATAGATCAAGATTTGTAATTGCATGCACCTGTTGAACAGGGCAGAAAAATTGGGGGTGGTGGTGGTGGTGGACGGTGTTGCCACAAGACTGTAAGCTCTCACAGTTACTCTTGGTGGGCGCAGGAATGGGCCCTGCTGTGAGTTATTAGATCAAGATTTGTAATTGCAAGCACCTGATGAACAGGGCAGAAAAATTGGGCCTTTGGCGGTGGTGGTGGACGGTGTTGCCACAAGACTGTAGGCCCTCATAGTTACTCTTGGTGGGCGCAGGAATGGGCCCTGCTGTGAGTTATTAGATCAAGATTTGTAATTGCAAGCACCTGATGAACAGGGCAGAAAAATTGGGCCTTTGGCGGTGGTGGTGGACGGTGTTGCCACAAGACTGTAAGCTCTCACAGTTACTCTTGGTGGGCGCAGGAATGGGCCCTGCTGTGAGTTATTAGATCAAGATTTGTAATTGCAAGCACCTGATGAACAGGGCAGAAAAATTGGGCCTTTGGCGGTGGTGGTGGACGGTGTTGCCACAAGACTGTAGGCCCTCATAGTTACTCTTGGTGGGCGCAGGAATGGGCCCTGCTGTGAGTTATTAGATCAAGATTTGTAATTGCAAGCACCTGATGAACAGGGCAGAAAAATTGGGCCTTTGGCGGTGGTGGTGGACGGTGTTGCCACAAGACTGTAGGCCCTCATAGTTACTCTTGGTGGGCGCAGGAATGGGCCCTGCTGTGAACTATTAGATCAAGATTTGTAATTACCCGCCCCTGTTAAACAGGGGCTGAAAAATTGTGCCTTAGGCACTGGTGCTGGTGCCACAACACTGCAACCCCTCACAGATACTGTACTTGGAGCACAGCAGTCACACGTGTTGCGAAGCATTTTTTAAAAAAATTGTAAGTACACGCCCCTGTTAAACAGGGGCTGAAAAATTGTGCCTTAGGCACTGGTGCTGGTGCCACAACACTGCAACCCCTCACAGATACTGTACTTGGAGCACAGCAGTCACACGTGTTGCGAAGCATTTTTTTATAAAGAATTGTAATTACCCGCCCCTGTTAAACAGGGGCTGAAAAATTGTGCCTTAGGCACTGGTGCTGGTGCCACAACACTGCAACCCCTCACAGATACTGTACTTGGAGCACAGCAGTCACACGTGTTGCGAAGCATTTTTTTAAAAAATTGTAAGTACATGCCCCTGTTAAACAGGGGCTGAAAAATTGTGCCTTAGGCACTGGTGCTGGTGCCACAACACTGCAACCCCTCACAGATACTGTACTTGGAGCACAGCAGTCACACGTGTTGCGAAGCATTTTTTTAAAAAAAATTGTAATTACCCGCCCCTGTTAAACAGGGGCTGAAAAATTGTGCCTTAGGCACTGGTGCTGGTGCCACAACACTGCAACCCCTCACAGATACTGTACTTGGAGCACAGCAGTCACACGTGTTGCGAAGCATTTTTTTAAAAAATTGTAAGTACACGCCCCTGTTAAACAGGGGCTGAAAAATTGTGCCTTAGGCACTGGTGCTGGTGCCACAACACTGCAACCCCTCACAGATACTGTACTTGGAGCACAGCAGTCAAACGTGTTGCGAAGCATTTTTTTAAAAAAATTGTAATTACCCGCCCCTGTTAAACAGGGGCTGAAAAATTGTGCCTTAGGCACTGGTGCTGGTGCCACAACACTGCAACCCCTCACAGATACTGTACTTGGAGCACAGCAGTCACACGTGTTGCGAAGCATTTTTTTAAAAAATTGTAAGTACACGCCCCTGTTAAACAGGGGCTGAAAAATTGTGCCTTAGGCACTGGTGCTGGTGCCACAACACTGCAACCCCTCACAGATACTGTACTTGGAGCACAGCAGTCACACGTGTTGCGAAGCATTTTTTTTATAAAAATTGTATGTACACGCCCCTGTTAAACAGGGGCTGAAAAATTGTGCCTTAGGCACTGGTGTGGTGGCATGGATCATTGAGGAGGAGGAAGAGGATAGTCAGTGAACATAAGAGGACAGTCACTCAGCATCAGCATAGGCAGTCTTGAAGGGATGTGACATTAAAAATTATTCGGTTATATCCGCCTCAGGTGCCTGGTAGCTGGTGGTGATCCAAGACTGATTCATTTTGATGAAGGTCAGTCGATCAACCGAGGCGGTGGACAGGCGCACCCTATGATCGGTGACAAATCCTCCAGCAGCACTGAATGTGCGTTCGGAAAGAACGCTGGAGGCAGGACAGGCCAGTAGCTCAATTGCATACTGTGCAAGCTCTGGCCAGTGATCCATCCTCAGGACCCAGTAAGCCAGAGGATTTTCGGTGGGAAAGGTGTCCAAGTCTGACCTTGCCCCAAGGTATTCCTGCACCATGTATATCAGACGCTGGCGATGGTTGCTGGAACCGATCATACCTTGGGGCTGCGGACTAAAAAATTGTCTGAACGCATCGGTCAGACGTCCACCTTCCCCACCGCTCCTTCTGCTACTGACCGAAGCCTCAGCAACTCGTCGCCCAGGACCAGGAGTTTGTAACCTCCCAGTTTCTGGGAACGCGTTGCACAGACCTTTCTGAAAGGCCTCCCTGAGATGTCTCATCCTCTGCTCCCTCTGCGACGGCAAGATAAGGTCCGCAACCTTACCCTTGTACCGCCGATCAAGGAGAGTGGCCTGCCAGTAATGGTCCCTCTCCTTGATCCGAAGAACACGAGGATCCTTCCGCAGGCTTTGCAGGATCAGGGAGGCCATGCAGCGTAGGTTAGCTGAGGCTTTCGGTCCGGAGTCTTCTGGGTCACTGAGGATGACATGATCGCCAGCCACCTCCTCCCAGCCACGTACAAGTCCACTGGTTTGTTGGGACTGTACATCATCCCTAAAAGACTGCTGCTGCTGATGCTGAGTGCCAGGCTCCACCTCCATGCTCACACAATCCTCCTCCTCCTCCTCCTCCTCCTCCTCATCCTCTTCCTGTGTGATGGGTGGGACAGAAGGAACACTGTCCGGATAAAGGGGGCCTTGAGAGGCAAGGAAGTCCTCCTCTTCCTGCCTCTGTTCTGCCTCAAGTGCCCTGTCCATTATCCCACGCAGCGTATGCTCCAACAGGTGGACAAGAGGGACAGTGTCACTGATGCATGCACTGTCACTGCTCACCATCCTCGTGGCCTCCTCAAATGGTGAGAGGACAGTGCATGCATCCCTGATCATGCTCCACTGACGTGGGGAAAAAAAACCAAGCTCCCCTGACCCTGTCCTGGTGCCGTAGTCGCAAAGGTACTCATTGATGGCCCTCTGCTGCGTGTGCAGTCGCTGCAGCATGGCCAACGTTGAGTTCCACCTGGTGGGCATGTCACATATTAGGCGGTTCTTGGGCAGGTTCAGCTCCTTTTGCAGCTCAGTCAGCCGAGCACTGGCATTATAAGATCGGCGGAAATGCACACAGACTTTCCTGGCCTGCCTCAGGACATCCTGTAAGCCTGGGAACCTGCCCAAGAACCGCTGCACCACCAGGTTGAGGACGTGAGCCATGCAGGGCACATGGGTGAGCTGCCCCTGTCGCAGGGCGGAGAGGAGGTTGGTGCCATTGTCAGAAACGACCATTCCTGGCTTAAGCTGACGTGGCGTCAACCACCTCTCGGCCTGCCCCTGCAGAGCTGCCAGAACCTCTGGCCCAGTGTGGCTCCTGTCCCCCAAACACACCAGCGCAAGCACGGCATGGCATCTTTTTGCCTGCGTACTTGCGTAGCCCCTTGTACGCCTACGGAGCACCGCTGGTTCCAAGGACAGAGCACTGGAGGAAGAAGAAGAGGAGGGGGTGGAGGAGAGAGGTGTGTCACAACCAGTAGCAGTAGTAGCGTTTTGGAGGCGTGGTGGCGGAACAACCTCCAACACTACTGCACCTTGTCCTGCATCCCTCCCAGCTGCCAATAGAGTGACCCAATGGGCCGTGAAAGAAAGGTACCGTCCCTGTCCATGCCTGCTGGACCATGAGTCAGCGGTAATATGCACCTTACCGCTGACCGCCCTGTCCAGCGAGGCATGGACATTGCCTTCCACATGCCGGTAGAGAGACGGAATCGCCTTCCGTGAGAAAAAGTGGCGTTTGGGAACCTGCCACTGAGGAACCGCACATTGAACAAACTCACGGAAGGGGGCCGAGTCTACCAACTGAAAAGGCAGCAGTTGAAGTGCTAGCAATTTAGCCAAGCTAGCATTCAACCGCTGGGCATGTGGATGGCTGGGAGTGTACTTCTTTCTACGGTCCAGCAGCTGGGGCAGGGAAATTTGCCTGCTGCAATCGGACGTCGGTGTACTGCAAGTACTTGGTTGTGACACACCTAATTCTACACCTTCAGTCCTCTCAGAGCAGCTTTCAGAGAGGACTGAAGGTGTAGTGGGGATGGAGATCCCAGCTGATGAGGAGCAAGGAGAGGTCCGCTTAGTTCTTTGGTGTGGGTCTTTTATGTGTGCCTGCCAACGAGCTGCATGGCAGGTCGACATATGTCTGGTCATGCTTGTGGTGCCCAAGCGGCTGATGTTTTGGCCACGCGAGATTCGCTTGAGACAAATATTGCAAATAGCAGTGGTGCGATCTGATGCACTCGTCTCAAAAAAGGCCCACACCAAAGAACTTTTCTGATAACGTGCAGAGGCAGCGCCCTGCACAGGCGGAGCTCTGCGGTGTTGTACAGTTGCTGTGCTGGCCTCTACCTGGCCTCCAGGGGGCATCCTGCCTCGTTGGACATGTGACGCCGCATCCTCCTCCTCCTCGTCCTCCTCCTCGTCCTCCTCCTCATCCTCTCTCCCTTCAGGCACCCACGTGGAGTCAGTGACCTCATCATCCCCTCCCTCTTCACCACTAGAGCAAACCTGGCAGTAAGCTGCAGCTGGTGGAACAGTACTGCCAGATTCCTCAAGCTGGGTATCATCATCCGAGCCTTCGAATCGTTGGGCATCCTCCTGGAGCATGTACCCAACACTGTGCTCAAAGACTTCGGGGGACTCTTCAGGAGGACATGGTGGGTCTAGGGAAGGGGTGGCTGATGATGCCATTGAGTATGCGTTGGCAGCTGCTCTGCCAGTACCCTGTGCCTGGGTGAGAGAGGATGAGGAGGATGAGGAGGGCTTGGTCATCCATTCTACCAAGCCTTCAGCATGATGCGGCTCCACATGTCCAGCTGCCGAAAACAAAGACGCGCGTGTCCCATGGCCACGTGCTGATGACGATGCACGACCACGTCCACGGCCACGGCCACGTCCACTAGAAACAGAGCCTGCCTGCCCTGTGTTCTTGGCTCTGCACGCTCTGCCTCCCCTTGGCGGTCTTCCAGCCATTGTAGTCGGTAGTCCTGTGGGTGCTGCTGAGAAGAAAATATAGGAGCTCTGTGTGATGCCACTAACACACTAGAAGTCCTATGGGTGCTTCTGCAAAGAAAATAGAGGAGCTCTGTGTGATGCCACTAACACACTAGAAGTCCTGTGGGTGCTGCTGAGAAGAAAATATAGGAGCTCTGTGTGATGCCACTAACACACTAGAAGTCCTATGGGTGCTTCTGCAAAGAAAATAGAGGAGCTCTGTGTGATGCCACTAACACACTAGAAGTCCTGTGGGTGCTGCTGAGAAGAAAAGATAGGAGCTCTGTGTGATGCCACTAACACACTAGAAGTCCTATGGGTGCTTCTGCAAAGAAAATAGAGGAGCTCTGTGTGATGCCACTAACACACTAGAAGTCCTGTGGGTGCTGCTGAGAAGACAATATAGGAGCTCTGTGTGATGCCACTAACACACTAGAAGTCCTATGGGTGCTTCTGCAAAGAAAAAAAAGGAGCTCTGTGTGATGCCACTAACACACTAGAAGTCCTGTGGGTGCTGCTGAGAAGAAAATATAGGAGCTCTGTGTGATGCCACTAACACACTAGAAGTCCTATGGGTGCTTCTGCAAAGAAAATAGAGGAGCTCTGTGTGATGCCACTAACACACTAGAAGTCCTGTGGGTGCTGCTGAGAAGAAAATATAGGAGCTCTGTGTGATGCCACTAACACACTAGAAGTCCTATGGGTGCTTCTGCAAAGAAAATAGAGGAGCTCTGTGTGATGCCACTAACACACTAGAAGTCCTGTGGGTGCTGCTGTGAAGACAATATAGGAGCTCTGTGTGATGCCACTAACACACTAGAAGTCCTATGGGTGCTTCTGCAAAGAAAAAAAAGGAGCTCTGTGTGATGCCACTAACACACTAGAAGTCCTGTGGGTGCTGCTGAGAAGAAAATATAGGAGCTCTGTGTGATGCCACTAACACACTAGAAGTCCTATGGGTGCTTCTGCAAAGAAAATAGAGGAGCTCTGTGTGATGCCACTAACACACTAGAAGTCCTGTGGGTGCTGCTGAGAAGAAAATATAGGAGCTCTGTGTGATGCCACTAACACACTAGAAGTCCTATGGGTGCTTCTGCAAAGAAAATAGAGGATCTCTGTGTGATGGGACTAACACACTTCAAGTCCTATAGGTGCTTCTGGAAGAAAATGTAGGTCTGTGTGATGGGACTAACACACTTCAAGTCCTATAGGTGCCTCTGGGAACAAAATATATGATCTCTGTGTGATGGGACTAACACACTTCAAGTCCTATAGGTGCTTCTGGGAAGAAAATATAGGTCTGTGTGATGGGACTAACACACTTCAAGTCCTATAGGTGCTTCTGGGAACAAAAATATATGATCTCTGTGTGATGGGACTAACACACTTCAAGTCCTATGGGTGCTTCTGGGAAGAAAATATAGGTCTGTGTGATGGGACTAACACACTTCAAGTCCTATAGGTGCTTCTGGGAACAAAATATATGATCTCTGTGTGATGGGACTAACACACTTCAAGTCCTATCGGTGCTTCTGGGAAGAAAATGTAGGTCTGTGTGATGGGACTAACACACTTCAAGTCCTATAGGTGCTTCTGGGAACAAAATATATGATCTCTGTGTGATGGGACTAACACACTTCAAGTCCTATGGGTGCTTCTGGGAAGAAAATATAGGTCTGTGTGATGGGACTAACACACTTCAAGTCCTATAGGTGCTTCTGGGAACAAAATATATGATCTCTGTGTGATGGGACTAACACACTTCAAGTCCTATCGGTGCTTCTGGGAAGAAAATGTAGGTCTGTGTGATGGGACTAACACACTTCAAGTCCTATAGGTGCTTCTGGGAACAAAATATATGATCTCTGTGTGATGGGACTAACACACTTCAAGTCCTATAGGTGCTTCTGGGAAGAAAATATAGGTCTGTGTGATGGGACTAACACACTTCAAGTCCTATAGGTGCTTCTGGGAACAAAATATAGGATCTCTGTGTGATGGGACTAACACACTTCAAGTCCTATGGGTGCTTCTGGGAAGAAAATATAGGTCTGTGTGATGGGACTAACACACTTCAAGTCCTATAGGTGCTTCTGGGAACAAAATATATGATCTCTGTGTGATGGGACTAACACACTTCAAGTCCTATAGGTGCTTCTGGGAAGAAAATGTAGGTCTGTGTGATGGGACTAACACACTTCAAGTCCTATGGGTGCTTCTGGGAAGAAAATATAGGTCTGTGTGATGGGACTAACACACTTCAAGTCCTATAGGTGCTTCTGGGAACAAAATATATGATCTCTGTGTGATGGGACTAACACACTTCAAGTCCTATCGGTGCTTCTGGGAAGAAAATGTAGGTCTGTGTGATGGGACTAACACACTTCAAGTCCTATAGGTGCTTCTGGGAACAAAATATATGATCTCTGTGTGATGGGACTAACACACTTCAAGTCCTATGGGTGCTTCTGGGAAGAAAATATAGGTCTGTGTGATGGGACTAACACACTTCAAGTCCTATAGGTGCTTCTGGGAACAAAATATAGGATCTCTGTGTGATGGGACTAACACACTTCAAGTCCTATGGGTGCTTCTGGGAAGAAAATATAGGTCTGTGTGATGGGACTAACACACTTCAAGTCCTATAGGTGCTTCTGGGAACAAAATATATGATCTCTGTGTGATGGGACTAACACACTTCAAGTCCTATAGGTGCTTCTGGGAAGAAAATGTAGGTCTGTGTGATGGGACTAACACACTTCAAGTCCTATAGGTGCTTCTGGGAACAAAATATATGATCTCTGTGTGATGGGACTAACACACTTCAAGTCCTATCGGTGCTTCAGGGAAGAAAATGTAGGTCTGTGTGATGGGACTAACACACTTCAAGTCCTATAGGTGCTTCTGGGAACAAAATATATGATCTCTGTGTGATGGGACTAACACACTTCAAGTCCTATAGGTGCTTCTGGGAAGAAAATATAGGTCTGTGTGATGGGACTAACACACTTCAAGTCCTATAGGTGCTTCTGGGAACAAAATATAGGATCTCTGTGTGATGGGACTAACACACTTCAAGTCCTATGGGTGCTTCTGGGAAGAAAATATAGGTCTGTGTGATGGGACTAACACACTTCAAGTCCTATAGGTGCTTCTGGGAACAAAATATATGATCTCTGTGTGATGGGACTAACACACTTCAAGTCCTATAGGTGCTTCTGGGAAGAAAATGTAGGTCTGTGTGATGGGACTAACACACTTCAAGTCCTATAGGTGCCTCTGGGAACAAAATATATGATCTCTGTGTGATGGGACTAACACACTTCAAGTCCTATAGGTGCTTCTGGGAAGAAAATATAGGTCTGTGTGATGGGACTAACACACTTCAAGTCCTATAGGTGCTTCTGGGAACAAAATATATGATCTCTGTGTGATGGGACTAACACACTTCAAGTCCTATGGGTTCTTCTGGGAAGAAAATGTAGGTCTGTGTGATGGGACTAACACACTTCAAGTCCTATAGGTGCTTCTGGGAACAAAATATATGATCTCTGTGTGATGGGACTAACACACTTCAAGTCCTATAGGTGCTTCTGGGAAGAAAATATAGGTCTGTGTGATGGGACTAACACACTTCAAGTCCTATGGGTGCTTCTGGGAACAAAATATAAGTCTGTGTGATGGGACTAACACACTTCAAGTCCTATAGGTGCTTCTGGGAACAAAATATATGATCTCTGTGTGATGGGACTAACATACTTCAAGTCCTATGGGTGCTTCTGGGAACAAAATATAAGTCTGTGTGATGGGACTAACACACTTCAAGTCCTATAGGTGCTTCTGGGAACAAAATATATGATCTCTGTGTGATGGGACTAACACACTTCAAGTCCTATAGGTGCTTCTGGGAAGAAAATGTAGGTCTGTGTGATGGGACTAACACACTTCAAGTCCTATAGGTGCTTCTGGGAACAAAATATATGATCTCTGTGTGATGGGACTAACACACTTCAAGTCCTATAGGTGCTTCTGGGAAGAAAATATAGGTCTGTGTGATGGGACTAACACACTTCAAGTCCTATAGGTGCCTCTGGGAACAAAATATATGATCTCTGTGTGATGGGACTAACACACTACAAGTCCTATAGGTGCTTCTGGGAAGAAAATGTAGGTCTGTGTGATGGGACTAACACACTTCAAGTCCTACAGGTGCTTCTGGGAACAAAATATAGGAGCTCTGCCTGCCTGCCACGAACACACTACAAGTCCTATAGGTGCTTCTGGGAACAAAATATAGGAGCTCTGCCTGCCTGCCACGAACACACTACAAGTCCTATAGGTGCTTCTGGGAACAAAATATAGGAGCTCTGCCTGCCTGCCACGAACACACTACAAGTCCTATAGGTGCTTCTGGGAACAAAATATAGGAGCTCTGCCTGCCTGCCACGAACACACTACAAGTCCTATAGGTGCTTCTGGGAACAAAATACAGGAGCTCTGTTTGCTGCCAGTGCCTGCCTGCCACAAACACACTACAAGCCCCTCTTTCTAAATCAATCTTTCTAAATGAATCTATCTAACTCAATCTCTCTAAGTAAATCTCTCTAACTAAATCCAGCAGAGTGACACAGAACGATCCTGCTCTATCTACGCCGGAACAGCATGTGACCGGCGCAGACGGCGTGGCGGCCTTTTATAAGAGGGGGCATGTACTAAAGCCCCTGAGCTGTAATTGGCTACAGGCGTCCTGCCTGTAGCCAATTATGGCTCTTCGAGTTTCCGGCGCTGTGATTGGCCAAGCATGCGGGGTCACAGTGCATGCTTGGCCAATCATCAGCCAGCAATGCACTGCGCCGGCCGCCCCGTCCGCAATGTATTGCGGGGCCGCTCGCATCACACGAACGTGATGCGAGCGGCCAAAATAGTTCTGGGCTCGCCGAGCGAGCGAACACCCGGTGCTCGATGTGAACATGGGTTCGCATCGAGCACCGGGCCCATCCCTAATGTCTAACAAAACACCAAAAGAAACACAATATGGACTAGATGGCTGCATGACTAGCATTCACAATATAAATGTTTGGCAAGGCAGTATTGACACTGTGATCACACAATAGTCCAGAGTGGAGAAGACACAGAAAAAAAAAAAAGTCCACAGGATAAGTATCATCTAGAAGATTAAATCCTTATTCATATATGATGTAATGATGTAAACTTTACATTTCTTGCCACACCGCTGTGCTCCACATCACACGAGAGTGCCACCACCAGTATATATTCTCCTTACCAGATAATTGGCAAAAAATTACACTCAGAATGAGCCCATAAAGGAATCCTGACTCCAAAGGGAGAAGCGACACCCAAAGGGAATGATATTAAAGAACCTGCCACTCACAGCCAGCGAACTCCCGACCAAACCCAGCGTGGTGAATCTAATCCTGATAGCAGCACTCGGCGGTGCATCCAAACAGTACCATAAGGAAGAGAAGGCAGACCATTGTGTAATATTGACTTAAACAAATGAGTCTTTTATTTAAAAAAAAGATGTACTCACATTTAAAACATAAGGAGAAAGCATAAAGGAACTTCAGATCAATAAAAAAGCAGATTCCTGAAAGCAAACGCGATGACGTCACTGCATGCCTTCCCAGACGCGTTTCGTCGTAACAAGACGTTTTCAATGGGAATAAGGCCGTGCAGTGAGTCATCGACATTTTATAGCACCAAGCCTCGTTATGGGAGGCAAGGAAACGGAAGAAACTCCATCTTGAATGAGGGAAAAACTTGCCCATATGTGTCTTATTCACAAAACGGGACAACATAAATGGTATTATATCGTTTTTCATCCCAACGATGAAAATGACAAAGATTGCCACATCGGCTTATTAACAAAAAGGGGCCAAAAACATATAATAGAGTGAACGTATGTCATGTCTCAAAAAGTCAGTATGCATAACCCGTGAGGACGAGTGTTTGAGCATATGACATGAAACGTAGAACAGCAAGTGATAGTCTCTTATAGACTGGTGTGCTAAAAAAACAATGTGTAAGAAAAATATAATTGACAACGAGGTTGTCAATTGGTACATGTGGAATATTAATGACATCATTCCTAGTACGCACCAGGTGATGTTTCTCTCTCACAAGTGGAAAACCAAAACAGACAAAAAACAAAAAAACAAAAAAGGAAAAAATTCATTTCACACAAGAAATGATTTAGAGGTCTGAAACATACATATAATGTGCATAATATTGTGTTGACAAAAGTGTGATGTCAGCATGAAACATAAGTGAAATGTATATAATATCATGATGACAAAATTTTAAGTATAAGTGAAAAACCGAATTGAGGTGAAAATAAGTGTCATGTGATGTTGTGGCCTATCCTTGCGTACCAGGACTACCCCAGTGCTAGGAGGGAGGAAGATCCATTACCACAATATATAAACCATAGATTTATCCATAAACTCATTGCTCCATACTAATTGTTGAAAGAGGAACCATATCTCAGGGATCCAGATCTCATAGCGTAGATATTTCTATATTATCATAGTGAGGCCCATCCCTACATATCAACAGCATCCATATGTTGAAAAGAGCGAAGACCCAAAGAATATATGATAATCCCTGAATAGGGAAACATTGGTAATGGTAAAGGAAATGGAAACCTATATAAAAGAGAATAATAAATAAAAAATAAAAAAAAATTATAAACATTGTTCTTAGTAACAAAAAACTAAAAACTTTTGTTGCTTTACATAGTAACCAAAAATCAAAACACACCAAGATCCTGATCCCAGAGTTAGAGTTGCCATATCGATCAAACATGCACATCTGTTCAAAGAGGGATTTAATTGAACAGTGTTTACATTTCAATATTGATTTACATATAAATCAGGCGTTTACATTTCAATATTGATTATTTATATATAAATCAGGCGTTATTAATGAAGGCATTCACATCTGTCTCAATATTCATTCCATATGGGACATAGGTTTTTAATCGATAAATCCAAGCCATCTCCAATTTGGATATTTCTCTGACCAAAAGGTCACCTCTCCAATTAGGCTTGTACTTATCAATACCTAGAAAAAGTGTATTGGAGGGGTCCCTATTGTGTACTTGACGATAGTGCTTAGAGACAGAATGATTCTTAAAGCCTGAAATGATGTTTGTGATGTGTTCGTTTAGGCGCACTTGTAACGGGCGTTTGGTGCAGCCTACATATTGCAAGCCACAAGGGCATTGCAATAGGTAGACGACTCCGGTGGTGGCACAAGTGATACATGGTTTAATCGTAAATGTTCTTTGGGTAGCAGTGGATAAAACAGAGGTGGTCCTTCTAGATGAACTAGAGTTAAGACGACAAACTCTGCAACGTTTACATTGATAAAATCCACTAAGCTGGTCAAAAAAAAAAACACTCCTCACTGGAGGATTAAGGACATTTGGGGCCACTTGGCTCTGTAGGGACTGTACACCTCTGAAGATAACCCTTGGCTCAGGTGGCAGAATATCCCCAAGGACAGTATCATTAGTAATGATGTGCCAATGTTTTTTAATTAGTTGCTTGATGTTATTGTGTTGTATAGAGTAGGTTGTGATGAATGGTACACCTGGGACAGCCCCTGATGTGTCCCTAGGACCCTTCTCAATCAACAACTCTCCTCTATTCTTGGCACTCACTATTTTCAGAGTTTTTCTGAGGTCGCCCTCTGGGTAGCCTTTTTCCACAAACCGACCAACCAAGACTTTGGCTTGTGTGAGGAACTGCTGAGGATCGGAACAGTTCCTCCGAAGCCTTAGGAATTGGCTCTTTAGAATTGCCTTTAACCAGGAGTTGTGATGACAACTCCCAACAGGGATAAAGGAGTTTCTGTCAGTCTCTTTAAAAAAAGTAGAAGTAACAAAAACACTATTCCTGATGCTGATATTCAAATCAAGATAATGGACATCCAACTGACTTGCCTCGAACTTAAGATTAATTCCTCTTTGGTTGGAGTTAAGGGCATTCATAAACTTCTCCAAATCGCAGTATTGGCCATCCCATAGGAGGAGGATGTCATCAATATACCTAGCCCAAAGGGCAACCTGAGGTATATTTTGGGAATAGATGACATCCTCCTCTCACTTGGCCATGAACAAATTTGCCAAGCTGGGGGCATACTTAGCTCCCATGGCAACTCCAGTATCCTGTCTGTAGAAGTTGCCGTCAAACCAAAAGTAATTGGATGCTGCAGCAAACTTCAAGAGTGACATCAGAAACTTCACTTGTTTTTAAGGAAGGCCAGAGTCCCTATCCAGGTATAATAGTACAGCCTCAAAGCCTAAACCGTGAGGAATTATGGTGTACAAGGACGTTACATCAATGGTTGCCATCCACATCCCACTAGTGGGTGATTTGTTAGACAAAAGATTAATAATGTGCCTAGATTCCTTCACGTAGGAGGGCATAGAGCGCACCAGGGGCTGCAAGTAAAAGTCAATATATCTGCCCACCCGGGATGTGATGGAATCAATCCCACTCACAATGAGACGTCCCGGGGGGCAGATAGGGTCCTTATGTAGTTTCGGAAGATAATAAATCGTCGGTGTCCGAGGAGCTCTCGGGATAAGGAACAGCCTTTCTTTAGCGGTTAGTATCCCTTCATAAAAGCCCTCAGCAACCAAAGCTTCAAGTTCCCTAGTATATTTTGACTTGGGGTCCCCAGCTAGGGGGGTGTAGGTATTGGTGTCCCCAATTATTCTAGACATTTCGGCCATATAATCGATTTTATCGAGGACAACAATCCCACCCCCTTTGTCCGCAGGTCTCACCACCAGGTCTTTATTCTGGCAAAATGACTCCAAACCTTCCTTCAAAGTTTTATTTAGCTTAGCTCTCTTCACTTCCATAGCATCTAAATCCCTAAGGAGCACGTCCCTAAACACTCAGAGGGAAGGTGCTAATGTGCCTGGGGGATTGAAGAGGGAAGCATTCCTTAAACCGGAGTGTGTGAACTCACTAACTACATCCTGACTAGTTTGAGGGATTCCGGACATGTATCTTTTAATGTTAAGTTTCCTTATAAATATATGAATGTCCATAAACGTCTGGAACTTATCCAGACGTTTAGGAGGGGCAAATTTGAGACCTTTATCCAGTAGGCATTTTTTAGACGGGGACAATGTTTTGGAACTTAGGTTAAAAATCCCCTGTCCCACTACATCCGTTTTGTAAAAAGGGGGGAAAACACTGCGCTAAAAGAGGAGTATCACAATGATATAGTGGAAATAAAGCAGCCGACACTCATACAAACAAAGTGAGCAAAATGTGACGGAAAAATAGTGTAGCGCTGAATGGTGGAGTATAAGTGTGTGAATACAATTACACATATAAAATAAGTGACAATGCACAATAAATAAATATAAAATGAAGTAAAAAATGTGAACTTTAAAATATAGAGTCCAAGATCAGGCTCAAATAAGATGGATTTTAGTCCAAAATATCTAAAGAAGTCCAAATGGGATGGTCCGTATAAATATGGGAAATCAGTGGAACACTTTTCTTATGGAGTGGCCCAAGGAATGCGGCTGTGAAGCGGTAGGTATGGTACGAATAAACAGGTGCCTGTGGGTACATCAACATTCACTGGTAAAATAGAAGTTGGGTACTCTTACCGGATAGGTTGGACACACATGTCATACGACAGTGGGTCAATAGGGCTTGATAACCTGATGAGGCCAGGTCAGGCCTATAGGAGAGTGGTCGGATGGGTCCTGTTTGGTCCTATTCTATCCGGCTCCGAATCCCAAGGGGCGAATTCCAAATGGGGAATCCTGGTGTCACCGCTTGTAGACTCCGAATAGGTGGGTGCTCCG
This sequence comes from Lithobates sylvaticus, assembly GCA_028564925.1. Lineage (NCBI taxonomy): Eukaryota > Metazoa > Chordata > Amphibia > Anura > Ranidae > Lithobates > Lithobates sylvaticus. Next base: position 103,108,345 of record CM053037.1, on the reverse strand, counting down.
ACCCGGGGTGTATCCAAGGAAGCAGCGAAAGTGGGGGGCTCGTGATGTGAGTATGGAATAAAAAGATAAAAAAGAGGCTCCGGATGGTGCAGATCAAAACAAACCAGTTGGTTTATTGGTGTGGTCAGATATAATAATATATGACACAAGAATTAAAAAAGTGATCACAAAAATAAGATGGATGGTAGTATAAAAGCAATGTGGGGTACAGAGTATGCTGGCCCGACTAGTTTCGACCTCAGGGTCTTCGACAGGGGCATGCTGTGACCCCTCACATTGCTAACAAATAAATAGACTAGTGGAGCTTAGATCCGCCCCTAATGGGGGGGTGGGACAGGAAGTGAGCAAAAAAATGGTTTATGCTGTTCAAGCCTCTCTTTGGATCTAGCCACACGGCCCTTAATGCCAGATTTTATGGTGTTGCCATTTTTACATTTTTAAATGCGGGGAAGTCTATGAAAAAATATATTCATTTTTTCAAAAAATCTCTTTTTTCATAGATATTGAGTAAAGTCAGGTACCGAAATCGGACTGTGGAGGGAATGTACCAAAATAATATTTTAATATGCCATTTGCCTATAAACTGCAAAATGCAGGTGGCTTTATTCAAATGAATGGGTGCATCATCCAGGGGATAAAGGTCATTGGAAGTGTGTGGTGGAACGTTTTGTGACACTATAACCCATCAAGTACATATGGTCAGACACTGCTCCTGTACATAGGAGCCGGATGTTACCTGAATGTTACTTCCGGGGTCACTGGGGTTGCACCATCACCACCAGGATGGCCGTGATCTCTGAGGTGCCCATCGCTGTGTGGGTCATGTGACCGTAGTGACGTGTCACGTGACGTGCATCGTCCGGAGCGCCGGTGTTCTATCACCAAGTGTCCGGCTGTCACTAGGTGTCCGAAGTCTACTGCGCATGCGCAGCGCATGCGCAGTCTGGATCCAGAAGATTTTCGGAAATTGTCGGAAGATGAGCGGCGCCTGCGCCGTGAGTCGAGGAGAAGCCCCCACCATCCAAGCGGACATAGGGTTAGTCAAATTGAGAGGGCCCCTCGCGGGCTCGCTTCGCTCGCCACGCATCGGGCACGGCCTCGCTGCGCTCGGCACTTTTATATTCTAACTCTATGTCCACTGGGATGGTGGGGCTTGAAAGTGGACTCACGGCGCAGGCGCCGTTCATCCTCGGCAATTTTCGGAATATGGGCGTCCTGTGTACTGCGCATGCGCAGTACACCTCGGACACTTGGTGATGGGGGACGGATAGTGATACAACACCGGGATGCCGTCCACGTTAGGGAATCCTCACTTCCTGGTTGCCGATCATGTGACCTCCCTGCGTCAGCGGCTCACATGATCACTACAGCGGCCGTAATACGATCGCACGCTCCGCTGTAATGCAGGGCGGCGTCGCCACGGTTACGCTGTGTGTCTGTGTCCCCATAGTAGATTTTTGAGGCTGAGATTATGGAAAAAAACGCAAAGTATAGACTAGGGGGGAAAACGCCTGATAAACAACATACAATGAATATAAAACATGAATATGGGTCAAATGATAAAAACAATCAAATCTCAATGAGAATAAAATCCTATTCATGTTAAATGAAGATAATGAAAAAAGATTTGGATTATCCCCATTACAGAAATATTGGAGATATGTATAATGTACAGAAATAAGATCTAGTGATTAGGATGAAAATGGAAGGTACTATGCTGCGACTGAAGATGGCTCTGAGTCTAAAAAGTCGGATGCGACTCTGCTGCGATTAGGAGTGAACTTTAATCTAAAATTCGCAGCATGTGTGAAAAGAAGGATGGGGATGAATAAATATGTGAATGGTATGGTGAGAATGGTGAATGGTAGGTGTTCAGTGACTATGCTGCGACTGAAGATGGCTCTGAGTCTAAAAAGTCGGATGCGACTCTGCTGCGATTAGGAGTGAACTTTAATCTAAAATTTGCAGCATGTGTGAGAAGAAGGATGGGGATGAATAAATATGTGAACGATATGGTGAGAATGGTGAGTGGTAGGTGTTCAGCGACTATGCTGCGACTGAAGATGGTTCTGAGTCTAAAAAGTCGGATGCGACTCTGCTGCGATTAGGAGTGAACTTTAATCTAAAATTCGCAGCATGTGTGAGAAGGATGGGGATGAATAAATATGTGAATGGTATGGTGAGAATGGTGAATGGTAGGTGTTCAGCGACTATGCTGCGCCTGAAGATGGCTCTGAGTCTAAAAATCGCAGCGATAATGAGCTTCTAATATTTGAAACTATAACAGTGGTTGTGACAGAGATAGGCTATAGCTACTGAGAGAGAAGGTGGAACGGGTGTGTTTATGCTCGATTAATGAAACAATTAATATCCCAGTCTGTATTCATGCCATAAGGCGAATAGCACTTGAGCTCATGGATCCAGAAGGTTTCTAATCGTGAGACACCTCGTAAGCATGAGTCCCCTCTCCAATTGGGTACAAATCTATCAATTATTTGGAACTGAGTGCCAGTAGGATCCTTGGCATGGTGCTCCAAATAATGTCGGGGAACGGTGTGTTTATCACATCCTTTTTAATTTTTGCCAAGTGCTCATTGACCCTAATCGAGAAATTTCTGATGGTACGTCCCACGTACTGTTTTTTACATGGACACGTAATAAGGTATACTATGTATTTAGTTACACAGGTAGTAAAATGTTTCATGGGGTATACTTGTAAAGTAATGGTGGATGTAAAAGTATCAATTCTTCTCCTCCCCAAGGCATTATGTAAGCAAACATTACATTTTCTGCATGGAAAGAAGCCCTTGCATTCTGGGAAGAAAGAAGTACGTTTAGGGGCATCTATGGTGTTAGGGGCAATGTCTCCCTGAATGGAGCGTGCCCCCCGGAAGATGACTCCAGCTCGTTCCGGGATAATGGTTCCTAAGATTTTGTCGCTGCGAAGTACTTTCCAATGTTTGTTAAGTATCTTTTTAATTTCATTGTGTTGGGTGGAGAAGGTGGTGAAGAAAGACCATTTGAACTTCTCATCTCTGGTGGTTTTTTGGTTTAGTCTCTAACAGGGAGGTTCTGTCGATCTGGGATGCTGCTTGGATATCAGCATCTAAGTCTGATGATCTGTATCCTTTATCGACAAATCTCTGTCTGAGGATATTAGATTGGTGCTTGAAATCACTGTCGTTGGTGCAATTCCGGCGCAACCGAAGGAATTGGCCACGAGGAACAGATTTCAGCCATTGATAGTGGTGGCAGCTATCAACTGGAATGTAGCCATTCCTGTCTGTCGGCTTAAAGAAGGTTTTGAACTCTAAACGTTTGTTAATGGCTGTGATTTCTAAGTCAAGGAAATGGATGTTGGTGGTACTTGCTTCATAGCTCAAAATTATGCCACGGTTGTTCGTGTTGAGGGTGGACATAAAGGAGTCGAGGGAGGTTCTGCATCCCTTCCACAGGAGGAGGATGTCGTCTATATATCTGGCCCACAGCACCAATTCAGGCCTGTTTAGGGCATAGACGACATCCTCCTCCCATTGGGCCATGAAAAGGTTGGCCAGGCTAGGGGCGTATTTGGCCCCCATGGCTACACCTTTGGTCTGAGAAAAGAAGGAGCCCTGGAACCAAAAATAATTATGCCCTGTGGCAAACTTAAGCAGTTCCATAATGAAGTTTCTGTGTATGGGGGGGAGTGTCGAATCCCTGGATAAATAGTATTCAACTGCATTGAGACCTAAATCGTGTGGAATACAGGTATAGAGAGCAGAAACATCTGCAGTGACCAAGATAAGGTCTTCGTGATATTGGGCCTTCTCCAACAGTCTGATAGTGTCTCTACTGTCTTGCAAATAGGAAGGAATGCGTTTGACTAGGGGCTGAAGGTAGTGGTCTATATATTTTCCAATTCTGGACGTAACAGAATCGATGCCACTCACTATTGGTCGCCCCGGTGGGTTTGTGGGGTTTTTGTGGATTTTAGGTAATTGATAAATAATGGGAATGCGTGGTGCCAGAGGGATCATAAAATCTTTTTCTTTTTGGTTAAGGATGTTTAAGGAGGTGGGGGCGTGACCGGACGTGCAAGATGTGCTGGATGTGCTGGATGAGAGTTGAGTGAAGCGGGCTGTGTGCTCTCCCGTCCCTGATGTGCTACAGATGGACACGCTGAGGTAGCATACATCTAAGAAAACCCCCTCACCCGTTGTACGGATCGCAACCCAGCTTGGACGGGACGAGTGCGTGGCGAGTCGGCTGGACCTGGGGAGGTCCTCCGTGCGGGCTGTGCGGGCTTGTCTGGTGGAGCAGCGGTAGTTCCGTCCCCTTGTGCAGTCCCGACTGTGTCCGGGGATCCCCGAAAGTGACGTCACAGGCTGTGCGTCGGACACACTACAGTATTGCAGAGACCGGTGAGAAAGGAGAGGAGAGTTGGGGCCGGAGCTGGGGCTGGACATACAGATAGGAACAGTGCCGGGAGATCCTGTGAGTATCCTATACGTGACCCCATATACTGCCTGTCACTCTGAATGAATGAATGAATGAATGATTTGTATAGCGCTGCAACTGCGAACTGAATCGCCTCGAGGCGCTTGACTGCTCATGTTGGGATGCCATGTATTAGAAGAGGTGGGTCTTGAGTTTTTTCCTGAAGGCCTGATGGTTTTCTTCCATGCGGATGTTGTTTGGTAGAGCATTCCATAGCCGGGGTCCCTGTACTGCGAATCTTCGTTCTCCCTTCGATTTGTAGCGGGCTTTGGGGATGAGAAGGCGATTTTGGTTTGTTGATCGAAGTCTGCGATTCGGTATGTATTTTTCTATTTTCTCACAAAGGTATTGAGGCGCATTTCCTTGTGTACATTTGTGGGTGAGGCAGAGGGTCTTGAATGTGATCCTGTCTTTTACCTTGAGCCAATGGAGCATCCTTAGGGATGGGGAGATGGATTCCCAGGGTTTCTTTCCGGTGACTATTCTTGCTGCTGTGTTTTGGACAATTTGAAGGCGCGCAATCTGGTAATCCGGTAATCCTATGTAGAGTGAGTTTGCGTAGTCGAGCCGTGAATTGATGATCGTTCCTACTACTACCGCTTTTTCCTTTTCCGGGATGAAGGGGATGAGTCTGCGTAGCATGCGAAGGAGATGGTGGGATCCGCTGATTACGGATCCTATTTGTGCCTCCATTGTCATCTCTGAATCAAAGATTACTCCGAGGCTTTTGGCTTTGTTGCTTGGAAGGATGGTCTGTCCCAAGATGGTTGGTGGTGTCCAAGGGGTCTTCGTCTTTTTCCTTGAGTTTGCGTCGAGGAGCAGTAATTCTGTTTTTGATCCATTTAGTTTGAGGGAGCTAGTGGTCATCCAGTCATCTATCAATGTGAGACATTTTCCTAGTTCCTGGTATTGGTCTTTTTGTCCGGTGATCCGGAAGTACAGTTGAGTGTCGTCCGCGTATGAGTGGAAGCACAGATCCAATTTGCTAATAATTTTGAAGAGTGGTCGGATGTAAATGTTGAACAGTGCTGGTGACAATGGTGATCCTTGAGGGACTCCATAAGTGATTGCCCGAGTTTCCGAAGTGAAGGCTCCTAGTTTCACTGTTTGTGACCGGTTTCCTAAGAAGGAAGCGAACCATGGCAGATCTCCATCTGTAACTCCTGCCACTTCCTTGAGGCGGCTGAGAAGCATGTTGTGGTCCACTGTGTCGAACGCCGCACTGAGATCCAGCAATACCAGAAGACACGATTCTCCCTCATCCGCTGCTTCTAGGGCGTCATCCCATATTTTCAGAAGTGCCGTTTCTGTGCCATGGCCTGGGCGGAAGCCCGATTGTAGTGGGTCTAGGAGCTTGTGTGTGTCCAGATGAAGTTGAAGCTGTTGTACTACTGCTTTCTCCATGATCTTGGAAATGGTGTTCAGGCTTGTTACCGGTCTGCGATTGTTCGGATCCTTGGGGTCGAGGTTGGGTTTCTTTAGTAATGGTTTGATGATGCCTTGCTTGAGGGAATTCGGAACCAATTCTTCTTTGAACGACTGATTTACTAGGTGTGTGATAGCGGGGGCCAGAATGTCGGAGCATTCTTTCAAGAGTTTTGTGGGGATGATGTCGTTTGGCGAGGTGCTGTCTCGGAGGCTCTTGATGACATTTTTGGTTTCATCCGTTGTGATCGGGGTAAGTGAAAAATGTGGTGCTTGTGCGCTGTGGATGTAAAATTCCTTACCTGGGTTGAGTTGAGTAGAGCTGGTTGTTGTTTTTTTTTTGTTGAATTATTTTCTGAATGTTGTCTATTTTGTTGATGAAAAAATCTGATAATTTGTTGCAGTATTCTTGAGTTTCGTTTCCTAGGGGCTCAAGGCAGGTGGGGTTCATAGTCTGGGCGACTAGTTTGAAAAGTTCCCGTGGTCGGTTTAAGGCTTTTGAGAGGGTGTTTGAGACATGTTCTTTTTTTGCTGTGAAAATTGCTTTATGATATCTCTTGGTGAGTATTCTGTAGTTTGTGTGATTTTCCTTTGTGGTGTTTCTTCTCCAGGCTCTTTCTGCTCTTCTGTGTTCCCGTTTCAGCAGAGTAAGCGTGCCATTAAACCAACCAGAATTTTTCTTGCGGATGGGTACTCGATGTTTCGGGGCGACTGCGTCTGCTGTTTGTAGAAGTGCCTTGTTTATAAAGCTGAGTATTCGTTCTGTTGAGTGGTTTTGATTTAGTGTACCCATTTTGTGTGTTAGTGTGGTTTTGAAGATTTCCGAATGTAGTTTCTTCTGCGATCTAATCCAGTGTGTTGTTGCTGCTGGGTTTGGTTTTTGCAGGGAGATGTTGGTGGCGATCTCAAATTTGATAGCGTGGTGGTCTGACCATGGTAGCGCTATGTTGTCTTGAATGCTGATGTCCGTATTTTGCTTGAAGATGAGGTCCAGGATGTGACCCGACCCATGTGTGGGAGCCTTTACTAGTTGTTGAAGCCCTAGGTCTTCCAGTTGATTGATGCAGGTGGTGGCGATGGGGTCTTCGGTGGAATTCGCCCAGAGGTTGAAATCTCCGAGTACCAGAATCTTGTTGTTTTTCAGGGTGTGTGCCGAGATGAATTCCGTGAGTGGTATCGGTAGATTTGTCTTTGGTCCTGGTGGTCTGTAGCATAGCAGCATGTGGATGGTTTCTTGTGGTGTGGTTTGCATCTGTAGAGTAAGTGTCTCCATAAACGTTGCTTTGTTCTGTACCGTAGGTTTGACGAGCGCTAGATGAGCTTTGAAGATCACTGCTAGGCCTCCTCCTTTTTTTCCTTTCCGATGCTCGGTTAGGATCCTGTAGTGTTCTGGCACTAATTCTGTTAGGATGGTGTTGCAGTCGGGTGTTAGCCAGCTTTCCGTGATGAAGAGGCAATCTATGTTGTTTTGTGTGATGAAGTCATGGATTTCGTGCCTGTGCTTGACTGCCGATCTGGTGTTAATCAAAGCGCATGCTAACTGTTGCGGTTGAGTTGTAGTCTTCTTATGTTTGATCGTTGCTTGTGGATCGATTCTTAGTAGTCGTTCTTTTTGTAATATTTTTTGAATGTCGGTCGGTAGAGTTGCGGTCAAATTTCTTAGTACTCTAGTATTAAGAACAGGAATGGATATTCAATAGCACTAAGCCTGCGGAGCCCTTGAGTTCAGTGCTGTGAATCGATCAAAGGTACCGGCCAGGAGAGGTGAGAAGACATTTTACAGTCTATCCCCCCCACCCCCCCTCATTGCAAATATTGGCTTGCTGTCTCTTCCCTTTTGACTGAGGAAAAGAAAAAGAAAACATAAATTGTGATGTGCATATCTGCCTTTTTCTTGCTTTGTGGCTTTGTTGCAATTGAGGACTGTTAGAGACATAAGCTGCGCTATGATGTGCTGTGCATATGCATTTGGCTTCTGCGTGACAGAATTCTGAGGATTGCTTTTTTTCTCTGCTTGTGGCTGTGTTTTTTCACATGTACTAATTACACTGAATGTTGCCCTGTGACTAAGTTTAGCTGACGGGTTAAGTGGAGATTGATATCTCCTGTCTCTGCTTTTGCTTCTCCCCCCCCCACCCGGTCTACCCAGATGGTGGAGTAGAGGTAACGGCAAGCTCAAACAAATTTGCCAACAGCTTAGCGGGCAACACCTCTACACCTCTATAAACTATTATACCATCTTTCCGTGCATCCCTCTTTTCCTTTTTTTTTTTTCTCTCCGGATACTTGCCCCTGGCTAATTGGTGAAACTAAGCTATGCAGCACTTAAGGTCATCTAAAGAGAAAACCCCCCAAGCGACAGCAATCACAGCAGCTGCTAAACTGGAGCAGTACGCACATAACCCGGTTCAGACACCACCAAAAAAGAACATGCAGACCAAAGCACAACAAGGGGGTCCGACAGACAGAAAAAGCCAAGGCCATGGCCATGCAAGCACTACAACCTTACCAGCAGCATCAGCACTGGTTAAATTACCGGGTAATAAAGATAATGGAAGTAATTTAAATGATATAGGAACAGCAGAGCTCCACCAACCTACAGAAACAGAACCTACACTGAAAGACATCCTCTTGGCTGTTAACACATGTAATAATTCAGTTAAGGAGCTGAGTGATCAAATGAAAGGTGTGAAGGAGGACCTGGCATTGGTCAGGCTAGAACTGGCAAAAACAGCTCAGAGAACAACTGCCTTAGAGCAGCGAATAAGTCAGGTAGAAGACGAGATATCCCCTTTAACAATGGAAATAAAAAGTATGAAAGAACAGTTAACCCGCCATGAAGCAAAATTTGAGGACTTGGAAAATAGACTGCGCAGGGATAACGTAAGGGTGGTGGGATTACCAGAAAGGAGTGAAGGTCCAGACCCTATACAGTTTCTGGAAAAATGGCTAGTCGACCTCTTTGGAAGAGAATCCTTCTCGACAACGTTCTCTATTGTAAGAGCACACAGAGTCCCCTTTAGAGCTCCCCCAGATGGGGGTTTTCCCAGACCCATATTGATGAAACTTTTAAATTATAAAGATAAAGTCTCTCTACTAAGAAAAACAAGAGAAGCAGGCACCATTCTCCTTAACGGGACTAAGATCTAATTTTATTCGGAATTTTCGCCTGAACTGCAGAGACAAAGGGCTGGTTTTGTGCAGGTTAAACGCACCCTACAAAGGCACAAGTTGACATATACTTTATCCCGCAAGGTTGCGGGTGACAGCATGGGGGAGATCCCAGATTTTCTACTCTCCAGAAGCAGTTGAGAAGTGGATAGAAGAAAATAAGGACAAACTATGATAAATTAAAGAGTGTGGGGGGGGGGGGGGGAGAGGAACGGGAGAGGGGAGGAGGGGGGAAGGAGGGAAGAAATTATATATATCTGTGAATGTGGACTTGAAACATATATAGGCACTATGTATTGGCTTGGTAATATTGTGCACCACTATTAGTCAGTGTCACCGCTGGATTTTCTCCTTCTTCTTTTCCTTGCTCTTTCCCCTCTCTTCCCATTTTTCTTTTTTTTCCTTTTTTTTTTTTAGAATGTAATCAACAATTTATTGGTGGGCGGGGAGGGAGATAAAAGCACATGGCACTAGTAGAATGGTTGTGAATGAGGATAAGCAAGTATGGGAAATGGTCACTTGGAACCCCTTAGGGGAACACCTGGTAAGGTGGGGTGGGAGGAGGGCGGGGGGGGGGGGGGGGTAGGGGAGGGGGAAGAGGGAGTAGGGGGGGGGGTGGGGCAAACATGAAATAAAACAATTAACACAAAAAGGGACGAGGGATAATGTAGGCATAACACAGAGAGGTATCACCAGAAATAATAAGGAAAATGTAAGCACGAGGAACGGACACATATGCATGAAGCTAGCGATTAAAACACGGGTAACAAAAAAAAAAAGAAAAAGAGAGAAATTTTGCTTTTCACTTTTTTTTTCTTTCTTCACTCTCCTTTTTCAATTTGGGACATGTCCCGTTTGTAAATGGTCACAATGCTTGTAGTGGAAAACGAGAACCTAAGGGGAATTGCAACGAGATAGAGGGTAAAAATGATGGGCCTTTGTCTCTTAGTTTTTTTACTCACCTTTTTTTTTTTTTTTTTTTCTTTTTTGTTGTTTTTCCTTTTTTTTTTTTTTTTTCTTTTTACCACTGTGGAAACTCCGAGTGTATTACTAGAGATTTACTCACTGCGAGAGTGGTAGCTAGTCTACCCCATAGAAAAAAAAAAAAAAGAGGATGGTTTTGAAAATAGCCACATGGAATGTTAGAGGAATGGGGACGTCAGTTAAGAGAGCAGCAATCTTTTCGACATTGGGAAACTGTGGGGTGGGACTGATCTGTCTACAGGAGACTCATCTGACCAAACAAACCGCCCCACTCCTGCAAAACAGGAAATACCACCACCAGTATCACTCAGTTTACTCCTCATATAGCAGAGGGGTAAGCATACTGGTGAGGGCGGGGTCGAATTTTTCCTGTAGACAGATCAGCATAGACGAGTATGGGAGGTACATTTTCTTGTATTTTTCGATAGAGGGGGTTACATGTGTACTGGCAAATATCTATATCCCTCCACCATTCAAACTAGAAGTTATGCTTAGACTGAATGATTTCCTTTTGGATAAAGGCGAGGTACCGATCTTGGTAGTAGGAGATTTTAACGTAGCCCCGGATAGGGACCTAGATAGGTTCCCTGTACATAGAACCCCTGTCACTACAGCAAAGTGTAAACTGACTCAATTTTTGAAGGAAATGGGGCTAATAGATATCTGGAGGGCACGTAATCCCGTAGCCCGGCAATATACATGCTACTCTGCTACCCACTCTACACTCTCGAGGATAGACTTGGTCCTCGGGAATGAGAGAGCGTCACAAATCATAGAAAATATTGTATTTCAGCCTAGGGGAATATCTGATCATTCTCCAATAATAACGACAGTAAAAATAGGGGAAAAACAAAATCGGCGTGAGTGGAAAATAAACCCCAGCTGGTACGAACTAATAAAAGAGGCGGATGGGGTTCTCCCCAAATTAAGAGAATTCTTGGAATTTAATTCGGGTACGGCACGGTCAAGAATAATATGGGATACCCTAAAAGCATTCCTAAGAGGGACACTGATTCAACAAATAGCAAAATTCAATAAAGACGCCAGAGCAGAGGAGGAAAGATCCCATAGGGAGACACTAAGGGCAGAAAATCAATACATAACAGATGCGACAGATGCAAAGAAAAAGATGTGGCTGGATAGACAACAGGAACATAAATTGGTAATTATGAGGAAGGCCGAAACAAACAGACTTCTTCAGCGGCAGGCGTCCTTCGCAGAGGGGGAGAGCGTGGGGAGGATGCTCGCGCGTTTAGTAAAGTCCAATGCACCACCATCAACTATTCAGGCTATAAGAGGGGAGGGAGGTGAAATCATCTCCAACCCCGCAGGAATAATCCACTATTTTAGAGCTTTTTATAAAAACCTCTACACAGCCCAGAAGGTTGGAGTAGAGGGACGGATGGATGATTTCCTGCGGAGATTGGAGATCCCATGTATTACATCGGAGGAGAGAGAAGAACTTGAGACCCCAATAAGCTTAGCTGAACTACAACAGGCAGTGGGAAATATGGCCAATCAGAAATCCCCCGGCCCGGATGGTCTCCCAATAGAGACATATAAGCAATACGGTGAAGTCTTGCTACCGGAATTATTAAATACACTGGAGGAGGTGTTCAGGGAGGGAGGTCTACCAACCTCGATGTTAGAGGCAACAATTATAGTCCTGTTAAAAGAGGGAAAAGACCCACTGGAAGCTACGGCATATAGACCGATATCTCTCCTTTGCTCTGACGCAAAGATCCTGGCCAAGGTTCTGGCAACTAGGCTAAATAAAATCATGACAAGAATAATCCATACAGACCAGACAGGATTCATACCAGGCCGCTCGACAAGTATCAATATCAGAAGGGCTTTTCTGAACATACAGGACCCGGTGGTGAATGGGGGACCAAGGGCGATAATGACACTAGACGTGACCAAGGCCTTCGACAGTATAGAGTGGGTATACTTGTGGAGAGTATTGGAAGGTTTCGGATTTGGTCCTTCATTCACCAGGTGGATAAAATTGCTGTACGAGAAACCCATAGCCAGATTAAAAATCAATAATATAATGTCGGAGCCGTTCGAATTAGAGAGAGGGACAAGACAGGGGTGCCCCTTATCACCCCTGCTCTTCGTCCTGGCAATGGAACCGCTGGCCATTGCAATAAGAACAAACCCGGATATAAAGGGTTTTTGCAAGAAGGCAGGGAGAGAAGAAAAAATTGCGCTTTACGCGGACGATGTTCTGCTATTTCTGGGAGACATTGACAGCTCACTGACAAACGCTCTTGGGGTAGTGGAGGAATTTGGCATGTTTTCCGGCCTAGTTATAAATAGGGACAAATCGGAACTCCTGCCCATAGATGCTGTCAGTCACCCAATAATACCAGGAATACTCCAGATAAAGGTAGTAGACACGATGAAATATTTGGGGATAACTCTAACAAAGGACCCTAATCAGTACATATGCAAAAATCTTGTACCGTTGCTGTCTAAGTTTAAAGGGAAAATTTCGGTTTGGAGGCACTTTCCTCTGTCGGTAGCGGGGAGATGTGGGTTAATCAAAATGATATGGATGCCTCAACTCCTGTACATACTCCACAACTCCCCGATATGGATAGACAGAAAGTGGTTCCAAAAAATTGAGACCCTATTTAGGGAACTAATCTGGAAGGGAGGTCAGGCGAGAATCCGCCTTGGCACTCTTCAACTACCGGTAGGGGCAGGGGGATTTGCTGTCCCACGCCCAGAATGCTATTTCTGGTCTTCCCAACTGCAACAACTTATGGGATGTGGGGACTTAGAGGCGGGGAACCCAAACGGAAAAATAATAACGGCGGAGTCCAAACACAGCACCATAATAGAAGCACTAGAGGCGGACTCCTTCCGAGTTAGATACCCCACAATAGAAATGCTAGTCAAACTCTGGACAACAATAAAAAAAAAAATGGGCTATAACGGAGTGTCCGACCATACTCCTCTATGGGATAACAATAATTTAAAAGAAGTCCTCCAGGTGGGGAAAAATAGAGAATGGGAACGACGGGGAATCAAAAGATTAAGACAACTATATAACGGCAATAGAATTAAAAAATTCAATGAGCTGGTAGTGGAATTTAATATAACACAGGATACACTCTTTTTTTACATGCAAATACGACATGCTCTCGAAGCCCAGTTTTTAGGTTCTCCTTTGATATGGAACGAGACTCACCTATGGCAATCCATATTACACACAGGCTCCACGAAGGGACTGATATCGGAGATATACGGGCAGATAACCCACAAAATGAATTCGGGAGGAGCACTTCATAACGTAAAGCTGAAATGGGAGGAAGATATGGGTGTAATATCGAATGACCAGTGGAAAAGAATATTAGAGATGGCCCCAGCCATATCAGTTTCCCCCCCGCAAAAGATATCCCATCTGATGCTGGTAAACAGGGCCTACTATACACCCAAACGGCTGTTTAAATTTGGTAGGAGAGCAGACGATAAATGCCCAAGATGTCAGGGGGTTGGCGACCTCCTGCACATGATGTGGAAGTGCCCAAAATTATTCCGATATTGGGAAGGGGTGATCAATATTTTAAGAGATGTATATGCAGTCAAACTAGAAAAGGAGGCCATGGTGTGTGTTTTGGGATTTAGAAGAGAAAGGGGAGAGAGGAAGAGCACCACGGTGGCAATTCTGAGAAGCATGTTCCAGGCCAGGAAACTGATCGCAATGCACTGGCAATCAAAAGAGCCCCCCACAGTAAATAACTGGATCAATACAATAAACGAGACCCTATGCCGGGAAAGAATAACATACTTAAAAAGAGGTAACCTTAAAGAATTTGAGAGGATGTGGGGCCCATGGTTGAAAAAAAAGGGCGCACACGCGTAAATAGATTAAGAATTAGGAAGTTTCTCTGAACAAGGCAATCAATAAGAAAGAGAAATGACAGTACCCCGCTAAGGTAGCAGAAGACAGACCATGGAAGTGCCTGAGGATTCCGTTCTAACCTTGCAGCAAAGAAGGTGATAGAGAGTAGTCAAATACAACGCTGTAATACAGAGGGGGGGGAGAGGTGGGGGGGGGTGGGGGGGGGGGGAGCGGGGGGAGGAGAGGGAGGGAGGGGAGGGGATAAAGGAAAACCATAACACACACGGCACACGAGTTAGTCGCAGCAAGAGAATGGGCCTAACGGCTTTTAAGACAATGTTCTAGTGTATGTCTTTGTAATAAAATGCGTTATAATTGTAAATTGTAATTGTAAAAAAGTTGAATAAAGATTTAAATTATAAAAAAAAAAAAGGATGTTTAAGGAGAAGCCTTCATTAATAATCTCAATCAGGGCCTTCTTGTATTTTAAAGTAGGATCTCCTGGTAAAGGGCTGTAGGTGGTACGGTCCTCAAGGAGCCTATTCATCTCATTGATGTAGGAGTCTTTGTCTAGAACAACTATTCCACCCCCTTTGTCTGCAGGGCGAATAATGAGATTTTTCTTTTCGCAGAGAGATTTAAGACCCGCTTGGATAGCCGGATCCTGATGGACTCTTTTGTTAGGTAGTTTATCTAGGTCATTTAACACTAGACTACGAAATACATTAATGGATGGAGCAGTATTACCAGGTGGATTGAACAATGAGGGATTGGATAATCCATAATGTGTATTGTTATTCTGGTTGGTGGATGGGGCGGTGGAGGGTGGTAGAGATAAAAAATGTCTATGGATATTGAGTTTGCGGATATATTTCTGTACATCTATAAAGGTATTGAATTTATTCAGTTTCCTTGGTGGGACGAACTTAAGACCTTTGTCTAAGGTACGTTTTTCTTCTTCTGAAAGGGTAGCTGTGCTTAAATTAAAAATGCCTGCACCTACTGGGTTCTCTTTCTTTTTCCGTTGGAGGCGCCTCCCCCCTCCTGGAGCCTCGTTTGGTTTTGGGTTTCCAGAGTGGTTGGGGTGGGCCTGTGAAAATCCTGGTATTGGGATTGTCCAGGATGGTTGTAATTATAATTGTAATTGTAAGGAATTCTGGACAGTTGATCGTCATCTCGGGTCATGTAGGAGTAAGAGTCGTGGTGAGTATCATAGGGGCCCTCATCCCTGGGGCCCCTATGATACTCACCACGACTCTTACTCCTACATGACCCGAGATGACGATCAACTGTCCAGAATTCCTTACAATTATAATTACAACCATCCTGGACAATCCCAATACCAGGATTTTCACAGGCCCACCCCCAACCACTCTGGAAACCCAAAACCAAACGAGGCTCCAGGAGGGGGGAGGCGCCTCCAACGGAAAAAGAAAGAGAACCCAGTAGGTGCAGGCATTTTTAATTTAAGCACAGCTACCCTTTCAGAAGAAGAAAAACGTACCTTAGACAAAGGTCTTAAGTTCGTCCCACCAAGGAAACTGAATAAATTCAATACCTTTATAGATGTACAGAAATATATCCGCAAACTCAATATCCATAGACATTTTTTATCTCTACCACCCTCCACCGCCCCATCCACCAACCAGAATAACAATACACATTATGGATTATCCAATCCCTCATTGTTCAATCCACCTGGTAATACTGCTCCATCCATTAATGTATTTCGTAGTCTAGTGTTAAATGACCTAGATAAACTACCTAACAAAAGAGTCCATCAGGATCCGGCTATCCAAGCGGGTCTTAAATCTCTCTGCGAAAAGAAAAATCTCATTATTCGCCCTGCAGACAAAGGGGGTGGAATAGTTGTTCTAGACAAAGACTCCTACATCAATGAGATGAATAGGCTCCTTGAGGACCGTACCACCTACAGCCCTCTACCAGGAGATCCTACTTTAAAATACAAGAAGGCCCTGATTGAGATTATTAATGAAGGCTTCTCCTTAAACATCCTTAACCAAAAAGAAAAAGATTTTATGATCCCTCTGGCACCACGCATTCCCATTATTTATCAATTACCTAAAATCCACAAAAACCCCACAAACCCACCGGGGCGACCAATAGTGAGTGGCATCGATTCTGTTACGTCCAGAATTGGAAAATATATAGACCACTACCTTCAGCCCCTAGTCAAACGCATTCCTTCCTATTTGCAAGACAGTAGAGACACTATCAGACTGTTGGAGAAGGCCCAATATCACGAAGACCTTATCTTGGTCACTGCAGATGTTTCTGCTCTCTATACCTGTATTCCACACGATTTAGGTCTCAATGCAGTTGAATACTATTTATCCAGGGATTCGACACTCCCCCCCATACACAGAAACTTCATTATGGAACTGCTTAAGTTTGCCACAGGGCATAATTATTTTTGGTTCCAGGGCTCCTTCTTTTCTCAGACCAAAGGTGTAGCCATGGGGGCCAAATACGCCCCTAGCCTGGCCAACCTTTTCATGGCCCAATGGGAGGAGGATGTCGTCTATGCCCTAAACAGGCCTGAATTGGTGCTGTGGGCCAGATATATAGACGACATCCTCCTCCTGTGGAAGGGATGCAGAACCTCCCTCGACTCCTTTATGTCCACCCTCAACACGAACAACCGTGGCATAATTTTGAGCTATGAAGCAAGTACCACCAACATCCATTTCCTTGACTTAGAAATCACAGCCATTAACAAACGTTTAGAGTTCAAAACCTTCTTTAAGCCGACAGACAGGAATGGCTACATTCCAGTTGATAGCTGCCACCACTATCAATGGCTGAAATCTGTTCCTCGTGGCCAATTCCTTCGGTTGCGCCGGAATTGCACCAACGACAGTGATTTCAAGCACCAATCTAATATCCTCAGACAGAGATTTGTCGATAAAGGATACAGATCATCAGACTTAGATGCTGATATCCAAGCAGCATCCCAGATCGACAGAACCTCCCTGTTAGAGACTAAACCAAAAACCACCAGAGATGAGAAGTTCAAATGGTCTTTCTTCACCACCTTCTCCACCCAACACAATGAAATTAAAAAGATACTTAACAAACATTAGAAAGTACTTCGCAGCGACAAAATCTTAGGAACCATTATCCCGGAACGAGCTGGAGTCATCTTCCGGGGGGCACGCTCCATTCAGGGAGACATTGCCCCTAACACCATAGATGCCCCTAAACGTACTTCTTTCTTCCCAGAATGCAAGGGCTTCTTTCCATGCAGAAAATGTAATGTCTGCTTACATAATGCCTTGGGGAGGAGAAGAATTGATACTTTTACATCCACCATTACTTTACAAGTATACCCCATGAAACATTTTACTACCTGTGTAACTAAATACATAGTATACCTTATTACGTGTCCATGTAAAAAACAGTACGTGGGACGTACCATCAGAAATTTCTCGATTAGGGTCAATGAGCACTTGGCAAAAATTAAAAAGGGATGTGATAAACACACCGTTCCCCGACATTATTTGGAGCACCATGCCAAGGATCCTACTGGCACTCAGTTCCAAATAATTGATAGATTTGTACCCAATTGGAGAGGGGACTCATGCTTAAGAGGTGTCTCACGATTAGAAACCTTCTGGATCCATGAGCTCAAGTGCTATTCGCCTTATGGCATGAATACAGACTGGGATATTAATTGTTTCATTAATCGAGCATAAACACACCCGTTCCACCTTCTCTCTCCGTAGCTATAGCCTATCTCTGTCACAACCACTGTTATAGTTTCAAATATTAGAAACTCATTATCGCTGCGATTTTTAGACTCAGAGCCATCTTCAGGCGCAGCATAGTCGCTGAACACCTACCATTCACCATTCTCACCATACCATTCACATATTTATTCATCCCCATCCTTCTCACACATGCTGCGAATTTTAGATTAAAGTTCACTCCTAATCGCAGCAGAGTCGCATCCGACTTTTTAGACTCAGAACCATCTTCAGTCGCAGCATAGTCGCTGAACACCTACCACTCACCATTCTCACCATACCGTTCACATATTTATTCATCCCCATCCTTCTTCTCACACATGCTGCAAATTTTAGATTAAAGTTCACTCCTAATCGCAGCAGAGTCGCATCCGACTTTTTAGACTCAGAGCCATCTTCAGTCGCAGCATAGTCACTGAACACCTACCATTCACCATTCTCACCATACCATTCACATATTTATTCATCCCCATCCTTCTTTTCACACATGCTGCGAATTTTAGATTAAAGTTCACTCCTAATCGCAGCAGAGTCGCATCCGACTTTTTAGACTCAGAGCCATCTTCAGTCGCAGCATAGTACCTTCCATTTTCATCCTAATCACTAGATCTTATTTCTGTACATTATACATTCTTTATATCTCCAATATTTCTGTAATGGGGATAATCCAAATCTTTTTTCATTATCTTCATTTAACATGAATAGGATTTTATTCTCATTGAGATTTGATTGTTTTTATCATTTGACCCATATTCATGTTTTATATTCATTGTATGTTGTTTATCAGGCGTTTTCCCCCCTAGTCTATACTTTGCGTTTTTTTCCATAATCTCAGCCTCAAAAGTCTACTATGGGGACACAGACACACAGCGTAACCGTGGCGACGCTGCCCTGCATTACAGCGGAGCGTGCGATCGTATTACGGCCACAGTAGTGATCATGTGAGCCGCTGACGCAGGGAGGTCACATGATCGGCAACCAGGAAGTGAGGATTCCCTAACGTGGACGGCGTCCCGGCGCTCCGGACGATGCACGTCACGTGACACGTCACTACGGTCACATGACCCACACAGCGATGGGCACCTCAGAGATCACGGCCATCCTGGTGGTGATGACGCAACCCCAGTGACCCCGGAAGTAACATTCAGGTAACATCCGGCTCCTATGTACAGGAGCAGTGTCTGACCATATGTACTTGATGGGTTATAGTGTCACAAAACGTTCCACCACACACTTCCAATGACCTTTATCCCCTGGATGATGCACCCATTCATTTGAATAAAGCCACCTGCATTTTGCAGTTTATAGGCAAATGGCATATTAAAATATTATTTTGGTACATTCCCTCCACAGTCCGATTTCGGTACCTGACTTTACTCAATATCTATGAAAAAAGAAATTTTTTGAAAAAATTAATATATTTTTTCATAGACTTCACCGCATTAAAAATGTAAAAATGGCAACACCATAAAATCTGGCATTAAGGGCCGTGTGGCTAGATCCAAAGAGAGGCTTGAACAGCATAAACCATTTTTTTGCTCACTTCCTGTCCCACCCCCCCATTAGGGGCGGATCTAAGCTCCACTAGTCTATTTATTTGTTAGCAATGTGAGGGGTCACAGCATGCCCCTGTCGAAGACCCTGAGGTCGAAACTAGTCGGGCCAGCATACTCTGTACCCACATTGCTTTTATACTACCATCCATCTTATTTTTGTGATCACTTTTTTAATTCTTGTGTCATATATTATTATATCTGACCACGCCAATAAACCAACTGGTTTGTTTTGATCTGCACCATCCGGAGCCTCTTTTTTATCTTTTTATTCCATACTCACATCACGAGCCCCCCACTTTCGCTGCTTCCTTGGATACACCCCGGGTCGGAGCACCCACCTATTCGGAGTCTACAAGCGGTGACACCAGGATTCACCATTTGGAATTCGCCCCTTGGGATTCGGAGCCGGATAGAATAGGACCAAACAGGACCCATCCGACCACTCTCCTATAGGCCTGACCTGGCCTCATCAGGTTATCAAGCCCTATTGACCCACTGTCGTATGACATGTGTGTCCAACCTATCCGGTAAGAGTACCCAACTTCTATTTTACCAGT
The DNA here is from genome assembly GCA_028564925.1 of Lithobates sylvaticus. Taxonomy (NCBI): domain Eukaryota; kingdom Metazoa; phylum Chordata; class Amphibia; order Anura; family Ranidae; genus Lithobates; species Lithobates sylvaticus. The sequence goes on along the minus strand of CM053037.1, from coordinate 103,088,553 downwards.
GAATGTTGATGTACCCACAGGCACCTGTTTATTCGTACCATACCTACCGCTTCACAGCCGCATTCCTTGGGCCACTCCATAAGAAAAGTGTTCCACTCATTTCCCATATTTATACGGACCATCCCATTTGGACTTCTTTAGATATTTTGGACTAAGATCCATCTTATTTGAGCCTGATCTTGGACTCTATATTTTAAAGTTCACATTTTTTACTTCATTTTATATTTATTTATTGTGCATTGTCACTTATTTTATATGTGTAATTGTATTCACACACTTATACTCCACCATTCAGCGCTACACTATTTTTCCGCCACTACATCCGTTGTCTTTTGAATTGCTCTAGTCCGCCTCCCCCCTCTGGTTCCTCTTCTCTTTCTCCTAACCTTTTTTGTCCTTGTACGGGTTTGTGAAAACCCCAGCTACCTCGCAGATTAGGTGTCTCCGGAGCCTGAGGACCTGGGGGTCTAGACAAGGTCCTATTAGGGGCACCGAAGTTTGGTGCCACTCTTTGTTCAGAGGGATAAGAATTGTCGAAAAGAGGGTCATCCCCTGGGATGTCCCACTCACCAAGGGGGTAGAAAGAGTTTTGTAGGGGAATATGATAATCCCATCCTGACTCTGTTTGGTACCAAGGGGGTGGCTGTGAGTCCCAGTAGTCATAGGCACTGGGCTTCCAGCCCCCAGAGTAATCAGTGTGTGCCCCTCCTTCTCTCTGATCATACGGGTTACCTCTCCCTCTTGGGTTCACAGAGTTCCAACCTCTACCCCTAGGTGTCAGACTTCTCTGTTTGTAAGGGGGGCCTGGGGGGTATGTTTTAGAATCCACAAAACCATGATTGGGTCTAGGAGCTTTAGGTGGATAAGCTTGATTAACATGAGATGAACCGCCTCTAGGATTATGATTCCTAGGGGATTGCGAACTTTGATTACCTCCTGTTTTGATTTTAGGCTGGGCATGTTTGGGGACAGTGGATTGTATCTGATGGTGGCACAGAGGTATCCATTTATGAGGAAGCAGTCTTTGCTAAGTCATCCAAAATTTTCTTTTGCCAATTAAAGACAATGTTATTTTGGTAGTCAGCAAGATCTCTATTGAACTTCTTCTTCTTTTTCAACCTCTGATCCCTATCTTCTTTCTCAAGCACTTTGAGAAGATTCCCAGATTTCTCTTTATATTCATCGCCATCTTTGGCGGAATTTAATTTATTTTTAATGAGTTTAATCTCATCATCCAATTTGGATAGTTTAGCAGTCTTTCTCTCAACCAGAAAGCGGAGGAAAGAGATACCGGACTGGTTAAAATAGTTGAACCATTCTTCCAAATCCGTGTCTCCCTTCTGGGGTGCTATATCCCATCGAAGGCTCCTAGGTACCATAAGGTTGTTTATATAGGTTTCTAGGTAGGCAATGTGCCACTTAGTGTGATTTTCAGAAACCATCAGATTTTTTAAACGGGTAAAAATAGCAGTTAGATCACCCTCATCGTCTTTGTAAGCCTCAAAGACGCCATCTATATTAACAACCTTAGTGGCCCTGAACTCGAAAATATCCATTCTAAGAATGGGAGGTGAACAGTAAAGGGAGAGGATATGGGGGTTTGTGCAGCAGTGATAATATCAGAGACAGAATACAGGCGAAAAAAACACGCTAACCCAATGGGGTGGGGAACAGGGGATTGGATAAGAAAAAAAAAATAATAATAATAATGAAATATATAAAAAATATAAAAACAATAATCAGACCCGGCTGCAGAATAGTGGGATAAGCACAATATGCAATGTAAAGAATAAAAAACTGCGCCAGGTGAAGGTAGCTAAAAATCCCATATGATGGTACTATAACTACCTAATGTATATAACTAATATAGTGCACAATAGGTATATTTGTAAATAAAAGTTATGACACTAAAATCCCATACTGATCATAGATGTCTAACAAAACACCAAAAGAAACACAATATGGACTAGATGGCTGCGTGACTAGCATTCACAATATAAATGTTTGGCACTGCAGTATTGACACTGTGATCACACAATAGTCCAGAGTGGAGAAGACCCAGAAAAAAAAAAAAGTCCACAGGATAAGTATCATCTAGAAGATTAAATCCTTATTCATATATGATGTAATGATGTAAACTTTAAATTTCTTGCCACACCGCTGTGCTCCACATAACACGAGAGCGCCACCACCAGTATATATTCTCCTTACCAGATAATTGGCAAAAAATGACACTCAGAATGAGCCCATAAAGGAATCCTGACTCCAAAGGTAGAAGCGACACCCAAAGGGAATGATATCCAAGAACCTGCCACTCACAGCCAGCGAACTCCCGACCAGACCCAGCGTGGTGAATCTAATCCTGATAGCAGCACTCGGTGGTGCATCCAAACAGTACCATAAGGAAAAGAAGGCAGACCATCGTGTAATATTGACTTAAACAAATGAGTCTTTTTATTTAAAAAAAGATGTACTTACATTTAAAACATAAGGAGAAAGCATAAAGAAAAAGCAGACGCCGGCCGGCATCGACAACGGACCCTTCCTCCTTCCTGAAAGCAAACGCGATGACGTCTCTGCACGCCTTCCCAGACGCGTTTCGTCGTAACAAGACGTTTTCTAAGCACTATCGTCAAGTACACAATAGGGACCCCTCCAATACACTTTTTCTAGGTATTGATAAGTACAAGCCTAATTGGAGAGGTGACCTTTTGGTCAGAGAAATATCCAAATTGGAGATGGCTTGGATTCATTGATTAAAAACCTATGTCCCATATGGAATGAATATTGAGACAGATGTGAATGCCTTCATTAATAACGCCTGATTTATATATAAATAATCAATATTGAAACGTAAACGCCTGATTTATATGTAAATCAATATTGAAATGTAAACACTGTTCAATTAAATCCCTCTTTGAACAGATGTGCATGTTTGATCGATATGGCAACTCTAACTCTGGGATCAGGATCTTGGTGTGTTTTGATTTTTGGTTACTATGTAAAGCAACAAAAGTTTTTATTTTTTTGTTACTAAGAACAATGTTTATAATTTTTTTAATTTTTTTATTTATTATCCTCTTTTATATAGGTTTCCATTTCCTTTACCATTACCAATATTTCCCTATTCAGGGATTATCATATATTCTTTGGGTCTTCGCTCTTTTCAACATATGGATGCTGTTGATATGTAGGGATGGGCCTCACTATGATAATATAGAAATATCTACGCTATGAGATCTGGATCCCTGAGATATGGTTCCTTTTTTCAACAATTAGTATGGAGCAATGAGTTTATGGATAAATCTATGGTTTATGTATTGTGGTAATGGATCTTCCTCCCTCCTAGCACTGGGGTAGTCCTGGTACGCAAGGATAGGCCACAACATCACATGACACTTATTTTCACCTCAATTCGGTTTTTCACTTATACTTAAAATTTTGTCATCATGATATTATATACATTTCCCTTATGTTTCATGCTGACATCACACTTTTGTCAACACAATATTATGCACATTATATGTATGTTTCAGACCTCTAAATCATTTCTTGTGTGAAATGAATTTTTTCCTTTTTTGTTTTTTTGTTTTTTGTCTGTTTTGGTTTTCCACTTGTGAGAGAGAAACATCACCTGGTGCGTACTAGGAATGATGTCATTAATATTCCACATGTACCAATTGACAACCTCGTTGTCAATTATATTTTTCTTACACATTGTTTTTTTAGCACACCAGTCTATAAGAGACTATCACTTGCTGTTCTACGTTTCATGTCATATGCTCAAACACTCGTCCTCACGGGCTATGCATACTGACATTTTAAGACATGACATACGTTCACTCTATTATATGTTTTTGGCCCCTTTTTTGTTAATAAGCTGATGTGGCAATCTTTGTCATTTTCATCGTTGGGATGAAAAACGATATAATACCATTTATGTTGTCCCGTTTTGTGAATAAGACACATATGGGCAAGTTTTTCCCTCATTCAAGATGGAGTTTCTTCCGTTTCCTTGCCTCCCATAACGAGGCTTGGTGCTATAAAATGTCGATGACTCACTGCACGGCCTTATCCCCATTAAAAACGTCCTGTTACGACGAAACGCATCTGGGAAGGCGTGCAGAGACGTCATCGCGTTTGCTTTCAGGAAGGAGGAAGGGTCCGTTATTGATGCCGGCCGGCGTCTGCTTTTTTATTGATCTGAAGTTCCTTTATGCTTTCTCCTTATGTTTTAAATGTGTCACTATTACACGATGGTCTGCCTTCTCTTCCTTATGGTACTGTTTGGATGCACCGCCGAGTGCTGTTATCAGGATTAGATTCACCACGCTGGGTCTGGTCGGGAGTTCGCTGGCTGTGAGTGGCAGGTTCTTGGATATCATTCCCTTTGGGTGTCGCTTCTCCCTTTGGAGTCAGGATTCCTTCATGGGCTCATTCTGAGTGTCATTTTTTGCCAATTATCTCGTAAGGAGAATATATACTGGTGGTGGCACTCTCGTGTGATCTGGAGCACAGCGGTGTGGCAAGAAATTTAAAGTTTACATCATATATGAATAAGGATTTAATCTTCTAGATGATACTTATCCTGTGGACTTTTTTTTTTTTTTTTTTTCTGGGTCTTCTCCACTCTGGACTATTGTGTGATCACAGTGTCAATACTGCCTTGCCAAACATTTATATTGTGAATGCTAGTCATGCAGCCATCTAGTCCATATTGTGTTTCTTTTGGTGTTTTGTTAGACATCTATGATCAGTATGGGATTTTAGTGTCATAACTTTTATTTACAAATATACCTGTTGTGCACTATATTAGTTATATACATTAGGTAGTTATAGTACCATCATATGGGATGTTTAGGTACCTTCACCTGGCGCAGTTTTTTCTTCTTTACATTGCATATTGTGTTTATCCCACTATTCTGCAGCCGGGTCTGATTATTGTTTTTATATTTTTTATATATTTTCATTATTATTTTTTTTATTTTTTCTTATCCAGTCCCCTGTTCCCCACCCCATTGGGTTAGCGCATTTTTTTCGCCTGTATTCTTTCCAGGGATTGCATATAATTTAATAAACATGTGCAGAACGGAAGAATTTGTTTTGGATAGATTCGCTATGCTACTAACTTCACTTAGTTGATTCATTTCAGAATTTGTTTAGTTTAGCTTTGTTTAATTTTGTACTATTTATGAATTTTCTAACAAATTCCAAATCTTTGGAATGATTCGAATTCGGATCAGTCGAAAAATGACCGACCAATTCAAATTATGTGTGAAGATTAGTTGGTTGTTAAGGAGCAGGCTGGGAAGTTGGGCGCCACATCCTTAACAACCGATGACTCATCAGCTGTCAGTGGCCTTCCCCACTGAGAGCTGAAATGTAAACAAAAGAATGCTGGCAATAGAAAATTCGTAATAATAAAAAAAAACTGTATGCCCCCCTTCGGGTCTGGTATGGATTTTAAGTGGAACCCCACGCCAAAACAAAAAACGCTGTAGAGCCCCCCAAAATCCATACCAGACCCTTATCTGAGCAAGCAGCTCAGCAGGCCAGGAAAGGGGGGGATGGGCAAGCAATCCCCCTCCCTCCTGAACCATACCAGGCCACATGCCCTCAACATGCGGGGGTGCTTTGGGGCAGAGAGGGTCTTCCCCCTGCCTCAAAGCACCTTGTCCCTATGTTGATGGGGGGAAGGACCTTTTCCCCACAACCCTGGGTGGCCCCCAGATGCCGCCCCCCCATGTGAATGAGTATGGGTTACATAGTACCCGTTCACCAAAAAAAGTGTTAAAAGTTAAGATACAACACAAATTTTCTAAAATTTCTTTATTTAACTTTTTCCCACCCGGCCACTGCATATAAACGGCCAGGAGGGCGTTTTGTCCTTCTGAGAAGGAGCGGGATAGCACGGCCGCACGCCTGCGCAGCCCCAATGTGCTTGTGTCCTCCGGCCACGGCACACCTCTAATCTGTAGGAGGGCTCTGTGATTGACCCTCCTGATCACATGATGGCTGTGTCCAATCACAGCCATCATGTTATGTAACTAGAGAGCCATTGTGAGTCGATCAGCTCTCCTTCTCCTCACACAGAGCCTACCAGTGAGGAGAAGGAAAGCAGATCTGTGCTGCCAGTAGGGAATTAGTGAGTTTGAGCCATTTTTTACAGCTCTTTACTGATCATCCAGATAGTGTCCCCAAAACAGTGCCCTGTCACAATGTCCCCACACAGTGAAAAACACCTGTCACATCTGTCCCAGTAAAATGATCTCCCCATTATCATCCCAGTGAAAAGCTGTCCCAGTGAACATCTGGTGCACATATATCCGTGATCATCTGCCACATCTGTCTGTGATCATCTGCACACATCTGTCCCAGTAATCATCTGCACACATCTGCCCTAGTGTTCATCTGCACACATCTGACCCAGTGAACATCTGCCACATCTGACCCAGTGAACATCTGCCACATCTGACCCAGTGATCAACATCTGTCCCAGTTCTCTGTCAATAGGGATGAGCCGAACACCCTCCTGTGGTTCTCAGCAGAACATGAGAACATGCGAACAGGCAAAAAATGGTACTGTTCTAAACACGGGAAAAATGCGCCAGTTTACAGGCATACTATATACGTTGCATTGATACATGTCCTCTGGGGCAGGACCCAGGTCCCCAAACACTTTTTATGACAATAACTTGCATATAAACCTTTAAAATTAGCACTTTTGATTTTTCATGTTAGTGTCCCATAGACTTTAATGGTGTTCCGGCAGCTTTTCAATTTGCTGTGAACACCACATATCGTTCGCTGTTCGGCAAACACGCGAACACCGCACGTTCGACTCGAACAGCGGGCTCATCACTATCTGTCAACAAGACTTAAAAAATTATTCAGCAGCGAGGAGGCTTTCCATATACTCCAGAGTATGTGGGACGAGAGTAGCGAGGAACTCTCTCCATCAGACTTGGATAGCGAATATGAGCCAGTAGAAAGTAGTGGCTCTGAAATGGAAACTGAGGAGGACAGAACCCTAACAAAGAGGCTCAGGAGATTTGAGGAGATGCAGGCATCCACCAGCAGTGCATTAAATCCCAGGGCAACATTCCCCTATGCTAGTTAAGGGGCGTCCTATCCACAATAAGGCAGGGCCCATCCTAGCCTCCCAGACGTTCTATTGCTGGGATATGCAATTTGTGGACCTCCAGCTATTGCAGAACTACAAGTCCCATGAGGCATAGCAAGACTCTGACAGCCACAAGCATGATACCCAGAGGCAGAGGCATGATGGGACTTGTAGTTTTGCAACAGCTGGAGGTCCGCTAATTGCATATACCTGTTCTATTGTATCCTACATGGCTACCGGCTACTTCGGCAGAACCTGTAATTCCCCCTTTTACGTGCTATGTGTTAGAAATATTTAAAAATACATTTTCATTTTTTCCCCCCACATTATCCCCAAATTTGTGGAGAAAAATGACATGTTCAAAAGATTCATTATGCCTCATAGAATATACTTTGGGGTGTTTGCTTTCCAAAATGGGGTAATTTTGTGGGCAATTCCATTGTCCTGGTGCTTTAGGGCCTTCAAAAATGTGATAGGTAGTCAGGAAATTAAATGTGTAATTTATGCCTTTAGAATGCCTGACAGTGCTACTGAATGAATGAATGAATGAATAACTTGTATAGCGCTACATATGCAAACTAAATTGCCTCAGGGCGCTTTTGCCACCAGTATTCGTCTGGGTTTTCAGAAGAGATGGGTCTTGAGCTTGTTCCTGAAGGCCAGATAGTGTTCTTTCGAGCGGATGTCCACGGGTAGAGCATTCCATAGCCGTGGTCCTTGGAATTGTGAACCCTCGTTTTTAATTTATAATGGGTCTTAAGGATGTGGAGGAGGTTCTGGTTAGTTGACTGGAGAGTGCGACCTGGGGTGTAGTAATTTATTTTGTCGCAGAGGTATTGAGGGGCTTTTCCTTGTGTACATTTGTAAGTGAGGCAGAGCGTCTTGAATGTACTCAATCCTTCACGGCTAGCCAATTGAGGGTCCTCAGGGACAGGGTGATTGATTCACAGGGTTTTTTACAGTAACCAGTCTGGCTGCTGTGTTCTGGACGATTTGTAGACGTGAAATTTGGTATTTTGGAAGTCCTAGGTAGCGGGAATTGATGATTGTTGCAGCTACTGCATCTCCTTCCGGGATGAAGGGGATGAGTCTACACAGTAGGCAAAGAAGGTAGTGGGATCTGCTGACTACTGATCCTCTTTGTGCATCCATCGTCATGTTTGAGTCAAAGAACGTTCCTAGTTTCAATTTCTGAGATCGGTTCTCAAACCAGGGTACAGTAAGTCTGAGTCTGCAACTCCAGATACTTCTGTGAGACGAGTCAGAAGGGTTTTGTGGTCTACTGTGTCGAACGCTGCACTGAGGTCCAGCAGCACCAGGAGACACGATTCTCCTTCATCTGCTGCTTCGAGGGTGTCATCCCAGATTTTGAGGAGTGCAGTTTATGTGCCGTGGCCAGGGCGGAAACCAGATTGTAGTGGGTCCAAGAGTTTATGGGTGTCCAGATGGAGTTGTAGCTGTTGTACTACTGCTTTCTCAATAATTTTGGAGAAGGTGTTGAGGCTTGTGACAGGTCTGCGGTCGTTTGGGTCTTTGGGATCAAGGTTAGGCTTCTTTAGGAGAGGTTTGATTGTGCCTTGCTTGAGGGAGGTCAGGACGATTCCTTCTTTAAATTACTGGTTTATGGAGGTATGTTATGATAGGTGCCAGGATGTCGGTACATTCTTTCAGAAGTTCTGTGGGAATAAATGTCGTTTGGCGATGTGCTGTCTATGAGGTTTCCGATGATAGTTTTGGTGGTGTCAATGGTGATTGGGACCAGAGTAAATCTCGGTGGTTGTAGAAACTTTGTGTGTTTTTTTGTTCTTGTTCTGGCTGAGTGGGGTTACTTGCCATCTTCTGCTGAATTATTTCCCGAATGGTTGCAATTTGGTCAATGAAAAAAATCAGATAACTCATTGCAGAATTATTTTCGTTTCGTTTCCTGGAGACTCTAAACAGGTGGGGTTCATAGTCAGGGCGACTAGTTTGAAGAGTGCTCGAGGGCGGTTTATGGCTTTTGAGATGGTTTTGGAGAAATGTTATTTTTTTGCTATGAAGATGGTTTTGTGGTATCTTGTGGTGAGTAATTTGTGTGGTTTTCCATTGTTGGGTTCCTTCTCCATGCTCCTTCAGCTCTTCTGCGTTCTTGTTTCAGTGATGCAAGAGAGTCCTTGAACCAGCCCGAATTGTTTTTGCGAGTGGGTGCTCTGCTTATTGGTTCATTTTCTTTCCACATTTTCCAAAAACTTGTGGAAAAGAAAGACATATTCAAAAAAATCATTATGCCTCGTAGAATATACATTGGAGTGTTTGCTTTCCAAAATGGGATAATTTTGGGGTTAATTCTATGGTCCTGGTGCTCTAGGGCCTTCAAACTTTTGATAGGTAGTCAGGAAAAGAAATGTGTAATTTATGCCTTTAGAACGCTTGACGCTGCTACTTGGATGTTGGGCCTCTGTATGTGGCCAGGCTGTGGAAAAATTTACTATGTACCCCATACTCATTCGCATAGGGGATGGCACGATCTGGGGGCCTCCTTGTTAAAGGGGTTTTCCAGATTCCGATAAGCCATCCCGCCTGCAGACCTCCACAACCACCACCCAGGGTTGTGGGGAAGAGGACCTTGTCCCCATCAACATGGGGACAAGGTGCTTTGGGGCAGGGGGGGTAAGAGCCCCCCTGCCCCAAAGCACTCCCCATGTTGAGGGCATGTAGCGATATGGTTCGGGGGCATGCTTTCTCATACAAATAGAGCTTTCTTTTGGTGGTTTTGATCACCTCTGGGTTTTTTATTTTTTCGCTATAAATAAAAAAAGACCGAAAATTTTGAAAACAAAAACAAATTTTTCTTAGTTTCTGTGATAAAATTTTTAAAATTATTAATTTTTCTTCATAAATTTTGGCCACAATTTGATTGATCACGGGGGCGCATGCGCGAAGCCTAACATGGAGGACGCTTCCTGCTAGAGCTCCGCACTCCCCGCCGATGACTCGGGAAGAATACAGCCGTCTGAGCCACCCTCGAGATGCACCTTTTCAGGGATCATTACCATACGTCCCCTATCACATACCAGGATGGTATTAACGGGTCACCGAGGCAAGAGTAAGCCTAAACCCATCAAGAAAGCCCTCGCCCACGCATCTTCCAAAATGGCGGCGAAGGCCCTCGCCAAACAACTAGCGGCGTCTCCATCCAGGCCCGAGCACGCAGATAGCGGGGAAGAAGATGAGTCTGACTTTCATATCGGCAGCTCTCCATCCCTGCCACCCCCAGGTATGAACCAAAATTATTTTCTTCAATACATGGAGACAATGCTGTAGAAGGCCCTGAAAGCCACATCAGACCAAATCACCAATAGACTCTCGCGGGAGATCCGTGAAATAGGCCAACGCACAGCAGACCTCGAGACCCGGGTAGATGACATTGAGCTAACCCTACAAGAACATGCCCAAGAGCATGCTGCACTCCGAGAGGAGAACGCCACACTACTCTCCCGTCTTGAGGATGCCGAGAATCTGTCCCACAGATCCAATCTCAGGCTCCGGGGAATCCCAGAGGTGATTGATGATGTTCAATCGTTCACTACCACTTTATTTCAAGAGCTTGCCCCATCCATCCCGATCGAATGGTTGGAATTCGACTGCATCCACAGAGCCCTAACCTGTCGTCAGAACGACGGCCCACCACGGGATATCATTGTGAAGCTTCGCACTAAGGAACAGCTCCTATCTGCTGCACGCAATAAGAAAGCACTACTATTCCACATCATCAGCTCAAGTATACTTGGCGATTCCCCTTCGCCTTACAATTTGCCTACCAAGGTCAACAACACTCCTGCACATCCCCGGAATCTCTTCAACGCCTTCTGGAATCACTTCGCTTGATAACACCAGAGAGCCGTCCTGATCTCAATCTTCCTCGCACGCCAGCCCGTTCAGCTGCACATCCATATTCTGCCACACCGAATCGACACCAACCAACTCCTTCGTCAATCAATTTTTTCAAAATAACTTTTCATTTTAATTTACAGCCGTATACCCACCAAGTGATTTTGCATCTACCTACTCATTACTGTTTCTCATGTAGTGGGCAGATTATTACTTCCTTAACCTCTATATTTGCTCACTTGTCTGGCTCTGCGGCTTTCTGCAGACCCAGACAACTTTGCTCGAACTGTAGAATGATGTTGATGCTAATATTAATAGACGGTTTTGCCTAACACTAACGTCTATAATCTATATTTAAGTTGACCTTCCACTTCCCTTTCCTCCCCCACCTCTACCTTCCCCCCCGTCTATCCTTCCCCTCCTCCCCCTCTCAATTCCTTTCCCTTTCACCCTTCCCACCCCCTACCCCCCCTTTATCCCTTCCCCTCCCCCCTTCCCCTCCTCTTTCCCAACCTCACCATTCCCCTGTCCCTCCCCCTTCCCTCTCCCATCCCCGCCCTTCCTTTCCCTATCCCCCTCCTCAACTCCTATCCCTTCCCCTCCCCCCACCGTACCCCCCCCTGCTTCTCCCTCCCCTGCCTCCCTCCCACTCTCCCTCCCCCACTACCTCCCCCCCCCCTCCTATGTCTTATTCAAACTCAGGTTTCTATGTTTGATTTATATGTTACGGGGTTCAAATGTTTTAAATCCCCTACACTGTTTATTGTTTAAACTAGTTTTAATGCTAATATCGGTATCTTCCATTAGCGGCGGGGAGCAGTCACTGCTTACCCCCCTTATAGTGCACCCACCCTGTGACTGGCACCAGTTGCAGGGTCTGTGCACTCCCTAGTTGGGCGTTTTACCTAGCCCTTCACACTACGACCTACAAATGGTATGCCCTACGCAACATACCTTACTCTACTCTATCTTTTTCGTACTTAACTTCTCTCTCTCTCCCACCTTCTCTTTTTCCTTGCTCCTTCGGTCGGCACACGCGACACGCTCACTGTATTACGATAATTCTTTCCTGTTACTATTATGGCTCCCTTAAACATCCTTTCCCTTAATGTTAAGGGACTCAACTCCCCCAATAAAAGCGTCAAGGCATTTCAAACCTTTGCGTCCCTGAAAGCTAGCATAGTGGCACTCCAGGAAACCCATTTTGCAATAAATAGTACGCTCAAATACTTTAGTTCTCGTTATCCACAAGTCTTTACCGCCTCAGCAACCTCTAAACACAGAGGGTTACTGCTGGCTTTCCACCACACGCTCCCCTTTATCCCCTCAGCCGAAAAAAAAGACCCGGAGGGACGCTACATCATTTTAGTGGGCCTGCTACAAGATGTGGAGACCACCATCGTATTGTACTATGCACCTAATACCAACCAAAACCCCTTCTTCTCGAACCTTCTACAGGTCGTTAAACAACACTGTAAAGGCACCCTCTTCATGTGCGGTGACTCGAACTTAACACTTCTCCCACACCTAGACAAGTCTCCATACTCTCCAGAACACCATTCCCTCTCAATCCAATTCCGCAAACAACTCCAAAAGGCTTCTCTTATCGACACATGGAGAGAATGCAACCCAGTGAAGAAAAACTACACATTTTATTCTTTTCCCCACAAATCCTTCTCAAGGATAGACCATATATTCATCCCAATAGCCTCTTTCCCGATAGTACTGCAATGCATGATTTCCCCGATTTCCTGGTCTGACCACTGCGCAGTTATCACCACGATTTCCTCGTTGATTCCCCAATCTAAAGATAAAACCTGGTGTATGAATGAGTCGCACCTAACCAACCAATCTTACTGCTTCGATATCCAACTAGCCCTTAGGGAATACCTACAACACAACTCCACCCCTGCAATTTCCCAGATTCTCCTCTGGGAGGCACACAACCCTGTTATCAGAGGCAAATGCATCTCAGTCGCCACCCACCTTAAGAGGGACAAAAAACTGAAAATGCAACAACTAGAAATGGCCTTTCACCAACAATTTCTACAATTCCAGGCCTCTCCTACTGAAGTAAACAAACTGTCCCTAGAAAAAAACAGAATAGAACTAGACCTGCTACTTGCTGAGTCAGCAGACAAAACGATCCGTAGATCTAACCATACGATCTATACTAAGGCCAACAAACCTGATACATTTATGGCTCTACGACTTCGGCGACCAGATAGGATCCATAAACCAATTAGACTCAAGTTGGCGAACGATGTCCACACTAGCAACCCTCTCAGGGTTCTGTCTGAATTTCGTAAAAGGTTGGCAACTCTATATGAAAATAAAAATGAATTTCCAGTACAACAAGCAGAAGCATTATTTTGCAACCTTCCAATTCCTCAACTATCTGAATCCAACAAAGAGTCCATGGAAAGTCAAATCACGGTCGCCGAGGTCCTAGCTGCCATCAAGTCCTTAAAACCTAACAAACGCCCTGGCCCGGACGGCCTCCCTAGTAGCTATTATAAAAAGTTTGCAGATGTTTTGGCCCCTCTTCTTGTTAAATCCTTTAACGCCCTCTTACACCAACAATCCTTCGGCAGGGACACTTTGACAGCTATTATTTCCATGATACCCAAACCCAATACTGATGATACTCTTTGGTCCAACTACAGGCCTATCTCTCTACTTAACATAGACCTAAAAAATTCTAGCCAAAATTCTAGCACTTTGACTTAACCCGATTATAGGTAAATTGATCCACAATGACCAAGTGGGGTTCCTCCCCAAGCGACAGGCTAGCGACAATATTAGGCATGTCATTCTCCTCAACATATAGCAAAAGCACGTAAAATACCCATGCATCTTCTGTCACTTGATATTAGAAAAAGCTTTCGATACAGTTTCCTGGTCCTATTTAGACTTTATCCTGAAACGTTGGGGTTTTGGCCCTCACTTTCTCCTGTGGATCAATGCTCTCTACACAAACCTTCAGGCTTTTGTGAGGTACTCTGGATTTCGCTCCGAGTGCTTCCCAATACAGAGAGGGACAAGACAGGGCTGCCCCCTGTCCCCCTTAGTTTTTGCTCTTGCAATTGAACCCCTAGCTGCACTGATACGAACAAACCCAAATATCTGGGGTCTAGAGATAGCCTCAACTACTCACAAACTATGCTTATTTGCGGACGACGCTCTTCTATTTGTCACCTCTCCCCATATCATATTGCCGAACTTGTTACAACTTTTAGACAGGTTTGCTTTGATTACAGGCCTAGAAGTTAATCAAACTAAGTCTAAAGCCCTTAATGTTTCCCTGCCGAACCCCACTCTCACCCAGCTACAAAGTAACTTTCCATTCCAATGGTCCATTTCATCCCTGCCTTATTTATGAATAAAACTCACCAGCAACCCATCAGACCTTTTCCAAGCGAACTACCTCCCTATGCTATCTCACCTCTCTTCACTTCTCAACATTTGGCATCCCCTATGTATCTCTTGGCTAGGCCGCATAGCTGCGGTCAAAATGTCATTGCTCCCCAAACTTCTATATCTATATAGAGTACTCCCAATTTCGGTACCCCCCTATTTCCATCGAATCATACAGAACCGAGTATTCAAATATATATGGAGACCCAGAGTCTCAAGAGTTATCCTACTCCGTAACAAGTCGACTGGTGGTTTGTGGGTACCAAATTTCCTTAAATATTACCATGCGGCCCAACTAGCACAAATCACATTGTACCACGCCAAAGACGAGACCCCAATCTGGGTAAGCCTGGAGGCAATTGAACTCTACCCCATCCTCATCTCCAATATTTTATGGTTACCAATCTCTGCACGAGGTCCCATATCCAATCCCGTAACCCTCCACTCATTAAGACTCTGGGATAGACTACGGACCCCATTCAAACTGATGTCCTCCCACTCTCCGCTTCTCTCCTTTCTGGGCCATCCACTCTTTTACCCAGCTTTCTCTGAACCGACCTCATTCCAAGCCTGGATGCACCTGGGCCTGAGTCGCATATGCGATTTAACTGAAGGTAACGCTATAAAAACGTTCCCATCCCTCCAATCCAAAGCACAACTCCCACATAGGGAATGCTTTCGTTACCTACAAATAGTTAATTTTTTACAGACAGTCTTAGGTTCTAACTTTGAGTTAGACTCCTTATCAATATTCGAGAAGGTATGTGACTCGGACCCACATGCCCCAGGCATTATATCTGATTTCTACTCTTACCTCACCTCCACTCCTGATGATCTTCCACCCTATGCCCAGCAATGGTCCAGGGACCTCTCTAACGAACTAGATATAGATGAATGGACTACCATCTGGTCTAATACTAAGCTATCATCTCAAAATATTGTCGCACTTGAAGCCAGCTACAAGGTCCTGATGAGATGGTACTTGGTCCCAGCTAGGATCTCCAAGTTCCTCCCATCATACTCTCCTAACTGCTTCCGAAATTGTGGTGAAAGAGGCACCCATATACACATATGGTGGACATGTCCCATAGTGCAACGCTTCTGGATGACAATATTCCAAATAATCTCCGCACTCACTCAGGAAACTCTTACCACCGACCCAATCCTAGCCCTACTAAACATGTTCCCAAATCACCTTACAAAGGCACAAATCCGTCTTCTACTGCAACTTACCACTGCTGCTAGGCAAACTATCGCTAAAGCGTGGAAAACCCCGACTCTGCATGTAGTTGAAGTCAAAAATAGGGTCACCCAAGCAATGATTCATAGCAAAATTGAAGCCACCATCTTAGACAGAATCCCCCGACACCTAAAGATATGGCAACCATGGATTAACCACTTCCTGCCACAGGACTTCGACAACCGTTTAATGGAACCATAATTTTCCGCATCTACTCTAAACCTCTAGACTAATTAAAGTG
Organism: Lithobates sylvaticus; assembly: GCA_028564925.1. Lineage (NCBI taxonomy): Eukaryota > Metazoa > Chordata > Amphibia > Anura > Ranidae > Lithobates > Lithobates sylvaticus. The sequence continues at coordinate 103,072,662 of CM053037.1, read as the reverse complement.
CTCCGTGTGTGCCGCCCGACCTCTCCCTCTCCCCCTTCTCTTGATCTACTTACTCTTATGCGGCGTACACACGGTCGGAATTTCCGATGGAAACAGTCCGATGGGAGCTGTTCATCGGATTTTCCAACCGTGTGTATGCCCAACGGTCTTTTTCTGTCGGAATTTCTGACGGACTTTGAATTGAGAACCTGTTCTCAATTTTTCCGACGGAAAACCGATTTTCCGACCGTGTGTATGCAATTCCGACACGCAAAATTCCGACGCATGTTCGGAAACAATTCGACGCATGCTCGGAAGCATTAAACTTCCCTTTTATAGTGCTGTCGAATGTGTTTTATGCCGCTGTGTTATTGACCGTCGGAATTTGGTGTGATCGTGTGTAAGCAACACAGCTTGAGCAGAATTCCGTCGGAAAAACCGGCAGAGTTTTTTCCAACGAGAATTCCGATCGTGTGTACGCGGCATTAGACTCTCCTCTTCCAAACTACACCTAAAGCTCACCTCTCTAACCTATTTCATTCCTTTCCTTCACAAACCTTATGTTAGCCTTCCATTTTGTTATAACCTGTTTGGCTAACAATATGTCTCCAGTTCCATAGAGTACTACCCCTGATTTGCACTTTCTGATAATATGGGCTCTGGCCCAAATCTGTTCGTAGCCATGTAACTACCTACATCCACAAGTGCACGTATCCTTACTTCTTCTTAGCATTCTTTGCTGTATTTATATAGCATCCCCATTTGTATTATAGAGTACTCTGTTTACATTTGCCTTGATTGCTAAACTGTTACTGTTTATGTATCTTACTTGCTTGATACCAATAAAAAATTTTGAAAATAAAAAAATTGATCACACCTGATGTACTGGTGGCCTCTCTCTCATTTCTTGCGACCCGAACAAGCCAGGAAAGTACAAATACCCCCCAAAATGAACCCTTTTTTGAAAGTAGACATTCCAAGGTATTTAGTAAGATGCATTATGAGTAGAGTTGAGCGGACACCTGGATGTTCGGGTTCGGCGGGTTCGGCCGAACTTCGGAAAAAAGTCCGGGTTCGGGACCGAACTTGACCCGAACTTGACCCCGAACTCCGAACCCCATTGAAGTCAATGGGGACCCGGACTTTTGAACACTAAAATGGCTGTAAAAAGGTCATGGAAAGGGCTAGAGGGCTGCAAATGGCAACAAAATGTTGTTAAGAGCATGGCAAGTGATCTGCAAACAAATGTGGATAGGGAAATAACTTAAAATAACATTAAAAAAAAAAAAATGCTGGAGGCCCCCTTCTCAGCAGAAGAGGTACAGGAAGTCATTAAGAACCTCAGAAACTCAACGGCACGATGCCGCACATATGGTGGGAATACCCCAGAATACGCACTTTCTGGAAAAAATTATTCAATTTAATGGATAAGATAGTGGGAAAATAAAATACTTGGAAATAAAAATGAAAAAATTATAATCTTGACCTAGGAGGACGAAATTCAAATGGAGTAGGAGGTTGAGGTGGCGGTGGATGTGGCGGTGTAGGTGGAAGCGGCGGTGGAGGAGGACGAGGTAGCCAACACTGGTTCAAAAATACAACAATGGCTGGGTAAGGCTAGTGGTGAATGATGTGTCGAATTCTGTCCCCCGTCGCATAGTGTCCGCCCTGTACTGCGCTTGCTTAGTACGTAGGACAAGGGGATTTTGAAACTCTCCGAAGACGATGCGCGGTGACTCCAGGTTCAAGCCACATCATCCGAGGTTGAAGCCTAGCCAAGCGAGCCCATGAGGGGCCCTGTTACTATGTGCTACCGTATGTCCACTTGGATGGTCGGGCTTGAACCTGCACTTACTGCGCAGGCGACGTTCATCTTTGGAGATTTTGTGAATCTCCTTGTCCTCCGTACTGCGCAAGCACTGCACCTGCGCAGTAAGTGGCCGGACACTATCCGATGGCAAGACAGTTTTCGTCAGAACACCGGTATATGTGTCTATTCTGCACAAGGTACGGCCAAGTCCTGTGGGATCCATGCCTGGTTCATTTTAATGAACGTGAGCTTGTCCACATTGGCTCTGGACAGGCGGCTGCGCTTGTCTGTGATAACGCCCCCTGCCGTGCTAAATACACGTTCAGATAATACACTGGCGGCAGGGCAGGCCAGCACCTCCAAGGCGTAAAGGGCAAGCTCAGGCCATGTGTCCAATTTGGAGACCCAGAAGTTGAATGGGGCAGACCCGTCATGCAGTACGTGTACGCGTGTGCACACATACTGCTCCACCATGTTGGTGAAATGCTGCCTCCTGCTAAGACGTTCCATCTCAGCTGGTGGAGCTGGTTGTTGTGGCGTGCCGACAAAGTTTTTCCACATTCCAGCTATGCTAACCCTGCCTTGCGAGGTGCTGGCGGTGCCCCAGCTGCGTTGGCGACCTCTTCCTCCTCCTCTGCCTTCACCTTGTGCTTCCACCGTACCCCCGCTTCCAAGTGGGAATGCCACCAGTAGCGCGTCTACCAGCGTGCGCTTGTACTCGCGCATCTTACGATCATGCTCCAGTGCAGTAATTAAGGATGGCACGTTGTCCTTGTAACGGGGATCCAGCAGGGTGGCCACCCAATAATCAGCACCAGTTAAAATGTGGGCAACTCGGCGGTCGTTGCGGAGACACTGCAGCATGTAATCGCTCATGTGTGCCAGGCTGTCCTCTGAGGAAAAGCTGTCCTCTGTGGGAGGTGTATCGTCTGTGTCCTCTGTATCCCCCCAGCCACGCACCAGTGATGGACATGAGCTGGTCTGGGTGCCGCCCTGCTGTGAACATGGTTCCTCCTCCTCCTCCATCTCCTCCTCATCCTCAAACTCGTCATCCTCCAGAACTGTGCCCTTGCTGCCAGACAATTGTGTACCTGGCGCTTGTTGGTGCAGGAACCCAGCCTCGTAGCCACTTGTAAATGACTGCCCTGAAAGCCTTGGAAATGAACCCTCTTCCTCCTCCTCCTCCTCATCCTGTGCCACATCCTCTTCCATCATAGCCTTAAGAGTTTTTCAAGGAGGCATAGAACTGGGATAGTAACGCTGAGAACCGCGTCATCGGCACTGGCCATATTGGTGGAGTACTCGAAACAGCGCAAAAAGGCACACAGGTCTCGCATGGAGGCCCAGTTATTGGCGGTGAAGTGGTGCTGTTCCGCAGAGCGACTCGCGCGTGCGTGCTGCAGCTGAAACTCCACTATCACCTGCTGCTGCTCGCACAGTCTGGCAAGCATGTGCAAGGTGGAGTTCCACCTTGTGGGCACGTCACATATGAGACGGTGAGCGGAAAGGCCGAAGTTACGCTGCAGCGCTGACAGGCGAGCAGCAGCAGGGTGAGAACGCCGAAAGTGCGCACAGACGGCACGCACTTTCTGCAGCAGCTCTGGCATATCGGGGTAATTCTTCAGGAACCTATGGACCACCAAGTTCAGCACATGCGCCAGGCAAGGGATGTGCGTCAAACCGGCAAGGCCCAGAGCTGCTACGAGATTTTGCCCATTATCGCACACCACCAGGCCGGGCTTGAGGCTCACTGCCACCAACCACTCATCGGTCTGTTGTTCCATGTCCCTCCACAACTCCTGCGCGGTGTGGGGTTTTTCCCCCAAACAGGAAAGTTTTAAAACTGCCTGCTGTCGTTTAGCCCTGGCTGTGCTGAAGTTGGTGGTGAAGGTGTTACGCTGACCGGATGAGGAGGCGGTAGAGGATGAGGAGGCGGAGTAGGAGGAGTTAGCAACAGGAGGCAAACTGAAGTGCCCTGCAATCCTCGGTGGTGGAAGGACATGCGCCAAAGTGCTATCTGCCTCAGGCCCAGCCGCCACTACATTTAACCAGTGTGCTGTTAGGGAGATATAACGTCCCTGACCGTGCTTACTGGTCCATGCATCCGCAGTTAGGTGGACCTTGCCACAGATGGCGTTGTGCAGTGCACACCTGATTTTGTCCCCCACTTGGTTGTGCAGGGAAGGGATAGCTCGTCTGGAAAAGTAGTGGCGGCTGGGCACGACGTACTGTGGGACAGCCAATGACATCAGCCTTTGAAAACTCTGCGTCTCCACCAGACAGAATGACAGCATTTCAAAGGCGAGCAATTTTGAAATGCTGGCATTCAGGGCCAGGGATCGCGAGTGGCTAGGGTACTTCCTCTTCCACTCCAGTGTTTGGGAAATAGAGAGCAGAAAGCTTCCACGGGACATTGTGGAGATGGTTGGTGACCCAGGTGGTAGTGTTGCTGGCAGATCCTCTGTTTGCGGGTTGGCAGGTGTCACTGTCACTACAGAGGTGGATGAAGAGGCCGAGACTGCAGCAGAAGAGGAAGCAGGAGGAGCCAGAGACCTTTCTTGGTTTTTGCGGTGTCTACTCCACTGCATCTCGTGCTTTGCACTTAGATGCCTGGTCATGCAGGTTGTGCTCAGGTTGAGAACGTTTATGCCTCGCTTCAAACTCTGATTGCACAGCGTGCAAACCACTCGTGTTTTGTCATCAGGACATTGTCTGAAGAACTGCCACGCTAGGGAACTCCTTGCACCTGGCTTTGGTGTGCTCGGTCCCTTGCTGCGTTGGGCAGTAGCAGACATACTGTCTAGGGGACGGACGCTCCGCTTTTGCACCCTGCTCCCTCTTCTGCTGTGCTGGTGGCTCTGTGCGACCACCGCCTCTTCCTCTGAACTACACTGGTCACCTGCATGACTTTGATTCCATGTGGGGTCAAGGACCTCATCATCCTCCACATCATCTTCCACCCAAAATTCACCCCTGCCCTCCTTGTCGGTCTGCACAATTGCGAAAGCAGCAGCAGTTGGCACCTGTGTTTCGTCATCATCCGAGACGTGCTGCGTTGGTCCTCCCATGTACTCATCATGAAACATAAGTGGTTGGGCATCGGTGCACACAATCTCTTCCACTTCTGAGGCAGGGCTAGGTGGATGGCCCTCGGAAACCCTGCTAACAGAGTCATCAAAAAGCAGAAGAGACTGCTGCATGATTTGGGGCTCAGACTGATTGGCTGATTTGCAAGGGGGTGAGGTGAAAGACTGATGGACATCGGCTGCAGGTGCCAACTCTGAACTTTCATCAGGAGACTGGGTGGGAGACAATGTGAAGGAACCTGAGGCACTGTCAGCAGCAACCCAATCTACTATCGCCTGTACTTGTCCTGGCCTCGACATTCGTACAGCCTCATTAGGCGCCCCAAAATACTGCTGCAGGCTCTGTCGCCTACTCGTACCTGCGGAAGGTGTTTCACTAGTGCGTGTAGCTGGCACAGATCGACCACGTCCTCTCCCTGCAACAGGAGCGCCACCAGCAGCAACAAGACCCGGGCCACGTCCCCTTTTTGATGATCTCCTTATATTTTCAAAATTTATGATCTCGCCCTAAATGGGTGTTTTTGTATATAGCAGAATACACGTACACATAAAGCGTTTATGAAAACGCAGAAAATGCTATTGGGAAGAAAAAAAACACTGCAAAATTTTATTTTTTTGCAATGTTTTTGCAATATCAGACTACACGGATAGTATGTAAAGCGTTTATGAAAACGCAGAAAATGCTATTGGGAAGAAAAAAAAACACCGCAAAATTTTATTTTTTTTGCAATGTTTTTGCAATATCAGACTACACGGATAGTATGTAAAGCGTTTATGAAAACGCAGAAAATGCTATTGGGAAGAAAAAAAAAAACACTGCAAAATTTAATTTTTTTGCAATGTTTTTGCAATATCAGACTACACGGATAGTATGTAAAGCGTTTATGAAAACGCAGAAAATGCTATTGGGAAGAAAAAAAAACACTGCAAAATTTTATTTTTTTGCAATGTTTTTGCAATATCAGACTACACGGATAGTATGTAAAGCGTTTATGAAAACGCAGAAAATGCTATTGGGAAGAAAAAAAACACCGCAAAATTTTATTTTTTTGCAATGTTTTTGCAATATCAGACTACATGTATAGTATGTAAAGCGTTTATGAAAACGCAGAAAATGCTATTGGGAAGAAAAAAAAACACTGCAAAATTTTATTTTTTTGCAATGTTTTTGCAATATCAGACTACACGGATAGTATGTAAAGCATTTATGAAAACGCAGAAAATGCTATTGGGAAGAAAAAAAAACACTGCAAAATTTATTTTTTTTGCAATGTTTTTGCAATATCAGACTACACGGATAGTATGTAAAGCGTTTATGAAAACGCAGAAAATGCTATTGGGAAGAAAAAAAACACTGCAAAATTTTATTTTTTTGCAATGTTTTTGCAATATCAGAATACACGGTTAGTGTCTACAGCGTGTATGTAGGAACACGCAGAAAATGCTATTGGGAAAAAAAATAAAAAGCAAAATTCAATTTTTATGCAATGTTTTTCCAATAGCAGAATACACACAGACTGTGGTGTATCTCTTAGTATATGCAGTGCAGTAATGTTGCACTGAGCTTGCAGGTAAAACGTTTAGATTTTGTCTGGCACTGGCCTCATGGCACTGTTACTGTGACTGTGCACTGCACCCCAGCCAGGGTACAATTGCTTTAGGAATCTCTTCAATAATTATGTCTGCCTCTTTCTTTTGCAAAAAAAGAAACTCCCTCCCTACTCTAGCTATCTAGATCGCTCACTGATCTAACTAATTAGAATAAAATTCCAGGAATGTGGACTGACTTTAGCACACTAACTCTATCTATCTATCTGCAGCACAGGAACCTGCCTAACAGTGTCTGTGTAACAGAATGACGCTGTGTGCTGTGTGTGTACTATTTATAGAGACTGGGTCACATGCTGCACTGGCCAATCACAGCCATGCCATTAGTAGGCATGGCTGTGATGGCTTCTAGGGCACACTAGTGAAACGATCATCCATTGGCTGCCCTAAAGCTGTTAAAAAGGCGCCAATACAGCGCCGAACACCGGACCCGAACCCGAACTTACAGCCAATAGTTCGGGTTCGGGTCCCGGGCACCCAAAAGTCCGGTACGGACCCAAACTTTACAGTTTGGGTTCGCTCAACCCTAATTATGAGGTTTTTGATGTTGTAATTTTTTTCCACAATTTGCAAAATGAAGATTTTTTTTCCACAAAATTGTCATTGTAATAGGTTATTTCACTCATATGGCATGTGTATACCACAAACGACACCCCAAAATACATTCTGCTACTCCTCCTGAGTATTACGATACCACATGTGTGGGACTTTTTCACAGCCTAGCCACTTAGAGAGACCCAACATGGGAGCACTGTCACGTGTTCTAGGAGCATAAATTACACATCTAACTTGTTGACTACCTATTAAACTTCTGAAGGCCCTGGAGCACCAGGACAATGACACGTGACACTGAGGTGGCACTGATGACAGATGGCACACATACATGGCACTGGGGACAGATGGCACTGACAGGTACTGTGGGCACTTTATTTTCCCTTTTATTTCTTACACTCATGCTGCAGCTGTTCGCTCTCCCTCCTCACATGCTGTCTCTGTGTGAGGAGGGAGAGCCGGCAATGAGAGATGATCTCATATGTTTACATATGAGATCATCTCTCAATTGGACACTCAGATCGAGTGCTAAATGGCCGCTGTGATTGACCATTTAGCACGATCTGTAATTGGCTGTGTCCAAAGGACACGGCCAACACAGAATTTCCCCGATGCGCCCCCGCAGAAGTAAACAGGGGGATGTCCAGGGACGCCCTCCCAGCAATTGGAGTCTGCGCTGTAGCCATCTTTCGGCTATAGCGCGGACACCTAGTGGTTAAAGGCCCTTTTTCTGTATTGCCATATGCCTAGTTCTGTTTTTGTCTGTGGAGTTGCCAAGTTGCTATTGCATTTGCCTAAAGGTATCCTGTGCCCTAACCCTCTCTCCCCTGTTCCTGTTAAGACAAAGAGTTTTTATTTCTCTTTGTCCTTTTTTAAAAGTGACTGGCACCCATCTTTCCATCTTGCACTACACCCACCATGCATAGTAACCTGCACCCTGAGGAGGAATGTCAGCTCTCACTGACTCTGGGGGTCACCACTATGCCTACATACATATAGTTACATAGTTGGCAAGGTTGAATAAAGACACCAATCCATCCAACATGTCAAACCCTCAGTACTGTAGCACTGCAGATTTACCCACAATTGATTAGTTACTGGATAAGTATAGAAGAAAAAGGGAAAGCATGACAGTCAAACAATTTACTTTTCCATCAGGAGAATGGGAATGACATCACATACAATAATTGCAGCCTTGTTAAAGAGGAAGTTAAAAGGGGTGTTCCGGGAAAGAAAAAAAATTAAAAGCCAGCAGCTACACATACTGCAGCTGCTGGCTTTTAATAAATGGATACTTACCTTTCCTGCAGTCCCTCGATGTCGGCACCGCAGCTGATGTCTCCATAAGCTGTCGGTTCGTGCCGCCGCCATTGCGGGTAAGGTAACCCGACAGTGTAGCCTTTCGGAACCCGACTGTGCATGTGCAAGGCCCCGCTCCTCTCTCCTATTACCCCGGCGGCCAAGGGAGGAGGAGGAGGAGGGAGCCACGCGGTGACGCCACGGCCGCATCGCGCTGCGGCTTACTTCCGGAAGTGGGAAAGGATACCTGTCAAAGACAGGTATCCTGTCCCCCCTCCCCCTTGTAAGGTGCCAATTGTGACACCAGAAGGGGGGAGGAATCCGATGAGCGGAAGTTCCACTTTAGGGTGGAGCTCCGCTTTAACCCATACAAAAATAAAAAAATAAATAAACCCTGCAAGGCAAAGGCATAATGAGCTAGTATGCATAGCATACTAGCTCATTATGAATAACTTGCCTGAGAACGAAGCCCCCGAAGTGGTCCTCCTTCATCTCCACCGCTGCCATGTATCCCGGAGTGACTTCCGTGATTGGCCGGTGCCGCGATGACGTCACTCCTGCACATGCGCACAGGAGCCGCCACTAGAGGCATATCGCCGTTAGCAGTGGCGTTCTCAGTGCGCATGCGCCATAGACAGCGGTGCCTGTCTTTTTGCAAATATCTCCTAAACCATGGAGGTTTGACCATGGAGCAGTGACAAGCCCAAAGGACCACAAGCAAAGAGCTCACAGAAGTCCCAGGGTAAGGAACACCCGAGGGACATGTTGTTTTACACCCAGAAGCTGGGGGGACAGCAGGACAGGGATGCTGGGGGGTCTGCTGGGCCGGAACATGGGCTTAACAATGGGACTGTGACACAATGTACTCAGCACACTGCTAAAGGTGCAGATCCTGAAGCCCAGCATGTGCAGCCCCCCCTCCCCTCCCCTGACACTGAACATGAGGCAGCAGAGCAACCATCCCTTGCAGAAATCCTCAGAGCTGTGCATGTATGCACAGCCTCTGTAAACAATCTAAAGGAGCAGTTTGGGGGCCTGAGAGAGGATGTCTCCCTGTTAAGGCAAGATATGCAGAAGATTAGGGAGCGCACAACGGCTGTGGAAAGTAGAGTCAGTGAGATTGATGACAGACTCCCACCAGTTGCTCGAGAGGCTCATGCGGCCCATCAACTTGCTAGGGACACTTCCAAGAGAGCAGAAGATTTTGAGAACCGCCTAAGACGTAACAATGTCCGCATAGTAGGACTGCCTGAGAAAACAGAGGGCAGGGACACTACTGCCTTTGTGGAGACCTGGCTGATTGAGCTATTTGGCAAGGAGGCTTTCTCCCCCTTCTTTACGGTGGAACGAGCTCACCGCACACCGGGACGCCCGCCACAGGGGCACCCCCCAGACCTATCCTGGCCCGACTTCTGCACTATAGAGACAGAGAGGCGGTACTGAGAAATGCCCGTGAAAAAGCCAACATCATGGTGAATGGGGTCAGAGTGTCGTTTTACCCTGACTTCTCGGCCGAGGTGCAGAGATCAAGAGCCAAATTCTCGGATGTAAAGAGGCGTCTGAGAGCTCTGCAGCTTCCCTATGCTATGCTCTACCCCGCAAAACTTAGAGTCACAGCAAATAGACAGTCACACTTCTTTGAACTGGCACAGGAGGCGGCAATGTGGCTGGACCGAAACGAGCAGGCCCTTCGTCACCGTGACAGAGAGGAGGAGGGAAGAGGACCCGCCTGAAACTTCTACTGATGATTATTCTCCGCTTGGGGGATTTTACCCCCCTCTTTTTTCTTTCCGGTTTTGTTTGTTGCTCACTTATTCTTCATTGAAGCTGAGGAGGTTCCCCTTTAACTATTGAGATCTATGCACACCTTTTCCGATCTACTGAATGCTGAGAGGTATGAGTCTATTGTTATTTTACCCATTGCCTCTGATGTTTTTGTCAATATGGCGGCTCACATACTCTCACGGGAACCATCCTTACACCAAGCTGCTGGGAGACATTATACTGACCTGCGTACAGTGAGCTATCTTGTGAAGAAGGCAAGAAGAAATGTTTTCCACCCCGGAGAGGGGTAACACACGACCGAAAGGTTCTTTTTTGTTGTTTTTAGTTCTTCCCCAGGAACATGCCATGTTGGCAGCCTGGGTTTTTGTATTCGCATATTTTTGTCGCTTGCACCGAACATGGTACCCACAAAGATGTACTTTGCAACTTTACAGTCTTGCACTAGCTGAATGCACTAAACTGATAGTAGACTACCCTGGCCCGGCTCCAGCCGTCTGGCTTTTTCATATACAGCCCTTATCCTTAGCCCTGGACATACTGTATACCTCTACTGGTGCCGGATGATACGGCCCATACTGACATTATACATGTTGATATCCAATGGCTGAAATACCAGTCGTATCCTGGAACGTGAGAGGTCTTGGATCCCCACTTAAGAGGATGATGATTTCTTCCTGTTTGAAGAAATACCACCCTTTGATATTGTGCATGCAGGAAACGCATCTGACCATGGATACGAAATGCTGTCTTGGATATGCATGGGTGGGAAAGGCATATCATTCCACTCATACCTCTTACTCCCGGGGTGTGAGTGTAATGATACATAACTCGATAGATTTCCAGGAAATTGATGTATGTATTGATGCAGAGGGCAGGTTTGTCTTCCTGCATTGTCGAGTGGGCATACTGTACTGTATTTTGGCATGTGTGTACATACCCCCACCGTTCTCGGTGGCGGTGATTCGGCTGCTGCTGACCTATTTGGAGGGGAGGCCGGATCTGCCGCTATTGATAGTGGGTGACTTTAACTGCTGGCTGAGTCCCTACATGGACAGACACCCGAACGCAGGGGTCTCTGCCACATCGAGGGAGTCGCCATTGCTGAGATTGTTAACTGAAGTGGGGTGGACGGATATCTGGAGGTTGAAACATCCGGGGATTAGGCAATTTTCCTGCTTCTCCAAAACCCATGGCACGCTGTCGAGAATTGATCTTGCAGTGGGTAATCTGGCCATGCTCCCATCCATCTCAGAAGTGTCATACAGGCCTCGATCCGTATCAGACCACTCACATATGGTGATCAACTTGATTACATCCACCATGCCCGCACTTCCAAGACCCCCATGGAAATTTAACGCCTTCTGGCTAAAATTGTTTCTGGCCCACGATGAGATGGAGCGGAGCATGGGGGAATGCTTGAGGAACCAGGAATTTGTTGACTCACCGGCTACACAGTGGGACGCCTTCAAGGCCTATTTGCGGGGACTGCTAATTTCTGAAATCACTAAGGTTAAAAAGAACTCCTCAGGGCTCAGAGAAGACTTTGAAAAACAGGTAAAGGCTCTGGAGGAGACATACGTCAGTACCCCAACAGAAGCTGGCAGGGAGGCATGGCAGTCGGCTCAATCAGCTTATGAGCGGCTGCTATCTTCCAAGGCAGAAAAAAAACTATTTTTTTCCAAACCGGCATTCTTTGAGGAGGGTGAGAGTACGGGCCGCATGTTGGCTAGGATTGCCAATTCCCAACAACGAGCGCTGTCTATTGGTGCTATAAAAACGGCAGGGGGTGGGATTGTCAACTCTCCCGATTTTAATTTTAGCGGAACTGGCCAAGTTCTACGAGACTCTTTACCTCCCGACCGAGCAATATACACGACAAGAGCTTACAGATTTCTTACAGGACATTGACTTTCCACAACTTACGACCGAACAGAGGAGGGCACTAGATGCCCCCTTCACCCTAGAAGAGCTGCAGTACGCATTAGCGGAATTTCCCAACTGCAAGGCACCAGGGGCGGACGGGATACCCATAGAGGTATATAAGCAATATGCCGACATGCTCCTTCCCGGGCTTCTGGCAGTGTTTAATGAGGCCAGGGAGAGGGGAGCTTTGCCCCACTCCATGGCAACCGCTAACATAGTCAGGGCTCAAGTCCTGCGGGAACGCATGGGAACGGAGTTCCTGTACTTTTCCCACAACAGGAACTCAGTTCCCATTAGCAGACGTGTCCTGCAAGACTTTGAAGTATGCGAGCTGTGTGGCAGGTGCTACACCAGCAGCTGCCGACACATGTCTCAATAGTAAGTGCCGCACACCTGACCATTCAGGCATTGCCAGTAGGGGGCCCCATAACAGCTTCAATCTACCTGTTAATCACAGCTGGCTGAGAGGTAGATCAGGTCCCTGCTGCTAAGAGATTGTATTTAGTCAGACCTCTCATGATGCGCTCCTCCCCGCCGGCCCCTCCTGATTTTCTGTCTCCTCATCTCCCCTCCCCCAGTCTCCTGCATACTTGCTCTGTGTGTCCCGCTGAATCCCCCCTCCTCTATCTTCAGTGCCATATGATGAGAGAACCCAGAGGAGGAGAACAGCTATTCGGCTCACAGGACATGCAGGGAGAGAGGTGATCTGAGGAAAGGAACGTCAGTTTGGGGTGGTAAGCTGAGCACAGTACCTGGCAAAGTTTAATGCCAGGAGGGAAGTTTATGTGGAAATATGTGAAGGGTTGGAATAGCAGCGAGTGTGTGTTGGAGCCCTGCAGAGTTTTCAGCCCCCCAAGCTAACATACATCTCCTAAGCAGGAACACATCACTATCTCCCCAAGCATTCTGTCCAGATAATGTGCAGTTCATTTAGGACCTTTCCATTTAACCCTGTGTTATCCAAACTCTGTTCAATGAAAAGTGTAAACTCACCACATAAACACTCTATATAAAAAATAACATTCCCCAATAAAGATCAGAACATGATGTTCACATTTGCATGGAAGCACAATTGAATGAATGCTGATTATTCAGAGAATTACCGTATTTATGTTTATTAAGGATTGTTTTTTTTTTATGTACTAACAGTTAAGCTTCATATACACAATACGAAAATTGGATGAAAAATACCACTTTTGAAGCGTTCGTGCATATGAGCGTATCATTTTTATTTTTTTGGCGGGCGAGTGGATCTTGGGTGGGAGTTCCCACACTTTTTTCCCCAGGACTTGACCCCTGAACATAGTCCTCATACTGAAACCTGGAAAGGATCCCCTAGAACCTGGCTCGTATAGGCCTATATCTCTCTTACAGAGCGATATCAAACTACCAGCCAAGATGCTGGCGATTAGGCTGAACAGAGCCATCGAAAGCATCATACATCCCGACCAGGCTGGCTTCATGCCCAATAAATCGACGGCTGTCAATTTAAGGAGGCTATAGCTGAATATGCAATCCTCAGCGCAAAATGTGGGGCAGAGGGCTTTGCTCTCACTGGACGCTATGAAGGCTTTTGATAGCGTTGAGTGGGAGTACTTATGGGAAATTCTCGGGCGCTTCGGATTTGGCGCCCGATACATCTCCTGGGTGCGCCTGCTATATCATAATCCACGAGCAGCCATTCGATCCTCAGGGGCAGTATCCAAAACCTTCACATTGGGTAGAGGCACACGGCAGGGGTGCCCTTTGTCACCCCTGCTTTTTGCACTAGCCATTGAGCCCCTAGCTATAAAAGTAAGGGCCAACCCAGACATAGTGGGCTTTAAATATGGAGACGAGCAGGAGAAAATAATGCTGTACGCCGATGACACTATGATCCTGCTCGGAGATGTGGAGGGCTCTTTGACAGAGGTAATGGCCACAGTGGGAGACTTTGGCAGGTACTCTGGTTTGCGGATAAACTGGTCAAAGTCTTTCCTGATGTTAATAGATGAGGGGGGGACGCCCCCGTCATCTAGTATAGTACCTACAACTACTGCTTTTCGCTATCTGGGAATTCAGGTGACACCCAAAATTACCGACTATGGAAAATTAAATATAGCCCCACAGTTACAAAAGTTTAGGGACAGGACTAAAACATCGAATTCACTCTGCCTGTTGGTAGCAGGCAGGGTGAACCTGATAAAAATGATTCTCATGCCCCAACTGCTTTATGTGCTGCATAATGCCCCGACAGTAGTGACGCTAAAGACATTTAGGACTGTTAATTCTCTGTTCCCTACGCTAATCTGGAAAAACCGAGCACCTAGAATTAAACTAGAGCACCTCCAGCGCCCAAAAGACGCGGGGGGACTCGCCCTCCCAAACCCCTGGCTATATTATGTTGCCGCGCAGCTACAGCAATTAATAGGCACAATCCATACGGATGCAGAAGAAGAGGGGGGGACCCGGGCCTCCTCAGAACTAGTGATGGCACACACAGTAAAGGGGGACGCAATACAGTCAGCTTTGGAGTCTCAGGCATTTAGCAAACCTAATAAGCGCTACCCGACCTACAATCTTATCCAAAAGATTTGGAACAAAACTAGAAGTTTGCAGGGGGTGAATGGATACACAGACTTTAGCCCTATCTGGAATAATGACTCATACCCAGAATTAGCCAAACTACAGCATGGCAAGCTATGGAAGAGCTATGGGATAGTTTACCTTAAGCAGATATTTCACAATGGGAACATGCACACCTTTGAAACTTTGCAGGAACAGTTTGGTTTACCGCACTCCATGAGATTTTACTATGTACAGTTAAAACATGCTATAACGGCCCAAAGCAGATCAGAAGACTGGGCCCTATGCCCGACTCCGGTGTTTAAAATTATTGCAAGGGCCACCAGTACTAAGGGGTTTATATCAACATGCTATAACATGCTACTAGGGAACTTTCTGAATAAACACCCCCTACGGATGCTGGCCAAGTGGGAGGGGGAGGTTGGCAGGCTTGACGGGGAACAATGGGAGGAGGCCCTACAGGCGGTACTCTCATGCTCCCTGAATATATCACAGAGAGTTTCACAACTATATCTGCTGCTAAGAGTGTACTATACGCCACACAGACTGTTTGCTATGGGCTTGCGACCTACACCACTGTGCACTAGATGTAAGAGAGATCACAGAGATTTGATCCACCTTCTGTGGAGGTGCCCCAAATTACACCCCTACTGGACAGGGGTGGTGGACACCATAAACAGGGTATTTCAAATCTCACTACCTCCTGATCCAAAGCACTGCCTTCTTAATGTGTTGGAGGAGCTAGAATGGGAGGAAAGCACGAGAGTGGCCACTATTAGATCCCTTTTCCTAGCAAGGAAATTAATAATGACTCACTGGATATCAGAAGACCCACCTACCCTTAACCACTTCCCACCCGGCCAATGTAGATATACGGCCGGGTGGGAGCCATCTACTTCTGATAGGACGTTCAGGAACGTCCTTCAGAAGTAGAGGGATCGCGCGCGCGCGTGCCCGCGCAGCGGCGCGATCCCGATGCGGCCGTGTCACCCGGACACGGCGCATCTCGAATCGGCAGGAGGGCACGGTGATTGGCCCTCCTGATCACATGACGGCCGTGACGAATCACGGCTGTCATGTGATGTAAACAAACAGCCGGTTGCTAGGCAATCGGCCCTCCTCTCCTCACACGGAAGTCGTCGGTGAGGAGAGGAGAGCGGATCGCTACAGTCGGCTGGTGATCAGTGAGTATGAGATGTTTTTTTACTCACTGATCACCAGTCTAGGGTCCCCCATAGTAAAACACACGTCCCCACAGTAAGACACACATGTCCCCACAGTAAGACACACATGTCCCCACAGTAAAACACACATGTCCCCAAAACACACATGTCCCCAAAACACACATGTCCCTAAATAATAAAAACACATGTCCCTCACATATGTCCCACTAAAATCACATGTGCCAATGATTATCTGCACACATATTTCCGTGATCACCTGCACACCCCTTTTACATGATCATTTGCGTACATATGTCCGTGATCACGCGAACCAATTATTATACACTTAACGGAATTTTTTTTACAAAAAATATGTAGCAGAATACATTTTGGCTTAAATTTATGACAAAATTTGATTTTATTGGATTTCTTTTAAAAAAGAAAGGAGAAAATATTGTTTTTTTTCAAAATTTCCGCTATGTTTTCGCTTATATCGCAAAAAATAAAAAACGGAGTCGCGAATAAATACCACCAAACTAAAGCTCTATTTGTGCGAACAAAATGATAAAAAATTCATTTGGTTACAGCATTGCATGACCGCGCAATTGTCACTGAAAGTGCGTGAGCGCTGAAAGCTGAAAATTGGTCTGGGCAGGAAGGGTGTTTAAGTGCACAGTAGGCAAGTGGTTAAAGAATGGATCAACACAATGGGTGATATGCTTAGAAAAGAAAAGATAATTTTCTAACATAGGGGATGCGCCCAAAAATTTGAGAAATTATGGGGGCCGTGGCTGGATGTTCCGGGGCTTGCCCCGGTGGATCTAGTAATGGCCAGACTACTGGCTTAAGCAAAAATATTGGAAGAAACTCAGAAATGCACATTGGGCTAAGCTTTTTAAGTATACTGTGGATGTAAGGGGGCTGGAGCGGGCTGGCGGGGATTGGCGATATTGCTGTTAAAAAAAAAAAAAAAAAATGTGTGCAACAACTGTTTACTATGACTGTAATGGTGAAGAGATAATGATGTACGTTCGGTGTATGTTTCTGTTTTTTTGGATAAAAAAATAAAAATAAATGTCACTGGCAGGAAAGGGGTTAACACTAGGGGGTGATCAAGTTGTTAAATGTGTTTCCTCACTGTGTGTTCTAACTGTGGGGGGATGGGACTGACTGGGGGAGGAGACTGATTGGTGTTCCTATATACTAGGAACACACGATCTGTCTCCTCTCCCCTGACAGGATGTGGATTTGTGTGTTTACACACACAGATCCATGATCCTGCTTTGTCACAAGTGATCGTGGGTGCCCGGCAGACATATTGGCCGCCGTGCATGGGCGACGGCTCCTCAGTGAGGCGACAGCCACTTCAGCCCCGGAAGAATTTACCCCCTTCTCTACCAGAGAACTTTTTGCGATACGGCACTGCGTCGCTTTAACTGACAATTACGCAGTCATGCAAAGTTGCACCCAAACAAAATTCCTTTTTCCCACAAATAGAGCTTTCTTTTGGTGGTATTTGATCACCTCCTGCGCTATAAAACAAAAAAAATATTTTGAAAAAAAAAAAAGCAATATTTTTTACTTTTTGCTATAATAAATATTCCCCAAAAAAATATATAAAAAAAAAAACTAATTATTTTCTCAGATTAGGCCGATATGTATTATTCTACATATTCTTGGTAGAAAAAAAAAACGCAATAGGTGTCAATCAATATTGATTGGTTTGCGCAAAAGTTATAGTGGCTACAAAATAGGGGCTAGATTTATGGCATTTTTATTATTCATTGTTTTATTTATTTTTTATTAGTAATAGCGCCGATCTGCGATTTTTATCGGGACTGCGACATTGCGGTGGACACATCGGACACTTTTGACACTATGGGACCAGTGACATTTATACAGCGATCAGTGCTATAAAAATGCACTGATTACTGTGTAAATTACACTGGCAGGGAAGGGGTTAAACACTAGGGGGCGATCAAGGGGTTAAGTGTGTCCTAGGGAGTGATTCTAACTGGGTGGGGTGGGCTCACTACAACATGACAGAGATCACTGCTCCCGATGACAGGAAGCAGTAGATCCCTGCCATGTTGCTAGGCAGAACAGGGAAATGCCTTGTTAACCTAGGCATCTCCCAGTTCTGCCGCTCCGTGTCACGATCGCGGGCCCCCGGCGGACATCGGACACGCTCACGGAGTATGCGGCGCGCGCGCGCGCACTAAGCCACGTCTTAAAGGGGACGTACAGGTACGCCCATTTGCCCAGCCATGCCATTGTGCCGACGTAGATCGTCGTGCGCTGGTTGGCAAGGGGTTAAAGCTGCCGCCGTACAGCTATGACGATTTGCACAGGGGAGCCATTCGTCAAACGGCGGCGGGCGTTTGGTATGTGGTTAAAGGAGTTGTAAAGCAGAAGTTTTTTTTATCCTAATACATTCTATGCAATAAGATAAAAAACCTGTGTGTAGCAGCATCCCCCCCCCCCCCCCCCCAAGTGCCTACCTGTGCTCCTTCTCGCTCATGCAATGTCCACAATCCAGTACACTCCTCCTGACTGATTGACAGCCGCAGGAGCCAATGGCGCCACTGCTCTGTCTCAGCCAAAGTCAGTCAGCCAACCAGGGGATAGAGGGAACGGGGCCAGGCCGTGACTCCATGTCTGAATTGATACACTGAGCTCTGTTTTGGCTTGGCTGCCCCCTGTAGCAAGCTGCTGGCTGATGGGCACTGAAAGGAAGGAGGGGCTAGGAGCAGCAAAGAGGGACCCGAAGAGAGGAGGATCCTGGCTGCTCTGTGCAAAACCAACTGCACAGAGGAGGTTAGTATAATGTGTTTATTATTTATTTTTTAAATGAGCCTTTACAATGACTTTAAAACTGGAGTTTATTTCTAATATTTCTAAGTCTAATATTGCAGTACTGCACACAGAATGTAACAAGTGCTATGAACAGGGAGAGGATTCTGTTCTGTTACATTCCGTGAAATCTTTGGGGGGGGGGGGGATTTGCTCTGGGAAGGGGGATGGAGGAGGGGGGCAACGTTTTGTGTTGGAAGGGGTGAGCATGCATATTACTGCATTTTTTGGGGCAGGAAGATAGAGAGAATGGGGTACTCCTGCCCCTACTATGCATTATACATCCTGGCTCCTGCATTATATGGATTAGGTACTCCTACACCCCACTTTCTGTGTGTCATGTACTGTCATGTACTAAACCTGGCACTGAGTACAGCACTCTATGCATTACACACACCTGCACTGTGTATTATGTGTTCTTAAACCCAACACTGACTGCAGCACTCTGTATGTTACACACCCTTGACCCCTGCACTCTGTCCTACAGACTCCAGCACTATATACACTATATTGCACATTACATACTTCACACCAAAGTGTTTATGTCTCAACAGTTGCTGGTAGGGATGAGCCGAACACCCCCCGGTTCGGTTTGCAGCAGAACATGCGAACTGACAAAAAGTTTGTGCGAACACCGTTAAAGTCTATGGGACCCGAACGTGAAAAATCAAAAGTGCTAATTTTAACCGCTTCCCGACCGCCTAACGCCGATATACGTCGGCAAAATGGCACGGGCAGGCAAAATCACGTACCTGTACGTGATCGTGCATGTGCCTGCCTGTGGGTCGCGCGCGCGCCGCCAGCGGCGCGCTCGCGACCCAGTCGGGAGCTCCGTGACCACGGCCCCGGGACCAGCGGACCCGATCGCCGCTGGTATCCCGCGATCGGGTTACGAAGCTGAAGAACGGGGAGAGGTTTGTGTAAACAAACCTCTCCCCGCGCTTCCTACACTGCCTGTCATTGATCGGCTGTTCCCTGTCATTGGGAAAGCCGATCAATGACGTCAGACGTACAGCCACGCCCCCTACTGTGAAAAAAAACACAACACGTCACACTGACTCCTCCCCGTCCCCTAGTGGTTAACTCCTTCACTGCCACTGTCATTTACATAGGAATCAGTGCTATTTAAATAGCACTGATTTCTGTATAAATGACAAATGTCCCAAAAATGTGTCAAAAATGTCCGATGTGTCCGCCATAATGTCGCAGTCACAATAAAAATCGCTGATCGCCGCCATTACTAGTAAAAAAAAAATATTAATAAAAATGCTATAAAACTATCTCCTATTTTGTAAACGCTATAACTTTTGCGCAAACTAATCAATAATCGCTAATTGCGATTTTTTTTACCAAAAATATGTAGAAGAATACGTATCGGCCTAAACTGAGGAAAAAAAAATGTTTTTTTATATATTTTTTGGGGATAGTTATTATAGCAAAAAGTAAAAAATATTGAATTTTTTTCAAAATTGGCGCTCTATTTTTGTTTATAGCGCAAAAAATAAAAACCGCAGGGGCGATCAAATACCACCAAAAGAAAGCTCTATTTGTGGGAAAAAAAGGACGCCAATTTTGTTTGGGAGCCACGTCGCACGACCGCGCAATTGTCAGTTAAAGCGACGCAGTGCCGAATCGCAAAAAGGGGCCTGGTCCTTTGGCTGCCAATTGGTCCGGGGCTGAAGTGGTTAAAGGCTAATATACAAGCTATTGTCATAAAAAGATTTTAAAAACTTTTCGGGGGGAAGTGATTTTAATAATGAAAAAATAAAAGTGAAATATTCCTTTAAATATTGTGCCTGGGGGGTGACTATAGTATGCCTGTAAAGTGGCGCATTTTTCCTGTGTTTAGAACAGTCCCTGCAGCAAAGTTAAATTTCTGAAGGAATAAAAGTAATTTAAAACTGCTTGCGGCTGTAATGTATTATCGGGTCCCAGCAAAAGATAAAAATCATTGAGAAAAACGGCAAAGGCCCCCCCCCCCCCCCAGACCATTACCAGGCCCTTTGGGTGCGGTATGGACTGGTACATTTTTTAAAAATTTTAAGTGTAGCGCCAGCCAACAAATCTATTTTAAGCTTTTTGGATAACATAGGGAAGGCCCCTGTTCAGAAGATTTCACCTCACTTTCTGTCCTAATGACAATTGGATTTTGAAAATTTTGGGTTATTAGGGAAGCAAGGATTGGTGATAAAGCATCAGTGGAGACACCTTTTTCCCCATATTAACTCTTACAAGAGAGAATTTCGCTTCCTAGGGGTAGATTTCCTCTAACTTCCTGTTGTCTCCCTCCGTTTGTAAGTAGGAGTCATTTGTAAGTCGGATGTTTGAAAATAGGGGACCACCTGTATATACTATATGGCCTGCCCTATATACTCTTCAGAAAATTGGGCCTTAGGTGTTGGTGGTAACAGAACACTGTGAGCCCTCACAGTTACTTTTGGGGGGAGCTGGAACGGGCCCTGCTGTGAAATATATCAAGAATTGTAATTACATGCCCCTGTTAAACAGTGGCAGAAAAATTGGGCCGTAGGTAGTGGTGGTGGTGCCCTGAACCAAAAATATTCTTAGAAGCTATCATCATGAAGATTGAGGATGAATAGGATAGTCACTCAGCATAAGCAGTCTTCAAGGGATCCCACATTCATAGAAAAATCAATCGGTTACATCAGCATTAGGTGCTTGGTAGCTGGTGATCCAAGACTGATTAATTTTTATGAATGTGAGCTGATCAACAGAGTACAGCTGTAGCATTAGACCTTGGCGCTGAGGACTGAAGAATTGTCTGAAGGCATCGGTCAGCCGGCCACCTTCTCCACCGCTCTTTCTGTGACTGAACGAAGCCTCAACACGTTGTCCAGCACCAGGAAATTGTAACCTCCCAGGCTCTGGAAATGCATTGCACAAATCTTTCTGCAAGGTCTCCCGAAGATGTTTCATCCTCTGCTCCCTCTGCGAAGGCTGGATAAGTTCTGCAACCTTACTCTTGTAACGTGGATCAAGAAGGGCTGCGCAAGTTTGCAGAGGCATTCAAACTGAGTCCTCTGGGTTACTAAGGATCACATGATCCGCAACCACCTCCTCCCAGCAACTCTATAGGTTTCTGAGGACTGAAAATGATCCCTTAAAGACTGCTGCTGATGCAGAGTGTTACCCTCCACCTCCATGCTGACACAATCCTCCTCCTCTTCTTCTTCCAGTGTGTTCAGCGGGCCTGTAGGAATACTATCTGGATAAAGGGTCCTTGAAAGTTAAGGAAGTCCTCTTCCTCCCACTGTTCTGCCTCAAGTGCCCTGTCCATTATTCCACAAAGCGTGTGCTCCAACAGGAAGACAAGAGGGACATCAGGGTATCACTGATGCATGCACTGTCACTGCTCACCATCCTCGTGGCCTCCTCAATAGGGATGAGCCGAACACCCCCAGGTTCGATTCGCACCAGAACCTGTGAACGGACCGAATGTTTGCGCGAACATTCAAACCCTATTAGTTACAATGGACGCGAACGTTCGAAATCTAAAGTGCTAATTATAACGGCCAATATGCATGTTAATGTCATAAAAGAGGTTTGGGGACCCGGGTCCTGCCCCAGGAGACATGTATCAATGCAAAAAGAAGTTTTAAAAACTGATGTTTTTTCGGGAGCAGTCATTTTAATGATGCATAAAGTGAAAAAAAAAAAGTGAAATATTCCTTTAAATATGCTACCTGGGGGTGTCTAAAGTATGCCTGTGAAGTGGCATGTGTTTCCCGTGTTTAGAACTGTCCCTGCAAAAAATTACATTTGTAAAGAAAAAAAAGAAGCCATTTAAAACTGCTTGCGGCTCTAATCTTTGAGAAAAATGGCATGGCTACCCCATCACATCCCCCCCCCCCACCCCCCCCCACCCCATCCCATAACCAGCCCCTTTGGCGGTGCAAACAAGACAGGGACTGTAGGTTTGTTCTTATCTTAAGTAGAATCTGTTTGTAATTTTGAACAGGTACATTTTTAAGTGTAGCTCCATCCAAAAAAAATCAGTTTTAAGCTTTTTGGAGAACATAGGGAAGGGTTATCACCCCTGTAACATTTGTTTTGCTGTCTGCGCACCTGTTCAGAACATTTCACCTCACTTTTCATCCCAATGACAAATGTTTTTGGAAAAGTGGGGTTTTTATTGAAACAAGGATTGGTGATAAAGCATCAGTAGAGAGGAGATACCTTTTTCCCAAATTAAATCTAACAGGATAGAATTTCCCTTCCTAGGGGTAGATTTCCTCTCACTTCCTGTTTTCTCCTTCCGTTTGCAAGTAGGAGTCGTTTCTAAGTTGGATGTTTGAAAGTAGGGGCCTGCCGTATATACTCTGCAGAAATTTGCCCCATTAGATGTTGGTGTTGCCACAACACTGTAAGCCCTCACAGTTACTCTTGGTGGGCACAGGAATGGGGCCTGCTGTGAATTATTAGATCAAGATTTGTAATTGCATGCACCTGTTGAACAGGGGCAGAAAAATTGGGCCTTTGGTGGTGGTGGTGGTGGTGGTGGATGGTGTTGCCACAACACTGTAAGCCCTCACAGTTACTCTTGGTGGGCACTGGAATGGGCCCTGCTGTGAATTATTAGATCAAGATTTGTAATTGCATGCACCTGTTGAACAGGGGCAGAAAAATTGGGCCTTTGGTGGTGGTGGTGGTGGACGGTGTTGCCACAACACTGTAAGCCCTCACAGTTACTCTTGGTGGGCACAGGAATGGGCCCTGCTGTGAATTATTAGATCAAGATTTGTAATTGCATGCACCTGTTGAAAAGGGGCAGACAATTTGGGCCTTTGGTGGTGGTGGTGGTGGGGGTGGACGGTGTTGCCACAACACTGTAAGCCCTCACAGTTACTCTTGGTGGGCACAGGAATGGGCCCTGCTGTGAATTATTAGATCAAGATTTGTAATTACACGCCCCTGTTAAACAGGGGCTGAAAAATTGTGTATTTGGCACTGGTGCTGGTGCCACAACACTGCAACCCCTCACAGATACTGTACTTGGAGCACAGCAATCAGACCTGTTGCAAAGCATTGCATAAAAAATTGTAATTACATGCCCCTGTTAAACAGGGGCTGAAAAATTGTGCCTTAGGCACTGGTGCTGGTGCCACACCACTGCAACCCCTCACAGATACTGTACTTGGAGCACAGCAATCAGACCTGTTGCAAAGCATTGCATAAAAAATTGTAATTACACGCCCCTGTTAAACAGGGGCTGAAAAATTGGGCCTTAGCCACTGGTGGTGGCACCCAGAAACAAAAATGTTCTTCCAAGATATCATCAGGATCATTGAGGAGGAAGAGGATAGTCAGTCAACATAACAGGACAGTCACTCAGCATCAGCATAGGCAGTCTTGAAGGGATGTGACATTTCAAAATAAATTATTCTGTTACATCAGCTTCAGGTGCCTGGTAGCTGGTGGTGATCCAAGACTGATTCATCTTTATGAAGGTCAGTCGATCAACCGAGTCGGTGGACAGGCGCACCCTGTGATCGGTGACAAAGACTCCAGCAGCACTGAATGTGCGTTCCGAAAGAACGCTGGATGCAGGACAGGCCAGTAGCTCAATTGCATACTGTGCAAGCTCTGGCCAGTGATCCATCCTCAAGACCCAGTAAGCCAGAGGATTTTCGGTGGGAAAGGTGTCCAAGTCTGACCTTGCCCCTAGGTATTCCTGCACCATGTATATCAGACGCTGGCGATGGTTGCTGGAACTGATCATACCTTGGGGCTGCGGACTAAAAAATTGTCTGAACGCATCAGTCAGACGTCCACCTTCCCCACCGCTCCTTCTGCTACTGACCGAAGCCTCAGCAACTCGTCGTCCAGGACCAGGAGTTTGTAACCTCCCAGTCTCTGGGAATGCGTTGACCAGACCTTTCTGCAAGGCCTCCCGGAGATGTCTCATCCTCTGCTCCCTCTGCGACGGCAAGATAAGGTCCGTAACCTTACCCTTGTACCGTGGATCAAGGAGAGTGGCCAGCCAGTAATGGTCCCTCTCCTTGATCCGAAGAATACGAGGATCCTTCCGCAGGCTTTGCAGGATCAGGGAGGCCATACAACGTAGGTTAGCTGAGGCATTCGGTCCGGAGTCTTCTGGGTCACTGAGGACGACATGATCCGCAGCCACCTCCTCCCAGCCACATACAAGTCCACTGGTTTCTTGGGACTGTAAATCATCCCTAAAAGACTGCTGCTGCTGATGCTGAGTGCCAGGCTCCACCTCCATGCTGACACAATCCTCCTTCTCCTCCTCATCCTCTTCCTGTGTGATGGGTGGGAGAGAAGGAACACTGTCTGGATAAAGGGGGCCTTGAGAGGCAAGGAAGTCCTCCTCTTCCTGCCTCTGTTCTGCCTCAAGTGCCCTGTCCATTATCCCACGCAGCGTATGCTCCAACAGGTGGAGAAGAGGTACAGTGTCACTGATACATGCACTGTCACTGCTCACCATCCTCGTGGCCTCCTCAAATGGTGACAGGACAGTGCATGCATCCCTGATCATGCTCCACTGGCGTGGGGAAAAAAAATCCGAGCTCCCCTGACCCTGTCCTGGTGCCGTAGTCGCACAGGTACTCATTGATGGCCCTCTCCTGCGTGTGCAGTCTCTGCAGCATGGCCAACGTTGAGTTCCACCTGGTGGGCATGTCACATATAAGGCGGTTCTTGGGCAGGTTCAACTCCTTTTGCAGCTCAGCCAGCCGAGCACTGGCATTATATGATCGCCAGAAATGCACACAGACTTTCCTGGCCTGCCTTTAGGACATCCTGTAAGCCTGGGTACCTGCCAAAGAACCACTGCATC
Organism: Lithobates sylvaticus; assembly: GCA_028564925.1. Taxonomy (NCBI): domain Eukaryota; kingdom Metazoa; phylum Chordata; class Amphibia; order Anura; family Ranidae; genus Lithobates; species Lithobates sylvaticus. The sequence goes on along the minus strand of CM053037.1, from coordinate 103,047,219 downwards.
ACCAGGTTAAGGACGCGAGCCATACAGGGCACATGGGTCAGCTGTCCCTGTCGCAGGGCGGAAAGGAGGTTGGTGCCATTGTCACAAACCACCATTCCTGGCTTAAGCTGGCGTGGCATCAACCACCTCTCGGCCTGCCCCTGCAGAGCTGACAGAACCTCTGCCCCAGTGTGGCTCCTGTCCCCCAAACACACCAGCGCAAGCACGGCATGGCATCTTTTTGCCTGCGTACTTGCGTAGCCCCTTGGACGCCTACGGAGCACCGCTGGTTCCGAGGACAGAGCACTCGAAGAGGCCATGGAGGAAGAAGAAGAGGAGGGGGTGGAGGAGAGCGGTGTGTCACAACCAGTAGTAGCATTTTGAGGCGTGGTGGCGGAACAACCTCCAACACTACTGCACCTTGTCCTGCATGCTTCCCAGCTGCCAAAAGGGTGACCCAATGGGCCGTGAAAGACAGGTAACGTCCATGTCTGCTGGACCATGAGTCAACGGACATTGCCTTCCACATGCCGGTAGAGAGCCGGAATCGCCTTCCGTGAGAAAAAGTGGCGTTTGGGAACCTGCCACTGAGGAACCGCACATTGAACAAACTCACGGAAGGGGGCCGAGTCTACCAACTGAAAAGGCAGCAGTTGAAGTGCTAGCAATTTAGCCAAGCTAGCATTCAACCGCTGGGCATGTGGATGGCTGGGAGTAAACTTCTTTTGACGGTCCAGCAGCTGGGGCAGGGAAATTTGCCTGATACAATCGGACGTCGGTGTACTGCTAGCAGAGTGCCCACAAGTACTTGGCTGTGACACACCTAATTCTACACCTTCATTCCTCTCAGTGCAGCTTTCAGAGAGGACTGAAGGTATAGTGGGGTTGGAGATCCCAGCTGATAAAGGAGAGGTCCGCTTTGTTCTTTGGTGTGGGTGTCAGGAACGGTGCTGTTACCTGGATCGCCTGCTGGTGTCACTGTTTCCTTTGGCATCAAAGGGTGCAGTTCTGGTGGCCACCAGCAGGGGTCTCCCAGCCGATGGACATTGTCAGGAATGGTGTTATTACCTGGATCGCCTGGTGGTGTCACTACTTCCTTCAACATCAAAGGGTGCAGTTCTGGTGGCCACCAGCGGGGGTCTCCCAGCAGATGGACATGCCAGGAATCAGGCGGCACCTGTTGAACTGCTGAGACTATATAAGCCTGTCCCTCACTGAAGCTCAGTGCTTCAGTATTCCATTCTGTAGCCTTGTCTTGCCTGTGCTGTAACCTGATCCTGGACCTGTAACCTGTACCTGCAATCTGACCCTTTATTCCCTTCCTGCCCTGTCCTGGATGCTGTCCCCCTTTACCTGGTTCCTGAGACCCGTCCCCTGATTCCTGCCTTGATGTTCCCTTGCTTCCTGTTTCCCCCCTTGTCTCTCCTCCCTGCCTTGTATATACATGTGTATATATATGTTCTATTGCCTTGTGTGTATTGTTAGTTAGTTAGTTAGATTAGGGCTTGGGGGTTTGCTGTGTTATTTGTGTTCTTGCTTGTTTGTGTTTGCTGTGTTCACGTGTGTCTTTATTATTAATAAATATTTATCTTATCACTACCTTTGGAGCCTGATTCCTTTAGTGCAGCCCATCGATCTGTTCACTTGTGTTGGATGCCTGTGTTCAGGCTCCTTTCATGACAGAATACTGAAGCCATACAAACAGATCGGCTGCACTTGGGAATTTGGTCTGGACACTTGCTATTGCCAAGAAAGATGCATCCGGAAGATATATTGTATCTTTCGCTCCTGGCAATGGAAGAAAGAGATTTTTGTTATCAGACTTTGGGTGACTATACTAGGGAGCAACTACTGGAGTGCATCCGTATGGCCCATGTTTTCGTTGATCAGGGCAGTTTTCTTTTTGAGGACGTACAGCCTCTGATCAAGATTTGTACAGAGCTGGCCCTGCCCTGTATTCCTGAAGGCCGTGATGATTACACTCCCCCTTTTAATATGAATCAGGTTGTATCCCTAGTATGGCTTTTTGAAGATGATCCTGCTGATTTCTGTGAGCACTACGCTGGCTGTTCCCCACAGGTGATTGCTGAGTGCATTGTGTCTGCTCAGTCTTTTGTTAGACAGGGAAACTTAAATCCACAGTTTGTACAACCCATACTTTCAGCATGGTCTGACATGGTAAAATTAGCCCCAGCCAAACCCACCACTTCTGCCATCAGACACCAGCCTACCCAAATGTATGTTTCCCCATCACCCATGCCAAACTCAGTTGCCACCCAGTATACATTGCTCCCAACCAAATATTCATATCCGGTCTCTTCTCCCTGTACCTATCCTGCATACAACCCCCCTGCCTCTTCTCAGCTGCCTACTAATCCACAAGAACTTCCCCCAGCTACTGTTACCTCTTCTCTGCCATATCCCAACACTCCTTTCCTGTCTGCTGCACCCCCAACCTACAAAGCTTCAGCGACCAAGTCAAAGAAAAAACGAAAGTTCTTCCCGACCAAAACGATCCTGCCAGTAACCCAATCTGCCTCCACACCCACTAATCTGTCCCAGCCTGAAGCGCCAGAGTTCCAGCCGGAGGTGCCAGCAATCCAGCCTGATGTCCTAGCCTTCCAGCCTGATGTCCCAGCCTTCCAGTCTGATGTCCTGGTGCCGGCCTTCCAGCCTGATGTCTCAGCTTCCCTGTCTGATGTCCTGGTGCCAGCCCTCCAGCTTGACGTCCCAGCCTTCCAGTCTGATGTCCTGGTGCCGGCCTTCCAGCCTGATGTTCCAGCCTTCCAGCCTGACGTCCCAGCCTTCCAGTCTGATGTCCTGGTGCCAGTTTTCCAGTCTGATGACCCGCTGCCAGTTTTCCAGTCTGATGACCCGCTGCCAGTTTTCCAGTCTGATGACCCGCTGCCAGGTTTCCAGTCTGACGACCCGCTGCCAGTTTTCCAGTCTGATGACCCGCTGCCAGTTTTCCAGTCTGATGACCCGCTGCCAGTTTTCCAGTCTGATGACCCGCTGCCAGTTTTCCAGTCTGATGATCCGCTGCCAGTCTTCCATTCTGATGACCCACTGCCTGCTGCCCAGCCTGATGTGCCCGTGCCTGCTGCCCAGCCTGATGTGCCCGTGCCTGCTGCCCAGCCCGATGTGCCCGTGCCTGCTGTCCAGCCTGATGTGCCCGTGCCTGCTGCCCAGCCTGATGTGCATGTGCCTGCTGCCCAGCTTGATGTGCCCGTGCCTGCTGCCCAGCTTGATGTGCCTGCTGCCCAGCTTGATGTGCCTGTTGCCCAGCTTGATGTGCCCGTGCCTGTTGCCCAGCTTGATGTGCCCGTGCCTGTTGCCCAGCTTGATGTGCCCGTGCCTGCTGCCCAGCTTGATGTGCCCGTGTCTGCTGCCCAGCTTGATGTGCCCGTGTCTGCTGCCCAGCTTGATGTGCCCGTGCCTGCTGCCCAGCTTGATGTGCCCGCTGCCCAGCTTGATGTGCCCGCTGCCCAGCTTGATGTGCCTGCTGCCCAGCTTGATGTGCCTGTTGCCCAGCTTGATGTGCCTGTTGCCCAGCTTGATGTGCCCGTGCCTGTTGCCCAGCTTGATGTGCCCGTGCCTGTTGCCCAGGCTGATGAGCCACTGTTTGCTGCCCAGCCTGATGAGCCACTGTCTGCTGCCCAGCCTGATGAGCCACTGTCTGCTGCCCAGCCTGAGGTGTTCCTGTCTGCTGCCCAGCCTGAGGTGTTCCTGTCTGCTGCCCAGCCTGAGGTGTTCCTGTCTGCTGCCCAGCCTGAGGTGTTCCTGTCTGCTGCCCAGCCTGAGGTGTTCCTGTCTGCTGCCCAGCCTGAGGTGTTCCTGTCTGCTGCCCAGCCTGAGGTGTTCCTGTCTGCTGCCCAGCCTGAGGTGTTCCTGTCTGCTGCCCAGCCTGAGGTGTTCCTGTCTGCTGCCCAGCCTGAGGTGTCCCTGTCTGCTGCCCAGCCTGAGGTGTCCCTGTCTGCTGCCCAGCCTGAGGTGTCCCTGTCTGCTGCCCAGCCTGAGGTGTCCCTGTCTGCTGCCCAGCCTGAGGTGTCCCTGTCTGCTGCCCAGCCTGATGAGTTCCTGTCTGCTGCCCAGCCTGAGGTGTTCCTGTCTGCTGCCCAGCCTGAGGTGTTCCTGTCTGCTGCCCAGCCTGAGGTGTTCCTGTCTGCTGCCCAGCCTGAGGTGTTCCTGTCTGCTGCCCAGCCTGAGGTGTTCCTGTCTGCTGCCCAGCCTGAGGTGTTCCTGTCTGCTGCCCAGCCTGAGGTGTTCCTGTCTGCTGCCCAGCCTGATGAGTTCCTGTCTGCTGCCCAGCCTGATGAGTTCCTGTCCGCTGCCCAGCCTGATGAGTTCCTGTCCGCTGCCCAGCCTGATGAGTTCCTGTCCGCTGCCCAGCCTGATGAGTTCCTGTCTGCTGCCCAGCCTGATGAGTTCCTGTCTGCTGCCCAGCCTGATGAGTCCCTGTCCGCTGCCCAGCCTGATGAGTCCCTGTCCGCTGCCCAGCCTGATGAGTCCCTGTCCGCTGCCCAGCTTGATGAGTCCCTGTCTGCTGCCCAGCTTGATGAGTCCCTGTCTGCTGCCCAGCTTGATGAGTCCCTGTCTGCTGCCCAGCTTGATGAGTCCCTGTCTGCTGCCCAGCTTGATGAGTCCCTGTCTGCTGCCCAGCTTGATGAGTCCCTGTCTGCTGCCCAGCTTGATGAGTCCCTGTCTGCTGCCCAGCTTGATGAGTCCCTGTCTGCTGCCCAGCTTGATGAGTCCCTGTCTGCTGCCCAGCTTGATGAGTCCCTGTCTGCTGCCCAGCTTGATGAGTCCCTGTCTGCTGCCCAGCTTGATGAGTCCCTGTCCGCTGCCCAGCTTGATGAGTCCCTGTCCGCTGCCCAGCTTGATGAGTCCCTGTCCGCTGCCCAGCTTGATGAGTCCCTGTCCGCTGCCCAGCTTGATGAGTTCCTGTCCGCTGCCCAGCTTGATGAGTTCCTGTCCGCTGCCCAGCTTGATGAGTTCCTGTCCGCTGCCCAGCTTGATGAGTTCCTGTCCGCTGCCCAGCTTGATGAGTTCCTGTCCGCTGCCCAGCCTGATGAGTTCCTGTCCGCTGCCCAGCCTGATGACCCGAAGCTCGCTGCCCAGCCTGATGACCCGAAGCTCGCTGCCCAGCCTGATGACCCGAAGCTCGCTGCCCAGCCTGATGACCTGGTGCCCGCTGCCCAGCCTGATGACCCGGAGCCTGCTGCCCTGTCTGTTTTTATTTCCAGATCTAAACTTCCAGACCCTGGTGGTGGGGTACATGTCCCATTGTCGGACTCGGGTGGCACGCCTCCTAGTAGGTTAAGAGACTCTGGCCAGAGAGCGCAAGGAAGTCTGCCGTCAGAGAAGACTTTTTGGGACTCTTCCACTTTTACATGCACTGCCAGATCTAGGGCAGAATGGAGTGTCCAGAGGCCACTCCTTAGGGGGGGGAACTGTCAGGAACGGTGCTGTTACCTGGATCGCCTGCTGGTGTCACTGTTTCCTTTGGCATCAAAGGGTGCAGTTCTGGTGGCCACCAGCAGGGGTCTCCCAGCCGATGGACATTGTCAGGAATGGTGTTATTACCTGGATCGCCTGGTGGTGTCACTACTTCCTTCAACATCAAAGGGTGCAGTTCTGGTGGCCACCAGCGGGGGTCTCCCAGCAGATGGACATGCCAGGAATCAGGCGGCACCTGTTGAACTGCTGAGACTATATAAGCCTGTCCCTCACTGAAGCTCAGTGCTTCAGTATTCCGTTCTGTAGCCTTGTCTTGCCTGTGCTGTAACCTGATCCTGGACCTGTAACCTGTACCTGCAATCTGACCCTTTATTCCCTTCCTGCCCTGTCCTGGATGCTGTCCCCCTTTACCTGGTTCCTGAGACCCGTCCCCTGATTCCTGCCTTGATGTTCCCTTGCTTCCTGTTTCCCCCCTTGTCTCTCCTCCCTGCCTTGTATATACATGTGTATATATATGTTCTATTGCCTTGTGTGTATTGTTAGTTAGTTAGTTAGATTAGGGCTTGGGGGTTTGCTGTGTTATTTGTGTTCTTGCTTGTTTGTGTTTGCTGTGTTCACGTGTGTCTTTATTATTAATAAATATTTATCTTATCACTACCTTTGGAGCCTGATTCCTTTAGTGCAGCCCATCGATCTGTTCACTTGTGTTGGATGCCTGTGTTCAGGCTCCTTTCATGACAGTGGGTCTTTAATGTGCGCTTGCCAACGAGGTGCATGGCAGGTCAACATATGTCTGGTCATGCTTGTGGTGCCCAAGCGGCTGATGTTTTGGCCACGCGAGATACGCTTGAGACATATGTTGCAAATAGCAGTGGTGCGATCTGATGCACTCGTCTCAAAAAAGGCCCACACCAAAGAACTTTTGTAATAACGTGCAGAGGCAGCGCACTGCACAGGCGGAGCTCTGCGGTGTGATTCAGTAGGTGTGCTGGCCTCAAGCTGGCCCCCGGAGGGCATCCTGCCTCGTTGGAGATGTGCCGCCTCCTCCTCCTCTCTCCGTTCAGGCACCCACGTGTAATCAGTGACCTCATCATCCTCTCCCTCTTCACCACTGGAGCAAACCTGGCAGTAAGCTGCAGCTGGTGGAACATGACTACCATATTGCTGTCCTTGAGCATACCCTCTCTCTGCGCTCACGCTACTGCCTTCCTCTAGCTGGGTATCATCATCCGAGCCTTCAAAATGCTGGGCATCTTCCTGGAGCATGTACCCAACACTGTGCTCAAACAGTTCGGGGGACTCCAGGAGGACATGGTGGGTCTAGGGAAGGGGTGCCTGATGATGACATTGAGTACGCGTTGGCAGCTGCTTTGCCAGTACCCTGAGCCTGGGTGAAAGAGGATAAGGAGGATGAGGAGGGCTTGGTCATCCACTCTACCAAGCCTTCGGCATGATGCGGCTCAACATGTCCAGCTGCCGAAAATAAGGACAAGAGTGTCCCATGGCCACGTGCTGATGACGATGCACCATGTCCATGACCAGCACTGTTGTCTCTAGACACAGAGCCTGCTTGCCCTGTTTTCTTGGCTCGTGACTGTCTACCTCTCCTTGTTGGTCTTCCAGACATTGTAATGGGTAGTGTATTTTGTGCTGGAGTCACAGCACACACACTAACTCCTGCAGATGGCTGCCTTAGATGACAACAGGCCAGAAGGGCAGATACAGGGTAATGTGGTTTAGTGTGCTGTGTTATAGTCACAGAGCACACACACACACACACACACACTCCTGCAGATGGCTGGCTGGCTAGCTGGCTGCCTGCCTTAGATGACAACACACCAGAAGAGCAGATACAGCGTAATGTGGTTTAGTGTGCTGTGCTATAGTCACAGAGCACACACACACTGCTGTAGATGGCTGACTGGCTGGCTAGCTGGCTGTCTGCCTTAGATGACAACACGCCAGAAGAACAGATACAGCGTAATGTGGTTTAGTGTGCTGTGCTATAGTCACAGAGCACACACACACGCTGCTGTAGATGGCTGACTGGCTGGCTAGCTGGCTGCTTGCCTTAGATGACAACACGCCAGAAGAGCATATACAGCGTGTGACAGGAGTGACTTTGGGTCCGGAGTTTGTGGAACTCAGCTTGCCCTGGAGAGTTCTGGAGGCTCCTTGTCCAGCTTCCCCAGACCTTCTTATGTGTAAATCACCCTGTGTCTCTATGGCACAGGGTGAATAAGAACCCCCCCCTATAATCTGTGCTAGTCAGATTCAATGCAGGATATATGTAAAGACTATTCTTAGTTTGTTGATGAACTCAAGATGTTAATTGAGAGAGCTGATCACATTGTCCTCTGTACAATGTACGACTCCTAATGGAGCTCCTGCTGTCTTGTGGAGTTGATGATATTAGCTTGGTGACAACAAGTCTGACCTGTAGTGAAATCCTGATGGGCACAGGGGCACAGAGTCCCATCGGCTGCTTAAAGGGATTAGTTAATTAGCTCATGTTAATTTGTTACAGGTGTATTGTTAGAGTAAAATGAGCAGGAGGGGGGTCTCCTCTTCTACTGTATATAAATACTTGTCAGTTTGGTTCTAATAAAACAGTCCATGTTGAGCAGCTAAGCAAGTGTCGTCTCATTTAGTGCTTGGGAGCGGTTGGAATATCTGAGATCTATATCCAGACTGGGAGGAAGTGGTATATGACGAAAGCACTCAAGAGGAGTGTGGGAGCGTTTCGTCACATTGTTGGCAAGCAGTGGGATACTTCCTGCAGTCAGGGACATCCAAACCTCCACCTGGATCCAAGGTCCGGATAGCAGGAGAGGAGGAGAGGTACAGATACCAGCCGCCATGGAAGAGGAATTCGGAAGGAGGTTGTGAGAGATGCGGATACAGCACAGAGGATCAGTATCGGTGCAGGTCCTGCTGGGATGGTATGATTCTGTCCGCCTACAACTCTGGAAGGAAGCGCTAGCCTGTGAGCAGCGACACCAGGGAAAAGTTCTCCCCTCCATTCATGTAAGGTACTGGTCGCAGTATGAAGTATGAATGCTGTTATTGGGGGAACAACCGAAGCAGGAGTGGACAGCTGAGTTAAGCAGGCTGATCCGGGCAGAAATGCGGTTGGACGAGAGCTACAGAGCCCTCCGGTGGTATGTAGCCTAAGTGTGTCCTTGGACAGCGGATGACAGCCCCACGGAAGGCTTTGACTATGATGGCCTGGGACTGCTGTACAGGAGGTTATCCGAGGACCCTGACTTTGGGAGTGATCTGGAGTGGCGTTTGGAGGAAATAATGGAGCACAGAGAGCAAAGATTGAACATCTCGGAAGTGCTCTGGGCACAGAAAGATTTGGAGTTCCTGGCCGCTCAGGAATGGGAGCTGGAGATTGCCTACAGACAGCTGCTAGACTCTGCTCAGCAGCAGGGTGGGGCTCCCTTTGCCTAGGACTATCAGGAAATACCAGTGGACAACTCTGAAATCCTGGATGAAGAGTCGGCAATGTGGCAGAGTAACAGTGTGCTTTGCCAACCTGCCCCTGCAGCTATGGATGCGGAGGACTTATGGCGGATGCAGCAAGTGCTGACTGACCTTGATGATCCCATTTCTGCATGGGATGATCTTGGATGGAGGAATGTGCCTGTCCAGCAGCATGCCAGGGAATCGGCAGTGGAAAATCTGGAAATTGCCATCCCCAAAGCTGAAGTGCTGACAACCGGCCAGAGCTCTGCCAACCTCTGCTCAGCACTGATAGCATCTTCTGGGTTCCATGGACAGGAGATGGTGAACCTATATCCCCAGATACCAGTTGCAGAGACAGGGATTTGATAGACTTTTCTGCTGAGGAAAAACAAACTGAGTCTCCAGCAGAAGAGCTGGTATTAGGGCCAAACCTCACTGTGCTCTGCCCAGCACCGGCAACTGTGGACTTACAAGAGACTCCTCCAACTGAAGTGCTGGTCACCGGACAGAGGGTCCAAGACCTCTTCCCCACACCTGCAGTAGTTCTAGGGGCCCATGGTGAGAAGGTGACGGTCACTCCCCAACAGTTAGCCAGAGTGGATGATGTGGGGTCCTCAGCTGAAGTGCTAACAGGACAGAATGCTACTGGCCCATACACACAACTGCAGCTTGAGCTGATATCGGGGGATGGGACTGCAGTCCCCACTTGTATACTCCAGGGATGCTGGGCGGTCGGCCCAAATCCCCAACAGCATGACGGAGTGATCCCAGTCACCCTGTCTTCACTCCAGCGGCTGAAAGGACTCCAGGGAGAAGGGCCAGTCCAGGCCTCTCCCCAGCGGCGGGTATCTTCTCTTAGAGAGGCAGAGGTTGGCTGGGTAAGTAATGCTATGTTTGGAACAATATATTTGGGGTACTGTTTGGATACCGGTAATGGGAAACTGGAACTACTGACTAACTTCGGAGTTAACCCGTCTGGGGTCTCCTCCTCTGTTAGTCTCCTGCCGAAAGGGGAGATGTGTGACAGGAGTGACTTTGGGTTGGGGGTTTGTGGAACTCAGCTTGCCCTGGAGAGTTCTGGAGGCTCCTTGTCCAGCTTCCCCGGACCTTCTTATGTGTAAATCACCCTGTGTCTCTAGGGCACAGGGTGAATGAGAACCCCCCTCCCCCCCTATAATCTGTGCTAGTCAGATTCAATGCAGGATAGATGTAAAGACTATTCTTAGTTTGTTGATGAACTCAAGATGTTAATTGAGAGAGCTGATCACATTGTCCTCTGTACAATGTAGGAGACGGGCCGACTCCTAATGGAGCTCCTGCTGTCTTGTGGAGTTGATATTAGCTCGGTGACAACAAGTCTGACCTGTAGTGAAATCCTGATGGGCACAGAGTCCCATCGGCTGCTTAAAGGGAGTAGTTAATTAGCTCATGTTAATTTGTTACAGGTGTATTGTTAGAGTAAAATGAGCAGGAGGGGGGTCTCCTCTTCTACTGTATATAAATACTTGTCAGTTTGGTTCTAATAAAACAGTCCATGTTGAGCAGCTAAGCAAGTGTCGTCTCGTTTAGTGCTTGGGAGCGGTTGGAATATCTGAGATCTATATCCAGACTGGGAGGAAGTGCTATATGACGAAAGCACTCAAGAGGAGTGTGGGAGCGTTTCGTCACACAGCGTAATGTGGTTTAGTGTGCTGTGCTATAGTCACAGAGCACACACACACTGCTGTAGATGGCTGACTGGCTGGCTGCCTGCCTTAGATGACAACACACCAGAAGAGCAGATACAGCGTAATGTGGTTTAGTGTGCTGTGCTATAGTCACAGTGCACACACACACACACAAACACTGCTGTAGATGGCTGACTGGCTGGCTAGCTGGCTGCCTGCCTTAGATGACAACACGCCAGAAGAGCAGATACAGCGTAATGTGGTTTAGTTTGCTGTGCTATAGTCACAGAGCACACACACACACACACACACACTGCTGTAGATGGCTGACTGGCTGGCTAGCTGGCTGCCTGCCTTAGATGACAACACGCCAGAAGAGCAGATACAGCGTAATGTGGTTTAGTGTGCTGTGCTATAGTCACAGAGCACACACACACTGCTGCAGATGGCTGACTGGCTGGCTAGCTGGCTGTCTTAGATGATAAAACACGCCAGAAGAGCAGATACAGGGAAAGGTGGTTTAGTTTGCTACTGCTGTGCTATATTAACACAGCACGCACACACACTAACTACTCCTGCCGGTGGCTGGATTGGTAGAGATTGAGAAAAGCACTGAGAAGAATAAACTACCCTGCCTATTTTTCCTCTTTCCCTACACTAATCCCCAGAATCCACAAGCAGATAATGCAGATGAATCACAAGCAGATAATGCAGATGAATCAAAACAGCAGATAATGCACAAGCAGACACTGTACAGTACAGTACAGTCTGTCACTGTTCCTAACGCCGGAACACACTACATGAGGCCGCCGGCGAGGCTGCCCTATATAGTGTGGGGCGTTTACTAAACCCCCTGAGCTATAATTGGCCACAATTGCTCTCCTCCCAGCTGGCTCTATGATTGGCCAAGCATGCGGGGTCACAGTGCATGCTTGGCCAATCATCAGCCAGCAATGCACTGCGACTGGCGCAGTGCATTGTGGACCGTTCGCATCACACGAATTTGATGCGAACGGCCCACATAGTTCTGGGCTCGACGAGCGGACGAACAGCCGATGTTCGATTCGAACGTGGGTTCGAATAGAACACCGGGCCCATCCCTACTCCTCAAATGGTGACAGGACAGTGCATGCATCCTTGATCAGTAGCCACTGGCGTGGCAAAAAATAAAAAAATTAATTAGAGTTACGCTTTTACCGGTAATGTCTTTTCCTGTAGTCTTTCAGGACAGCCACTATCAGCGATAGTCTACTCCTCTTCCTCTAGGAAATACTGCTCCAGCCCATAAATTCTTACTTCCCCTGCCGGACCTCAGTTTTTTCAAGATCACCTCCGGCCAGCTGGGGAGACACAAGAACACATTAATAACATATACACCCAATTATCATTGTCATGCTGCGTTCTGGTCTTTTATAAGACCCCCCAAAGTTTCGGGTGGGTAACTAGAGCTGTCCTGAAAGACTACAGGAAAAGACGTTACCGGTAAGCGTAACTCTAATTTTCCCTTATCGTCATTCAGGACAGCCACTATGAGAGTATAAGCGAGCACTTACCAGTTAGGGTGGGACTACAGCTTGCAAAACCTTTCACCCAAAGGCTTGCTCACCTGCCGACACCAGGTCCACTCTAATGTTTTACGAAAGTGGAATAGCTGGACCATGTTGCTGCCCTGCATATCTGATCTGGCGTTGCTCCAGCCCTCTCTGCCTGGAAAGTTGCCATGGCTCTGGTAGAGTGTGCATTTATACCCATAGGGTTCCCTGCTAATGTATATGCTTGGCCAATGGTTGAGCTAAGCCATCTGGCAATCGTGTGTCAAGATGCTCTGAATCCCTTTCTGGCCCCAGAAAACAAAACAAATAAAGAGTCTGACTTTCTTACTGACTTGGTCAGCTCAAGGTACTGTAGGATACTTCTCCTTACATCCAGGAAATGAAACTTCAATTACCCTTCTTCTGAGGGGTTGGGACAAAATGAAGGTAAGACTACCTCCTGGCTTCACTTTAGGAAAAAATGCCAGATTAGTCTTGCGAAAAATTACGCAAAGAGGGGGTCTAATTGATAAAGCCTTAATTTCGCTGAACCCACCTGACAGTTACTGCAACTAAAAATACTGTTTTTAGAGTGAGCTCCTTAAGCAAACATTCATCTAAGGCATCAAAAGGGGGTCCCGTTAGGCTCTGCAGAACTAAAGATAGGTCCCACCCAGGAAAGGGTGGACTGCGGACTGGTCTCTGTCTAGACAGAGCCCTAAAGAATCTGACAACACACGGGTTGGGGGCCAGAGATCTTTCCAAATAAGCACTAAGTGCTGATACTTGACTTTTAAGGGTGGCTATGGATAACCCTTTGTCTGCCCCGCACTGCAGAAATTCCAGCACAGCTATGGGGCTCTGCACTGAGAAGGAACTTCCTACACACCAATTGTTGAAACGGAGCCAGACCTTTTTATAGATCCGGCGCATCTCCTTCTTCCTGATATTGAGAAGGGTAGAGATTAATCTCTCTGAAAAGCCCTTAGATTTTAATATACCCTCGGTGTGTATGAGCAGGAGGAAGGTTATAGGGATTATAGCAGTGCCAGAGAAAAAATGAATTAAAAGGTTGTTGACAATTTAATGCTTACTTAGAAAAATATAGTTTTATTGAAGATATTTAAAATATAGAGTTCATTTCAAAGGCCTATTAGCAAAAAATACAAATGCTCAAAGCCCCCGACATAGAAATTTCAGACATTGTAGCTTTACAGTAGTTAAGTAATTCAATGCAGATTGTTGAATTTCTATAATAGTATAACCATTAATACAACTTAGGGAAAACCTCAGTTGGTAACGCAGGCCATTTTAGTATCTGACATGTTTCGCCATAATGATGGCTTTTTCAGGTTTGGCCTGCAGAGCAAGTATAGTGAATCTACAGAAAAATAAATAGCAATAATTACAATCCATGCATTGGTCAGACTTTCTAAGCAGCTGAGCGAGAAGGGAGGAAGGGGAGAAAATGAATCTGATCATACACCCACCCATCCCAAGCAAGAAGATGGACTAGACTTCTTCCCATACAAAGCCCCAACTTACCCAAGAGGCACCAAATTTGGTGTAAATCTGAGGGCTTGCACACACCAGGGCGGGGTAGCTTGATGGGCGCCAGTCAATAGAAAGCAGGAGACATACTAGACCTGGCAATTGATTTAGTAAATATGTTACATCGAATTTTGCTGGCTATTAGGTAAAAAAGGTGTATACAATGTTGTCCAGTTGCGGAGTAAAATATTCTGCAAATGTATGACACAGCATTGTGAAAAGGACTAATTGTCTCAATACTTACTTTAATTTAAATAGGAGCTAAAACTAGGTAGACTCGGACAGGGCTGATAGAGATGGTATGGAGGCGCCTGAAATAGTTAATAAGTGGGATTTACTAGAGAGTAAAAATTAAAGGGTATGAAAATAATTATGATGGATTTTAAATCGACATTCCTGCATTTAAACAGGACTAATACTCAATGCAAGAATGGAAAGTTGCACAAATCCAGACAGGTATTTAAAGGTCGCTGAGTGTGGCTGTAAACAGTCACCTGCAAACATTGAAGGATAGTGTCCTGAGATTAAAATAAATAAAAAAAGGATCTTTAGTGCAGGCTAGGCGAACAAACTAATAGTAACAAAGTATGATGAATGGAACTTACTTTTGGAGAGAGCAATAACTGCGTCAGGCGCCTCCGGTGTCCGGTACTCAACTGAGTGCCGATGCCGGCTAAAGTACTGTCTCCCAGAGTGGAGGGCGTGGTGAAGCGCCCTCCAATCAGCAGACAAAAAGAGCCTCTGCGCATGCGCGAGTACCCTGGGTCCATGAGGGCCTACAAGGCCCATAATTCAAGGCGCCCGGCATCGCACCACGTGATGACGTCACAGCGGTGCGCGCGCACGATGTCAACAGAGGCCAGGGGTGGGCGGACTGTCAGTGATATGACGCCGCCCTTGGGTGTCCATGCTTACCCATTGCGAGCGCTCCTTACCCCGCAAACCCCGCCCGGTGTGTCACTCACCATCAGATGAAGATGTTAAGCGGGAGTAGAATGCTGGACCGGGGCAGTAATGCCCGAGGGGGAGGAGTAGGAAAGGAAGAAGGGCGGGGAGGGAGTGGGGGCAGAAAAGACTCAGACCATTTAACCCCTACAGAATCGCATCAGCTGGAAGGGATACCATCTGAAACAACAGTACATAAAAAGCAAAAAATAACAAAATTAGATATGTAATAGTGATTAAACCCATACATTATCACAAATTGTTTATTACAGAAAATTTATAACATAGTAACGACCCAATAATTCCCAAGATAAATAATTGGGGAGAAATATACAGAAACAGAAATAGCTTTAGTTAGCATTGATTGAACAAAAATAAGCTACACATGTAATAAGTGATTAAAGTTCAGTACTTTATCAAAGTTAATATATGTATTATTACTTATTCAACATGTTTAAACTGTATGACATAGAGCATGCTTTGGTAAGAATAAAGGGTCTCTCTGTGTGCTGCACACCAGGGGAGCAAAGAAGAGATTTTACGGGAAGTTACAGGGGAAGGAGGGGAGGGAGGGGGAAAAGACCAAGGTTAAAGAAACATTTTTGAACAGGAAATAATTTATAGAAACAATTTTAAACTAATGTACTCGTTTAGACCTGGTGGTCGAGTAGCATCCAGGTTGTGTATCCACCTGGTTTCAAGTTGAAGTAGCAGATTGTCAATATCACCACCACGAATGCTGGTTGGGATATGCTCTAGAGCTGAAAATTGAATGGCATGTGAATCAAAGTTATGGAATAATGCAACATGGCGATTTATGGCAGTTGTAATTTTCTTTTTCATAAGTGGTTTTAGATGATCTTGTATACGGATAGAGAACGATCTTTTTGTTTTTCCTACATAGAAGCTAATAGGCCTTTGAAATGAACTCTATATTTTAAATATCTTCAATAAAACTATATTTTTCTAAGTAAGCATTGAATTGTCAACAACCTTTATTTCATTTTTTCTCTGGCACTGCTATAATCCCTATAACCCTCCTCCTGCTCATACACACTTAATTACCTAGGGATGAGGTGCTGTATAACGGTTTGGACCCTCTCTGCCATTCTCGCACATTGTTTCTCCTACAAGGTGTTTTAATACACCAATTTGTGGTAGATGGTCCTGGCTTTTTCATATTTTCTACAATGGGGTTGTTCACAATTCAATGCTTGTAAACGTTTTTAATCATTAAAATTTAAACACGATTGTTGAAATAGTTTACATAATTATTCACAATTGAGAGCCTGCTGACGCTTTGGCGTATAATGGCTGATCTCTGTGGAGAAGCATGGAAGGGACTTATGACCAAAATTCATCTATCCAAAAATTCAGCAAACATCTCAGATTCTAATTTGGACCAAGACTTTATGCGACTCCAACGTCTCTTAGAGAAAAAGGTTCACATATACTGGCATAAAACTTATTTTGAGAAATATACTGAACACCAAATTGTACCCTGGGGTCTACGTATCCAAATATTTCCTAATATTAAAAAAAATCAACGACCTGTTGAAAACCTCTTGGGAATATAATTTACAGTCATGTTCTTTTAACATGATATCTATACTATGCAAACAATATGAACATGAGCTCGATCAGCTCGATATCTCTATTTCGGACTGGTACGAGGATCATGCACTCTGTGTGTTGTCCCCCAGATTTGCCAAACGGGACAAGGACCTACGGGCACATCTGGAGGAATACACTCTAAACATCATTAACAACAAAGAAAACAAATTCTCTCGAGACAAATTAGCACATCAAAATGGATATGCCTATAAATTGGAGAATACTTCATACCCAAAATCATCTAATAAACCTCCTCAATACCAACCATTTAAAACCAATCAAGATCCTTCTAACACTTCATCTAATTCTTTTAGTTCTAGCACTACTTATCACGAACTTTCTCAAGATCGTATTCCCAAAAAAAGAAAAGGTGAACAACCCACCTCTTCCACTGAATCACTTAAACGTGCCTTTGGGACAAACTCAACGGCCAGACCTCTAAGCACACGTCCAAAACCTAATAATATATCTACTCCCTTCTCCCGGGGACAATTGTTGCCCCACGGGATTTCCACCTCTACTTCACATTTACCGATCACTGAACCAAATATTACCTCCCACTTAGTCTTACCTTCCCCTTTAAGAAGGGTGAGTGAACCCTCCTTATCCACCATGTTTCCCCCCACCCCACACAAACCTAAACTTGCTCCCATTTTTTTAGGACAGACACTGGAGCCTTTGATGGCTCCCAATCACAATCAAACTGTAATCTCAACTACTCCCGAGCACGTGATTTAGATGTAGTGAATCTTTCTTCCCTTACCTTAACACAATCCCAAATACAAGTCCTACAACTAGGTCTTACCTTCTGTCCATCTATGGACTTTGATCGTTTCCAACTAGTCAAGGATGTTCACTTATTTGCGAGAAAATTACTTTTCAAAGCGATTTATCATAATAAAACTACCACTTCTACGCAAATGTGCAGCACTGACAATGCTGTTCCTACAATCGCAGAATTACAGGCTCTTGAAGATCTAATGACACTTCTAGATGAAGCAGATCTGGGAGACGATGATCCTCTGGCAACCGGCCAGTCTGATCTCATCGTCCCTTGGATAACATTTCCACCACTTGTACCCTTCAAACCCAAATCTAAAGTTTTTCCTTCCCTGACTACAAATCCCAGTATATGGGCTTTTGTTGAGCAATCAACAAAGGAAATACAAAAATTGGAACTGGACAAATTAGGAATGTCCAATCTTTCCAAATCTCAAAAATTAGCCCTTAAATCACTTCAAACTAATCAAACTATTGTCATTAAACCCTCCGATAAGGGCGGTAACGTGGTTGTCATGGATGTCCCGGCTTACATGATTATGTGCCATGACATCCTTGACAACCACGAATGGTATAGACTACGGATGGGCCCGGTGCTCGATTCGAACCCACATTCGAATCGAGCACCAGGCGTTCGCCCGCTCGGCGAGCCCAGAAATATTTGGGCCGTTCGCATCACATTCGTGTGATGCGAGCGGCCCGCAATGCATTGCGGCCGGCGCAGTGCATTGCTGGCTGATGATTGGCCAAGCATGCACTGTGACCCCGCATGCTTGGCCAATCACAGCGCCGGCAGCGAGGAGAGCAATAATTGGCTACAGGCAGGACGCCTGTAGCCAATTAAAGCTCAGGGGCTTTAGTACATGCCCCACTCTATAGAAGGCCGCCACGCCGTCGGCCCAGGGCACATGTGTTCCGGCTTTTAGAAGAGCAGTCTGCTGATTGATTTCTTCTTTGCTAAACCATTGCTGAGTCATTCAAATCAATACTGATCATTGCTGCTGATTGCACTGAGTGTGACATTATCTGCTGCTGGGGATTAGTCTGGTGTGTGCGTGCTGTTAGCACAGCATTACAGTAGCACCAATCGCAGTGCTGTTAGAACAGCATTGCACCCCAACTTTCTGTCCCAACCTTCTGTCCCAAACTTCTGTCCCATCCCAGGCAGGCAGGCAGGCAGGGATTTATAGGAGCCATATTGTGTTTGTGTCAGCACACATAGGAGCTAGTGTGTGTGTTGTCAGCACACATAGGACCTATAGTGTGTTTGTGTCAGCACCCATAGGACCTATAGTGTGTTGTGAGCACACATAGGAGCTCTATTTTTTTGTCAGCACACATAGGACCTATAGTGTGTTTGTGTCAGCACCCATAGGACCTATAGTGCGTTGTGAGCACACATAGGAGCTCTTTTTATTTGTCAGCACACATAGGACCTATAGTGTGTTTGTGTCAGCACCCATAGGACCTATAGTGTGTTGTGAGCACACATAGGAGATCTATTTTTTTGTCAGCACACATAGGACCTATAGTGTGTTTGTGTCAGCACCCATAGGACCTATAGTGTGTTGTGAGCACACATAGGAGCTCTATTTTTTTGTCAGCACACATAGGACCTATAGTGTGTTTGTGTCAGCACCCATAGGACCTATAGTGTGTTGTGAGCACACATAGGAGCTCTATTTTTTTGTCAGCACACATAGGACCTATAGTGTGTTTGTGTCAGCACCCATAGGACCTATAGTGTGTTGTGAGCACACATAGGAGCACTATTTTTTTGTCAGCTACATAGGACCTATAGTGTGTTTATGTCAGCACCCATAGGACCTATAGTGTGTTGTGAGAACACATAGGAGCTATATTTTTTTGTCAGCACACATAGGACCTATAGTGTGTTTGTGTCAGCACACATAGGACCTATAGTGTGTTGTGAGCACACATAGGAGCTATATTTTTTTGTCAGCACACATAGGACCTATAGTGTGTTTGTGTCAGCACACATAGGACCTATAGTGTGTTGTGAGTACACATAGGAGCTATATTTTTTTGTCAGCACACATAGGAGCTATAGTGTGTTGTCAGCACACAAAGGAGCTATAGTGTGTTTGTGTAAGCACACATAGGAGCTATATTTTTTTGTCAGCACACATAGGAGCTATAGTGTGTTGTCAGCACACATAGGAGCTATAGTGTGTTTGTGTCAGCACACATATGAGCTAGTGTGTGTGTGTGTGTCAGCACACATAGGAGCTAGTGTGTGTGTGTGTGTCAGCACACATAGGAGCTAGTGTGTGTGTGTGTCAGCACACATAGGAGCTAGTGTGTGTGTGTGTGTCAGCACACATAGGAGCTAGTGTGTGTGTGTGTCAGCCCAGTTCTTGTCATCTAAGGCAGCCTCTATCTGCCATAGGGCCCTGTTGCTGTCATCTAAGGCATCCATCTGCAGGAGTTAGTGTGTGTGCTGTGTGACTCCAGCACAATCTACACTACCCACTACAATGGCTGGAAGACCGCCAAGGAGAGGCAGACAGTCCTGAGGCAAGAACACAGGGCAAGCAGGCTCTGTTTCTAGAGACAACAGTGCTGGTCGTGGTCGTGCATCGTCATCAGCACGTGGCCATGGGACACGCTTGTCTTTGTTTTCGGCAGCTGGACATGTTGAGCCGCATCATGCCGAAGGCTTGGTAGAATGGATGACCAAGCCCTCCTCATCCTCCTCATCCTCTCTCACCCAGGCTCAGGGTACTGGCAGAGCAGCTGCCAACGCGTACTCAATGGCATCATCAGGCACCCCTTCCCTAGACCCACCATGTCCTCCTGAGGAGTCCCCGGAACTGTTTGAGCACAGTGTTGGGTACATGCTCCAGGAGGATGCCCAACGATTTGAAGGCTCGGATGATGATACCCAGCTTGAGGAAGGCAGTAGAGTGCGCGCAGAGAGAGGGGATGCTGAAGGACAGCAATCTGGCAGTAATGTTCCACCAGCTGCAGCTTACTGCCAGGTTTGCTCTAGTGGTGAAGAGGGAGGGGATGATGAGGTCACTGACTCCACGTGCGTGCCTGAAGGGAGAGAGGAGGAGGAGGAGGATGCAGCGGCACATGTCCAACGAGGCAGGATGACCTCCGGAGGCCAGCTAGAGGCCAGCACACCAACTGACTCACACCGCAGAGCTCCGCCTGTGCAGGGTGCTGCCTCTGCACGTTATCCCAAAAGTTCTTTGGTGTGGGCCTTTTTTGAGACGAGTACATCAGATCACATCAGATCACACCACTGCTATTTGCAATATTTGTCTCAAGCGTATCTCGCGTGGCCAAAACATCAGCCGCTTGGGCACCACAAGCATGACCAGACATATGTCGACCTGCCATGCAGCTCGTTGGCAAGCGCACATTAAAGACCCATACCAAAGAACAAAGCGGACCTCTCCTTTCTCCTCATCAGCTGGGATCTCTAACCCCACTATATCTTCAGTCCTCTCTGAAAGCTGCTCTGAGAGGACTGAAGGTGTAGAATTAGGTGTGTCACAACCAAGTACTTGCAGTACACCGACGTCCGATTGTAGCAGGCAAATTTCCCTGCCCCAGCTGCTGGACCGTCAAAAGAAGTTTACTCCCAGCCATCCACATGCCCAGCGGTTGAATGCTAGCTTGGCTAAATTGCTAGCACTTCAACTGCTGCCTTTTCAGTTGGTAGACTCGGCCCCCTTCCGTGAGTTTGTTCAATGTGCGGTTCCTCAGTGGCAGGTTCCCAAACGCCACTTTTAATCACGGAAGGCGATTCCGGCTCTCTACCGGCATGTGGAAGGCAATGTCCATGCCTCGCTGGACAGGGCGGTCAGCGGTAAGGTGCATATTACCGCTGACTCATGGTCCAGCAGGCATGGACAGGGACGTTATCTGTCTTTCACAGCCCATTGGGTCACTCTATTGGCAGCTGGGAGGGATGCAGGACAAGGTGCAGTAGTGTTGGAGGTTGTTCCGCCACCACGCCTCCAAAATGCTACTACTGGTTGTGACACACCTCTCTCCTCCACCCCCTCCTCTTCTTCTTCCTCCATGGCCTCTTCAAGTGCTGTGTCCTCGGAACCAGTGGTGCTCCGTAGGCGTACAAGGGGCTACGCGAGTACGCAGGCAAAAAGATGCCATGCCGTGCTTGCGCTGGTGTGTTTGGGGGACAGGAGCCACACTGGGGCAGAGGTTCTGTCAGCTCTGCAGGGGCAGGCCGAGAGGTGGTTGACGCCACGCCAGCTTAAGCCAGGAATGGTGGTTTTCAATGGCACCACCTCTCCGCCCTGCGACAGGGGCAGCTCACCCATGTGCCCTGTATGGCTCACGTCCTCAACCTGGTGGTGCAGCGGTTCTTGGGCAGGTACCCAGGCTTACAGGATGTCCTGAGACAGGCCAGGAAAGTCTGTGTGCATTTCCGCCGATCGTATAATGCCAGTGCTCGGCTGGCTGAGCTGCAAAAGGAGTTGAACCTGCCCAAGAACCGCCTAATATGTGACATGCCCACCAGGTGGAACTCAGCGTTGGCCATGCTGCAGCGACTGCACACGCAGTAGAGGGCCATCAATGAGTACCTTTGCGACTACGGCACCAGGACAGGGTCAGGGGAGCTTGGCTTTTTTTCCCCACGCCAGTGGAGCATGATCAGGGATGCATGCACTGTCCTCTCACCATTTGAGGAGGCCACGAGGATGGTGAGCAGTGACAGTGCATGCATCAGTGACACTGTACCTCTTGTCCACCTGTTGGAGCATACGCTGCGTGGGATAATGGACAGGGCACTTGAGGCAGAACAGAGGCAGGAAGAGGAGGACTTCCTTGCCTCTCAAGGCCCCCTTTATCCAGACAGTGTTCCTTCTGTCCCACCCATCACACAGGAAGAGGATGAGGAGGAGGAGGAGGTGGACTGTGTGAGCATGGAGGTGGAGCCTGGCACTCAGCATCAGCAGCAGCAGTCTTTTAGGGATGATGTACAGTCCCAACAAACCAGTGGACTTGTACGTGGCTGGCGATCATGTCGTCCTCAGTGACCCAGAAGACTCCGGACCGAATGCCTCAGCTAACCTACTCAAACCAATAAAACAGCGCTGGCAAACAAAAATTGTTACAAACCAATAAAAATGGTCCCGCAGAATTGACTGGCATCAATAATGTGTGTGATAAAATTATTTCATAAGTGACATGATTAAATAATTACCAAAATAAATAAATAAATAAACCACAACCTATATGTGATGAAATTGATATAAATAGGAATATAAAAATAAAAATAAATATGTTGTCCAATTGTCCCAAAAACCAAAATAAATGTACATATAAGCTCTTCCTTGGAATGGACTCACCGGGCTAGCAGACAGACAGAGCAGCAAAGCAGAGAGCAGATATGCAGACAAGCTGTAGTTCGGCAAGCAGGCACAGAAGCAGAGCTGAATATACAAGCCAGTGAGATGAGAGGGTCCAGGGAGCGATGAATGCACATGGGGCACAATGATGTTCTTGGAGGGTGTTGTACCGATAAGAGAAGAAACCAAAATAGTGAAGTATTGTGGGGAGATTTCAAACTGCGCGCTCAGCGCTACTTACTGGATGCAGAAGGAAACACAAACTTCTCAGATACTTCCGCGGTCGCCGCTGGTTCAGCGTGCGCTCCACGGAGACAGGAAGTGGCGTCAGTGGTTAGATCCTTGGCCGGAAATTACGTCGACGCGTTTCGCCCCTCCTCCAGGGCGTCATCAAAAGACATCACTTCCGGCCAGAAGGACGTGATATTTATACTAAATGGAAAACAAAACCCCTCCTTTTACAGGTGGAGCCAAATTGGTAGAAAGGAGAAGAAATTGCAGCTGATTGAAAATAACATCAAGACAATTAAATCTAAACTGGGCCCGTCAATTGCATCAGGGGAACATAAAGAAAAATTAAAACAGCTGCAAGATTTTGCAGACAAAGTAGACAAAGATACCCAAAAGAAAAAAAGAAAAAAGTTTCTGAGGGATTCCAATGACTACAAAACTCATAAGGTCTACAAATGGCAAGAGGTGGTTGAAGGATCTAGCAATCCCGCCAGAAATTTAGCAGTAATTCCAGAACAAATACTGGATAATACTAGAATTCCAAAAACTGGAGAAAATATGATGGTTCCTCAAAAGATAATGAGAGAGGTAATCAGCAATACAGGGACTATCATGGTTCCATGACACCCCAATATGGAGTTTCCACCCATAATCGGTACGAACCCCTGTCGTATGAACATGGTTATGCATCCAATAGAGGATCTTATGGCCAGAGAGGCTATGACACTAGAGGAAGCAACTTTAGTGGCCAATCTTGGCCCCAGGGACAATCTAGCTATTTTCCTCCCTCTAATTGGAGAGGACATGACCATAGAGGAGGAGGGAACTATGGTGGCCAGCCCTGGCCCATGAATCAATACGGCTATGGGCCACCACCAAATAGGGGACGAGGATGGTACCCTAATAGTTCAAGAGGGGATTTTCAGAGGAGAGGATCTGGAGGACCGCCTCCGCAGAGGGGGAGGGGGGGCGGGACACCCAGAGGCCGGGGGAAGCACAATCCCAGCCAACCGAACAGGAAGGAGAAGGAATGGATCCCCTGGTACCCTATGGCACCTCAGGTGCTTGGAGAAGAAGGAAGAATAGAAGAATTAGAGGATGCAGAGGAGGCAAAAAGCAAGCGAAAAAGAGAAACTTAATGGAAGGAATTTTTAATCTCAGTGATGCCACCTTCACGAAAGATGAATTAAAAATTTTAGACCTCGGTCTAATATTTGCTATGGATAGGAACTTGAACAAATAAATGTTTTCATCGATTTTCAAAAATTTATTAGGAAAATTAATATCAAAAAATGTTATGCCAAAAATAAGCCACCAGTAGAATCATGCTCTGAGGTTTATTTGCACAGTTCCTTGAAAAATAATTCCATTTTCAATCCCCAAATTTCCAATAATCATTTTGTGGGGGCTTTCAAGTCTTTGGTCGAACAAGACATAGAGAAGCTTACCTTACGACCTAATAGGCAGAAAAAAGATTTGGAAAATGGTCTGGAGTTATTGGAAAAGAACAAGAACATAGTAATCAGGTCAGCCGATAAGGGCGGGGGAGTAGTAATACTCAATAAAAATGATTACCTGGATGAGCTCAATAGATTGGTTGAAGATCAAGATACATACGAAAAATTAAAAGGAAACCCCACTAAGAAATTTAAAGATAAACTGAAGAAATTAATAAATAAAGCAACCACTGATGGCATTTTGAAGAAAAAGGAAGCAAGGCATTTGAGATGCTCCTAGAGTTCCAGTGATATATCAGCTGCCAAAATTGCATAAAAATCCATTGAAGCCGCCCGGGCGACCGATAATAAGTGGAATTGAATCTTTGTTCTCCAGAATTGGCGAATATTTAGATAATTTTTTACAGCCACTTACTATTCAATGCCCTGCATATCTCAAGAACAGCAAAGATTTAATCGAGCTTATTAGTCCAATGACTGTGGATGAGAACTGTATTTTAGCAAGTATAGATGTAAATTCTCTTTATACCAATATCCAGCAAGCCCCTGCCCTCCAGGCCGTTTATTTGGCCTTGGGAAATCTAAATATTAAAGAAAAACAAAAAACATTTATCCTACAAGCCCTAGATCTGGCTATGAGTCATAACTTTTTCTGGCATGAAAAATAATTTTTTAGACAAAAGAAGGGCGTCGCGATGGGGGCTAAATATGCCCCATCGGTTGCCAATCTTTTTATGAGCTTTTGGGAAAAGGAGGCCATCTATAATCTAAATATCCCAGAGTTGAGACTATACAAACGATATATAGATGACATTAAAGTAATTTGGGCAGGATCGCAAGAATCTTTCAACATTTTTCTGGATGAAATGGGTAATAACCCGTTTGGTATTTCCTTCTCAGAAGTTTTCAGTCACCAGGAGATAAATTTCTTGGATCTGACAATTTTTAAGGAAGGAAATAAATTGTTTACACGTACATTTTTCAAAGATGTAGACAGGAATGGATACATTCCACTTACCAGTTGCCACCATCCTAGGTGGTTAGGCAGAATTCCCAAAAGCCAAATGCTTAGGGTCAGGAGAAATTGTAACAAGAAAGAAGACTACAATATACAGGCGAACCTGATCCTAGAGTGGTTCCAAGATAAAGGATACAATTTGGAAGATCTCAAGCGGATTAAAGAGAATATTGGAGAAATGAACAGAGATGATCTATTTAGGAAGAAACCTAAAAAGCAACAAGATTTTGGCATAGCTTTTTTAACTGGATACAATCGCCAGTATAAAGAATTTGAGAAAATCATAAAAAAACACTGGCCTCTTTTAATGGAAGATAAAGAGTTAAAACCAGTATTGCCTAGTCGGCCTAATTTTATTTACATCAAGCCTCCAACCCTGAGACTGCAATTGGCACATAATGTTGTGAACCCTCCAAACAAATTGTTTACCTTTTTGGACCAAACAGGCTTTTACAGTTGTGGGAGATGTATGATGTGTAGAACATCAAAATTCAGGAAAAGAAAAACCATGCAGTTTAGCTCTTTCACCACTGGAAGGTCTTATGAGATCAAAAAGTTCATCACGTGTGGGACCACACACGTGACGTATTTGCTTGCCTGCCCTTGTGGGCTCCAATATGTGGGGAGAACCACTAGACAACTGGGGGTGAGGTTGAGGGAGCATGTAAACAGGATTAGGAAGGGATAGAAACACCATAGTCTCTCCAATCATTTTAGAATGTTCCATGGCCGAGATCCTGGTGTTTTGACGTTCTGTGGAATCGATAAGGTGGAACAGCACTGGAGAGGTTCTAACCTTAAACGTTCAATTTCCCAGAACGAGACACAATGGATCCATAGACTGCGGACTCTAAGCCCCCTGGGTATCAATATTGATCTAGATTTGAATTGCTTTTTGTCCAAC
Organism: Lithobates sylvaticus; assembly: GCA_028564925.1. NCBI lineage: Eukaryota > Metazoa > Chordata > Amphibia > Anura > Ranidae > Lithobates > Lithobates sylvaticus. Next base: position 103,021,265 of record CM053037.1, on the reverse strand, counting down.
TGGTAATTTGATCCTTCCTCATTTCGGGACATCTCTTTATTGTTTTCATTTTTATTTTTATTTCTATTTTTTATTTTTATATTTATTTTTATTTTTATTTATTTTTATTTTTATTTTTATTTTTATTTATTTTCATTTTATTTTTATTTATATTTTATTTTTATTTTCACATTTTCATTTTATTTTAATCTTATTTTTATACTTTATTTTTAATTTAATTTTAATTTCATTTATATTTTTATTTATATATTTTTTGTTTTATTTTTATTTTTATTTTTTTATATTTTTATATTTTATTTTATTATTTTATTTTATTTCATTTTATTTTATTTTATTTTATTTTATTTAATTTCATTCATCTTATTTTTATTCTATTTAAAATTTTCTTATATCTATCCATTTTTCAATTTTCTATTTCTATTCATTTATTATCCAATTTTATTCTATTTTTATTTTATTTTAAATTTATTTCTATTTTTATAATTCATTTTTAGATAATGTCCCGGAGATGGGTGGTTCAAAAGTGTTAGGACAAATCGATTATGTTATTTAAAAGTTTTTTTAAAAATATCATAGGATAATATATTATGCTGAAATTTCAAGTTCCCAATCCTAGAATTATGTTCTTATATACATGTAATTCTAACTATATTTTATATATTTTTAATAATCTTTTTGCTTATATATGGCATATTGTATACTACATATGTTTTATTTGTTTTAATAATATATTGTCAATGTTGGGACTCTTTTGTCCTTTTTACTGCCAGTTTATTAAAGGTTCATTGGAAACTTATATGATGATGATGCAGGACAATAAGTGATCTCATCCTCTCTGATCATGTTTGGCGATTTGGCTCCACCTGTAAAAGGAGGGGTTTTGTTTTCCATTTAGTATAAATATCACGTCCTTCTGGCCGGAAGTGATGTCTTTTGATGACGCCCTGGAGGAGGGGCGAAACGCGTCAACGTAATTTCCGGCCAAGGATCTAACCACTGACGCCACTTCCTGTCTCCGTGGAGCGCACGCTGAACCAGCGGCGACCGCGGAAGTATCTGAGAAGTTTGTGTTTCCTTCTGCATCCAGTAAGTAGCGCTGAGCGCGCAGTTTGAAATCTCCCCACAATACTTCACTATTTTGGTTTCTTCTCTTATCGGTACAACACCCTCCAAGAACATCATTGTGCCCCATGTGCATTCATCGCTCCCTGGACCCTCTCATCTCACTGGCTTGTATATTCAGCTCTGCTTCTGTGCCTGCTTGCCAAACTACAGCTTGTCTGCATATCTGCCCTCTGCTTTGCTGCTCTGTCTGTCTGCTAGCCCGGTGAGTCCATTCCAAGGAAGAGCTTATATGTACATTTATTTTGGTTTTTGGGACACTAATTGGACAATATATTTATTTTTATTTTTATATTCATATTTATATCAATTTCATCACATATAGGTTGTGGTTTATTTATTTATTTATTTTGGTAATTATTTAATCATGTCACTTATGAAATAATTTTATCACACACATTATTGATGCCAGTCAATTCTGCGGGACCATTTTTATTGGTTTGTAACAATTTTTGTTTGCCAGCGCTGTTTTATTGGTTTGAGCATTTTTTGAAAGTTATAACACTTTCTTATCAGCAGCTGCACATTTTTTGCACATTTTTTGTGTCTTTCTTCACGTTTTCTTTTTAATATTGCACACGTTTATTCCAGCACCGTTTTCTTTGTTTATATATCAGCTAACCTACGTTGCATGGCCTCCCTGATCCTGCAAAGCCTGCGGAAGGATCCTCATATTCTTCGGATCAAGGAGAGGGACCACTGGGTCACTGGGTCTTGAGGATGGATCACTGGCCAGAGCTTGCACAGTATGCAATTGAGCTACTGGCCTGTCCTGCATCCAGCGTTCTTTCCGAACGCACATTCAGTGCTGCTGGAGGATTTGTCACCTATCACAGGGTGCGCCTGTCCACCGACTCTGTTGATCCACTGACCTTCATAAAAATGAATCAGTCTTGGATCACCACCAGCTACCAGGCACCTGAAGCGGATATAACTGAATAATTTATAATGTCACATCCCTTCAAGACTGCCTATGCTGATGCTGAGTGACTGTCCTGTTATGTTCACTGACTATCCTCTTCCTCCTCCTCAATGATCCATTCCTTGATAGCTTGGAAGAACATTTTTGTTTCTGGGTGCCACCACACCAGTGCCTAAGGCACAATTTTTCAGCCCCTGTATAACAGGGGCGTGTAATTACAATTTTTTAAGCAATGCTTCGCAACAGGTCTGACTGCTGTGCTCCAAGTACAGTATCTGTGAGGGGTTGCAGTGTTGTGGCACCAGCACCAGTGCCTAAGGCACAATTTTTCAGCCCCTGTTGGGGCGTGTAATTACAATTTTTAGGCAATGCTTTGCAACAGGTCTCATTGCTGTGCTCAGAGTACAGTATCTGTGAGGGGTTGCAGTGTTGTGGCACCAGCACCAATGCCTAAGGCACAATTTTTCAGCCCCTGTTTAACAGGGGCGTGTAATTACAATTTTTTAAGCAATGCTTCGCAACAGGTCTGACTGCTGTGCTCCAAGTACAGTATCTGTGAGGGGTTGCAGTGTTGTGGCACCAGCACCAGTGCCTAAGGCACAATTTTTCAGCCCCTGTTGGGGCGTGTAATTACAATTTTTAGGCAATGCTTTGCAACAGGTCTCATTGCTGTGCTCAGAGTACAGTATCTGTGATGGGTTGCAGTGTTGTGGCACCAGCACCAGTGCCTAAGGCCCAATTTTTCAGTCCCTGTTTAACAGGGGCGTGTAATTACAAATCTTGATCTAATAGTTCACAGCAGGGCCCATTCCTGAGCCCACCAAGTGTAACTGTGAGGGCTTACAGTCTTGTGGCAACACCGTCCACCACCACCACCACCAAAGGCCCAATTTTTCTGCCCTGTTCAACAGGTGCATGCAATTACAAATCTTGATCTAATAACTCACAGCAGGGCCCATTCCTGCGCCCACCAAGAGTAACTGTGAGGGCTTACAGTCTTGTGGCAACACCGTCCACCACCACCACCACCAAAGGCCCAATTTTTCTGCCCTGTTCAACAGGTGCATGCAATTACAAATCTTGATCTAATAACTCACAGCAGGGCCCATTCCTGCGCCCACCAAGAGTAACTGTGAGGGCTTACAGTCTTGTGGCAACACCGTCCACCACCACCACCACCAAAGGCCCAATTTTTCTGCCCTGTTCAACAGGTGCATGCAATTACAAATCTTGATCTAATAACTCACGGCAGGGCCCATTCCTGCGCCCACCAAGAGTAACTGTGAGGGCTTACAGTCTTGTGGCAACACCGTCCACCACCACCACCACCACCAAAGGCCCAATTTTTCTGCCCTGTTCAACAGGTGCATGCAATTACAAATCTTGATCTAATAACTCACAGCAGGGCCCATTCCTGTGCCCACCAAGAGTAACTGTGAGGGCTTACAGTCTTGTGGCAACACCGTCCACCACCACCACCACCAAAGGCCCAATTTTTCTGCCCTGTTCAACAGGTGCATGCAACTACAAATCTTGATCTAATAACTCACAGCAGGGCCCATTCCTGTGCCCACCTTAGTAACTGTGAGGGCTTACAGTGTTGTGGCTACACCAACATCTAATGGGGCAAATTTCTGCAGAGTATATACGGCAGGCCCCTACTTTCAAACATCCAACTTACACACGACTCCTACTTGCAAACGGAAGGAGAAAACAGGAAGTGAGAGGAAATCTACCCCTAGGAAGGGAAATTCGATCCTGTTAGATTTAATTTGGGAAAAAGGTATCTCCTCTCTACTGACCCTTGTTTCAATTAAAACCCCACTTTTCAAAAAACATTTGTCATTGGGACGGAAAGTGAGGTGAAATGTTCTGAACAGATGTGCAAAGACAGCAAATGTTACAGGGGTGATAACCCCTCCCTATGTTCTCCAAAAAGCTTAAAAATAGATTTTTTTGGGATGGAGCTACACTTCATAATGTACCTGTTCAGATTCTACTTAAGAACAAACCTACAGTCCGTGTCTTGTTTGCACCGCCTGTATACTGCTGTTCAGAGTATATAGGGTTGTAGGTATAGGGTTTTATTTTGGGTGCGGGGTCCCCCTTAATATCCATACAAGACCCAAAGGGGCTGGGGTGGGGGGGGGGTGGTTATGGGGTAGCCATGCCATTTTTCTCAAGGATTTTCAGCCATATGACCAGGACAAGACATGACATTAAAGCCGCAAGTGGTTTTAAATGGCTTCTTTTTTTCCTTTACAAATGTCATTTTGTGCAGGGACAGTTCTAAACACGGGAAACACATGCCACTTCTTTAGATACTTTAGATACCCCCCATGTACCATATTTAAAGGAATATTTTACTTTTTTATTTTTTTTCACTTTATGCATAATTAAAATGACTGCTCCCAAAAAAACGTTAGTTTTTAAAAGTTATTTTTGCATTGATATATGTCCCCTGGGGCAGGACCCGGGTCCCCAAACCTGTTTTATGACATTAAAATGCATATTGGCCGTTGTAATTAGCACTTTTGATTTCGAATGTTCGCGTCCATTGTAACGAATAGGGTTCGAAAATTTGCGCAAACTTTCGGTCCGTTCGAAGGTTCTGGTGCGAACCGAACCGGGGGGTGTTCGGCTCATCCCTAGTATAGACCAATCTCCTCTCTTTTGATACAAAATTTCATTTCTGAATATCGAAACATTATCTTTCAAGCAACTAGAGCTGGCACTATTGATGCCAATACTTGGAAATTCTTGCATGTACAGAACCCCAAAACTCCAACTTTCTATGCCCTACCCAAATTGCACAAATCTTCAATAAAACCTCCAGGCAGACCAATTGTATCTGGCTGTGATGGACTTACTGAGAAAGCAAGTGAACTAGTTGACAAACATCTGGCTCCCCATGTGACCTCCTTATCCTCCTACATTAAAGATACTATTAATTTACTGCGAACTCTTGAAAATAAACAACTCCCAAAAGACACTTGGCTAGTGGCACTAGATGTTGAGTGCCTCTATAATACCATCCCTCATAAAAGAGGTATTGAGGTTATAGGAAAACAATTACAGGCGCGTGGCCCTGAATTTCAATCGTATAATGACTTTGTACTATCTCTACTACAATTTATTCTGACTAGAAATTATTTTACTTTTGGTACTTCCCACTTCCTCCAGATACAGGGGGTGGCAATGGGGACCAAGTGTGCCCCCTCCTATGCCAACCTGTATCTGGGGGGGTGGGAAAAGGAATTACTCTCTGAACCAAAACTATTGCATTTTACCCAAAACATACTTACCTGGTCAAGATATATTGATGACATGCTTATCTTTTGGACTGGGACTTACAATGACCTACAGGACTTTTTTCAAACACTATCAACAAACACTTACAATTTAAAATTTACCATGGAATGTAGCCAGACTTTGATTACATTCCTGGATCTCACCATCAATATTGACAAAGAAGGAATGTTACATTCCTCCCTGTATAGGAAACCCTCTGCAGGGAATACAATTTTACACGCTTCCAGCGCCCACCTACAATCCTTGCTAAGAAGTATACCCTATAGTCAATACTTACGTATAAGACGAAACTGTAGCAATGATGAAGATTTTTATAAATCTTCACATCAACTTTATCTAAGATTGAAACAAAGAGGCTACAGCCATAATCTATTGAAAAAATCTTTCAATAAAGTAAAAGAATTACAGACAAATGAATTGATTTTTCGACACAAAAGCAATGATCAAATACAGTCCGTTGGTCTTATAACTCAGTATTCAAATCAATCTAATCAAGTTAAAGAGACCTTAACCAAATTTTGGCCTCTTCTGTCAGCGGACCCAATTATCTCTAATTATGTTAAACCTTATCCAGAAATCACGTATAGACGATCACCATCGCTAAGTGACCGCCTTACTTCAAGTCACTTTAAACTGGAAAGTAACTCAACCCCAGACAATCCAGGCATGTTTGCATGTGGCCACTGCAACTCATGCACTACTTTGTCCAATTCTACCAACACCGCCCTACCCACAGGTAAAACACATAAAATTAAGCATAGAGTAACCTGCAATACCATGGGAGTGGTATATTTAGCCACCTGCAGATGTGGCAGCTTCTATGTAGGAAAAACAAAAAGATCGTTCTCTATCCGTATACAAGATCATCTAAAATCACTTATGAAAAAGAAAATTACAACTGCCATAAATCGCCATGTTGCATTATTCCATAACTTTGATTCACATGCCATTCAATTTTCAGCTCTAGAGCATATCCCAACCAGCATTCGTGGTGGTGATATTGACAATCTGCTACTTCAACTTGAAACCAGGTGGATACACAACCTGGATGCTACTCGACCACCAGGTCTAAACGAGTACATTAGTTTCAAATCGTTTCTATAAATTATTTCCTGTTCAAAAATGTTTCTTTAACCTTGGTCTTTTCCCCCTCCCCCCCCCCCTCCTTCCCCTATCCCTTCCCGTAAAATCTCTTCTTTGCTCCCCTGGTGTGCAGCACACAGAGAGACCCTTTATTCTTACCAAAGCATGCTCTATGTCATACAGTTTAAACATGTTAAATAAGTAATAATACATATATTAACTTTGATAAAGTACTGAACTCTAATCACTTATTACATGTGTAGCTTATTTTTGTTCAATCAATGCTAACTAAAGCTATTTCTGTTTCTGTATATTTCTCCCCAATTATTTATCTTGGGAATTATTGGGTCGTTACTATGTTATACATTTTCTGTAATAAACAATTTGTGATAATGTATGGGTTTAATCACTATTACATATCTAATTTTGTTCTTTTTTGCTTTTTATGTACTGTTGTTTCAGATGGTATCCCTTCCAGCTGATGCAATTCTGTAGGAGGGGTTAAATGGTCTGAGTCTTTTCTGCCCCCACTCCCTCCCCGCCCTTCTTCCTTTCCTACTCCTCCCCCTCGGGCATTACTGCCCCGGTCTAGCATTCTACTCCCGCTTAACATCTTCATCTGATGGCGAGTGACACACCGGGGCGGGGTTTGCGGGGTAAGGAGCGCTCGCAAAGGGTAAGCATGGACATCCAAGGGCGGCGTCATATCCCTGACAGTCCGCCCACCCCTGGCCTCTGTTGACATCGTGCGCGCGCACCGCTGTGACGTCATCACGTGGTGCGATGCCCGGGCGCCATGAATTATGGGCCTTGTAGGCCCTCATGGACCCAGGGTACTCGCGCATGCGCAGAGGCTCTTTTTGTCCGCTGATTGGAGGGCGCTTCACCACACCCTCCACTCTGGGAGACAGTACTTTAGCCGGCATCGACACTCAGTTGAGTACCGGACACCGGAGGCGCCTGACGCAGTTATCGCTCTCTCCAAAAGTAAGTTCCATTCATCATACTTTGTTACTATTAGTTTGTTCGCCTAGCCTGCACTATAGATCCCTTTTTTTATTTATTTTAATCTCAGGACACTATCCTTCAATGTTTGCAGGTGACTGTTTACAGCCACACTCAGCGACCTTTAAATACCTGTCTGGATTTGTGCAACTTTCCATTCTTGCATTGAGTATTAGTCCTGTTTAAATGCAGGTATGTCGATTTAAAATCCATCATAATTATTTTCATACCCCTTAATTTTTACTCTCTAGTAAATCCCACTTATTAACTATTTCAGGCGCCTCCATATCATCTCTATCAGTCCTGTCCGAGTCTACCTAATTTTAGCTCCTATTTAAATTAAAGTAAGTATTGAGACAATTAGTCCTTTCCACAATGATGTGTCATGCATTTGCGGAATATTTTACTCCGCAACTGGACAACATTGTATACACCTTTTTTACCTAATAGGCATCAAAATTCAATGTAACATATTTACTAAATCAATTGCCAGGTCTAGTATGTCTCCTGCTTTCTATTGACTGGCGCCCATCAAGCTACCCCGCCCTGGTGTGTGCAAGCCCTCAGATTTACACCAAATTTGGTGCCTCTTTGGTAAATTGGGGCTTTGTATGGGAAGAAGTCTAGTCCATCTTCTTGCTTGGGATGGGTGGGTGTATGATCAGATTCATTTTCTCCCCTTCCTCCCTTCTCGCTCAGCTACTTGGAAAGTCTGATCAATGCATGGATTGTAATTATTGCTATTTATTTTTCTGTAGATTCACTATAATTGCTCTGCAGGCCAACCCCGAAGAAGCCATCATTATGGCGAAACATGTCGGATACTAAAATGGCCTGCGTTACCAACTGAGGTTTTCCTTAAGTTGTATTAATGGTTATACTATTATAGAACTTCAACAATCTGCATTGAATTACTTAACTACTGTAAAGCTACAATGTCTGAAATGTCTATGTCGGGGGCTTTGAGCATTTGTATTTTTTGCTAATAGGCCTTTGAAATGAACTCTATATTTTAAATATCTTCAATAAAACTATATTTTTCTAAGTAAGCATTGAATTGTCAACAACCTTTATTTCATTTTTTCTCTGGCACTGCTATAATCCCTATAACCCTCCTCCTGCTCATACACACTTAATTACCTAGGGATGAGGTGCTGTATAACGGTTTGGACCCTCTCTGCCATTCTCGCACTTTAACCACTTCAGCCCCGGACCAATTTGCAGCTAAAGGACCAGGCCCCTTTTTGCAATTCGGCACTGCGTCGCTTTAACTAACAATTGCGCGGTCATGCGACGTGGCTCCAAAACAAAATTGGCGTTTATAGCGTTTACAAAATAGGGGATAGTTTTATAGCATTTTTATTAATATTTTTTTTTTTATTAGTAATGGCGGCGATCAGCGAGTTTTTTATTGTGACTGCAACATTTTGGCGGACACATCGGACACATCGGACAATTTTTGACACATTTTTGGGACATTTGTCATTTATACAGCAATCAGTGCTATTTAAATAGCACTGATTCCTATGTAAATGACAGTTGTAGTTAGGGGGTTAACCACTAGGGGGCGGGGAGGAGTCAGTGTGACGTGTTGTGGTTTTTTTACAGTAGGGGGGCGTGGCTGTACGTGTGACGTCATTGATCGGCGTTCCCGATGACAGGGAACCGCCGATCACTGACAGTCAGTGTAGGAAGCGCGGGGAGAGGTTTGTTTACATAGACCTCTCCCCGTTCTTCCGCTCCGTAACCCGATCGCGGGACACCAGCGGCGATCGGGTCCGCTGGTCCCGCGGCCGGGGTCACGGAGCTCCCGACCGGGTCGCGAGCGCGCCGCTAGCGGCGCGCGCGCGACCCACGGGCAGGCACATGCACGATCACGTACAGGTACGTGATTCTGCCTGCCCGAGCCATTCTGCTGACGTATATATGCAGTGGCCGGTCGGGAAGTGGTTAATATACCCTCCTCAGTAGCCAGGCCGCTAACTTCCACTGGTGTACCTGTGGGCAGAGGACTGGGCCCTGTGAGAGGAGATCCTCCAGAGCTGGAAGTAACAGGGGAGGTTCTGCTGCCAGCTGCTTGAGAACTGCCATTTCCAAAGCGAGCAAAGTCCTTTCTTGTATTAAGAGAGGTATGGACTCCAGAGAGAGTGATATCATTTTGCCCCTGTTCAAATCATTAGTAAGACCTCATCTGGAATATGCAGTTCAGTTTTGGGCACCAGTTCTCAAAAAGGATATTGGGGAACTGGAGAAAGTGCAGAGAAGGTCAACCAAACTGATAAGAGGCATGGAAAGATGAGGAAAGATTAGAGGAACTGAATTTATTCACTCTTGATAAGAGGAGATATGATCAACATGTACAAATATATAAGGGGTCCATATAGTGAACCTGGTGTTGAGTTATTCACTTTACATGGAAACATACAAAATAGGAGGCTGGACAAAAATGTGTGCTAAAAAGCTTTGTCCACCCAAAGAATTTTGTAGCAGCGCTATTACTAAAATTTCTCAAATCAATGTGAAATAAATATGGAAACACGCTTATTATAGTGATTATAAATTAAATATATAAATAAATAAATATATAAATATATGAGCAAGGTGAGCGTGAAAAAGAAAGAATATAAAAATATATAAAATTATGTGAATCAAAATAGAAATAAATAAATAAATAGCGTTCCGTGTCTTTAAAATAGACTAAAGTCCACGTGTACAAAAGTGCTTGCCAATATGATCAAATGGCAAGGTTACAATGGTGACAGTTCCATATTGATGCAAAAAACAGTTCTAAGCTGATATTCCTTGAGTGATCCGACCACCATAGACTTCACCACGTGAGGGGATCGCCCCCTTATGAGGTTACACTCACCAGAAATATACTTTTAGTAAGCCTGTAGTAAAACCAATATGGGCCTTCTCCTCCAACATCACCAGATAAACATTTCCACCAGCGCGGTTATTAGACCAGAATCTCAGCCTTCTCATCCAGCATCCCTTGATCAAATCTCCACCAGCGCGGTTTATTCAATCATGTGTGAAAACAAATGGTGGGCCACATAGTGTAATATTGCTTAAAAGAATTTATTTGAAACACATTCCCTTTATTACATAAACGATTCCCCCTAGTAAATTCTGCGTACCAAAATATGGTATAAAACGAGCATTGGATAAACGTAAGGAGGTACTGTGCCTGTATTCCTTCTACTGGGCAGGATATGGAGCCTTCAGTTCCGCTGTGTGCGATAGCGGCGTCCTTCCTGTCTGGTGTCTATGGAACGCACAGTGGACCGCAAAACGTTGTGACGTCACTTCCTGTTGACCTACGCACTGACGCGTTTCGTCATTTCCGACTTCTTCTCGAGGGCGTAGGTCATCAGGCAGGAAGTGAGGTATAAATGCACTGAGGGATGGGGCGGCCGTCCAATCAGGGGGCTGAACAGCTTTCCCAATCGGCGGCGACGCCGTGGACCGGTCTTTCAGACGCTAGAGGTCCGTTGCAGACACTATTAAAAGAAGCGCCATCCCCAGTGCATTGTGGCAGTAACATCATAATATAACATGAGTTAAACATTTATATCATATGTGCCAATACCAAAGTATCATTATGACAACATTGGCTCAATGGACTTCCATAAAAAACACTTATAAACCTCATTACAACATATTGTTACACTTGTGGGGGATGCATGGGTGACTGATAAATGCCGTTCTTTCCAAACTCACTAATATATGGTATATGGGTATATACCAGTATATAGGCATTATGCCCAAGTAGATATCTCCTCCACAATTAATGGGTGGGCAGAATTAATTGCGGACTGTATCTAAAATCATGTGTGGACAAAAATGTGGGCCGTAATAGATTTATTAATTGTCACCCATGCTTCCCCATTACACATAATAAATTCAATATTCAAGGAACATGAATATGATATATAATGCGATCTGAGATATGTTTCTCATTTATCTGTATATAAATAAATAAATAGATAAACTCATGGATTTATAAGATATTTTTAAAGAATATTTTTAAAAGGATAAAATTTAAACTGATGGCAAATATTAAGATGATATATATGTATAAAAATAGAAACACTGAGCTTTAAAATATATAGATATATAAAATGTTTTAGTATAATTATATATGGATGTTAAAACATTATTCAAAATATTTTTATTTTTAGAATATTTTTAGACTATTTTTTAAAAAAAATGTATTTTTTTATTTTTAGAGGTAGACAAGGATATTGATCGTTATTCAAGGTGTGAGTGCACTGTATAAGATATTAAATATAAAATTATATAAATATGTAATTTTTAAAATGAATTATGCATAAAAATCGGCAATAATTTATGGGTTAAAATGGATAAGTGAATGCCCACATACTTTTGGAACATGAGAGAGCAGTCACGACTATGGTCTCACTTTCGTTATTAATTTCTACTATCTCATATTAATGTTCCTTAAATATATACAGATCACCTGAACGATCAGCGTGACATGGAAGCACCCGGCATAGAAAAACGAATCAAGGATATGTGTCAGAGCTTATCTGTGTGGGGACTAGACAATGATACTATGTGGTGTGTTCTTGGTGTGAGACTAGGTGTCGCTTATAAAGCAATTTATGTCTAGCTCAATGTTTAATCCTTTTGGAGAAAGAACATCCACCAGATATATCCATTGGGTCTCCCGCTTTGAAAGTTCCCGAACCATATGCATTGCTCTCCAATGAGGTTGTACTTGTTCGATACCCCAAAACTGTAATCCTTTGGGGTCCATGTCGTGTTTGAGTTTAAAGTGCAATGAAACGTTGTGATCTTTAAAACCAATTTTTATATTGTGTACATGTTCAGCAATCCGGACTCGCAATAGCCTCTTCGTGCGGCCTATATACATGAGTCCACATGGACATTTTAGAGCGTAGACAACGTGCATACTGTTGCATGTAATAAACTGTTTGATTGAAAAGGTGTTGTTGTTGGCTGTGGACGTGAAATTTTCCAATTTTCTGAGGGGTCTCGACACCTCCCGACATGCCTTACACTTCCTGCATGCAAAAAAAACGTTCTGCTCCCAAAATGTGGGTGTTTTTTTGGGGGGTCAATTACCTTTTTTACCACTTTGTCACCGAAGTTGGGCGCTTTTCTGTAGATGAACTGAGGTGCTGGAGGCAGAGATGTCATAAATTTTTTGTCTAAAAGCAAAATGTGCCAGTGTTTTTTGAAGAATAACGATCAATATCCTTGTCCACCTCTAAAAATATTTTTTTTTTTAAAAATAGTCTAAAAATATTCTAAAAATAAAAATATTTTGAATAATGTTTTAACATCCATATATAATTATACTAAAACATTTTATATATCTATATATTTTAAAGCTCAGTGTTTCTATTTTTATACATATATATCATCTTAATATTTGCCATCAATTTCAATTTTATCCTTTTAAAAATATTCTTTAAAAATATCTTATAAATCCATGAGTTTATCTATTTATTTATTTATATACAGATAAATGAGAAACATATCTCAGATCGCATTATATATCATATTCATGTTCCTTGAATATTGAATTTATTATGTGTAATGGGGAAGCATGGGTGACAATTAATAAATCTATTACGGCCCACATTTTTGTCCACACATGATTTTAGATACAGTCCGCAATTAATTCTGCCCACCCATTAATTGTGGAGGAGATATCTACATGGGCATAATGCCTATATACTGGTATATACCCATATACCATATATTAGTGAGTTTGGAAAGAACGGCATTTATCAGTCACCCATGCATCCCCCACAAGTGTAACAATATGTTGTAATGAGGTTTATAAGTGTTTTTTTATGGAAGTCCATTGAGCCAATGTTGTCATAATGATACTTTGGTATTGGCACATATGATATAAATGTTTAACTCATGTTATATTATGATGTTACTGCCACAATGCACTGGGGATGGCGCTTCTTTTAATAGTGTCTGCAACGGACCTCTAGCGTCTGAAAGACCGGTCCACGGCACCGCCGCCGATTGGGAAAGCTGTTCAGCCCCCTGATTGGACGGCCGCCCCATCCCTCAGTGCATTTATACCTCACTTCCTGCCTGATGACCTACGCGCTCGAGAAGAAGTCGGAAATGACGAAACGCGTCAGTGCGTAGGTCAACAGGAAGTGACGTCACAACGTTTTGCGGTCCACTGTGCGTTCCATAGACACCAGACAGGAAGGACGCCGCTATCGCACACAGCGGAACTGAAGGCTCCATATCCTGCCCAGTAGAAGGAATACAGGCACAGTACCTCCTTACGTTTATCCAATGCTCGTTTTATACTATATTTTGGTACGCAGAATTTACTAGGGGGAATCGTTTATGTAATAAAGGGAATGTGTTTCAAATAAATTCTTTTAAGCAATATTACACTATGTGGCCCACCATTTGTTTTCACACATGATTGAATAAACCGCGCTGGTGGAGATTTGATCAAGGGATGCTGGATGAGAAGGCTGAGATTCTGGTCTAATAACCGAGCTGGTGGAAATGTTTATCTGGTGATTCATGCAAATGTAAAATAAATATTCTTTTGAGAAAATACTACACCATATAGTCCTCCGTTTCCCTCCCCCTCTATTACTATGAGTGACGATTGCTGAGTGTTCCCTGCCAATGAAGTGGTATCCAGTTCCCACCTGACACAGAAGGAAGAGCTGCAGACCAGACCTGTAACCCCCCCCTGGAGTGGCCATACACCTCCTTGGTGTCTATCCAATGCTGTTTACATTACAGCAGTAAGGTAATCATTTAGGGCACCTACAGGTGTCTTCTATACACCGAAGAACCACAGCACAGAGCACCAAGCAGTCACTATCTCAGTCACAGCGTTACTATATGTAAAACCTACTAGCACCAACCATTTCTTCACGCTGCATCTGCTCCCGCAAGAGTCGCAGAAATCACTACATAGCATCACTACTGCATTGTATCGCAGCATCACTGTTCTATCTATTTACTTTTCCTATAGTCACTGCACATTTATGTGTTTTGAACTTGAATGCGATTTTGAACTTTTAATTAACTACGCAATTTCTGCGATTTTGAAATTTTATGCGATTTTTGGAATTTTATGCGATTTTGGAATTTTTAATGCGATTTCATATGCATTTATCTGTTTTAATATTTTTCTTGCACTGTTAATCTATTCAGATACCTTTTAACCTGTTTTATTTTCACTGGAACACTGCTTAGTGGTTATGTGATTCCTGAGCAACCGTGCACCTTTTATTGTGATTTTATAGCACACTTCAGCACGTTTATCACATCCCACTTTATTTAATCTATCCTACCTGATTTTAGCAATTTCATGCACATCAGTCACATTCGTTTTTACTGTTTATACATTGTATATAACTTTATATGTGTATTTATTTATTTTGGTAAGACCTTCGCCATCTTCTATTACTTACCACTGCCATCCTAGCCTGACTATCTAGAAAATTTTCTTTGGGAGCGCAACACCACACATTGATTTATTCCATTTATCTGGTGATGTTGGAGGAGAAGGCCCATATTGGTTTTACTACAGGCTTACTAAAAGTATATTTCTGGTGAGTGTAACCCCAAAAGGGGGCGATCCCCTCACGTGGTGAAGTCTAAGGTGGTCGGATCACTCAAGGAATATCAGCTTAGAACTGTTTTTTGCATCAATATGGAACTGTCACCATTGTAACCTTGCCATTTGATCATATTGGCAAGCTTTTTTGTACACGTGGACTTTAGTCTATTTTAAAGACACGGAACGCTATTTATTTATTTATTTCTATTTTGATTCACATAATTTTATATATTTTTATATTCTTTCTTTTTCATGCTCACCTTGCTCATATATTTATATATTTATTTATTTATTTATTTAATTCATGATCACTATAATAAGCATGTTTGCATATTTATTTCACATTGATTTGAGAAATTTTAGTAATAGCGCTGCTACAAAATTCTTTGGGTGGACAAAGCTTTTTAGCACACATTTTTGTCCAGCCTCCTATTTTGTATGTTTCCATGTTTCTATATTTTAAGCAGCTGCTGTAAATAATGTATGTATAAGGACTATTATACACCCACATTAAATCAAAAATAATTTTGTACATCACAGAATATTTTTACATTCACATTCATATATATACATATTTATTTATTTATTTGATATATATATAAGTTTGCACACATATATATTTATTTATTTATTTATATATTCATCTATTTCACACATTACTACTACTTGGGTATTTCAATCACTGATTATCCCACCTTTTGCAAGTAATACATCTTTGTAGCGCAGAGCGGTGTTTATTTAGGAGGGCGGGACTATTAAACATCTTCATACATTATTCACTTTACAGTCAACAAAGAGGACAAGGGGTCACTCTTTACGTCTAGAGGAAAAGAGATTTCATCTCCAAATACAGAAAGGTTTCTTCACAGTAAGAGCTGTGAAAATGTGGAATAGACTCCCTGCAGAGGTGGTTCTGGCCAGCTCAGTAGATTGCTTTAAAAAAGGCCTGGATACTTTCCTAAATGTACATAATATAACTGCGTACCAACATTTATAGGTAAAGTTGATCTGGGGAAAATCTGATTGCCTCTCGGGGGATCAGGATGAATTTTTTCCCCTGCTTTAGCGCTGCTGGGGTTTTTTGCCTTCCTCTGGATCAACTGTGGGTATAGAATGGGCTATATAGGATTGTCTCTTGGCGCGAAAAGATCCCCCTCTGGGGGTCCCCATTTTTTGGATATGAGATTGAAGACCTCCTGATTGAGGACCCAATCTCCCTCCTTCAGCTTCCTTCGGCTGAGAAAGTCCGCTATCACGTTCCTCTATCCTCTCAGAAATATTGCTGAGAGTGTTTGACTCGGCCCAGCTTAAAATGTCTGTTGCTAGGGCCAGCCCTTATGACCCCCAGGATGAACCGGTTGGGGGAGATTGTCTCCCACTGCGGAAGGAAGGCCCCCAGTCTTCCTTCCACCGTACCTGAAGAGTCATTGGTCTTTATGGGCCTTTTCAGGAGGGTGAAAAACCCCTTTTGTCTGTGCTGGGGATTTGCTTGAGAGGAAAGGACTTCTTTTTGTCCGCCGTTCGGTCTAGGACAGAATCTAACCCTGGTCCAAAGAGGAGATCACCTGTCAGGGGTATCCCGTACAACTTGACTTTAGAGGCGCTGTCGCCAGGCCAAGTCTTCAGCCAGAGGGCTCTTCTGGCCAAGTTGGCCAGAGCCGCTGACCTGGTTGACATGGGGACTGATTCCGCCGAGGCATCCGCTATGTATGCGATACCTCGTAGAATCGTGGGGAAAGAGGATAGAATAGTCTCCTTAGCTGTACCAGCTTCAATGTGTTCTTGAATCTGGGAGAGCCAATGTTCCAAGATGCGGGCTACAACAGTAACAGCCATTTCTGGCTTTAAATTGCCTATTGTTGAATCCCAAGTCTTTTTAAGCAATGAGTCTATCCTCTTATCCATGACATCGGACAAGGCCCCCATATCTTCAAATGCCAGGTCCGTGTGTCTAGAGACCTGCGAAAAGGTGGCATCCAATTTGGAGCTTTTGTTCCAAATGGATGTTGGGTCCTCCGAAAAGGGGAACCTTCTCTTTAGAGATCTAGAAAAGAAGGGCTTTCTTTCGGGATCCTGCCACTCTTTTCTAACCGTTTCTACCAGTACCTCATGTACTGGAAAAACTTTTCTCTTTTGCTCCCCCAAGCCTTTGTACATCAGGTCATGGAGGGTCAGGGGCTTCTTAACCTCCTGTATACCCTAGGGTTGTGTAAATTGCCCCTAGGAGGTTTTCTACCTCGTCTAGGGACAACTTATACCTAGAGGCCTTCCTGGATTCCCCATCCTGGTCCTTTCCCTCTGACTCCTCCTGGGAGTCAGAGGTGCCACTGTCTGGCTGCCATTGCTCCACCTCGGAAGGGCCTAAAACCTCCTCTGCCATAGCTGTAGTTGCAGGTTTGGCAGGTGCAGAGCCCTGAGCTTGTGGCGGGGTTGTAATTTCTCAAAAAGGCTTTTAAATGATGAAAAGGTGGATGAAAGCTCCTTTACAGAGGTTGCCAATCCAGACTCCTGTTCAGATTCTCTTTCTCTAACCAGGGAGTCTATACAATCTTTGCACAAGACCTTAGTCCATGATTCCCCCAAAATGTCTCTACAGGAGGCACACTTCCTCTTAGAGCTATGGGTTGACTTTGTCTTTTCAGTAGCTTTCTGAAATACATGCATCAAAAAAAGGCAGAAAAACATTTTACTTTTAAGCAAGCAGGAAACAACCCCGGGAGGGCACTAGACCCACCTTAAAAAGGGGATCTGAGCCTCCCCCCCTGACCAGCCAGGGGGTCTGCCCCCCCAAGATAAGAACCATACAAAGAGGGGCAATCTTGGATAGAGAGGACCCTTCCCCAGGGTGCTCTTACCTTAGGAAGGCTGGAGGTAGTGTCAGTGTGAGCCGTAGCATCTGCCTCCGACATGACTGCAGGTGGTTGCT
Organism: Lithobates sylvaticus; assembly: GCA_028564925.1. Classification (NCBI taxonomy): domain Eukaryota; kingdom Metazoa; phylum Chordata; class Amphibia; order Anura; family Ranidae; genus Lithobates; species Lithobates sylvaticus. The sequence goes on along the minus strand of CM053037.1, from coordinate 103,003,283 downwards.
TCTCAGTGAGTCTCACACTGCCTGTGTGCATTCCAGACTCTCTCCAGCCGGTGCCCGGCCCCCTATCAGCTCCGTGACCCGGAACCGGAAGTCACGGGTCAAAGGCAACACGTCCGCCCTCCGCCAGAAATGACGTCACCCGCCGTCCAGCACGCTAGTTCCAAAAATCTGCAGCCTCTACCATGTACAGGGAGAGCAGACTGCTACCTTGCTGCGGCCCTGTGGACGCGATAGGGGTCCCCCACAACCTGATGCCATGCTCGACAAGGAAGGGGTGGCTTCTGCTGTGGGTAAGCATTTCTCGTTTTTCCCCTAGAAGCCCCTGCTTCCTTAAGGGTTTTTAATGGCCACAGTCTCACTGACTGCTCCTAGCCTGGTCCAATACACAGTGTCTACCCACCGGAGGAAACACTAATAACTGAGGTCCGGCAGGGGAAGTAAGAATTTATGGGCTGGCGCAATGTTTCCTAGAGGAAGATGAGGAGACCATCTCTCATAGTGGCTGTCCTGAATGAAGATAAGTGAAAAAGCTAAGCTACCCTGACCCTTTCCTGGTGCCATACTCACACAGGTACTCGTTGATGGCCCTCTGCTGCATGTGCAGCCGATGCAGTATTGCCAACGTTGAGTTCCACCTGGTGGGCATGTCACAAATGAGGCGGTTCTCGGGCAGGTTGCATTCCCTTTGAAGGTCAGCCAGCCGAGCACTGGCATTATATGTCCGGCGGAAATGACCACAGACTTTCCTGGCCTGTCTCAAGAGATCCTGCAAGCCCGGGTACCGGCTCAAGAACTGCTGCACCACCAAATTGAGAACATGAGCCAAACAGGGAACATGGGTCAAGTGTCCCTGTCGGAGGGCGGAGAGGTGGTTGGTGCCATTTTCGCATACAACCATTCCTGGCTGAAGCTGGCAGGGTGTCAACCACCTCTGAGCCTGCCCCTGCAGAGCTGACAGAATCTCTGCCCCAGTGTGGCTCCTGTCCCCTAAGCAGACCAACTCAAGCACCGCATGGCATCTTTTTGCCCGAGTGCTTGCATAGCCCCTTGAACGCCTACGGAGCACCGCTGGTTCAGAGGACAAATCTGCAGAGGATGAAGAAGAGGAGGGGGTGGAGGAGAGAGCTGTGGCAGAATCACCACTAGCATTTTGGAGGCGTAGTGGCGAAACAAGCTCCAACAATACTGAACCCTGTCTTGCATCCTTCCCAGCTGCCAGCAGAGTTACCCAGTGCGCCTTTAAAGAAAGGCAACGTCCCTGTCCATGCCTGCTGGACCATGAGTCAGCGGTAATATGCGCCTTACTGCTGACTGTCCTGTCCAATGAGGTCAAGACATTGCCTTCCACATGCTGGTAGAGAGCCAGAATGGCCTTCCATGAAAAGAAATGGCATTTGGAACCTGCCACTGAGGTACTGCAGATTCCACAAATTCACAAAAGGGGGCAGAGTCTACCAGCTGAAAAGGCAGCAGTTGCAGTGTTAGCTAGCATTCAGACACTGAGCATGTGGATGGCTGGGACCAAATTTTTAGATGGTTTAGCAACTGGGGTAGGGAAATTTGCCTGCTAAAGTCGGATGTTGGTGTACCGCTAGTAGATTGGCCTGCAAGTACTTGGGACACCCATTTCTAAACCTTCATTCCTCTCAGTGCAGGTTTCTGAGAGGACTGGAGGTATAGTAGGGTTGGATATCCCAGCTTATGAGGAGCAAGGAGAGGTCCGCCTTGTTCTTTGATGTGGATCTTTTAAGTGATGTTGCCAACCGACTGCATGGGAGGTCGTCATATGTCTAGTCAAGCATGTGGTGCCCAAGCGGTTGCTGTTTTGGCCACGCTGATACTTGATTCAGACATGTGTTGCAAACAGCAACGGTGCGATCTGCTGCAAACGTGTCAAAAAAGGCCCACACCAAAGAACTTTTAAAATATGCAGGGAGTCAGCAGCACCCTGCACCTGCTTAGCTCTGCGGTGTTATGCAATAGGGTGGCTGCCCTTAAGCTTCCCTTTAGCTGCCCCCTGGAGGGCATCCTGCCTCATTGGAGATGTGCCTCCTCCTCCTCCTCTCTTCTATCAGGCACCCAAGTAGAGTCAGTGACCTCATCATCCCCTCCCTCCTCGTCACTGGAGAAAACTTGGCAGTATGCTGACTGCCAGTTTCTTGTCCTTCCTGGGCACCCCCTCTCTCTAGGCTCACGTTACTACCTTCTTCAACCTGGGTACCATCTTCGGAGCCTTCAAATCTCTGAGTATCATCCTGCAGCATGTACCCGACGCTGTGGTCGAATAGTTCGGGGGGACTCCTCCGTGCATGATGGTGGGGCTAGGGAAGGAGTGACTGTTGACATGGAGACGATGGAATAAGCCGCTTTGGCAGATGCATTGGCAGGCAAACTACTCTGAGCCTGGGCGACAGAGGATGAGGACAGCTTTGTTATCCATTCCACCAACACTTGGCATGTTGTGGCTCAATAACACGGCCAGCTTCAGAAAAAAAGGACAAGCGTGCCCCACGGCCACGTACTGAGATTGCAACGTGTCCATGACCAGCACTGTTGACTGTAGACACAGAGCCTGCTTGCCCTCTTTTAGTGGCCTGTGAGCGTCTGCCTCTCCTTGGTGGCCTTCCAGATATGCTGTAAATTTGTTTAGCAAAACCACACTACACTGTATTGTGTACTGTGTACATAACCAGAAAAGTAGTAGCAACTGCACTATGGGTGCACTGTACTGTGTACACTGCCTGAAGTATATTTTAAAAAGTACACCAGGAATGGCCTGCAGTCAGATATAATATAAAAGACAAATCAGCGCAATTACATAAAAATATTAGACCATATAAGCTGCTGAACACCAAGGGTCAAATTTCCAAATCCCTCAGCTAAATAAACATATAAAAATGGTGCAGCACTCAGAAATACACTAATCAAACTAAAATGTCCATATACATGTCCGTATCAAATGATATAATAAATGCAACAATCCAATGGTGTCTTCTATGGTGAATAGACAATGGGTGCATGCAGGTGACTTCGTGAAAAAATCTCCACCACTGATAAGATGGCCGCTCACCTCACTTACTGGACCCTTTAATTACAGAGGGTCTCAAACACTTTCCCCACCTAGGGTGTATGGTGATGGTCCACAGGGGTCAAATATGACTCCTGCCAGTATGATAGAAGGATCACAAATAGCTCTCTTAAATATGGCTCATTGCTGGTATAATGGATGAATAACAGGCAACTCTTTCCAGTGCCACCACGAGTCATGAAAACATAAAAGCAAAAAACCATAGTGCTCTCTGCATGTACAGCATTTTAATAGGTAAAAAAATAATCTTTAAAAACTCACAAGACAGGCACCTATATCCCGGTTAAAGAAAAAATTGCGCTATCCGTGAAAAGTGTAAGCTGCTGCTCAAAATGTTATACTACATCAATCAATAAAATTAAAAAGGGAGCTGCGCTATAATGGATTGAAATACTAATTATAATCACATATAGATTATGTATCACATATAGATTATATCGTGTACAAAACACTGAATGGTGATTAATAAAGAATTAATAATACGCATGTACATAAACAGAAACTATCGATTATTAGTGCGTGTAGCCTCTATCTATAATAGGCAAATAAATTGGTGCAAAGTCACTAAAAGTGACTCAAAATTACCATTAAAATGTGCATTGAAAGTCACCACATCTATTTAGAAAGTATATAACACTTAACTAAAATAAATCAAAAAACCCACATAGTGGGTTTAAAACCATAAGAAATAAAGTCCCAATGTCCCGAATTGAGGGGGAAAGATTAAAAAAAAGAACATAAAATAAAATGGTGGAATGGTAATAATTCCGCAGTCTTCTATGGTCAACATGAACAGTGAATCCACAGCACACTGAAGAGTGAAAGGACTGCCACCAAAAAAACACGCTGCCTGCTTACCAGAGCTGAGTGGTCCCTTATTACAGGTGACCCCTCAATGCAGATGGCTCTAACCAGGGCCAGATTAAGAACATCATGGGCCTGGTGCTGAGGATTTTGGAGGGGCCTTTTATAAACAATAAATAAAAAAATAAAAATGCAAACAATTTTTTGTTATAACAAATTAAATTAAAGAGAGAGAGGGAGGATGAGAGAGAGAGAGAGAAAGGGGATGAAAGAGGTGTTAGGGGTAAGGGAAAGATGATGAGAGAGAAAGGGGGGATGAGAGAAAGAGGATGCACATGAGCATGTGTGGGAATAACATCAATGCAGCCCAGCCAAGGCAAGTGACCAAAGGCACAGAACCCAGAAGGAATACCGGGTGAAGATGGAAGCGCCCGGGCCGGATTGATCACAGCACAGCACTGGAGGGCTCAGTCTGACAATTTAAGTGTACCCTAATGTGCTAATATGCTGTGCATACTTGTACATTATGGCATAACCTACCTAAGGGCCTCTAAAAAATAGTAATGTTAGAAAAGTTTACTACCGTTTTAATATCATTGGAACCCAGGAGCCTCTCATGGGGCCCCCTACTGACCCGCATAGTTGCCAACATTTCAAAAATATTTTCAGGGACACTTTTTTACAAGTGCTATATTTAGAGTAGCTGACATCCCCTATGTTCATCTATACGTCACAAAAGTAATTACAAAATTAAATAAGTACTAATAATGGGGCAGAACAAATATGAGGACTGAGATTTCCTTTAGTTGAACTAACAAAAGTGTGCCCATTATAGAGCTGGTAACATTGAGGATATTCAGTATAATTTTAAAGAACTGTTTTTGTGGGTAAGAGGCATAGAGGAGGAGAATGGATGGTATAAAAGTGGGAAGTATGTGCAGGTGAGGGAGAAGAATGTGGAGGGTCTAACAGTGGGCACTATGTACATGAGAGGAGTGCGGAGGGTATGACAAAAGGCACTATGTACAGGAGAGGAGTGTGAAGAGTATGACAGTGGGCAGTATGCACAGCAGAGGAGTGTGGAGGGCATGACAGTGAGCACTATGTACAGGAGAGGAGTGTGGAGGGTACGACAGTGGGCACTATGTACAGGAGAGGAGTGTGTAGCATATGACAGCGGGCGCTATGTATAGGAGAGAAGTGTGGAGGGTATGACAGTGAGCAGTATGTACAGGACAGAAGTGTGGCGAGTAAGACAGTGGGCACTATGTATAGGAGAGGAGGATGAAGGAGTCTGGGAAGGAAAAATGAAAAGGTTTGTGGAAGGATGTTTAGGAACTGTGTAGTGGTTAAGTGGGCCATACATGGATTGAAATTACACCAATTAAGCAGAGACCAGCCATAGTCGATCTATGTATGGGCTACCTGGTTTTACACAAGTCAACCTATTAACCGACTTGAGTACAACCAGCCTGTCAGATTTTCCCCAAAACAATCAGTGCTGCCAGCTATAGTTAGCAACACTGATCATTGTATTCACTGGCAGAAAACAATAACACTGCGGGAGTGATTCCCCCATCCACAGGTCAGCAGGTGAGAGGGTGTGTGGGGACAGGCTGGGGAGAGATACTAGTCAGTGGCTGGGTAGGCACTGGCTAGAATCAGAGCCAGATACACACAGGTTACATATGCCACGATTGTTAGAGCGAGAACAATAATTCTAGCTTTAGACCTCCTCTGTAACTCTAAACATGTAACCTGTAAAAAAATGTAAAGCATTGCTTAGTACACAAAAAAAATCGTGCTGCTAAGTGTTTTTTTTTATGAATGAAACAGTTTCTTTCCAAAAAAACGTTAGAAAAATTGCTGCACAAATATCGTGTAACATAAAAAGTTGCAAAGACCACCATTTTATTCCATAGGGTGTCTGCTAAAACAACATATATAATGCTGGAGGCTTCTGAGTAATTTTCGATAAAAAAAAATTGATGATTTTTACATGTAGGAGAGAAGTGTCAGAATTGGCCTGGGTGGCAAGGGGTTAATTATCATAAGTAATATGCAAATTATTATAAGCACTGTGAGTTCATCCTCCCAGTCTGCTGCAGAGTGTTCCAGCTTGTATTTAAACTGGCCGCTCTGTATGTAGCTTCTGATCGACTGTGCAAGCAGCCCCATATCTCTGGAACCATAGATTATAGCAGCCCCATATTTTAACCAGTGCTGGAGTAGGTCTTTAGCTACATACTCCCCAAATGTGGGGTCTCTGTGACCTCCCGGACGCCGGGGAGGCCACTCCAGATGGCATATTTTGCCGTCATGGCTCCCACGGATGGGTGGGCCTTGCGGGTACAGGAACGGTAGATGGAAGGTGACGCCTTTGCATGTTCCCTGCCCTCACCCCTTTTTTATTTATTTTTATTTATTTTATATATAATTTTTATTTATTTTTTTCCTTCCTTCCCATTCATCTTTCCCCGTTCTCCCCGCCCTTTCCCCTTCTCCACCAACTTCCCCTCCCCTCCCCGGGGATGCCCTGAATTGACACCATATGGTGTTCTAATATGCACACCTGATCCTAATTGGGTACACACCCATAAATACCACATGGGGAGGTCAAGCAAACCTATCTCCATGTGATGATCCAAGAACCATGCCATACAAACACAGTGAGAAGAACCTCTCCTAGTTCCATGCCTCTCCCCTCTGGGACTAACGTTAGACACAGTGTATGACCCTGTTTCCATCCCCAGACTGGGCATTCTATCTTTGGAACTCGCAATCAATACAGCACACTCTGGTTTGCAATATATGGGCCTTTACATGCACCTCGCAACCTGAGCAAGATACACCAACTCTATTAGGTAACTCTATATTGCTTGTTGATATCTGACATACTGGTATACCTCCTTTCTGCTTATGCTTTCCCCTGTTCCACACTCACATACTCACAATCCCCCTATGGTCCCAATCCCTAGCTCCCCACACCACACTCAATGGCACCACTCCACACTTTCACCCACACACACCCCCACTCTAGGACCCCCTCATTTCAGTGATTCACAGCATCACTAGCATAGTGCCCAACTAAGCATCAGCGGCTTGACTGACATCATAATCAACCCCCTCCATTCCTTTGGCACTTTATCTCACTTACCCCTTCACTCTTTCTTCTCCCCCCTCTTTCTCTCCCCCCCCTCACAGTCATCCCCTTCCTTCCCCTATCCCCTCCCCCCCCTCCCCCTTCCTTCTCTTTTTCCTCCCCCCCCTCCCCTTTTCACTTTTTCCTTTTTCCCCTCTTCTTCCCCCCCCCTTTTTTTCCCCCTCCCACTCTCACACAACACCTCTTTTCGTCCCTCCACCGTCCCACCCTTGTCCCACCCCACTTTTCTTTGTCCCACCTATGTGGATGCTGCAGCATCTATGTCTATGTCTACCTATACATGTGCATGCCATGTATTGGTTTTCCCCTTCCCTTCCCCCCCCCTTCCCCTCCTCCTCCCCCCCTTCCCTTCCCCCCCCCTTTTTCCTCCTCCCCCCCTTTTTCCCCCCCTCCCCTTCCCATCCCCCCCCTTCTTCTCTTCCCTTCCTCCCCCCCCCCCCCCCTCCTTCACTTCCCTTCCAGTTTCCACTCTTCCCTTCTCTTTCCCTCCCTTCACCCCCCACTCCCTCCCTTTCCTTACCCCATCTGTTTCCCCTTTTCCCCTTCTCCTTTTCTCCTTCCCACTTCCAATCACGAGCTCAGAGACAAATAACACACAAACCTGCACCACCCATAAACACATCAATGGCACAATCACTCTTACTTCAAAAATCCTATTCCTCTCTACTACCGTTTCAAGTGTACCAGACATTGTTTAATTGTTATGGAAATCTCTTACGATATACATCTAAGTATATGATCTTGGATCCCATGACAGGTGTGCAGAACAGGGGACCTCAAGGAACCCCAATTTCATCCTTTCCTTCCCCTTCCCCCCTTTTTCCCCCACCTCCCTCCCCTCCCCTTCCATCTCCCTTCCTCTGCCCGTTTGGCCCACGGACTGATCCGTGGGCAGCCTATCCATTGGATGTGACCCCTCGTAGGTCCCGTTGCTGGATCGCCTTATCTGCCGCGCGCCCGCTGGGGGGCGCTATAGCGGGACGCTGTCTAGGACTTGGAGCACACCGACCTAGAGGGAACCCCATCACATAGAGGGAGTAATCTATAGAAATTTACACACTAGGTAAATATTTCACAGTACAATGTGATATTATGCTATGTGATGTGAAAGGTCAATTGGAGACAAATATATGCAAATGAAATATTGCTACAATATATTGTTCTTATCCTTTCTCCTTTCAAACAGACAAAACCACCTTTGAGGAAGACCCTCACTAAAACGGGTCGAAACGCGTCAGGTTCACTTTTACCCCCAACATTTGGTTATGTAAACTACATTGTTGTAAAAGCTTTTTGTCTGTCAGTGTAAATCTGTTTTAAATTTCTGTATTGTTTTATCCATTTGGGACCCATGTCTCCTATTTTTATCTTCATTTATATGTCACATGCGATATCTTTAATCTAATAAAGATTCATATTTTGAATATAACAATATCTTTCAGAGAACTTATTTTCTAAACGCTGCCTAAAAACCCCACCAATCCCTCTTGGGGGGACCTTCTCTTTTTTGTTTTCACATCCCAGGGATGAGCAGCAAAACATCATCTCCAGTTAGTGTCTTTTTCCCTTCTTGGTAGCTGATCTACAACCCTCAAAGTCAATCTTTGTTTTTATCTTGAGAAAGGGGCCTGGAGCTGCAGCTCCAATAGCCCCTATGTTAATCCGGCCCTGGCTCTAACCCCAGCCAGGGATATGACTTGGCTCAATCTTGGGTTCCTTTAAATGCAGATGGAATGTCTCTTATACAGCTACTGACAGCCAGGGAATATCACCAACTCAAGGACATCTCAGATCAGGATCAGCAAGATGGCACAATGCAAACCGGTACCGAAAGGAATAAAGCACTCACATAGCATAAAATCCTTATGACTTTTATTAAATAAAAAATAGTAGCAAGTGAACACTTACAAAACTTCAAATATAAAACGACAGTAAAGCGAGCCGGCTGGTCTCGCTAAGCAGCCTGTGTTTCCGGGACTACAACGTATTTCGGTGACGTCAGGGCATCGCTCCTCCTACCTACGCGTTTCGTCACTCAAAGGACGTCGTCACGGGGCAGGGGTGGCACTATAAATACAACCAGCAAGCCAAGCCTCGGTCTGAATCCCGGACAACGAGACAGCAAGCGCCATCTTAGTTATGGCCAAACATTGCAGTCTAATGCTGGTAGTAAGGGAAAAAATATATATAAATTCTCACGAGTTAATTCTATAGTCTAACTAAAACAAAAAATGTAAAAGCTTTGTCAGGCATCCACATTCACAGAAAATGTTGTTGTTTTAGATATATAAAAATGTCTGTATATTAAAAAAAGTAATATCGAAGACATGCATTATGCACCTAACTGTTAATGTCAAATGCATTGGACTTCCAGAGAAGGTCCGACCTTTAATGTCAACCAAAATAGGTATCCTGATATGTCATTGTAATTACTCAAATATATTAAAATATATTGGACTTCCAGAAAGGGTCCGACCTTTAGTGTCGACTGAAATAGGTGTCCAGATATGTCATTAAGGTTAGTAAATCCCTAATATGCATAAACGTTAAAAAATAAGCAAAAAATGTATACATATAATGTTCTAAACGGGTTAACAATAGGCTCATATATGGTTATGAAAAAATATATACTGACAGTGCATTATAATAAAATGCACTGCATATGTATACACAATATCCCCAAAAAATTAATTTAATAAAATAACAAAAATGGCGTTATCGTGCTACTATCTGGTTTCTATATAGAGACCAATGCATAGTCACAACTAAGCACTTAGATGTCCATCAAAGTGAAGGGAGGAATAGATATCCTATTAGATCCCATTAGATCTTAATAGATCCTATTGGATCCCCATCACACATAAGACTGTCCACCCAGTGGTCTTCACCTCTTGATTAATATATAACCAAAAAGTGCCACAGTGATGATATGAGAGTGGAAAAATCCTGATCATAGTTGGAGAGAAAAAACATTCATATGTGTCATTATGTGTGTAATGGGTCTACAGACCGTGGACTGACAAGTACAGTAGGCCAAAGCCTCACATCCACAGGTTATATGTGTGTGATGTCCTAAATCAGATTTGATTGTCTATCTAGCACAATCAATATGTATTAATTTAGTCCTATTGTCAAAGATTCAGACCCAGTTCACATAGTATACAATGAATACCTATGCATTCAATGACAAGTATATAAAAAAATTATTAGTAAACATATTAAAACATCAAAGGGTGAAAACAAGAGTGTTTAGGGAGAAGAAGTCACTAGGAGTTGTCTATAAAACAATTAATATCTACATCAATATTGAGTCCAAAAGGGGTATAGCACTTGATTTTATGAACCCAGGCCATTTCTAGCCTGGAGATGCTATTAACCAAACAGCTACCTCTCCAGTGTGGTTTAAATTTATCGATACCCAGAAAGATGGTATTACTGGGTCTCTATTATGGACCAAGAGGTAGTGTTTTGACACAGAATGTTTGGTATAGCCTCTACGAATGTTAATATGTTCGTTGAGTCTTACCTGGAGTGGTCTTTTAGTGTGGCCCACATACTGTAGGCCGCATGGACATTGTAACATATAGACCACTCCAGTCGTCGAACATGTGATGAAGGGCTCGATACTGTGATTTTGTGAAGTACAGGTAGAAAGAAAAGATTGAGTTCTTCTAGTTCTACACCTATTTATCGTACACACTTGGCAGCGTCTACATTGGGAGCAGCCAGTAAGAGAGGAGAAAAAATTTAATTTTACACTGGGAGGGTTCAAAATATTAGGTGCTAATTTATCTTTCAAAGAAGAAGCACCTCTGAACACTACCTGGGGTTTGTCTGGAAGGAGAGTCCTCAGTACCTTATCGTTTTTTTAAATATGCCAGTGTTTATTGATAATGTGTTTAACTCTCGAATGCTGACATTAATAATTAGTGATGAAGGGGTTACGATAGGTATTTCTCATCTGACCAGATGGTTTATCCATCAGTAAAGAGTTTCTATCTGTTGTGTCCACTATATTGATAGTCTCACAAAGGAAGTCTGGTGTGTAACCTTTATCCTCAAATCTTTTGGTGAGAACATGTGATTGGGCAAGAAAGGTGTTATGGTCTGTACAATTGCGTTTGAGTCTGAGATACTGACTCTTGGGTACAGATCTCAGCCAAGAGGCGTGATGACAACTGTCTTTGGGGATGAAGGCATTTCGGTCGGTGGGCTTGAAATATGGGGATGTTACAAACATATCTTCACCGACCGAGATAGAAAGATCCAAAAAATGTATAGTTTCCAAACTAGCCTCATAACTGAGGTGTATTCCTCTATTATTGGAGTTGAGATGACTCATGAACTGGGCAAGGTCGGCCTCATCACCATCCCATAGGAGGAGGATGTCGTCTATATAACGTGCCCACAAGACCACCTCTGGTCTTGGCTGGGCATAGACGACATCCTCCTCCCATTTGGCCATGAAGAGGTTTGCCAAGCTGGGGGCATATTTAGCCCCCATGGCAACTCCCCTATCCTGTCAGTAAAATTGGCCATTGAACCAAAAGAAATTATGGCTGGCGGCATATTCCAATAGTTCCATAATGTAGTCTATTTGTATACTGGGTAGTTTGGAGCCCTTTCGTAGGTAAAAGAAAACAGCTTCCAAACCCAACTGGTGTGGAATCACTGTGTATAAAGAAGTGATGTCGGCAGTCACCAACCACATCCCCACACGGGGTTTCAATTTAGAAAGAAGGTTGATGACATGCGTAGTGTCTTTTACATAGGAAGGCATAGACTGTACCAAGGGTTGCAAATAAAAGTGGATATACTTGCCCACCCGGGAAGTGACAGAATCAATTCCGCTCACTATCAGACATCCCGGGGGGCAAGTTTGGCTCTTATGCACCTTGGGCAGATAATAAATGATTGGTATCCTCGGTACTTTTGGAACCAAAAAAAGACTCTCTTTTTTATTTAATATCTTTAAATTAACTCCTCTAGTGATGATTGTCTCCAAAACACTCTTGTATCTTTCATTAGGATTAGATGACAACAAAACATAAGTGGCCTCATCACTGAGAATTCGTTTCATCTCCTGCATATAGTCTTCCTTATTCAGGATGACTATACCACCTCCCTTATCTGCAGGGCGAATCACCAGGTTGTTATTGGAACACAAAGTTTTGATACCTAGATCAATATCTCTTTTAACGGATTTGACCTGCATGTCTTCCAGATCTTTTAGGGCCAAGTCTCTGAAAACTTTTAAGGAGGGCGGTAAGTGGCCTGGTGGATTAAATAAAGATGCATTTCTAAGGCCCGAATGCGCATAACTTTGAGTAACCGTCACAGAGGGGTTAAAAGGATTTGAAGCCACATAGCTCTGCACATTCAGTTTTCGGACATATCTATGAATGTCCATATTTGAAGTTTGAAATTTACTAATATTCCGAGGCGGGGCAAACTTTAAGCCCTTATCTAAAACTTTTAATTCGGGGTCTGTGAGAATATGGGAGCTGAGATAATATATATACCAGTGCCGGCTACGTCCAAGGTCTTTTTGGACTGAGGGCGCCTCCCCCCTCTAGTTCCTCTCTTAGTTCTACCACCCTTTTTGTGCCCTGGCTGGGCTTGGGAAAACCCCAATATTGATCTGTTGTTGCTGAGAGATGGTTGTCTCTATGGTCGCCTTGGTTGAACCCATAGTATTCACCTGGATTATTCCTCGATCCTCCTCCATTGGGATTAGTTTGAAAAAACTCTCCATTAGGAGTCCCTAAATCCCTTAATGGTAAAAAGCTATTTTGTGTGTTAATATTATAATCGTACTCATAGTTACCATTATAATGGATTATTGAGGGATCTCCGTATGTGTTTGGTTGGCTATGTGGGTTAGGCTGACCATATTTTGAATATGTCTGGTCATAGCCTCTCCCATAAGGGCGAGTCTGAACATTATTACGACTACCCTGATAACCTTGCTGGAAATTGGGGTTGGAGTTTGTTCCACATCCTCGTGGTGGAAAATTACTACGTGCACGGCCACGGCCTCTAATCCGTGGTGGTCTTGAGTTACCATATACTATATACCGGTGCTCGGTACAAACAGCATGTAAGAGAATACACAGAAGTGGCTGCGGGTGACGTCACTTCCTTCCATCCGTATGCATTACGTCCCTGGGGGGACTTCATCAGCGGCATAGGAATAGACAGAACACCCGCCTTATATAGGTAAAAGAGAGTACATGGCATCCATCCTATTGGTGGGTTCCCCACCAACAGCACCTCCCCCATTAACACTTACTGCAGAGCGCCGCACATCCAGTCTCCTGATATGGCGCTGAAGCGCCGCACATCCAGTCTTCTGATACGGCGCATTACAGCTGAGCACAGCGGATACACGTGATACTGCCTAGAGGCAGGTCACATGATCTGACATCCTGAAGTTTAAATTCTGGCGCCGAGCGACGGATCGCTCGTCACCAGGAAGTGCTACTTTATTAGATAAAAGGAAAATTAAAAAGGAAAAACAATGCTATATATTCCATAACTACCTGATATAAATCAGATGTTGTTACATGCTTAACAGCAACATTATACAGGGATATAATAAACCACCAATATGTGATTTTAATAAAAGAATTATAAAAAAAGTATTTTAAAAATGTGGAAAAATATTTTTCCATTACAGACTTGCTCAAATGGTACAAATAAGTACCAGAGCTTTATTAGATGAACGCCACTCGAAGCCACATGTACTGAAAAAATTACATAAAAATACCAAACACAGAAATTATACAAATATATCTAAACATATCAAAAATATATACAAAAATAATTACAAAATATAAAAAATATATACATAAAATAATCACAGATCTGTTATAAAACAATTTAAATCAAAATCAACCTCAAGGTGTCCAGAGCGGTATTATCCACGAAACGTGTGTCAGGCTATTAGGATGCATTCTTACGCCTATGGATAGGAATCTACTTAGACTCCTTATCTACAACCAAAGGATCATATGTTTTTTACCATTGTTTATACTGCATAGTGCCATTTAGATGACGTGTATGCATATGAATCTGCAATAATTCATTTTACCCCATTAAATCTCTTGTCAATTTTAGATGACGTCCCTTTGACATGTACTGTATATGTAATGTATTCATGAGGTCAATACCATGTATGTGTGTGTATACATATTAAATCTTTTCTACTATGTGCGTTATTGTTATGTATTGTCAGACTCCATATGCCAATTAAATATACTTTCTAATTTTCTCACCCCCACAAATCAATAGCCTCATTTAAAGTCCCACCTTCCTTTTTCTTGTATTTATACAGTAATCAATGCATTTGTATAGCACTGATCTCTGTATAGATGCAAAATGTCCCAAAATAGGGTCAAAAGTGTCCGATCTATCTGCCGCAATGTCACAGTCACGATAAAAAATGCAGATTGCCACCATTACTAGTAAAAAAAAAAATGCCATAAAACTATCCCCTATTTTGTAGACGCTATAACTTTTGCGCAAACCAATAAATATACGCTTATTGCGATTTTTTACCAAAAATATACATAAATTGGCCTAAATTGAGGGGAAAAAAATTTGGGATATTTATTATAGCAAAAAGTAAAAAATATTGTGTTTTTTTCAAACTTGTCGCTCTTCTTTTGTTTTTAGCGCAAAAAATAAAATAATCAAAAATGATCAAATACCACCAAAAAAAAGCTCTATTTGTGGGGGAAAAAATTATAATCGGTGCTCCTCACCTCACACTGACAGAGTGTAAGGAGGGCTGATCAGCGGCATCTCCTCACAGGGGGACATCTAGGGATGTAATCAGGGCACTGATCATCAGTGCCCTGATTACAATAAATAAATTACAATAAATAAATACGGGGGCGTGTCCGGATGTGATTTGTGAGAGGAGAGGAGAGGAGGGTGGTCCGAGTAGCCTGAGTGCAGTCCTTTGCTGTCTATGCATATAACTACCTAAAAGACTGCCTAAAAGACTGGTTAATCTGCCTATTTTTCAGCTTACCCTCATTTCTTATATCTGCTGAGGTCCCGAGCCTGAGCCTGAGTTGAGCAGAGAAGAGGAAGAGAGGAGGTTCCGCAATCATCTGAGAAGCCATAGGAGGACATCTATTAAAGAGGAAGTAAACTCTAATGGGTTTACTTCCTCTTTGTTTCCCTGCAAAGGTAAAGCATAATGGACTACTATGCATCGCATAGTAGTCCATTATGTGTCACTTACCTGACACAGGAGCCAGCAAAGTCACCGCTGTCCCCTTGTGTACGGCGCCTCCATCTTCTTGGTGGGTCTTGCAGCTCCGTCGCTGTCATTCGACGGTGCCGCAATGACTTCACTCCTGCGCATGCGCACGGGTGCCGCCACTTGCGGCATATCGCCATTGAGAGCGGCCTTCTCAGTGCGCCTGCTCGCCGCTGTTTACGGCGCATGCGCCGTAGACAGCGGTGCCTGTATTTTGGCAAATATCTCCTAAACCGTGTAGGTTTAGGAGATATTTCTTTGACCTACAGGTAAGCCTTAATCTAGGCTTACGTGTAGGTCCAAGTGGTTTGTAAGGGTTTACAACCACTTTAAGTCTGCAGTTGCTGTTATCCTGCTAGCCTGTGTAGCCTGTGTGAGTTTATTTCTGTCCACTGCCGTGCGGTAAGATCTCCTCTTTACTCACCTCCCACCATCTGCCTTCACCTGACTGGAAGGCTTAGAGTGGAAGTGCCTGTGACAGTTACGATCTGTGGAGCCTGCTAGACACTTGTTTCCTGACTTCTGAGTGAGCTATATTGTAATTCGATACTCCTAGCCTCCCAGTTTATCCTCCTTGCTAGACTAGCTAAGACTGATTATATATGCTGGACTGTCTCTATCTATCTGGGTGTTTGCTGAAAAGAAGGGGGGCTACTAGCAATACTAGCAACTAGCAATTATTCCCTGCTTGCCTGCTGCTGCTTGGACTGTGGACTGTGCTGTGTTCTCTTGGGGGGTGGGGGGGGGGGGTTAACACCTACTGCCCATTCAAGTCACTTGAGTCATTTTTCAGCTGTCTCCTGGACATTTGATCTGGACATAAGTTGTCCCTCTGTAGTGATTCCCCGTGATCCCCTGTGGAGAGCTATATAAAAATGTAAGGGGAAAGAAAACAAAAAAAAAATGTATTTTTATTTTTTTCAGCAAACGCATTGAATATGTGAATTGACATTTTTTATTGCTTACCACAGATTGTTGTCTGCTTTGAGACAGTGATCAACAGTCCGGTTAGTCCAGATGGGCCCACCTAAGACCCGCTCCGCTCAGACAGACCTAGCTGCTTCATCTTCAATGCAGCCAGCGATTATTTTACCTGCATGTGTACCAACCATTATGCCTGCCATCAAGCCTCTGACAGAGATTGAAGCAGAAGACATAGTGCATTCTTCAGGCGCGGCTATCCTTGCAGCAATTGCTGAGTACAAAATATCTTTAACAGCAAAGATCGATTTTGTAGCGACAGATGTCAGCCTTATTCGCCAGGATCTGGATAAATTCCGGGCACGGATCATCGAGGTGGACAATCGGGTCTCAGGTGTGGAGGATCAAGTAAGGTCGGACTCTAGGGATCTCAAGGCTCTACAATTACAGGTATGTGCCCTACAAAATCGGACTATAGATACCGAAAATCGCCTAAGGAGAAACAAAATTCGTATTATAGGCCTGCCTGAGCGAGCAGAAGGCTCACAGTCTACTGTTTTTCACTGAGAAACTGCTTATAGATTTGTTCGGCCTGACCGAACTGCCACCCACTTTTGTTGTTGAGCGGGCCCATAGGGTTCCACCAGTTCCACCTAGGCCAGGAGCACCACCTCATTCCTTTCTGCTACGGTTCCTTAATTATATATATTGGCTGTCCAATGATGTCACATGTATGAGGACAAAAAAAATGCTCTTTTTTCCCGATTATTCTCAGGAAATACAACAAAGATGTAAATCTTTTACTGAGGCCCGTAAGAGGCTGAGAGATAAAGGCTTACATTTTAGTCTTCTTTATCCAAGCAGTATGAGAGTTGTAGATGGTGACAATACATATTTTTTTGATAAACCCAAGGCCGTATTAGCCTGGTAAACACCTGTGGATGATTATATATAAAAAGGAAATCCTTTTTTTTTTTTTGCTTTATAAACCATCTAGCTGCTTGTTTCATTATTGTTCCATTATTTCATGTTTTATTATTGTTTTATCATTTTGATACAATCTTTGACATGTTGACGTATTTGCTATGAAAGAAAAAAATGTATTTATTTTTTTAGAAATTGGCCAAAAATTATAAAAATGCTAGATTGTTAGATCGTTGGACTGTTGAATCTGCTTATTGAGATTTTCTCCTTCTCCCCTCTCCTATTTCCCTCTCTTTCCCTTTTTTACCACGGCCAACAAGCAACCATTTTTTGTACCCCATAGGTATTGGGATAGTTGCATGATTGATGAACAGATCTGTTGTTTTTTGGAACCAGATCTCACCTACCTAGGTGTTGGTTTACAGGACCGAGTGGTCATTAACCAACTGTTGCTAACTACATTTTTTAAGGTTTTTTTTTTCTTTTTCTATATTTGGGTAAAGGCCTGATCTAGTCACCCTCCAAGTTTGGGGATGTCACCAGATGAGGGCAGGATCAATACCCTTTTTTCATCACGGGTATTGTTTATTGGTTGTGTTTGTGTGTATGTTTTTTTTTTTGAATGATTGGTCTTGCTTTGGTTATACTTCTACTAGGTACAGTTTCCTTAAATGGGTGTTGCTCCTGAGATTCACATCGAGATGTATACCTAGGCTAAATTTGTTTTTCATTTATCCCTTTTTCATTTATAACTTGTTTCATAATGATAGTACGTGATATCCCCGCTTTCAAGATATTGTCTTGGAATGTTTTAGGGGGCTCAATTCTAAATTTAAGAGGGCAATACTTTTTAGATACCTTAAATTACATTCTCCAATCTCCACATATGGTGCTACTTCAGGAGACACATCTTATGAGCAGTAAGTGTTCGGCTTTAAAAAAGCCATGGATCCAGCAAGCCTTTCACTCTTCATATTCTACATATGCAAGAGGAGTAACGATATTAATTAGTAAATCTTTTCCATGTGTAATATGTAAGAATAGTTTTTACGGTGTGGGGCACGCGGTATATAGTAATAGGGGTGTATATTTCCCCTCCCTTTTCTTTGTCCACTCTATATTTAATTTTGGATAAAGTAATTCCTTATTATCCAGCTAAATTGTTACTTATGGGTGATTTCAATGCCATTATGGCCCCTGACCTAGATAGACGTATTCCCCCGAAACAACATTCTACAGATCTATTTTCTTGGGCTCAGGTAATGGGCGTAACAGAGGGTTGGAGGTGGAAACATCCTGAGACTAGAGCCTATTCCTGTTTTTCTACCACCTATAAAACCTTGTCTCGTATCGATCTCGCTTTTGCTAATCCAACTATGTTGTCTGATGTACAGGTTGCATCATATTTACCTAGTGGGCTTTCAGACCATTCACCGTTACTTCTTAATATTTGCTTCCCATCCTCTAGAACCGCAGCTGTATGGCATTTGGAGGCCCACTGGCTGTCTCATATTGATTTGACTACTATGATTTAACCACGATTGGCGGAATATTGGGAGTTTAATGAGGGATCCGCTTCTATACTAGACGGCAATATATCTCCTCTATTGCTGGGATTTGTAAGGAACAGGCTGTAGTTGCGACAGAATTACAGTTGGCTGTGTAACGCCAATCGGATCTTTACATTATTGACCCTACCGACATTAATTTTGACTCCCTGAATGGCGAGCTACATCTTCATCTCACAGAAATCACTGACTAGATCTACATCGGAATAACCAAAATTACTTTGAACAGGGAGACCGCAATGGCCGCCTTTTGGCAATATTAGCACAGTCTGATCATCTTCCAACAGTGATTTCTAGTGTAGTGTCTGCCTTGGGTGTATCAGTTTCTTCATTATCAGATATATTAGAGGCTTTTCATCAATATTTTAGCTCCCTTTACACTTATGTGTTGCCCTCTGATTTTCAGCCTAATGATTTGGCATCCTGGCTAGACCCATTGGCATTTGGCTGGCTCTCAGATGAGAAAGAGAGACTTTGGTGGGGCCAATTACATCGGAGGAGGTACTGAAGGTGATTGGATCCTTTCCGTTGGGGAAGTCTCCAGGTCCAGATGGCCTCCCCATAGAATTTTATAAAACTCATGGGAAGCTATTAGCCCCCAGGCTAGCACAACTTTAGTCTCAAAGTTTGACTGATGGCGCCCTTCCAACTTCCATGAGCCCATGTTACATTAATTCATAAAGCTCAAAAAGATCCCACCCTATGTTTCTCCTACTTAATACGGATTTTAAAATTCTGACTAAACTGCTTACTACCAGACTACAGTCATTATTACCATCTGTTGTAGATATTGACCAAACTGGCTTCATGGCCAACAGGTCAAACGATGTAAATTTGAGGTGTTTGTTTACCAATATACATGCAAAACATCTGAATGAGGGTACAAGTGTGGTGGCCTCCTTAGATATTGAAAAGGCCTTCGATACTATCGAATGGCCTTTTCTTTGGGAGGTCCTTAGGAGAATGGGGTTCCCCTTAATTTTTATTAAATGGATACAGATACTTTATCAAAATCCCACCTCGGCTATTAAGTTGGGAGGTGGTCTATCACGGTCCTTTTCCCTGTCTAGAGGTACTCGACAGGGCTGCCCTCTCTCCCCAGCCCTTTTTGCCATATCGATGGAACCGCTAGCGGAGGGTCTCTGTACTTCCCTTCATATCAAGGGACTGCGTGTTGGTTGGCTGGAGGAAAGGGTAGCCCTGTACGTGGACGATCTACTCCTCTTTCTCAATGATGCAGGTCTATCACTTAGGGGGGCCTTAGAGATCCTTAATTATTTCTTCTCAGTCACAGGTCTTAAAGTAAATTGGACAAAGTCCCTTTTATTTTCTATAGATTTAGTGGCCCGTGCCACTGCCCACACTGATACTCCCCTAAGATGGGTGGAACACTTTAAATATTTGGGGGTGGTGATTTCCAGACAGGCTTCGGATTACATAACTTTAAATGTAACACCTATGATTGAGGAGATTCAACAACGGCTGAAGGCATGGGAGTCATTGCCTCTCTCATTATTAGGATGCATAAATCTAAGAAAAATTAATATATTACCTAAATTTACATATATATTTCGACACTCTCCGCAGTGGATCCCTAAATCTTTTTTCGTACGGCTACATCGTATTCTTTTAGCATTTATATGGAGATCTAAGCCCCCTAGATATAGCTGGGCAACATTGGTACGCCCGACCTCCCAGGGTGGCTTGGCCTGTCCAGATTTCTATAAATATTATTTGGCCTCCCAGCTAGTAACTGTGGCTTGGTGGCTTAATCCAGATACCTCTAATTCTGCCATTCAGGTAGAAGCAGCGGTGTTGGGATCCTTGGAGGCATTGACATTTTTGATTTTTCAGGGGGCTTCGTGCTCCATATTTACTGACACCATCTATGTACTACATTACGTGTATGGGGAGAGAGTCTTAAAATTGAACATTATCCTTTACAGGCATTTTCGCCTAATCCTCCCCTCTGGTTAAATCCTACTCTAAAGCATTTGTACACATTGCCGGACCCTTATGCTTGGACTAAATTTAATGTAAAAATAGTGACCCAGATTATTTCGGACAAATCTTTGATCCCATTTTCTAAATTAATTTCTGATTTTAATATCCCCCAGTCATACTTTTTTCATTTTCTTCAACTTCCCCATGCCTTCAGTTGTCAATCTCTGGCTCTTCTCCACGATTAGCTCAATCTGCCCTAGAGAAGCTTTTTGGATCAGAATGTACAAAAAATGTTGTCTCCAAATTGTACTTACATTTAACCACTGGGCACTTAAACCCCCTTAATAACCAGACCAATTTTCAGCTTTCGGTGCTCTCACATTTTGAATGACAATTACTCATGCAGTCATACAACACTGTACCTATTTGAAATGTTTGTCCTTTTTTTCACACAAATAGAGCTTTCTTTTGGTGGTATTTAATCACCGCTGGGTTTTTTTTTTTTTGCGCTATAAAAGCAAAAAGCCTGAAAATTCAGTAAAAAATTGCATTTTTCTTCGTTTGGGTTGTAACATTTTGCAAATTAGTAATTTTTCTTCATATATTTTGGCCAAAATTTATACGCCTACATATCTTTGGTAAAAATAACCCAAATTGGTGTATATTATTTGGTCTTTGTGAAAGCTATGGTGCCAATCTCTGAAAATTGATCACACCTCCAGTACTGATGGCCTATCTAATTTCTTGAGACCCTAACAAGCCAGGAAAGTACAAATACCCCCAAATGACCCCTTTTTGGAAATTAGACATTCCAAGGTATTTAGTAAGATGCATGGTGAGTTTTTTTGAAGTTGTAATTTTTTTCCCACAATTCTTTGCAAAATCAAGATATTCTTTTCTTTTTTTCACAAAATTGTTATATTAGCAGGTTATTTCTCACACACAGCATATGCATAGCACAAATTACACCCAAAAACACATTATACTACTCCTCCTGAGTATGGCGATACCACATGTGTGAGACTTTTAAACAGCGTGGCCACATACAGAGGCCCAACATGCAGGGAGTGCCATCAGGCATTCTTGGAGCATAAATTACACATATAATTTCTTGACTACCTCTCACACTTTTGAAGGCCCTGGAGAACCAGGACAATGGAAACGCCCCAAAAATGACCCCATTTTGGAAAGAAAACAACCCAATGTATAATCTATGAGGCATATGGAGTCTTTTGAACATGTAATTTTTTTCTACAAGTTTTTGGAATATGTGTAAAGAAAATTAAACCACAATTTTTTTTTACACAACGTTGTCCATTTACACAATATTTCAAACACATAACATGTACATGGCAAAAATTACACCCCAAAATAGATTCTTCTACTCCTCCTGAGTACAGCAATACCACATGTGTGAGACTTTTCCACAGCGTGGCCACATACAGAGGACCAACATGCAGGGAGCTCCGTCAGGTGTTCTAGGGACATAAGTTTCAAATCTAATTTGACTACCTATTACACTTTTGTGAGGCACTGTAGTGGCATGGATGAGCATGGATGGGGATAGATGAGCCGTGGATGGGGATGGCTGAGCATGAATGAGTATGGATGGGTGCGGCTCAGTATGGATGGGTATAGATGGATGGCTGGGTACGGCTGAGTATGGCTGGGTATGACTGAGTACGATTAAGTATGGCTGGGTATAGCTGAGTACGGCTGGGTATGGCTAATTATGGATGGGGGTGGATGGGATGGCTGAGCATGGATGGATGGATGAGTATTGCTGAGGATGGATGAGTATGCCGAGTATGGATTAGGATGGGTATGCAGAGTATGGATGGATGGGAAGGCAGAGTATGGCTGGGTATACAGAGTATGGCTGGGTATGCAGAGTATGGCTGGGTATGCAGGGTATGGCTGGGTATGCAGGGTATGGCTGGGTATGCCGAGTATGGCTGGGTATGCCGAGTATGGCTGGGTATGCAGAGTATGGCTGGGTATGCAGAGTATGGACGGGTATGCAGAGTATGGACGGGTATGCAGAGTATGGACGGGTATGCAGAGTATGGGCGGGTATGCAGAGTATGGGCGGGTATGCAGAGTATGGGCGGGTATGCAGAGCATGCAGAGTATGGCTGGGTATGCAGAGTATGGACGGTATGCAGAGCATGCAGAGTATGGATGGGTATGCAGAGTATGGACGGGTATGCAGAGTATGGACGGGTATGCAGAGCATGCAGAGTATGGATGGGTATGCAGAGTATGGACGGGTATGCAGAGCATGGCTGGGTATGCAGAGTATGGACAGGTATGCAGAGTATGGAGGGGTATGCAGAGCATGCAGAGTATGGATGGGTATGCAGAGCATGCAGAGTATGGACGGGTATGCAGAGTATGGACGGGTATGCAGAGTATGGACGGGTATGCAGAGTATGCAGAGTATGGACGGGTATGCAGAGCATGGACGGGTATGCAGAGAATGCAGAGTATGGACGAGTATGCAGAGCATGCAGAGTATGGACGGGTATGCAGAGTATGGACGGGTATGCAGAGCATGCAGAGTATGGCTGGGTATGCAGAGCATGGCTGGGTATGCAGAGCATGGCTGGGATCGGTGAGCAGGGATGGATGGATGTCTCACTGAGCAGGCTGTGGGCACTACACATGCAGCCCACAGCGCTGCCACCGATCTCTCCCCTTTCCGCTCACACTGGACAGAGAGGGGAGGGAGGAACTGGAAATCACGCCGGTTTGTTGACATGTGATCGCGCCGTCATTTGACTGGGGTGACTGGGGTGACATATGGGATTCTCCCTTTAATTCTCTTGTTTCCCTGAGAGACAGATTGATTCAATTCAAGATAGTTCACAGGGCATATTATAATCCCCATATATTACATAAAATCAATCCAGACTTTGCCCCTGGTTGTTGGCGATGTGGGGAGACCCCTGGAGATATATTCTGGACCTGTCCAGCTATAGTGGAGTATTGGGAAGAGATACTAGCTTTTATATTCCAAATAATAAAATAACATTTATCCCTTTACAACTATCAATGACAATATGTATTTTGGGTTTGATAGAGCCATTTAATCCCACGGCAGCAGGATGTACTCTGGTGGGGCTGCTTCTATACTATGCTCATAAAGCTATAGCTCTTAGCTGTGGCTTAACAACAACCTACCTTTTATATAGGGAAACTTATATCAATAGAAGCTGTCTCCTCAAATATGAAAAGGTTTGGTCCAAATGGCTGATGGATCCTTCCACAGCCTCAGAAGCCTCTTAAGCCCCATACACACGGTCGGATTTTCCGATGGATTCTGTCCTATCGGACAATGTTGTCGGAAATTCCGACCGTGTGTAGGCACCATCGGACAGTTTCCATCGGATTGTCCGACGGACAAAGTTCTATCTCCTGCTCTATAAATATTCCGACAACAAAGTCCGATCATACCAATTCCGATCGTGTGTAGCGTAGTCCGACGGACAAAGTGCTACGCATGCTCAGAAGAAATTCTGTGACGGAAGCGCTCAGTCAGGTAAAACTACCGTTCCTAATCGACACAGCACATTCGTCACGCTGCAATGTTAAAATGTCTTTAATACAGCACATTCTCTTTTTCATTACAATGCAAGAAGAATGACGTGTTTTAGCTGCTCCTATTCACCCTCACTTCTCACAAACGTATTGATTTATTCTTTTTCAGGATTTCTTGGCTAGATGTTTATTTTTCGTCAGATCGTAAAAGAATGTTTGTTATATTTTTGAGATGATTTGTCATATTTTATTTTTTGTTTGGAATACATATTTTCAGGATAATTTATTTAGATTTTTGAGGGGGGTTGTGTGTCTCAACTTAGCAAAACAACATTCTTATCATTTGTATTTGTTGTTTAAATTTACTAGGAAGTTGTTTGTTGTTGGTGCCCCTTTTTTTTTTTTTTTATTATTGCTAGCTCAGCGAAAGCTTTGAGAGACTTAATTCAACTTAGAAGTTCATTTTTGTCCCTTCTCCTTTTCACATCATTGTAGCTTTAGTTTTTGATTTATACAGAGAAAAAGAAAATTTTCCCATTTGCCTTCTTCCGTGGTAATATCCCTCCCTCCCTCCCCCCCTCCTCCCTACTCCGTTGCCCACCTCGGTCGTCATTTGTGATATCTACGCTTCCCTCCTGTTTCACTTGTGATTCATCCAGTTTAACATGCCCTCTACCACCTAACCTATTCTAGGGTCTCAGTGCTTGCGCATAACTCCATGATCTTTTGAACGTTTTCCAGCATTCCCATTTCCCTTCCCGTCCTGTTTTTTCCTCTACCTCATTTCTCAAGCTTTCCATTTTATACGTTTCTTCAACGGCATCTATCCATTCCCAAGTTTGTGGGCTCTCTAATTTTTGCCAATTCTTGGGTATAAGTCGCTTTGCTGCATTTAGGAGATGTGGAATTATTGTTTCTCTATAGTGGCTTATCCCTTCGTCTGTTCCATGGAACAGAATAACCCACGGGTCTACCTCTAATTTTTATTTTTTTGTAATTTCTGTAATTAGGTCTATTATATTTTCCCAGTATTTTTTAATTTTTGGGCATTGCCACCATATATGGGCCATGGTACCAATCTCCCTGCATCCTCTCCAGCACTCTGGAGATTTTGCAGGTTGATATCTATTTACTTTATCAGGCGTCGCGTACCAACCCGAAATACATTTGTAATTTAGCTCGGCTGTCCTTATGTCGGCTGCTGAGTTGTGTACCAGTTTTAATATTTTTCCTATTGTAGTTACATTTTTCTGTGTTCCTAATTCTCTTTGCCACTTTCCAATAAAAGGTGGTATCTCCATCCGGTCAGTCGTCATAAGTAATTTGTACATTTTTGATATTGTATTTCTTGTATTTTCTGATGTACACAATCTCTCCAAGAGAGGTCATCCCTTGTCCTAACTGGCTGGGGAAGACTCTTTACGAACTGACATAGCTGTAAATATCGCCATTCATTGATTACCATTAACTCTCTCTTGTGTTTTAAATCATAAAATGTTAATATTTTCCCATTTTCCATTATATCCCCTAATTGTGCCCCCTCTTTTTAATCCAATTTCCTCCAATTTTTTTTCCCCCCGGTGCAAAGAATTTGTTTTCTTTTAAAGCTATTAAAGGTGAATTAAAGTCCCCATTTAATCGTTTATACATTTTATCCCATATTCTTAAAGTGTTTTGCGTCAGTGCGTGAGTGTCCCTAGCAAGTGTTCTATATTTAGGGGGGTTCCATATTATATCTTTCAAACGTGCATTGCTCAGTGTATTCTCCATTTTAACCCATCTTTTTTTGTTTTTATCCTTAACCCATTCCACAACTCTAGAGAGGACTACTGCATTATAATAGTTTTGGATATCGGGTATTGCTAAACCTCCACTATTTTTCCCCTGTTTTAATGTTTGGAAGGACACCCTGGGTTTTTTGTTTTTCCATATAAAATTTAAAATTAAAGTTTTGAGTTTTCCTATAAACATTTGTGATAGTGCTATTGGTATCATTTGCATTTTGTAGGTTATTTTTGGGAGGATAACCATCTTTGTAGTGTTTATGCGTCCCATCCAAGATATTGGTTTACTCTGGAATTTTTTACATTCTTGTTTAACTTCGTCTAAAAGTGGAATATAATTCACTTTATAAATTTTCTTGAGAGAGTCTGCTAGTATTACACCGAGGTATTTTAGTGTTTTCTGCCAGGGAAAATGAAATTCTTCTTGGATCTCCTGTTTCACTCTTCTACCTAGATTTATATTCAGGATCTCCGATTTTGCTGGATTTATTTTGAAGTTTGATAATTCGCCATATTGTTTTAAGATTTTTACCAAGTTTCGCAGTGTAGTCTTTGGGTTTCCTATATAGAACAGTACGTCATCGGCATAGGCCGCTAGTTTGTGTTCCTCTTTGCCGACCATAATTCCTCTTATTTCCTTACTATTTCGTATTGTGGCCAGGAGTGGTTCTAAGGACAGTATGAAGAGCAGGGGAGACAGGGGGCATCCCTGTCTCGTCCCGTTCTCCATCACGAAAGGGAGGGATGATGTTCCATTTATTTTAATTGTTGCCGTGGGGTGTTGGTACAGTGTCTGAATCCACTGTATCATTCTTGGCCCTATATCTAATTCTTCTAAAGTCTGTATCATGAGTCCCCAGTCTACCCTGTCGAACGCTTTTTCAGCGTCAATCGACAGGAATAGACCTGGGGACCCACTTTCTTTTATCCTCTGAAGTATAAGGAGAGTCCTCACCCCATTATCTTTCCCCTCCCTCCCTGGTATAAAACCTACTTGGTCGGGATGTACCATTGTGTTCATCAAGCCCTTAATTCGGCTAGCCAACACTTTGGCATATAATTTTATATCTGTGTTTAAAAGTGATATCGGTCTGTAACTAGAACACAATGATACATCCTTCCCCTCTTTTGCGATAACCGTAATCGAGGCAGTCATCGCATCCCTGCTTAATCCATAGTCCGTTCCCAAACCATTAAAGTAATGGCATAGTCTTGGAATTAGAATCTCCCTGTACCTCTTATAGTATAGCGTCGTAAACCCATCTGGGCCCGGGCTTTTCCCTGATGCGGTGTCTTTTAGAGCTTTCTCGATTTCTTCAGTGGTAATCGGTTTTTCTAGGGCTTCCCTCTCTTCATCTGAGATTGTTGGAAGTTGTGCGTTTTTTAGGAAAGTTTTTTTTTTACTGATTTTTTCTTCTGGTAATAGCTCCTTATCCTTTACTGAATACAGTTTTTGGTAATATTTTTTAAAAGTCTCTGCTATTTTTTCATGTCTCATGCACCGTTTCGCCCATTTCATTTTGGATCTTATCAATGAAATTTATCGCTTTTTTCTTTTGGAGTATTTTGGCTAGATGTTTACTAGATTTATTTCCCCACTTATATCTTTCATGCGCTATTCTATTGTAAATTCTTTTCTCTTCTTGGTCCAAGAGTTCTTTTAGTTCTCCCCTCTTTGTTATTAATTTTTGGTAAACAGTGGGATGGGGGCCTATGTTGTTTTTATGTTGTTGCTCTATTATAGCTAATTCCTCCCTGAGTCTCTTATTTTTTTCCGTCCTCTCTTTTTTTTTTTTGGGCTCCCTATGCTATTAGTATTCCTCTAACATACGCCTTGTGGGCCTCCCATAATGTTGATGCTGATATTTCCTCTGTATCATTTAGTAAGAAGTACTGCTCTATTTCTTTCCTTACATTTTCTGAGCTTTCCTCGTTTCTTAGTAATTCCTCGTTCATTCGCCACATCCTAGGATATCTTTGATTTCCTGCGGATTTCAATCTCATTGATACGGGGGCATGATCCGATAGTGAGGCTATTTCTATTTTAGTTTCCACCACTTCCCCCAGTAGTCTGTGATCTAATAAAATGTAGTCTATCCTAGAGTACGTCCCATGTACAGGGGAGAAGAACGTATAATCTTTTGTGTTAGGGTGTTGGATCCTCCATACATCCACAAGCTGACTTTTTTGTAATTGTTGTTTTAAAATTTTTAATTGTGTGTTACTCGTCCCCTGTACATGGGACGTACTATCTATTCCCGGCTCCATGGACAGATTCATATCTCCCATTAGGATTGTGTACCCGCTCTTGAAGTCCATCAGTTTTCCCATTACTTTAACTATGAATTTCACTGGTTCAGTATTTGGAGCATAAATATTTGCCAATGTGTATTCTGTTTCTCCTATTTTTCCCTTCAAGAACAGATACCTTCCCTCTGGGTCAGTCAGCCTGTCTTCTAGCTGAAATCTAGTTCCTTTAGCGATCCCTATTGCCACTCCTCTCGCTCTTGTACTCATCGTGTCCCCATAATACCATGTCGGGTAATTAGGTGAAAATAATTTTATGTTTGACGCATGGGATATGTGGGTTTCTTGTAGGAATACGACCTCCGCTCGGTAGTTCCTGAGCTCGTTTAATATCTTATTTCTTTTAGATAGTGTATTTAATCCCCTTACGTTATAAGTCAAAAAGTGAGTTTCTGTCATCTCTTATTTTTCGTCCCTTTTAAGGGATTCGACCTTTTGCGTTTCCTTGGGACTCGTTCTTCTAGGTACTGTGGTGACCGAGGTGGGCGAGGCACCCCTCCCCCCACCTTCCCCCCCTACCCTGTGGCCCTCTCCGGGCCTCCAAATCGCCTATGGTCTGGGGTTCCATGACCATCTGCGATTTTCTTCCTATCGAGGTGGTTTTCCCTACTTGCTGGCACACAGAGAAAGGGAAATAGGTGGTATATATGGGCATGTCGGTCGCGCCCTAGCCTAGATACCCGGAATCTAATTTTCCTCCTCCCCTCATCTTAGCCTCCTCTTCTGCTCCCCCCACCCCTCCACTCCCACTATTCCAAGGAAAGGGATAAGTGAAGGAGAGATAACATATCTTTATACATATGAACTTTCTTTTTTCCTCTCCCCTCCCCCCCTCCTCCTCCTATTCTCCTTCCTCTTCCCAACCTGGTAGCTCTGGTATTTGAAGGGTCAATTTATTACAGAACCCCGCCAGATCCTCTGGAAATACTAATCTAGCTGATATTCCCTCTTTCCGTCCTATAAGGCACGCCGGGAACCCCCAATTATATCTGATATTCTGTGCGCGCATCTGTTCCAGTAGAGGTTTCAGGAGTCTTCTTCTTGTTAAAGTTTCTGGGGCAAGGTCCATGTATAACTGTATCTCCACTCCTTCATAAATCAGAGGTGGTGCCTGTCTTGCTTTGGTCCATATCTCCGCCCTGTCTTCGTAAAAACGGAATCTAACGACAATGTCCCGTGGCCTTTCTTCTGCTGAGTTTTTTGGTCTTCCTACCCTATGGATCCTTTCTATCCTCGGAAAGTCATCTGGGGTTCTCTGTATTAGGGGGTTAAATATTTCTTCCATTAGTTTAATCAGGTCTTCACCTCTTTTCTCTGGGACCGCGCGGATTCTCAAGTTCTGTCTTCGATTTCTATTTTCTTAGTCCTCTAAATGATAGCGGATTTCCCTCTGATTACGTTTAGTTGTTTTTAGTTGTTCTTTTAACTTATTTAACTCCTGGGTATGTCTATCAGTTTTCCCTTCTACCTCCTCCACCCTCGTCAGTAAATGTCCCAGATCTCCTCTTAATGCGTTTATGTCTGATTTGATTACGTTTTCCAGCTTTTGTAACATATCCAGCATTTCTTTCTTTGTAGGCAGTTGAGGGTCTGCTCTTTGTTCTTCTACCCTGCTTAAATCTGACTCACTCTCCGCGGTTAGCTCCTCTCGGGATTGATCTGGGGCTTCACTGGGTATTGGTGCGTTTCCTCTTCTTCTATCCATTTTTATTTGCAGCTGTTCTGTTGCTTGTGGGCTTACTCCTGGGTTCATGTATTGTTTTATCGTGCTATTTGTTGCTTTTGGAGTTTTTGGGGCGCTCCCCTTTGTTGTTTTATTTGTGGTTTTACTCGCCATGTTCTCCTTTATTCTTCTTATTCGTTTCCCCAGTTTGTCACTTTCTCCACCCTCCCCTCTGTCAAACAAGTCTCTCCTTCCGCTCCCGCTCCTCCTCAGCGGGATAGTTGTATCTAAGTTCCGATACGGGGTCCCACCCTTTTACCTCCTAATCACTTGCTTCTCAAGCCCCTGATATGGTGTACAGAGTACCCACTACTGAGGGGGGGGGAGAGGTTCTGTGTTCACGCACAATCGGCTCCCAGCCCTGGGTAGGGAGGGACCTTATATATATAAATAATATTGTAGTCTCGCGGATCTTATCCGGTTAAAGTATTTGACAGACGGGGAGGGGTAATAAAAAACAAAGGAATCAACGGAAGCAGGAAGAGAGTGGGAGATGGTAGATAGGAGAAGGTCTTTCTTCCCTTCACATGTTCAGGCAGCGTCTCCTCCGTGATTTACTCTCCTCTTCCTTTTGCTACTGTATGAGATTCTTTCTCCCTTTCTCGTCTTGTGTATGTATAGCTCCTCTATATTTATCGGGGTTTGTTATACATATACCATAAAATCCTCTCAACTCTTACACATCACCTCCCAGAGTGTTCCAAACATACTCCGGGATTTACATTGCAGGTTTTAGTGAGAGCAAAGGGAAGGGAGAACAATATTGTCGCTTCCTATTATCCAGGGGGGCGGCAAAGCTGTGGACACTTCACTGTGCCTGCTTCCTCCTGTCTTTTTCTCTGGGGAGTGGGTGGTAAGTGCGGACACTATATACCCGGTCACATCGAATTATAGGCAATTTCTGGCTCTTTGATGATTTAAAAAGTCCCAGCTTGTGCGGCCCAGTGTCTTAACCTCCCTGCGAGGGGTCTCTACACCAACACCTGTGTTTTCAGAACCCTTTTCCCCTTTTCCTCCTCCTCTGTCTGAAAGGAGAAAAGGGACAACCCCTATTCTTTCAACTGCTGCCCCTCCCTTTGCTGGTTAGGTTCCCAGTTTTCCGCCCCCCCCCTCCATTTTTTAATATAAAACACTTAAGAGGTAGATGTATTTATTCCAGGGTGAATGAGCTCCCTATTTATTCCCTGGCGAGGTCTAGTTTCCCCTGGCCGAGTACACCACAAAAAAAAAAAGCTCTCAATAATACATATATGGGGGGTGCCCTGTGTTCCACATGTATATTGCGCACCTGTTGTGGGTCTGGAGTTTTGACAGTTCCTTGTGTGACACAGAGCCGGGCCCCGGCTTCACCTTTTATAATTTCTGCGTCTTAACCTGTTTAATGTAATGTCCCCCTTGCAGATCTTTTTTTACTAGTATGTCCGCTCCTCTGCCGCGTCACTATTCACATAGCCGCCTGTAAAACATTTTTCCTACATCTTTATCATTACGGGCATTACAGTTGTGTCCTGATCCAGGGGTACCTTATAGTTCTGGACATCCACGGGAACAGCGTACGTTTTTACCTTGGTATCTTATAGAGTCTCGCCGGGTTGTCCGTTCCCAGGCTCTACCTTACCTCCTCTCACGAGATAGGGTATCTCCTTGTTCGTGCGGGTATCCTGCTTCTGTGGAGATACGAGGGTGGGATAGCAAGTGGGGGGGAGGTTGGGCTCGCCGGTCCGACCGCGAGCACCGCTCTTCCTCGGAGACCGTGGGGATGTCTTACGCTCCGTCAGTCCTGGTCCCGGAGCCTCTCACGCTCCATGACACAGGAGCTCTTCCGGGTTCCTGCCAGCGCGCAGACCTCGCGGCTCTGTTAGGTCCCTCCCTCCGTAACGCGTGTTGCAGAGCATGGATGGGTATGCAGAGTATGCAGAGTATGGACAGGTATGCAGAGAATGCAGAGTATGGACGGGTATGCAGAGCATGCAGAGTATGGACGGGTATGCAGAGTATGGACGGGTATGCAGAGTATGGCTGGGTATGCAGAGCATGGCTGGGTATGCAGAGCATGGCTGGGATCGGTGAGCAGGGATGGATGGATGTCTCACTGAGCAGGCTGTGGGCACTACACATGCAGCCCACAGCGCTGCCACCGATCTCTCCCCTTTCCGCTCACACTGGACAGAGAGGGGAGGGAGGAACTGGAAATCACGCCGGTTTGTTGACATGTGATCGCGCCATCATTGGACTGGGGTGACTGGGGTGACATATGGGATTCTCCCTTTAATTCTCTTGTTTCCCTGAGAGACAGATTGATTCAATTCAAGATAGTTCACAGGGCATATTATAATCCCCATATATTACATAAAATCAATCCAGACTTTGCCCCTGGTTGTTGGCGATGTGGGGAGACCCCTGGAGATATATTCTGGACCTGTCCAGCTATAGTGGAGTATTGGGAAGAGATACTAGCTTTTATATTCCAAATAATAAAATAACATTTATCCCTTTACAACTATCAATGACAATATGTATTTTGGGTTTGATAGAGCCATTTAATCCGACGGCAGCAGGACGTACTCTGGTGGGGCTGCTTCTATTCTATGCTCATAAAGCTATAGCTCTTAGCTGGAACCCCCCCCCCCCCCCGCCACTGGCTATGTGACTTAACAACAACCTACCTTTTATATAGGGAAACTTATATCAATAGAGGCTGTCTCCTCAAATATGAAAAGGTTTGGTCCAAATGGCTGATGGATCCTTCCACAGCCTCAGAAGCCTCTTAAGCCCCATACACACGGTCGGATTTTCCGATGGATTCTGTCCTATCGGACAATGTTGTCGGAAATTCCGACCGTGTGTAGGCACCATCGGACAGTTTCCATCGGATTGTCCGACGGACAAAGTTCTATCTCCTGCTCTATAAATATTCCGACAACAAAGTCCGATCATACCAATTCCGATCATGTGTAGCGTAGTCCGACGGACAAAGTGCTACGCATGCTCAGAAGAAATTCTGTGACGGAAGCGCTCGGTCAGGTAAAACTACCGTTCCTAATCGACACAGCACATTTGTCACGCTGCAATGTTAAAATGTCTTTAATGCAGCGCATTCTCTTTTTCTTTACAATGCAAGAAGAATGACGTGTTTTAGCTGCTCCTATTCACCCTCACTTCTCACAAACGTATTGATTTATTCTTTTTCAGGATTTCTTGGCTAGATGTTTATTTTTAGTCAGATCGTAAAAGAATGTTTGTTATATTTTTGGGATGATTTGTCATTTTTTATTTTTTGTTTGGAATACATATTTTCAGGATAATTTATTTAGATTTTTGAGGGGGTTGTGTGTCTCAACTTAGCAAAACAACATTCTTATCATTTGTATTTGTTGTTTAAATTTACTAGGAGGTTGTTTGTTGTTGGTGCCCCTTGTTAATTATACTTTATGATTCGTGAAATGTACCTGCCTACTCACAAATAAACTGTCATTGTAGAAAAGTAAAACACATAGGCAATGATTTTTGGAACTCAAAAATACCTTTATTTAGGTCTCAGCAACAAACCAAAGAGTAACGCAGCGATGGAGAAACTTGGGGAATTTGCAAAGCCTTGGACACCCACGGCAAACATCATTATTTAAGCTTCAAAACTTGGTGGCCTGAGGAGTACCTATCTTAAATAATAAGGGAGTGCTGTCTGGTCCTGAAGTCCAAAACATCCGGAACTGCAGCAGACGCCATCTAGGTCCCCAGGCTCTGGTACTACGAGAGGCTCCATCTTCTCTCAGACCAGACTGAATCCAGGACTTCACAAGCCTGAAATTTAAGGCCTCCAATATGTCATTTGGAGAAATGTTGGAAATGGTGGACATATTGAAGAAAGGCGACTATGATGGGAAGTATGGGCCTTACCTCAACCCAAATGTCAGAAAGGACAAAATCATGTCTAAAGTTGTGAGGAGGCTGCACAATAATTTTGGGGTACAACGATCCAAGGAACAACTGAGGAAATGCTGGTCAGACCTGAAACTGAGGGAGCCCGATCAGTACAGAAAGATCAAGCGAGTTCTTCAAAAAAGTAAAGTAGTTTGTGTGTTTTGTGTATGATTTCTTGCTTGCATACTGCTCCATGTGTTTTGTTTTTTTCAATGTTGTACCTTGGAAAATGGCCACTTTCATGTTCGTCTGTGCATTCAATCGTACTCAACCTCGATCTTTCTGCCACTGTCATGTTCGTGTGTGTTCATTCGATCGTACTCAACCTCGATCGTTCGGCCACTTATAATACGAGGTTTGGTGAAGTTTGGAGGGAAAGGAAGTTTGTTCTCAATAGAGATGTCATCAAGAATGTAAAGCAAATTTAATCAATGTAAAGGAGAGGTCACTCAGTAGCTGTTTACCCATCTGGACTCTAGAGCACTAGTGCTGGGATAACCAAACGCCCTTTTTTTAATGCTGATCCACACATGTGCTCCAGTGGATACTAGAGGGGTGTACCAAAAAGGTAGTAAGTTTAGCACCTTTACAAAGTGACTACATTCATGTTGTTGTAATTTGTAACTGGCCAACCCAAAATATTGTCCCTCACTTTCAAGCAATGTTTGACATTACCTATTTCTGCCCTCAATAGATTGTGGTGCTAAATCTTCCTTTTTTACATTCTCATAGGGGAGCGAAGACTTGGGATGTCTGAGGAAACCAGAAAACCCACACCTCCCAAAGAAGGGGAAAAACCAGAAGCGGAGGAGGAGGAAGGAGAGATCATCGAACTTGGAGAACTTGTCACCACAACAGGTGAGTGTGGGAGAACACAGCTACTGGTAAGCTAATCAATGTATGCCTGCCTCATTTCCAAGAGCCTTTATTTATTTTTTTGTGTTTTTAGGTGACGTGGATGTTGTGGAAGAAGAATTGCACTTTACGACTGAAAGTGCACACGTACTCATCGGGGAGATAATGGTCTGCAATCGAGATCTAGATGAGATAAAGAAAAACATCAATGATGTTCAACAAAAATTGAAGAACATCATTGATGTTTTAGGTAAAATCTGAAAACGCACCAAGTAATTAAAGCGGTTCTGCACCCATTTCATTTAGTAAATCTCTTTGCCTTCCAAATCAGGCAAAGAGTACTAAATGAAATGTTTTTTTTTTTTTTTTTTTTTTTTACTTACCTTGTAATTGATGACTTCCGGTCTTCTCTCTCTTCGGCGGCAGGCGGGGTCTCTGCGTCGATCGTCGTCACGCCGCACTGTCTCCTGGGATCTGGTGTCATTGATCCCAGGAGTCAGTGCGGGCATCTTCCGAAATCTCGCGAGATTTCGGCCACATCTTCCGAAATCTCCCGAGATTTCGGCCACATCTGCCGAAATCTCGTGAGATGTCGGCAGATGTGCCGTTACTGCGCACGCGCGAGTAACGGCGGTGCATGCTGGGCCATCTACAGGTCCTGTGGGGTTTCACATGCCCACAGGCAAGATGGACCCCAGCAGACAAGAAGAAGACAAGAAGAAGATGAAGATGAAAACCGGCGGCGATCGAGATGGACGATGGAACAGGTAAGTCCCCCAATTGAGCTATATGCCCTTGGCATATAGCCCAAAAAAAACAAACAAAAAAAAAGAGTGCAGAACCGCTTTAACACACATTTGTGGCTGTTTGTGACAACATTTGCAACTTAAGAACTGTGGCAAATTTGGAACATGCACACATTGTGTCCACATGTGCTAGCTCCCATCATGGTGGATGAATGACAACGTTTTGGGGGTGCAACCACTTTACTATCTACTAAAGTGGGTGTGGTGAAGGGGTTGCACCCCCAAAACACGTCCATTGATCCCCATGATGGGAAATTGCACTTTTGACCATTCTAGTCATGTGTTTTACCATCTAATGTCCATTTTGACACCAAAATTGTGTGCATGTTCTAAATTACCTTTTTCAAGGGGTGCCCCCCCATGTGATGAAGGCAAGATCAAACACACTTTCAACACATAGTCATGTCTGATCTTGTCTTCACTTTAGAAAGTTGAACTTTGCAAGTTCCTATGTTCTGTCTGTTCTGTTTTGCTCCATGCCTGGTTTTAACAAATGCGGAATGTTAGTAGGCGCAGGAATGGGCCCTGCTGTGAACTATTAGATCAAGATTTGTAATTACACGCCCCTGTTAAACAGGGGCTAAAAAATTGTGCCTTAGGCACTGGTGCCACAACACTGCAACCCCTCACAGATACTGTACTTGGAGCACAGCAGTCAGACCTGTTGCGAAGCATTGCTTAAAAAATTGTAATTACACACCCCTGTTAAACAGGGGCTGAAAAATTGTGCCTTAGGCACTGGTGCTGGTGCCACAACACTGCAACCCCTCACAGATACTGTACTTGGAGCACAGCAGTCAGACCTGTTGCGAAGCATTGCTTAAAAAAACCTTAGTTAGACTTACCGGTAACTGCATTTCTACGAGTCTTTCAGGACAGCGCCGATGAGAGCGCAGCTCCACCCATTTTCCCAGGAAGCACTGCCGTTTTTTCTTTAAAAGACCGGATACTTCCACCATGGCCTCAGTTGTTCGTAGAGTACCTCCAGCCATGCTGAAATTAGATAAGTAGAACATAGTAATAACACCACATTTTATATACAGGTAGGGTGGGTCATCGGCGCTGTCCTGAAAGACTCGTAGAAATACTGTTACCGGTAAGTCTAACTAAGGTTTTCTCCCTTCGTCTTTCAGGACAGCACCTGGAGATGATAAGAGAGTACTTACTCTAGGGTGGGACCAACGCCTGCAGAACCTTTCTGCCAAACCATTGTTCCGCTGCTGATAGCAGGTCCAGTCTGTAGTGGCGCGTGAAGGTAGAGAAACTTGTCCACATTGCTGCTCTACAGATCCGATTTGGGGATGCCCCTGCCCTTTCTGCCCAAGAAGTGGAGTGGGCG
The DNA here is from genome assembly GCA_028564925.1 of Lithobates sylvaticus. NCBI lineage: Eukaryota > Metazoa > Chordata > Amphibia > Anura > Ranidae > Lithobates > Lithobates sylvaticus. The sequence continues at coordinate 102,966,324 of CM053037.1, read as the reverse complement.
ATTACCCCAGTGGGAGGATCTACTCCCGATTTTTTATAGGCCTCACTAATGGCCATTCTTAACCACCTAGCTATCGTATTCTTAGAAGCCCCGTAGCCCTTACATGGTCCTGAAAACAAAATGAATAGGGAGTTCAATTTTTTAAACTCCTTCGTGATCTCAAGATAATGTAAGAGACACCTTCTCACATCTAAACTGTGAAAGGCCCTTTCTTTAGGGCTAGATGGTGAGGGACAGAATGTAGGGAGGATTATTTCCTGCGCCCTGTGAAAAACTGATGCCACCTTCGGGAGAAACCCTGGGTCTGTTTTTAGCACTATCCTGTCCGGAAAAATATAGCAAAAAGGCTCCTTTATAGATAGGGCTTGCAGCTCGCTTACCCTTCTGGCTGTTGTCACAGCTACTAAAAGAACAAGTTTAAGTGACCATAGCTTAATCGTTACCTCCTCTAGTGGTTCAAAGGGTCCTTTGGTCAGGCCCTGTAACACTAGAGATAGGTCCCATTTTGGGAAAACCTTGAAAGGAACTGGTCTTGCTCTAGTCAGAGCTTTAAAAAATCTAATAATAAGTGCCTCTTGAGATAAACGTCTCTCAAGAAACACCAACAAAGCGGCCACCTGGGCTTTCAGGGTACTGACTGCCAACCCCAACTCCATTCCGTCATGGAGGAACTCCAAGATCGAAGATATTTCCTGGGGTGGGAATCCCCTCTCTAGGCACCAGAAATTAAAACGTTTCCACGTTTTGAAGTAAATCGACCTAGTAGTCGCTTTGCGACTGTCTAGGGGGGTTGAGACCAGCTTGTCTGATAGTCCCTTCTTTCTCAAGATTTGCTCCTCAGTAGCCACTCAGTCAGATTGAGGTGCTCTATGTTTGGATGCTGAAGAGGTCCCTGGGTTAGGAGATCTTCCTGAAGTGGAAGAACCCAGTGGGGTTCCACCGCCATCCTCTGTATTGTAGCAAACCAAGCTCTCTTAGGCCAGAAGGGAGCCACTAGGATCATACTCGTGGACTCCTGTTGTAGCTTCCTCAGAACTAGAGGGATCAACTGAAAGGGGGGAAAAGCATAGCACAGGTGGAACTTCCACAGTTGTGCCAGCGCATCCAAGCCCTTTGACTGGGCCTGTCTGCTTAGTGAAAAGAAAGCTTTCACCTTCTTGTTTTTCTGGGAAGCAAACAAGTCTATTTGAGGTGACCCCCATTTCTCTGTTAGCTTTTGAAAAACCTCTGAGTTTAGACTCCATTCTGACTCTAGGATTCTTTCCCTGCTCAGCCAGTCTGCTACATAATTCAGGTCCCCCTTCAGATGTACCGCTGTTAGCGATTTCAGGTTGTATTCCGCCCAGGACAGGATCTGACCGGCCAGGTCTGCTTCTTGTGCCGCCCTGCCTTGTTATGTAAGATACCGCCGTGGCGTTGTCTGATAGGACCTGGATATGGTGGCCCCAAACTACTCTTTCGAAGGCCCATAACCCCAAAAGGATAGCCCTTAGCTCCCTCCAATTGGAGGATCTCCTGGCTTCCTCGACTGTCCAGTCCCCTTGGGCCGTCTGTCCCTCCAGGTGGGCACCCCCCCCCCCCAGGAGCTGGCCTCCGTAGTTAGTCTTTTGTCTACAGGGAAGCACCAAAGAAGACCTTTGTCGAGGTTTGAGCGATTCCTCCACCACCAGAGCTTCCTCTGGACCTGAGGAGGAATCCTGATCAGTTTCTCCAGGGACTCTCCATAGGACCAATTTTTTTGTATTGTCTGTTGGAGGTCCCTTGCGTGGAGACGCTCCCATTGTACTGCTGGGATAGATGCAGTGAGGAGACCTAGGACTGACATGGCAAACCTGATAGATATCTGCAGGTTTGTCTGCGTCTTTTTTACAGCATTTTGTAATTTCTCTATCTTCTCCTCCGGGAGAAAGATCCTCTCCTGTCTGGAGTCGATAGTGAACCCCAGGAATTTTAGGGACTGAGAGGGGATGAGATTTCTCTCTGTTTAGGATCCAGCCGAGACCCTCTAGGTGTCCCCTTGTCCTTACTAGGTCCCTTTCTAATAGATCTCTTGTGTTGGAGAATATAAGGAGGTCGTCCAAGTATGGGACGATCGATATCCCCTCCAACCTGAGGGGGGCTAGGGCTTCCGCCAGGATCTTTGTAATCATCCTCGGGGAAACCTCGAAACTGGAAATGTATGACCGAGCTTTCTATACTGACCGCAAATCTTAGATGTTTCTGCGATGGTATGGCTATGGGAACATAAAGGTAAGCATCCCTTAGGTCTATGGATGCCATAAAACAACCTTGGGACAGGAGATTTTTTACCGAGAAGATTGTATCCATCTTGAACCTCTTGTACCTGATGGATTTGTTTAGAACCTTCAGATTCAGAATCATTCTGAACTTCCCTGATGGCTTCTTTACCAGGAATACGTGTGAATAACACCCCAGTCCCACCTCCTCGTGAGGGACGTGCGTGATCACTCTCTGCTGGATCAAATCCTGTAATATTGAAACTAGGGCCACCGATTTCTCTGGGTCTCGGGGAGTCTGAGTCAAATAAAACTGAACGGGTGGAGTGTGAGCAAATTCCAGTCTGTAACCCTCCTTTATTATTCCGAGAATAAACAGACTGGATGTTACTGACTTCCACTGGGGGAAGAAGGCTAGTAGCCTTGCTCCCACAGCTAGAAGATAGTCACTGGGTCTTTGTATTTGGTGCCGGGGGGGGCGGAACAAGACGCCTGACTTACCCCTCCCTCTCTGTGGCTTCCAGGGTCTTTTGTATCCTGTTTCTTTCGTTTCCGGGGTTTTCCGAAAAGGACGAAAATTCTTGCTACCCTGGGGGGTTACCTTTTTCTTGACCGGAAAGGCTTTATTTTTATCGGCCGTTCTGTCGAGAATAGCTTCCAGGTCGTGGCCAAAGACTAAATCTCCTTCAAACGGAAGACCGCATAATTTAGTCTTTGAAGCTGTATCCCCCGTCCAGGTTTTAACCCATAATGCCCGTCAGGCTGAGTTTATAAGTGCTGAAGACCTGGCCGACATCTTAATAGACTCGGCTGATGAATCTGCCATATACCCCACCGCTTTTGATAGAACGGGTAAGGTATCAAGCAGATCTTTTCGAGGCGTACCAGCCTCCATATGGGCTCTTAACTGGTCTAGCCAGTGTTCCAGGTTCCTGGCAACCACTGTGGAAGCCATGGCCGGTTTTAGATTTGAGAGGGTTGAGTCCCAAGCCTTTCTTAGGAAGGATTCTGCCCTCTTGTCCATGGCATCCTTCAGGATGCCCATGTCCTCAAACGCCAGGTCGGTATTTCTAGATACCTGAGAGAACGCTGCATCAAGTTTGGGTTTTTTATTCCAAAGTTGAGAGCTATCCTCTTCAAAGGGGAACCTGCGTTTGAGTGATCTAGAAAAGAAGGGGGCCCTCTCTGGGTCCTTCCATTCTTTTTTGATTATCTCGGACAGACAGCTATGCACCGGGAATACCCTGTGCTTCACCTCACCCATACCTAAAAACATTTTGTCGTGTAATGATAACTGGGTCTTGTCCTCTGTAATATTAAGAGTCGTGTGGATGGTTTTTAGGAGATCCTCCACATCCTCTAAGGACAATTTGTATCTGGATGAAGAGCCAGAAGTTTCCTTTCTTTCATCTACCTCTTCCTCAGAACCTGAGGACCCGCTACCCCCTTCATCCTCTAAGTTGCTGCCTCTAGATGCAGAAACTGAGGAGTGGGAACGGGGTACTGTGCTGCTGCCGGCAGCTGGACGCCTATCTAGATAGGACCGAAAGGTCTCAAAGGTGTCCGTCAGTTCTTTGCGAAAATAACTAAACAGTTCCCCCTGCTGAGATGCAGCAGAAGTAGCGGTCTCCTCTTTAACTAAATCACTTATGCAGGATCTGCACAAAGTTTTTGTCCAGGAGTCTCTAAGCACATTCTTACAGACTGGACATTTCCTTTTGTTAGGAGGTGAGACATGTTTAGTTTTTTCCTTTGTTTTCTGAAATACACCAACACAAACATCTCAGTTTAAAATTCAAGGAACACATGCTGACAGAGAGAAAAACAACCTTAAATTCCCTCTGTTTACAGCCAAATGAATCTCCCCACAGACTCACTTAAACACAAAAGCATTCTTCCTAAACTGTCATTAGGAACAGAGTGCTGCAGGCTCCCTGAACTAGGAAGGGTAAAACATTCTGGCCCGAGGGTAAATCTGGGGACCCCTGTCCCTGCTTACCTGAGCCTGGCTGACTGAAGTGGCTACTGCACCTGCCACCGCCGCTTGATCCTCCTCCATTGTCAGCAGGATCCATAGCGCCGAATGCCCTTTTATTTGAAATTGAAATTCCCGCGGTCTCGCCGCCGGAAATGACGTCAGCTGTAAGCGACCGTCCTCTCTCCCTGCGTTCCAGCGGCCGGAACCGGAAGCCGCGTCGCGCCGTCGAAGGTCCCGCCCCCGGTCGGAAGTGACGCCCTCGCCATCCGAAACCCGGAAGACATGAGGCTTCAAGCCTCATGTCTCCGGTCTTTGAAGAGAGGATGAGGACCTCCAGCAGCCTGACCCCCCTGGGTATGAAGGAGAGAGGACGCCGGAGCAACCCCCGCGCATCAGGGAGGAAGCTGGGCAGGTCTGCAATAAAACAAAAAGAACAAAAGCCTAACAGGTATGCCTTCAACTCTCCCCACCTGGAGAAAGCGCAGCACCCCCTGGTTCCCTGCAGCGCTTCCACCATGGCTGGTAGGAAACACTACAACTGAGGCCATGGTGGAAGTATCCGGTCTTTTAAAGAAAAAACTGCAGTGTTTCCTGGGAAAATGGGCGCTGTCCTGAAAGACGAAGGGAGAAATTGTAATTACACGCCCCTGTTAAACAGGGGCTGAAAAATTGTGCCTTAGGCACTGGTGCTGGTGCCACAACACTGCAACCCCTCACAGATACTGTACTCTGAGCACAGCAATGAGACCTGTTGCAAAGCATTGCATAAAAAATTGTAATTACACGCCCCTGTTAAACAGGGGCTGAAAATTGTGCCTTAGACACTGGTTCTGGTGCCACAACACTGCAACCCCTCACAGATACTGTACTTGGAGCACAGCAGTCAGACCTGTTGCGAAGCATTGCTTAAAAATTGTAATTACACGCCCCTGTTAAACAGGGGCTGAAAAATTGTGCCTTAGGCACTGGTGTGGTGGCACCCAGAAACAAAAATGTTCTTCCAAGCTATCAAGGAATGAATCATTGAGGAGGAGGAAGAGGATAGTCAGTGAACATAACAGGACAGTCACTCAGCATCGGCATAGGCAGTCTTGAAGGGATGTGACATTATAAATTATTCAGTTATATCCGCTTCAGGTGCCTGGTAGCTGGTGGTGATCCAAGACTGATTCATCTTTCTGAAGGTCAGTCGATCAACCGAGTCGGTGGACAGGCGCACCCTGTGATCGGTGACAAATCCTCCAGCAGCACTGAATGTGCATTCGGAAAGAACGCTGGATGCAGGACAGGCCAGTAGCTCAATTGCATACTGTGCAAGCTCTGGCCAGTGATCCATCCTCAAGACCCAGTAAGCCAGAGGATTTTCGGTGGGAAAGGTGTCCAAGTCTGACCTTGCCCCTAGGTATTCCTGCACCATGTATATCAGACGTTGGCGATGGTTGCTGGAACCGATCATACATTGGGGCTGCGGACTAAAAAATTGTCTGAACGCATCGGTCAGACGTCCACCTTCCCCACCGCTCCTTCTGCTACTGACCGAAGCCTCAGCAACTCGTCGTCCAGGACCAGGAGTTTGTAACCTCCCAGTCTCTGGGAACGCGTTGCACAGACCTTTCTGCAAGGCCTCCCTGAGATGTCTCATCCTCTGCTCCCTCTGCGACGGCAAGATAAGGTCCGCAACCTTACCCTTGTACCATGGATCAAGGAAAGTGGCCAGCCAGTAATGGTCCCTCTCCTTGATCCGAAGATTACGAGGATCCTTCCGCAGGCTTTGCAGGATCAGGGAGGCCATGCAACGTAGGTTAACTGAGGAATTCGTTCCAGAGTCTTCTGGGTCACTCAGGACGACATGATCGCCAGCCACCTCCTCCCATCCACGTACAAGTCCACTGGTTTGTTGGGACTGTACATCATCCCTAAAAGACTGCTGCTGCTGATGCTGAGTGCCAGGCTCCACCTCCATGCTCACACAATCCTCCTCCTCCTCATCCTCTTCCTGTGTGATGGGTGGGAGAGAAGGAACACTGTCTGGATAAAGGGGGCCTTGAGTGGCAAGGAAGTCCTCCTCTTCCTGCCTCTGTTCTGCCTCAAGTGCCCTGTCCATTATCCCACGCAGCCTATGCTCCAACAGGTGGACAAGAGGTACAGTGTCACTGATGCATGCACTGTCACTGCTCACCATCCTCGTGGCCTCCTCAAATGGTGAGAGGACAGTGCATGCATCCCTGGCGTGGGGAAAAAAATCCAAGCTCCCCTGACCCTGTCCTGGTGCCGTAGTCGCAAAGGTACTCATTGATGGCCCTCTGCTGCGTGTGCAGTAGCTGCAGCATGGCCAACGTTGAGTTCCACCTGGTGGGCATGTCACATATAAGGCGGTTCTTGGACAGGTTCAACTCCTTTTGCAGCTCAGCCAGCCGAGCACTGGCATTATACGATTGACGGAAATGCACACAGACTTTCCTGGCCTGCCTCAGGACATCCTGTAAGCCTGGGTACCTGCCCAAGAACCGCTGCACCACCAGGTTGAGGACGTGAGCCATACAGGGCACATGGGTGAGCTGCCCCTGTCGCAGGGCGGAGAGGAGGTTGGTGCCATTGTCAGAAACCACCATTCCTGGCTTAAGCTGGCGTGGCGTCAACCACCTCTCGGCCTGCCCCTGCAGAGCTGCCAGAACCTCTGCCCCAGTGTGGCTCCTGTCCCCAAACACACCAGCGCAAGCACGGCATGGCATCTTTCTGCCTGCGTACTCGCGTAGCCCCTTGTACGCCTACGGAGCACCACTGGTTCAGAGGACAGAGCACTCGAAGAGGCCATGGAGGAAGAAGAAGAGGAGGGGGTGGAGGAGAGAGGTGTGTCACAACCAGTAGTAGCATTTTGGAGGCGTGGTGGCGGAACAACCTCCAACACTACTGCACCTTGTCCTGCATCCCTCCCAGTTGCCAATAGAGTGACCCAATGGGCCGTGAAAGACAGGTAACGTCCCTGTCCATGCCTGCTGGACCATGAGTCAGCGGAAATAAGCACCTTACCGCTGACCGCCCTGTCCAGCGAGGCATGGACATTGCCTTCCACATGCCGGTAGAGAGCCGAATCGCCTTCCGTGAGAAAAAGTGGCGTTTGGGAACCTTCCACTGAGGAACCGCACATTGAACAAACTCACGGAAGGGGGCCGAGTCTACCAACTGAAAAGGCAGCAGTTGAAGTGCTAGCAATTTAGCCAAGCTAGCATTCAACCGCTGGGCATGTGGATGGCTGGGATTAAACTTCTTTCGACGGTCCAGCAGCTGGGGCAGGGAAATTTGCCTGGTAGAATCGGACGTCGGTGTACTGCAAGTACTTGGCTGGGACACACCTAATTCTACACCTTCATTCCTCTCAGAGCAGCTTTCAGAGAGGACTGAAGATATAGTGGGGTTGGAGATCCCAGCTGATGAGGAGCAAGGAGAGGTCCGCTTTGTTCTTTGGTGTGGGTCTTTAATGTGCGCTTGCCAACGAGCTGCATGGCAGGTCGACATATGTCTGGTCATGCTTGTGGTGCCCAAGCGGCTGATGTTTTGGCCACACGAGATACGCTTGAGACATATGTTGCAAATAGCAGTGGTGCGATCTGATGCACTCGTCTCAAAAAAGGCCCACACCAAAGAACTTTTGTGATAACGTGCAGAGGCAGCGCCCTGCACAGGCGGAGCTCTGCGGTGTGATTCAGTTGGTGTGCTGGCCTCCGGAGGGCATCCTGCCTCGTTGGACATGTGCCGCCGCCTCCTCCTCCTTCTTTCTCCCTTCAGGCACCGACGTGGAGTCAGTGACCTCATCATCCCCTCCCTCTTCACCACTGGAGCAAACCTGGCAGTAAGCTGCAGCTGGTGGAACAGGACTGCCAGATTGCTGTCCTTGAGCATCCCCTCTCTCTGCGCGCACGCTACTGCCTTCCTCTAGCTAAGTATCATCATCCGAGCCTTCAAAACATTGGGCATCCTCCTGGAGCATGTACCCAACACTGTGCTCAAACAGTTCAGGGGACTCCTCAGGAGGACATGGTGGGTCTAGGGAAGGGGTGCCTGATGATGCCATTGAGTACGCGTTGGCAGCTGCTCTGCCAGTACCCTGAGCCTGGGTGAGAGAGGATGAGGAGGATGAGGAGGGCTTGGTCATCCATTCTACCAAGCCTTTGGCATTATGCGGCTCAACATGTCCAGCTGCCGAAAACAAGGACAAGCGTGTCCCATGGCCACGTGCTGATGACGATGCATGACCACGTCCACGACCAGCACTGTTGTCTCTAGAAACAGAGCCTTCTTGCCCTGTGTTCTTGCCTCGGGACTGTCTGCCTCTCCTTGGCGGTCTTCCAGGCATTGTAGTGTAGTGTATATTGTGCTGGAGTCACACAGCACACACACTAACTCCTGCAGATGGCTGCCTTAGATGACAGCAACAGGGCCTTACGGCAGATAGAGACTGCCTTATATGACAATAACTGGGCCTTAGAGCAGATACAGAGGCTGAGGTGGTTTTATGTGTGATGTACTAACAGAGCACACACACAAGCTAGCTCCTGGAGATGCCTGGCTGCCTTCGATGACAACAACTGGGCCTTACGGCAGATAGAGACTGCCTTATATGACAACAACTGGGCCTTAGAGCAGATACAGAGGCTGAGGTGGTTTTATGTGTGATGTACTAACAGAGCACACACACAAGCTAGCTCGCTCCTGGAGATGCCTGGCTGCCTTCGATGACAACAACTGGGCCTTACGGCAGATAGAGACTGCCTTATATGACAACAACTGGGCCTTAGAGCAGATACAGAGGCTGAGGTGGTTTTATTTGTGATGTACTAACAGAGCACACACACACAAGCTAGCTAGCTCCTGGAGATGCCTGGCTGCCTTCGATGACAACAACTGGGCCTTACGGCAGATAGAGACTGCCTTATATGACAACAACTGGGCCTTAGAGCAGATACAGAGGCTGAGGTGGTTTTATGTGTGATGTACTAACAGAGCACACACACACACACACAAGCTAGCTAGCTCCTGGAGATGCCTGGCTGCCTTCGATGACAACAACTGGGCCTTAGAGCAGATACAGAGGCTGAGGTGGTTTTATGTGTGATGTACTAACAGAGCACACACACACACACAAGCTAGCTAGCTCCTGGAGATGCCTGGCTGACTTTGATGACAACAACTGGGCCTTAGAGCAGATACAGAGGCTTAGGTGGTTTTATTTGTGATGTACTAACAGAGCACACACACACACAAGCTAGCTAGCTCCTGGAGATGCCTGGCTGCCTTTGATGACAACAACTGGGCCTTACGGCAGATAGAGACTGCCTTATGTGACAACAACGGGGCCTTAGAGCAGATACAGAGGCTGAGGTGGTTTTATGTGTGATGTACTAACAGAGCACACACACACAAGCTAGCTAGCTCCTGGAGATGCCTGGCTGCCTTTGATGACAACAACTGGGCCTTACGGCAGATAGAGACTGCCTTATATGACAACAACTGGGCCTTAGTGCAGCTACAGAGGCTGAGGTGGTTTTATGTGTGATGTACTAACAGAGCACACACACACGCTAGCTAGCTCCTGGAGATGCCTGGCTGCCTTCGATGACAACAACTGGGCCTTAGAGCAGATACAGAGGCTGAGGTGGGTTTATTTGTGATGTACTAACAGAGCACACACACACACACACAAGCTAGCTAGCTCCTGGAGATGCCTGGCTGCCTTCGATGACAACAACTGGGCCTTATGGCAGATAGAGACTGCCTTATATGACAACAACTGGGCCTTAGAGCAGATACAGAGGCTGAGGTGGTTTTATGTGTGATGTACTAACAGAGCACACACAAGCTAGCTAGCTCCTGGAGATGCCTGACTGCCTTCGATGACAACAACTGGGCCTTACGGCAGATAGAGACTGCCTTATATGACAACAACTGGGCCTTAGAGCAGATACAGAGGCTGAGGTGGTTTTATGTGTGATGTACTAACAGAGCGCACACACACACACACAAGCTAGCTCCTGGAGATGCCTGGCTGCTTTCGATGACAACAACTGGGCCTTACGGCAGATAGAGACTGCCTTATATGACAACAACTGGGCCTTAGAGCAGATACAGAGGCTGAGGTGGTTTTATGTGTGATGTACTAACAGAGCACACACACACACACAAGCTAGCTAGCTCCTGGAGATGCCTGGCTGACTTTGATGACAACAACTGGGCCTTACGGCATATAGAGACTGCCTTATATGACAACAACTGGGCCTTAGAGCAGATACAGAGGCTGAGGTGGTTTTATGTGTGATGTACTAACAGAGCACACACACACAAGCTAGCTAGCTCCTGGAGATGCCTGGCTGCCTTCGATGACAACAACTGGGCCTTAGAGCAGATACAGAAGCTGAGGTGGTTTTATGTGTGCTGACACACACACTAGCTCCTATAAATCCCTGCCTGCCTTAGATCACAATAGGACAGAAGGTTATACTGCAATGCTGTACTAACAGCATAGGACAGAGGGTGCTACTGCAATGCTGTACTAACAGCACGCACACACCAGACTAATCCCCAGAATCAAAGCAGTTAGACTCAGCAGCAGATAATGTCACCACTCAGCAGCAGTGCAATCAGCAGAAATGATCAGTATTCACTTCAGTAGTAATGATAATGAATCAGCAATGAATCAGCATCAGCAGTCTGCCTATTCAGAATCAAAGCCGGAACACATGTGCACTAGGCCGAGGGCGCGGCGGCCTTTTATACAGTGGGGCCTGTACTAAAGCCCCTGAGCTATAATTGGCTACAGGCGTCCTGCCTGTAGTCAATTATTGCTCTCCTCGTTGCCGGTGCTGTGATTGGCCAAGCATGCGGGGTCACAGTGCATGCTTGGCCAATCATCAGCCAGCAATGCACTGCGCCTGGCGCAATGCATTGCGGGCCGCTCGCATCACACGGATGTGATGCGAACGGCCCAAATAGTTCTGGGCTCGCCAAGCGGGCGAACGCCCGGTGCTCGATTCGAACGTGGGTTCGAATCGAACACCGGGCCCATCCCTAGTATCCATAGTAAAAACAGCATTGTATGGTAAAAAAGGAAAACGGCGTCAGCAGAGCATCCAAACATGTAAAATGTGTGATAGCGGGAACATACAGCTCAGCTTGACCGTTTGGACAAAAGGACTTCTTCTGGGGCATGAGCATTTTATCCTGCCATTGTACTAAATAAGGAACCTTGCGGTTCAAGCCTCACTTTCATCTCTGCAGTCTGAGTGAGGGGAAAGGACGACAACCAAGCCTAACTTTCACATTAAAGAGGAAAAAGCTCATGTGTCATTCAGATTTAGACAAAACAGAGCAGTGAAGTGAAACAAAACAGCCCCACACAAACTTGAATGTCCCCAAGGGAAGGAAAAAAGGTACTTCCACATCCAGAAACAATGTTGGCACCTCACATTTGACTATAATATAAATAAATTCCATATAGTAAATTCAAATGGCTGCAATTATACATTTTCGGCTACATTCATAAATATAATATATACAAGAACAAACTATATATATAAAAAAAAAAAAACCCTATGTACACATACCTATGATTTTCCACACAGGGGATAAATACCAATACCAACACTAGTTAATTAACGTATAAATAACCATATGATAAGAAAAAATGATATAAAATATTACAAATGGAAAAGTCAGAAATTATCTATGAAGCTATTGATATGGCAATCTACATTTAGCCCTGGTTCACATTGCAGTGATTTGACATGTCAAATTGCATGCCAAATTGGCAGCTATTGCCGGCAAAGGCACCATCCGAATCAGTGCGACGTCGCACTTATTACCAAAAGTAGTTTCTGTACTACTTTTGGCGACTTCAAGGTGCAATTTCAATAGACATCTGTGCAGAAACCCGCACAGATGTCTCTGAAATTGACCCCAAAGTCGGGACTAGGGATGGGCCCGGTGTTCGATTCGAACCCATGTTCGAATCGAACATCGGGCGTTCGCCCGTTCGGCGAGCCCAGAACTATTTGGGCCGCTCGCATCAAATTCGTGTGATGCGAGCGGCCCGCAATGCACTGCGCCAGTCACAGTGCATTGCTGGCTGATGATTGGCCAAGCATGCACTGTGACCCCGCATGCTTGGCCAATCATAGAGCCAGCGGCGAGGAGAGCAATAATTGGCCACAGGCAGGATGCTTGTGGCCAATTATAGCTCAGGGGGTTTAGTACACGCCCCACATTATATAAGGCCGCCGGCCTCGTATATTGTGTTCCAGTGTCAGTGATATTATGTGCTGCTGACTGCTGACATTATCTGCTGTGATTCTGGGGATTAGTGTGTGCGTGCTGTTAGTACAGCATTGCAGTATCACATCTGGTGGGTGTCTATAGTATGCCTGTGAAGGGACGCATGTTTCCTGTGCTAAGAACTGACCCTGCACAAAGTGTCATTTTTGCAGGAAATAAAGCCATTTAAAATCACTCGCGGCTAATGAATTGACGGCTCCCGTAACACAGAGAACAGTCATTCATTGAAAGTCATTGATAAAAAAAAAGTCATTGATAAAAAATAAAAAATAAAGCGTGGGGGTCCCCCCAAATTCAATTACCAGGCCCTTCAGGTCTGCTATGGATATTAAGGGGAACCCCGGCCAAAAAAAAAAAAAAAATGGCGTGGGGTCCCCCTCAAAATCCATACCAGACCGTTATCTGAGCACGCAACCTGGCAGGCCGCAGGAAAAGAGGGGGGGACAAGAGCGCCCCCCTCCCTTCTGAACCGTACCAGGCCACATGCCCTCAACACCCCTGTCATTTTTACCATTTTTGACACTTTTTTGGTGAAATGGTAGGGGTACTTTTGTACCCCCTTACCATTTCACACAGGGGGGGGGGGGGATCTGGGGGTCCCCTTGTTAAAGGGGGCTTCCAGATTCTGATAAGCCCCCCGCCCGCAGACCCCCACAACCAATGGCCAGGGTTGTGGGGACGAGGCCCTTGTCCTCATCAGCATGGGGACAAGGTGCTTTGGGGGGGACCCCGAAGCACCCTCCCAATGTTGAGGGCATGTGGCCTGGTACGGTTCAGGAGGGAGGGGGGGCCACTCTCGTCCCCCCTCTTTTCCTGCGGCCTGCCAGGTTGCGTGCTCGGATAAGGGTCTGGTATGGATTTTGAGGGGGACCCCACGCCATTTCTTTTTTTGGCCGGGGTTCCCCTTAATATCCATAGCAGACCTGAAGGGCCTGGTAATTGAATTTGGGGGACCCCCACGCTTTTTATTTTTTGTTTTTTTATTTTTTATCAATGACTTTTTTTTTATCAATGACTTTCAATGAATGACTGTTCTCTGTGTTACGGGAGCCGTCAATTCATTAGCCGCGAGTGATTTTAAATAGCTTTTTTTCCTGCAAAAATGACACTTTGTGCAGGGACAGTTCTAAGCACGGGAAACATGCGCCCCTTCACAGGCATACTATAGACACCCCCCAGGTACGAAATTTAAAGGAATATTGCACTTTTATTGTTTCACTTTAAGCATTATTAAAATCACTGCTCCTGAAAAAACGGCCTTTTATAAAAAAAATTTCATCAATACATGTCCCCTGGGGCAGGACCCAGGTCCCCAAACACTTTTTATGACAATAACAAGCCTTTAAAATTAGCACTTTTGATTTTGAACGTTCGCATCCATTGTAATTAATAGGGTTCTTAAATTTACACGGACTTTAGGTCCGTTCGCGGGTTCTGGTGCAAACCGAACCCGGGGGTGTTCGGCTCATCCCTAGTCGGGACTAACATGCGGGAATGAAAACGATTTCATTCCTGCTGTCAGTGTAATCCTAGGCTAAATCCACGAGCATTATTCCCTGCCATCGCAATAAATAAGGAACCTTGAGGTTTAAGCCTCACTTTCATCTCTGCAGAGAGGGGACGACCAAGCCTCACTTTTACATTAAAAAGGAAAAAGCTCACGTCTCATTCAGGTTTAGACATGAGAGCAGTGAAGTAAAACAAACCAGCCCCACTCAAATTTGAGTGTCCCCAAGGTAAGGAAACAAGGTACTTCCTCATCCAGAAACAAACACAAGCATAGGAAATGATGCAATCTCCCATCCTGGAACCCCTTTTTGGGTTTCAGAATGCGAGGAGAGAGCATCAACAGTAAGTACACAAGTACTATACTGACACCAGTACACGTAGGCACATATTTAACCCTCTGATCAACCCCCCCAGTTTACCCTTTCACTCCCTGTCACAGTGTTATTTGTACAGTGTACAGATTTTTTTCTGATTACTGTATTATTGTCACGGGTGATGCTAGTTGCCCGCAGCATATTCCCTTAAAGTTTTAACCCCCTGATCACCCATCACCCCCCAAGTTAAACCTTTCACTCCCTGTCAGTGTCATTAATACACAGTGTACAGATCTTTTTTTCTGATCACTGTATTAGTGTCATGGGTGACGCCACTTAGCATAAGCCTCAGTTAGCCTCAATCCCAGACATCAGATTTTAACCCTTTGATTGCCAGTAACACTAATGCCGCGTACACACGTGCGGACTTTTGCCGGCGGACCTAGTGCAGCGGACAATCCCGCGGGACTTTCCAGCTAGGTCCGCTGGACTTTCCGAGCGTGTGGACTAGCCCACACACGCACGGACTTCTCCAGCGGATAATCCGCCGGCCAAAAGTCCGCGGGACTTTTGAAAATGAACGGACTTGCCCACACACGGAGCAGTCCGTTCATTTCGAACGTAACTTCAGGTTACGTAGCTAGCGTAGGCAGTAAATGCCGCCGCGCTAGCTCCGCAAGCTGGCATGGATTTAAAGGGAATCCCCACGCCGAAAAAACGGCGTGGGGGTTCCCCCCCAAATCCAAGTCAGACCCTCATCCGAGCACGCAGCCTGGCAGGCCAGGAAAGGGGTGGGGACGAACGAGCGCCCCCCCCCTCCTGAGCCGTACCAGGCCGCGTGCCCTCAACATGGGGGGTGCCCTGGGGAAAGGGGGGCCGTGCGGCCCCCCCCACCCCAAAGCACCTTGTCCCCATGTTGATGAGGACAAGGGCCTCTTCCCGACAACCCTGGCCGTTGGTTGTCGGGGTCTGTGGGCGGGGGCTTATCGGAATCTGGGAGCCCCCTTTAATAAGGGGGCCCCCAGATACCGGCCCCCCACCCTATGTGAATGAGTATGGGGTACGATGTACCCCTACCCATTCACCTAAGGTGTAAAATGTAAAGTACAAAAACACACACACTTTTGAAAAAATATTTTATTGCACTGCTCCGGGGGTCTTCTTCCGTCTTGGGGGTCTTCTCGCCGGACTCCTCCGCTCTCTTCTGCTCTTTTACCTAGCTCTTTCACGAGCGGGGGGAGTCCGGCTACCTTCTTCGTCGTCGCCGCCGTCGTCTGGGGGTCTCGATCCGCCTTCGGGGGTCTTCCGGGGGTCTCTTCTGTTCTTGCGGCGGTCGTCGTCTTCCGCGCCGCCGGCGCCTTGTCCTTCTTCTTGTCCTTCTTGTTCTTGTTCTTCTTCTTCTTCCGATGTTGACCCGACGCTCTCTCTGCCCGGAATGCCTGTGCCGCTCTGCGCTCGGACTTATATAGGGACATGGGGGACAGGGTCACATGTTCATGTCACATGGTGACCCCGCCCCCTTGCGATGTCACAGTCCCAGCATCCTCCGGGACTGTGACAACACAAGGGGGCGGGGTCACCATGTGACATGAACATGTGACCCTGTCCCCATGCCCCTATATAAGTCCTAGCGCAGAGCGGCACAGGCATTCCGGGCAGAGAGAGCGTCGGGTCAACATCGGAAGAAGAAGAAGAACAAGAACAAGAAGGACAAGAAGAAGGACAAGGCGCCGGCGGCGCGGAAGACGACGACCGCCGCAAGAACAGAAGAGACCCCCGGAAGACCCCCGAAGGCGGATCGAGAACCCCAGACGACGGCGACGACGACGAAGAAGGTAGCCGGACTTCCCCCGCTCGGTAAAATAGCTTGGTAAATGGCGGGGGAGTCCGGCGAGAAGACCCCCAAGACGGAAGAAGACCCCCGAAGGCGGATCGAGACCCCCAGACGGCGGCGACGACGAAGAAGGTAGCCGGACTTCCCCCGCTCGGTAGAAGAGCTTGGTAAATGGCGGGGGAGTCCGGCGAGAAGACCCCCAAGACGGAAGAAGACCCCCGGAGCAGTGCAATAAACTATTTTTTCAAAAGTGTGGGTGTTTTTTTTTTACTTTACATTTTACACCTTAGGTGAATGGGTAGGGGTACATCGTACCCCATACTCATTCACATAGGGTGGGGGGCCGGTATCTGGGGGCCCCTTATTAAAGGGTGCTCCCAGATGCCGATAAGCCCCCGCCCGCAGACCCCGACAACCAACGGCCAGGGTTGTCGGGAAGAGGCCCTTGTCCTCATCAACATGGGGACAAGGTGCTTTGGGGTGGGGGGGCCGCACGGCCCCCCTTTCCCCAGGGCACCCCCATGTTGAGGGCACGCGGCCTGGTACGGCTCAGGAGGGGGGGGGGCGCTCGTTCGTCCCCACCCCTTTCCTGGCCTGCCAGGCTGCGTGCTCGGATGAGGGTCTGACATGGATTTGGGGGGAACCCCCACGCCGTTTTTCGGCGTGGGGATTCCCTTTAAATCCATGACAGGTGACGGAGCTAGCGCGGCGGCATTTACTGCCTACGCTAGCTACGTAACCTGAAGTCACGTGCTAAATGAACGGACTTGCCGATGAGCGGCAAGTCCGTTCATTTCAAAAGTCCCGCGGACTTGCCCACTAACGGCGGGATTGTCCGCTGGACTGCCAAGTCCAGCGGATAATTTTAAAACAAAACTTAAAACTTTGGTCCGCCGGACTTTGGCGCCAAAAAGTCCGCCGGCGCCCACACACGAGGGGATTATCCGCTGGACTTCAGTCCAGAGGATAATCCCGCGGGATTGTCCCTTCGTGTGTACGCGGCATAACACACACACACTACAGTACCTTGAAAAAGTATTCAAACCCCTTAAAATTTTTCAAATTTTGTCATGCTGCAACCAAAAACATAAAATGATATATCAAAAGAGCACATAGGAACAGAAATGGACTTTCTAGGCACCAATAGTAAAAAATATATACAGATTTATTAAGAACAAGCATGAGTGTGTATCTAGCACTATCTATGTCTAACTAAGTAACCTAATATGGTTACTCCCCTTTTCTACAAAACTATTTGTTTAGCTCTAGCCATAATTACTAGATACACACTCATGCTACCCCTCTCATTATCTTTGTGGATATCTTGGGAGCCCTGGCTGTGATGACCTCGGGACACTGTGCTGCTAAAACAAGCTGAAACTGAAACGCTTTCAAAACTACTATAACTCTATTGTTGTATATGAATACCTCTGATATATAAATATTTATGTAATAGACCGATGAAGCATCTATCTTTTGCGAAACTAGTCGAGCTAAGCATTCTACTGTACACTATTTAACACTGCAATAATCACTGCAATGTATTGTATTACCAGTCTCATTTTGGGTTAATGACATTGTCAGTATTTTACATGCATTTATTATGCCTGTTAAAGGTTTTATCGTGGTTTTTTCTTGTAACTTTTGTTCTTAATAAATCTGTATATATTTTTTACTATTGGTGCCTAGAAAGTCCATTTCTGTTCCTATGTGCTCTTTTGATATACAATTATTTGAGGCTGTATATTTAGACCCTCGCAGTACCATCCTGTGATGGAGTCTTGTTTTACTTTTTGATTCCCAAAAACGTAAAATGTATTTTATTGAGATTTTATGTGATAGACCAACTGAAAGTGACACATAAATTGTGAAGTGGAAGGAAAATGATAAATTGTTTTCAATTTTTTTTACAAATAAATGTGAAAAGTGTGGCGTGTATTTGTACTCTGATACCCCTAACTAAAATCTAGTGGGACCAATTGCCTTCAAAAGTCACCAAATTAGTAAATAGAGTCCACCTGTGTGTAATTTAATCTCAGTATAAATACAGCTGTTCTGTAAAGCCCTCAGAGGCTTGTTAGAAAACCTTAGTGAAGGGGGGGGGGCGTGGCGACCGAGCGCCAAGATGGACGTCTGATCCAGGAGCTGCGGGCCTCAGCAAAATGGCGGCGGCGGAACATAACACAGGCACAGTGGCCGGAGGACAGGGCCGCGATCCACACTGCTGGCCATAATGGAGCCTTAAACAGACCCACACAGGCACGATCGATCAGCGATTCCTACCTCCAGCCCATCCACCAGAAGCCCGGCCAAATCCAAGCCAAGGATGACATCCCCCACCGCTCTACATGAGGCTGACATGGAGGTAAGCAGGCCGCAGGCCTATGACACCTCACAGGCTAATCCTCTGACAGACCCTATTGCAAACTTCCCCACAGCAGACAGGCCTATCTCTGACACAATGCTCAAAGAAATGCTACTATCCCTCAGATCATCCCTGCAAGCTGACATGCTGACAGGGATTAACCAGTGTCATAAGGAAGTGCAGGCCCTGGGTGTCAGTAGAACAGGTGGAAAGCCAGATGGACACTTATGCCTCCTCATATAATACAATGGTGGATGCACATACTGCCCAGGGAGAGGACATTGCTTAGTTAAAAGACAAGGTCGCCGACCTCGAGGACAGAAGCAGAAGGAACAATATAAAGCTGTGTGGGGTCCCTTAATCAGCCCCATCTACACAATTATTGCAATATGCCCACACCTTGTTCTCAACTCTAGTCCCTGAACTGACGATGAAAGATCTCATTGTGGACAGAATTCACAGAATTCCCAAACCGTCCTTCCTTCCGGAAGGCATTCCGAGAGACATACTCTTGAGAGTCCACTTCTACCACATACAAGAACGAATCTTGCAAGCTGCACGCAGACCAGATTCAAACCTTCCACAATACGCAGATATCCTCCTACTGCCGGACCTATCCAGGCACACCCTGCAGAGACGCCGCAATCTTGCGATGATTACAAAGGCTCTCAGAAACCACAAGATTATCCACAAATGGAAATATCCGGCAACCCTGACCATCACCCACAACGGAACCACGAAGTCCGTCACCACCTTAGACGAAGGAATGGCGATTCTGAGACAATGGGGAATATTACCTGATCAAGTTGCACACCCTGCACCTATCTCTCAACCCCAGATGCTCAACACAGAATGGCAGGTGGTCTCCCACAAACGTGCTACCAAGAAGCACACAGGTGCTAGCTCCTAAGTAAACCACAACAACAAAAGCATTTTCTCCGGCTACAGGAGTCTACCAAATAGTCTCCTATCACCCCTTCACGTTACGCAGCAATGTCTGCACGCGGACCAGTTTTAAGGTCCTTTCTTACAGAACCATTATTTTCGTGTTATACAGTTTATTTTTTCTGTTCCTTTTGTTCTATTTCTTTCACACACAGCTATCACCAGTGTTTGGAACTGTCACCAGAAGCAGAAGATACACCTCTGGACACTCCATACATCCCTTGGGAAAACTCCCAAGAATCGCCCAAGGTCACAGTGAGTACCCGCTCCACTCTTTCAACCAACACACCTTCTAACACTTTAAATGACTATTAAGTGTCTATCTATTAACGCACGGGGGCTAAATCACCCGGCAAAGAGATTCTCATTGTGGAAAAAAGCCCTGGCGCAATACGCAGATATTTTATGTGTACAGGAGACTCACTTTCAAACGCACAAAACACCGCATTGTACACATAGAGCTTTCCCTAATATTTTCTGGCAAGTACTCCTAACAGCAAGAAAGGTGGAGTGATGCTGGCTATGAAAAACTCACTCTCATTCAACCTCAGAGACTCATATATAGATGAAGGAGGCAGATTCCCTATAATCACCGGTGACGTCAACGCCAAACTGTACACGATAGTCACAGTATACACTCCAAACGCCCACCAAATACACTTTTTACAGAAACTACTCAAAAAAGTCAAGTCCATGCTCTATGGAAACCTGATTATTGGAGGCGACCTCAACCTCATAGTAGACCCACTCTTGGACACCACCACAGTCAAAACTAAAAGACCTTCAACACTCCAGAACCTCCTACACACGCAGGAACTGTACGATGCTTGGAGATGCCTCCCTGCCAACGAAAAAGACTACACATTCTTTTCTACAAGACATAACTCGTATTCACGCATTGATATGTTCCTTGTGGATCAACGACTCCTGCAACATGTTACCTCCACGCAGATACATGATATAACGTGGTCCGACCATGCGGCTATATCACTGTCCATTGCTGAAAAGGGTGTCTCCTCCCCCCCTCCCATCTGGCACTGCAATACTAGACTACTACATGAACCTCACACATTCTCTGTGATCTCTCAGCATCTCCGCGATTTTTTCCATATTAATGACATGCCTACGATAGACCCCTTCACCTTATGGAACTCCCACAAAGCTTACACGAGAGGCATACTCATACAATTAGGAGCACGGGAAAAAAGACGCTATTCCACTAAACTACTCACCCTATTGGCAGAAATACACAAGACGGAAAGCCAAAACAAAATAACACCGTCAACTAGCCTGTCACACACCCTTACCAAACTTAGAGAATCTCTCAGAGAACACCTAGCTCAACAGTATGACAAACACCTTAGAAAAATACAACTAAACTCATATGCTAATGCGAATAGGGCAGGGAAGTACCTGGCTAATAGAATCAAAACAGCACGTATCAAAAACAGAATAGCCTATCTCAACCACCACACTCTACACCACAAAATCACTAATCCACATAATTTGCAGACTACTACAGTGCGCTCTACAACCTCCATACTGATGACTCCAAAACTCAACCTGACTTATCTAGAATACAACAATTTCTACAAAAAATCAACCTACCTACATTGACAGAGGAACATCTCGCACAACTGAACGCCCTTTTACAGTACACGAAATAGAAAAAGTTACACTAACGCTTCCCAATGGTAAATCACCGGGACCTGACGGATTTGTCAATGAATATTACAAAACGTTTAAACACATCATAGCCCCATACATGCAAGCAGTTTTCAACCAAGCAAAAGACTCTTCTACATTCCCTCGGGAGATGCTGAGAGCTCACATTGTCACATTACCCAAACCGGGAAAAGAACCCACTACCCCGGACAATTTTAGACCAATATCTTTTCTCAACTCAGACATCAAAATATATGCAAAACTGTTAGCTAAACGACTGACCGACATAATTTCTTTTCTTAAAAAGCGAGACCAGATGGGATTTGTGAGGGGGAGACAGACCTCTGATGCTACCAGACGCATTGTTAATGTTATTCATCACGCTGTTAAAACTCGCACGCCTTCTCTGCTGCTATCTATAGACGCAGAGAAGGCGTTTGATAGGGTTCACTGGACCTACATGCAAATGGTATTGACCAAATTTGGTTTTAGAGGCCCAATCTTGGCTGCTATACTGGCACTGTATTCCTGCCCTTCGGCTCAAGTACAAACATCAGGGTTCCTTTCAAAAACGTTCAACATATCCAATGGTACCCGACAGGGGTGCCCCCTCTCCCCCACAATATTTAATCTTATGATCGAACCCCTAGCTGGAACCATCCGATCCAGTACTAATGTCACAGGCTTCCTCTTTGGTACCAGCAAGCATGTCATCAACCTATTCGCAGACGATGTGATACTACTACTAACAAATCCCCACACCTCCCTTCAACAGGCACATAATATTTAAAAAAACTTTGGTGATATTTCTTACTACAAGGTTAACCTTACCAAATCCTTGATATTAGATCTAGGTGTCTCTCCAGCTATTAAAAACAGATTACAGACATCCCTACCATACTCCTGGTCGACTAAAGGTATCCCTTATTTAGGCATAACATTAACCAGTACAACATCATTCCTGATTGAAACCAATTTCAAGCCACTTATACTCAAACTAGAACATCAACTGACTAATATTGCTAAAACGGAGCTGTCGTGGTTGGGCAGAATAGCGGCATTCAAAATGTCCATCCTCCCGCAGATCCTTTATATATTCAGATCTCTCCCTCTCTCCATACCTCAAACCTATATTCGCACCATATCCAAAATTTTCTGGAAGTTCACTTGGGGAGGTAAAAAAGCTAGATGCCCGCGTAACAACCTTATAGCACATAAGAGTGTAGGGGGAGCAGGACTAGTTGATCTCAAGGATTACTTATGAGCCACTAGATTAGACCAACTTAAACATTGGTTCCAGTCTAACGACAGCCCACTATGGGTGGAAATAGAACGTTCCGCAACCCCATAACATTCCTAATCAGTGACATATGGGATCCATGGGATATAGGTAACTTACCCCCCACCACCCAAGCCTCTATACAAACATGGAGATTTCTCCTACGTCTGGTTACAGAAGACACACAAGAAATAAGCTACGACCTTCCTTTAACACTTTTGCAGGATAAAATTCCCATGCTATCGACCGCACACCTCTTGGAAAGAGGAATAACACATATACAAGACCACTTTACAGCAGAAACCCCCAAATCTGCAGAACAAATAATATCCACCTATCAGTTACCCAATAACTTAATGTTTTCCTGCTTACGAATTTCCCACTTCCTAAAGACACATCCATTATGTAAATTTCTGGTACCATCTACTGCTTGGCGCATCTATAAGAAAATGCCAGACTCCACTAAGGGCATATCAATATTCTACAACCTGATTCATGACAAACGCACCTTTAATAAAACTTCGGCCATTAAGAAATGGGAAAAAGAACTAAATACTATATTCTCGGATGAACAATGGACACGAGCCTTCACGACAATACAAAAATATTCACACTGTATCAGCCATTGGGAAATGACACTTAAAATTACCAACAGATGGCATTATACACCATACAGACTAGCCACGTTCTTCCCCGACACGTCTGCTTCGTGTTGGAGACAATGTGGGCAAATTGGCAATCTATTACATATATATTTTGGGAATGCCTGAGCATTACTGGCCTATGGAATGATACCTTTCGGCTAATCTCATCTACCACGGGTATGTTAATTACACCTAATCCAGCACTAGCGATCCTCAATATTGGATTAGAGAAATTCCCACCTAACAGTAGAGCAGTCGCTTCTCACATATTGTTAGCAACCCGCAATCTTATTCTCCGCAACTGGAAAAATACCCTAGCCGTCAACACTTCTGAAGTGATTGCACTGGTTAACAGGAACCTGATCTTTGAACGATTGCTAGCCATTAACTCATCAACATGTGCACTCTTTGATAAACAATGGAAGGGTTGGAATGACAAATATAAAAATATCTAATACCTTACTGTACGCACTTATTTACATGGCTTTGAAATTGTTTGGTGACTCAACAATATCCTTTTCAAACACTGTGTGTAAATGTTCTATAGTTACTGTTATATGACCAATTTACTTCTAAATTCAATTCTACGTATATTGCTCAAATTTTTGCTTTGTTAAACCTTAAAACTCAATAAAAAATATTGAAACAAAAAAGAAAACCTTAGTGAACAAACAGCATCATGAAGGCCAAGGAACACACCAGACAGGTCAGAGATAAAGTTGTGGAGAAGTTAAAAGCAGGGTTAGGTTATAAAAAAAAAATATCCCAAACTTTGAACATCTCACCGAGCACTGTTCAATCCATCATCCGAAAATGGAAAGGGTATGGCACAAAAGCAAACCTACCAAGACATGGCCGTCCATCTAAACTGACAGGCCGGGCAAGGAGAGCATTAATCAGAGAAGAAGCCAAGCAGACCATGGTAACACTGGAAGAGCTGCAGAGATCCACAGCTCAGGTGGGAGAATCTGTCCACAGGACAACTATTAGTCATGCACTCCACAAATCTGGCCTTTTTGGAAGAGTGGCAAGAAGAAAGCCATTGTTGAAAGAAAGCCATAAGAAGTCCCGTTTGCAGTTTGCGAGAAGCCATGTGGGGGACACAGCAAACATGTGGAAGAAGGTGCTCTGGTCAGATGAGACGAAAATTGAACTTTATGGCCTAAAAGCAAAGCGCTATGTGTAGGGGAAAACTAACACTGCACATCAACCTGAACACACCTTCCCCACCGTGAAACATGGTGGTGGCAGCATCATTTTGTGGGGATGCTTTTCTTCAGCAGGGACAGGGAAGCTGGTCAGAATTGATGGGTAGATGGATGGAGCAAAATATAGGGCAATCTAAGAAGAAAACCTGTTGGAGTCTGCAAAAGACTCGAGACTGGGGCAGAGGTTCCCCTTCCAGCAAAATAACGACCCTAAACATACAGCCAGAGCTACAATGAAATGGTTTAGCTCAAAGCATACTCATGTGTTAGAATGGAAAAATATATGTGTAGCGCTTGAACACTTAAAAACATATAAAATACAAGGAAAGAAATGTGACATTGGAATGTGCACAATATACAAAACAAGGTATTGTTATAATGGGGCAAATGGGAGAAAAAATCTCTCTATTCAAGATGATGATGGACAATAATAGGGCAAATAAGTGAAAGTCTCTCTATTCAGGCCCAGGTGTAAGTACAGATGTATCACTGGTATCTCAATGAGGTTGCACACGCAGAGATGTGTTAGTGTGGTTCCGGGGCACTATGGGCACTTAATAAGGTACTCTTACCAGCAGAGATGGACACACATACCATACGGCAGTGAGTCGAATGCGCTTGTGGTTCTCCCGTTGGATGTAGGAAGGTAGTTCCAGGTCCTAAAGGCACACTGTATGGATGTAAACACACGACCAAAGGATATCACCAGATCATCCGGGGGTAGACACACGGCAAAATAATATATCTCCAACTCATCCAGGGTCACAGGTGGTGGATTGTATCATAGAAAATGGAAAAAAAGTGCTCCATATAGTGCAGATCAACCAATAATGTTTTATTGGAATTAATTTTCTCAACAAAAGAGATTAAAAGGCAACAGTCCAAAAAAGATATGAAGGCATAAAAACAGTGAAAGGCAATGTGGGAATCTCAAATAAGCAAGCCCTACGTGTTTCAACGCTAGTGGTCATCAACAGGGGCATTATGCCCACATGGTCAGTGAACCGGAAGTTCCGGCCTGGCGTGTGTTCCAAGCCTCCATGTGGATGAATACTTCCGAGGCACTGTAACTGAATTTCTAAGTAATAAAGTCCATCCCATAGTAATAATACAATGCTAGGATGCATCCCATATATATATATAATTTCTATGAGTTAAACCAGCCAGTTGGCGTATAGCGAGTGTGAGTAGTACCAGAGCCGTCCGTGCGTTCCACACCTCTCCCACAATCTGGAGAGATGGGACACACGTCATTTCCGGTAGCGCCTGCCGAGTCAGGGACAGAACGTTACTTCCTGGGTTGCTGCGCTCCAAGCCTCTGCTTAGAAACGGCAAGGTGGAAGGCAGCACTGTCCTCCGGAAGTTCCGCTGGAAGAGAGGAACGTAACGTCACCTCTATGCGGCCCCGGATCACATGGCATCCGATCCACCAATGGGAAAGGCGGTGTACCCAAACTGCATTTCAACATAGCGGCTGAAAAATAGTAAAAATATATAACTATTACAGGTCGCTAATGGCAGCATAAAAAGTGCATGTGCATGAAACCAACTGTTCATGGTCTCAATCAACTTAATGTGGGGTATAGGGGCCATGACAGAGGGAATGTGCTGTATAAAGAATACGTTAATGTAATAGAAATTTTAATCTTGGTAAAACTAGTGGTAAAAACATACAGGGGATGCATGTCTGCAACACAAGGTGTGATAAGACAATCTGACATGGATAGTATAAAATATACCACGACATCGACTAGAAAAAACAGTCAATATTGAACGTGTGGCTGTGATGACAAGACATTAAACCAACCATATGAGGAAAGTTCACAGACATGTCAATGAGAAAAAGCTGATAAAAATACTCCTAAAAATAAGGCAAAGTATTTAACATGAAATATTGTGGATAACTCATATGAAATTGGGCGTACAAGCTGGGCACAAAATAATGTGTATCCAACAAGCTAAAAAATAGGGAACAGCAGATAAAAGACTGGATAAAAACATATTGAGGACCCAAAGTTTGCCCACTAACATTAATAAGGGGCAATCAGGGGAGATAAAATCCCCTGTAGAGGGAAAAAAAGGTAAAATGACTCTCTGGCATTCAAAGGGACAAAGTGTGGTTCAAGCCTGGTTAAAAAAACAATTAGTGCCCCATTCCACGTTCATACCGTGTGTTGAGTAACACTTGAGCTCAAATATCCAGTATGTCTCGAGTCGGGACACCCCCCTGAGACACGAATCACCCCGCCAATGTGGTACCAATTTGTCTATAATTTGAAATTGTGTACCCGAGGGGTCCCTATTGTGATGCTCACGGTAATGTCATGGTTACGGTATGTTTGATGCAACCTTGTTTAATTTTGGAAATGTGTTCACTAACTCTAATAGAGAAAATTCGAATTGTTCTACCCACATATTGCTTTTTGCACGGGCACGTTATCAGGTACACTATGTACTTAGTAGCGCATGTAGTGAAATGCCTCATATCATACCCATGCATAGTGACAGTAGAAAAGAAGATGGTCAATTTCCGTCAGCCGCACACGTTGTGCATTTCCTACACGGAAAATAGCCCTTACAGTCCTGAAAAAAAGATACAGTACTAGGAGGGTCCAAAGTTTTTGGAGCAATTTCTCCCTGGATGGAGCGGGCACCTCTAAAAGTGACATTCGCCCGTTCTGGGAGGAAAGGTCCTAGGATCTTGTCACTGAGTAAGACATTCCAATGTCGACTCAGGATCTTTTTTGTCTCTCTGTTTTGGATAGAATATGAGGTAAAAAAATGATCATCTGAATTTCTCATCCATCACTTTCTTAGGCCGTCCGGCCAAAAGGGAGGCTCTGTCTTTTTGGGCAACCGCCTGTATGTCAACGTCAAGTTCACCTGGTTTGTATCACTTCTCCACAAATCTTGACTTCAGGGTTTGGGACGGAGACAGAAAATTTCTAATGTCAGTACAGTTCCGTCTGAGTCGGAGGAACTGGCTTTTAGGGACCGACCTCAACCAATGTTCATGGTGGCAGCTGTCTACCGGGATGTACCCGTTTCTGTCTGTCGGTTTTAAGTACGTTTTAAACTCTAACCTCCCACTTATGGCAGAAATCTCTAGGTCAAGAAATTGGATACTGGTGGAAGAGGCCTTATACTCAAGAATTATGCCCCTGTCATTATCATTCAAAACTGACATAAAACGATCAAGGGAATCTGTGTCACCTTTCCACAGGAGGAGGATATCCTCTATGTATCTGGCCCAAAGGATCAGCTCGATTTTCCGAAGGGTATAGATGACATCCTCCTCCCACTGGGCCATGAATAGATTTGCCAGGCTTAGGGCATATTTGGCCCCCATGGCAACACCCCTGACCTGGGAATAGTAGACACCCTGAAACCAGAAGTAGTTGTGTCCGGTAGCAAATTTCAATAATTGCATTATGAAATTCCTATTGACAACAGGTAGAGCGGAACTTTTAGATATGGTCGACTCCACTGCCTCTAAACCCAAAGAGTGTGGGATGGATGTGTACAAGGCAGACACATCGGCCGTAACCAAAAGGAGGTCCTGTTGGTACTCAACACTTTCCAAAAGTTTGATGGTATCCCTGGTGTCTTTTAGATAGGACGGAACCAATTTAACCAAAGGTTGCAAATAGAAATCAATGTACCTACCAATCTTCGAGGTCCCCAAGTCAATGCCACTGACATTTGGGCAACCAGGAGGATTGGTGGAACTCTTGTGTACTTTTGGCAAGTAATATATGGTCGGTATCCTGGGTAATCTCTTTCTTTTTTGTCAAGTATGGATAGGGAGAAACCTTCATCCACAATCTCTGTCAAGGCCCTCTTGAAGTCCCTGGTAGGATCTCTCTGGAGCACCTCATAGGTGGTCTGGTCACCCAGCAACCTTTTCATTTCATTGACATAGTCCAAGCATAATCCGTTCCAGGAGTATGCTCGGAATCCAATGTACTTGCATATGAAAGCAAGTTTTCCCATTGAAGTCAATGGAAACTAAAATAATTTGTTCCGCATTGACTTCAATGGGATGCAATACCGCATGCGGCCGAAAAGGCCCGAGCACACTTCGGCTGGCCTCCCTTCACGAGCCTTTCTGATGTCAGCCAAACTGTTCTCTGGCCTTTCCGTGCATTTTTAAACGCCAATGATCGGCGCTGTTCGGCTTCTGCGCCTCCCACCTCAAGCCAAAAGCGGTACTGCACACCGCTTTTGGATAGAATCCTGCTCGTTTTGCGAGACAACACTCACAAACCGAGTTATGATTTTTAGAAATACAGTGCTCATTTTGCGAAACGCTCGTTAACCCTGTTACTCGCAAACCGTGGTTCCACAAATTTTTATATTATATATATCTATATATATATATATATATATATATATATATACACACACTCACACATATACATACACACACACACACACACACACACACATACATATACACACACACACACTTAGAATTTTTTTAGATGTATATATTATATTTATGAATGTAGCCAAACATTTATAATTGCAGCCATTTTAATTTAATATATGGAAATTTATTTATATTACAGTCAAATGCGAGGTGCTAACATTGTTTCTGGATGCAGAAGTACCTTGTTTCCTTTCCTTTGGGGACACTCAAGTTTGGGTGGGGCCGTTTTGTTTCACTTCACTGCTCTGTCTTGTCTAAATCTGAATGAAACGTGCGCTTTTTCCTTTTAATGTGAAAGTGAGGCTTGGTTGTTGTCCTTTCTCCTCACTCTGCAGAGATGAAAGTGAGGCTTGAACCGCAAGGTGTATGTTCCGAGCTGTATGTTCCTGCTATCGTGCATTTTACATGTTTGGATGCTCTGTGGCGACTGCCTTCCTTTTTTACGATGAATACGTGTACCGTATATACTCGAGTATAGATCGACCCGAATATAAGCCGAGGCCCCCGATTTACCATAAAAAAACTTGGAAAACGTATTGAATCGTGTATAAGTCAAGGGTGAGAAAGGCAGCGGCTACTGTAATGCCGCGTACACACGATCGGAATTCTCGTCGGAAAAAACTGTGTCGGTTTTTCCGACTGAATTCCGCTCAAGCTGTGTTGCCTACACACGATCAAACCAAATTCCGACCGCCAAGAACGCGGTGACGTCCCCCACGTACGACGAGACCATAAAAGGAAAGTTCAGCACCATGTCCGGCACCCGTTGGGCTCCTTCTGCTGATCCCGTGTTTATCGCGTGTTAGTAGGAGTTTCACTATAGACGATTCGTGTCTTTTCAGACTTGTGCTTCAGATCGTTCCTGCTCTACAGTTTGTGCTTGTCGGTGCGTATTTGCTTATCAGTGCGTGTAGTCAGTTCGCACTTGTTTGTCTTTGCGGCCTATATATTTATATAGAGTACGCTTTGATTCTCAGTGCTTATTGTCCGCTCGGTGCTTGATTTGCATTTCGTTCTTTCAGGCCTTGCTGTTTATCAGTGCTTTCTTTAGTCCGTTCTGATCAGCCGACCGTTTAGAAGCAATGTTACGTGTACGTACTCGTCGTAGAGTTCGTGCTGTGCGGGGGCTTGGTGTTGGGGTTCTTACTTTGACACAAGCCCGAGGGCGAGGAGGAGTTCGTGGACCAAGAATTGGTTGCTCCAGCGTGACCAATTCTCGCACATCCCTCTGCTTCGTGAGATCCGTGAGAATAACCCTGATGATTTCAGGAATTATCTCAGGATGACGGACCCCGTTTTTCACCGTCTGTTGGCTTTGCTGTCCCCTTATATTACCAGGCAGGATACCTGCATGCGGCAAGCCATCACTGCGGAGCAGAGGTTAGTTGCCACGTTGAGGTACTTGGCGACAGGGAGAAGCCTGCAGGACCTCAAGTTCTCGACAGGCATCTCCCCCCAGGCTCTGGGGATCATTATTCCAGAGACCCGTTCTGACATCATCCAGGTCCTGCAGAAGGACTATATGAGGGTAAGTTGTATTCTTTAACATCGCATTCTATGTATTTACTATTTGCCATTTACTGTTTGCTAAAGTATTGTATTTCTTTCCTCGTTCCCTAATTACCAGGACTTCAATATGCTGTAATATGCTGTAATATACTGTAATATGCTGTGCCCCTTTGTCCTCATGCATGTTGGATTTTTGTATGCTCCTTTTTTGTCCTTCATGCATATTTGCCTTCACTTACCCCCCCCCCCCCCCACCAGCATGCTATCTGGGGCCCATATATACCTATAGTCTAGTCACTTAACAATGTATTTTGTCAGCTCTATTGTAATGCTTTACCCTAAACACCCCCTAAAATGTGTACACATGTTTTATAGTTGTCCTTAAATTAATGCAGAGGGCCTGAGGCTTTGTTTTGTGGTGCCCCAAATCTTTTTTGAACCCCCCCTCCCCCAACTGCTCAGTCAGCTGATACCAATCCTCTATGTGCTGACTTTGCCAAACCCAATACACACTATACCTACCTCTATAGTGGTCATATTTATGGATTAATTTTCCAAGCATGTAGTGCCAGGGCCTGCCTCAATACTTTCAAATGCTACTGTTTTCATTTTTCTTCTCCTATTATTATTGTGATAGGTAATAGCAGAATCCAAAAATGTGATTCCGCCCCCTACTGTAAAAAAAAAACACAACACGTCACACTGACTCCTCCCCGCCCCCTAGTGGTTAACTCCTTCACTGCCACTGTCATTTAAATAGCACTGATTTCTGTATAAATGACAAATGTCCCAAAAATGTGTCAAAAATGTCCGATGTGTCCGCCATAATGTCGCAGTCACAATAAAAATCGCTGATCGCCGCCATTACTAGTAAAAAAAAATATATTCATAAAAATGCTATAAAACTATCCCCTATTTTGTAAACGCTATAACTTTTGCGCAAACTAATCAATAATCGCTAATTGCGATTTTTTTACCAAAAATATGTACAAGAATACGTATCGGCCTAAACTGAGGAAAAAAAAAGTTTTTTTATATATTTTTTGGGGATAGTTATTATAGCAAAAAGTAAAAAATATTGAATTTTTTTCAAAATTGTCGCTCTATTTTTGTTTATAGCGCAAAAAATAAAAACCGCAGGGGCGATCAAATACCACCAAAAGAAAGCTCTATTTGTGGGAAAAAAAGGACGCCAATTTTGTTTGGGAGCCACGTCGCACGACCGCACAATTGTCAGTTAAAGCGACGCAGTGCCGAATCGCAAAAAGGGGCCTGGTCCTTTGGCTGCCAATTGGTACGGGGCTGAAGTGGTTAAGGGGGACCCCAGCCAAAAAAAAAAAAAAAAATGGCGTAGGGTCCCCCTCAAAATCCATACCAGACCCTTGAGGTCTGGGATGGATTTTAAGGGGAAACCCAGCCAAAAAAAATGGCGTGGGGTCCCCCTCAAAATCCATACCAGACCCTTATCCGAGCACGCAACCTGGCAGGCCGCAGGAAAAGAGGGGGGGACGAGAGCGGCCCCCCTCCCGCCTGAACCGTACCAGGCCACATGCCCTCAACATTGGGAGGATGCTTGGGGGTCTAAGACCCCCAAAGCACCTTGTCCCCATGTTGATGAGGACAAGCGAAGCCTCACACACCGGGAGCCTCCCATTGCGAGGAGTGGCCCAAGAAGAGACCGACGCCCTGGAAGAAGATACCGGAGAGAAGCCTCAGAGACCGACGCCGTGGAAGAAGATACCGAAGAGAAGCCTCACCCAGCGGGAGCCTCCCATTGTGCGGAGCGGCCCAGAAGAGACACCGATGCTGGACGAGAAGGCCAAGAAGAAGCGGATCGGAGGAAGAAGAAGATGGAAGAAGAAGATGCCGGAGGGAGAAGATGAAGAAAGGAAGACCAGAAGAAAGAAGAAAGAAGATTTTAATAAAGGAATTGTCAAAGACCATCTCCTGTCATTTTTACCATTTTTGACACTTTTTTGGTGAAATGGTAGGGGTACTTTTGTACCCCCTTAACATTTCACACAGGGGGGGGCGGGATCTGGGGGTCCCCTTGTTAAAGGGGGCTTCCAGATTCCGATAAGCCCCCTGCCCGCAGACCCCCACAACCACCGGGCACGGTTGTGGGGATGAGGCCCTTGTCCTCATCAACATGGGGGCAAGGTGCTTTGTGGGTCTTAGACCCCCAAAGCATCCTCCCAATGTTGAGGGCATGTGGCCTGGTACGGTTCAGGCGGGAGGGGGGGCGCTCTCGTCTCCCCCTCTTTTCCTGCGGCCTGCCAGGTTGCGTGCTCGGATAAGGGTCTGGTATGGATTTTGAGGGGGACCCCACGCCATTTTTTTTGGCTGGGTTTCCCCTTAAAATCCATCCCAGACCTCAAGGGTCTGGTATGGATTTTGAGGGGGACCCTACACCATTTTTTTTTTTTTTTTTGGCTGGGGTCCCCCTTAATATCCATCCCAGACCTGAAGGGCCTGGTTATTGAATTTGGGGGGACCCCTACGCTTTTTTTTAAATTTTTTTTATTTTTTATCAATGACTTTTTTTTTTATGAATGGCTTTCAATGAATGACTGTTCTCTGTATTACGTGAGCCGACAATACACATTAGCCGCAAGTGATTTTAAATAGCTTTCTTTTCTGCAAAAATGACACTTTTTGCAGAGACAGTTCTAAGCACTGGAAACATGCGCCCCTTTACATGCATACTATAGACACCCCCCAGGTACGAAATTTAAAGGAATATTACACATTTATTGTTTCACTTTAATCATTATTAAAATCACTGCTCCCGAAAAAACGTCCGTTTTTAAAAGTTTTTTTTGCATTGATACATGTCCCCTGGGGCAGGACCCAGGTCCCCAAACACTTTTTATGACTAACTTTTTAAAATAAATGACTTCAATGACTGTTCTCTGTATTAAGGGGGATGGGAGCCGACACTTTATTATAGCCCTTCGGGTCCCCATTGACTTCAATGGGGTTCGGTGTTCGGGGTCAAGTTCGGGTCAAGTTCGGTCCCGAACCCAAACTTTTTTCTGAAGTTCGGCCGAACCTGCCGAACCCGAACATCCAGGTGTCCGCTCAACTCTAGACGCGGGCGGATATTCACGCATGCGCAGTGTATATAAAGCTTCAAACACGTGTGTGTCGTAACTACGTTCTGTGTGCACGGGAAGGAGGAACGGACGCCACGAAGAACGTCGAACAACGACGAACGTTACAACGAAGGTAAGATTTGAAACTTTTTGGAGTGATGTGCGGCCTATACTGAATCTAGATTGATGCCTATATTGTGTTGAAAGATTATCCTGAGATTTTTATATTTGTATTTTGTTTGGTCTTGCAGAGAAAATGCTCCCATTTAAGGACCCCGAATTCCTTGGGGAATTCATAGATAAATACAGGGATATGAGAAATCTGTGGGAGGTGAAAAACCCCCTGTACCACAATAAGCCAGCTAGGAGGGCAACGATGGAGAAATTGCTTCAATTTGTGAAGACCCGGGTCCCCGATGCAGACATCAAATTTGTTGAGGCAAAAATAGGTAGCTTGAGAAGCACCTATAAAAAGGAGTACCAGAAGGTCCAGAAGTCCCTGAGGTCCGGAGTAGCAGCAGATAAGGTGTATGTACCCAGTCTGTGGTACTACAACAGGATGAGGTTCATAGATGACCAGATGGAGGGAAGGGAATCACTTTCTACTCTTCCAGCACCCCTTCCCTCCAGCCTTCCAACCAGCCTTCCCTCCAGCCTTTCCTCTACCCAAGCTGAGGCATCTGTGGACCAACCTGGGCCTGCCATACAGGAGGAGATTGAGGAGCCCAGATGGAGCCAGGTATAGGTTTTTTATACATCATTTATCTGTGCAAAAAAAAGATTGTTGGTAAGTAGATGTTATTATTGCTAATAAATGAATGAAGTAACAAAAAGTGTTTCACATATCAATAGACAGAAGTGGCCAAAAAAGATTAGGACAAGAAGGGAAAATGCTGGGCTCACAATGATAGTCTTTTCTATATATTAACATTACATTTGCAACAGTCATTAGCTGAAAATTGTGTGTGTTTGATGAACAAACAACTAAAACTATGTCCCTTTTTCATACACAGGATGACCTCAGCCAGGATGAGGCTCTGGCTAGTGGCACACAGGAGGAGGCAGGGGGAAGTGTCACCCAGGAGGTGGCAGGGCCCAGTCACACACAATCGCAGATTCCTCCCCTCATCCTTCCCTACAAACGCCAGAGAAAGGGCACAAAAGCAGAGGAGGCAGCACTGGCCCTGATCAGGGAGGCTAACGAGTCCCTCAGATCCCTCCTTGATGCTACAGAGGCCTATGGCATCTATATTGCCTCTAATTTGCAACAAATGGAGGAGGGCCAACGGCGAAAGTGTGAAAGAATAATTTTCGATACTATACAGAAGGGGTTGAGTGGGGAAATGTCGGATAACCAACACCTATGTTCTCTCCCCCATCCTCCTCCTCCTCCTGCCACAATGCCACCTCCAGAGCCACAGCCTCCAGGGAAGGCTGCAGGGAAGGCTGCAGGGAAGGCTGCACGGAAGGCTGCAGGGAAGGCTCTACGGAAGACCAGGAAGTGATCCCCTGCCTTCACGTCTCAAAGAACCAACATCCTGTTGTAGGACCACAGACTGGGTACATATACCATCTGCTGCTGCTCCGGTTCTCTGGGACTCCTGGACCTCATTGTCCTCCTTTTTATATGGACTTCTCAGCTACCAGTTTATTTGATGTCTGCCTTGGGGACCCGGGTCTTCACAAATTGAAGCAATTTCTCCTGCGTTGCCTTTATCTTTATTTTCTCTAATTATGATGTAAAAAACCGTATATACTCGAGTATAAGCCGAGATTTTCAGCCCTTTTTTTAGGGCTGAAAGTCCCCTTCTCGGCTTATACTCGAGTCAGTGCGGTCTGCCTACATGAACAGCTTGTCATGTAGACAGACGGCACTGTTCAAAAGCCGCGCCGCCTCCTCCCGCCCGTCCGTGATAGGCGGACACTAATTTTCCCAGCAGCGCAGTGTTCCGCCTATCACGGATGTTCTCTCATTCTCATCTCATGGACGAGGATGAGAGAATATCCGTGATAGGCGGAACACTGCACATGACTGCTGGGAAAACCGAGTGTTCCTCCTATCACGGACGAGGAGGAGGAGGAGGCGCGGCTTTCAAACCTGCAATGGTGCCTCGCGCCTCAGCGTGTACGCTGATTGGCAGGACAACCGGACAGCGGCCCCCCAGGGACACCGGACAGCGGCCCCCGAGGGACACCGGACAGCGGCCCCCGAGGGACACCGGGACACCGGATCGATCGGCACAGGTAGGCTGCACTGGGGACACTAGGGGTTGTATAGGACACAGGGGACATGTAGATGGGCATTTGCTGACACTCTTTTCCACTTAAAGTAGCTGCTCTATTTCCCCCCCTCGGCTAATACACGGGTCATTAACTTTTCCCAGTTTTTTTTGTGGTAAATCAGGGGCCTCGGCTTATACTCGGGACGGCCTATACTCGAGTATATACGGTACATTTTTATTTTGTTTTGAGAAAATACTTGCCTATGTGTTTTTCTACAAATAGCAAATCAATTTATTTTGGGGGAGTAGGCAGGTACATTTCAAAAATACAATGTCAAAATTAACAAGGGACACCAACAACAAACAGGTTTACAAATAATACATAATAATGGTGTTGTGGAAACATAACATTAAAAAAAAGGAGAGCACGAGAAAATAATACAATAATACAAATATTCTTATTAAAGAAAAAAAAACACTTTAAAAAATTATATCTATTTCATGCAGATCTGGCTTAAATTCTAATATAAATATTATTCTGGAGAGACCAAGAAATAATAAAGAAATACGTTTGTAAAAACTCTGTGTGAATATAAGCAGCAAAACCACTTCATTCTTCTAGCATTATAAAGAAGAGAATGAGCGGCGCATTGAAGAATTAAAAAAAACCCAGTGTGAAGAATCTGCTAGCTCCATTACGAACGCTAGTTTTACCAGACCGAGCGGTTCCGTCTCGTAGTGGATTCTGAGCATGCGTGATTTTTGGCGTGTCAGAATTGCCTACACACGATCGGAAAATCCGATAGAAAGGTTTTCCGTCGGAAAAATTGAGAACAGGTTCTCAATTCAAAGTCCGTCGGAAATTCCGACAGAAAAAGACGGTTGACCATACACACGGTCGGAAAATCCGATGAAAAGCTCCCATCGGACTGTTTCCATTGGAAATTCCGATCATGTGTACGCCGCATAAGTGGAAAAGAGGGTCAACAATGCCCATCTGCAGCTGCATGCCTCCCTGTGCCCTGTGCATACCCCCCTGTGTCCATTGCAGCCTACCTGTGCCGATCTGAATCCTCTGTGTCCTGTGTATGCCTCCCTGTGCAATCTGCATCCTGTGTCTACCATTGCAGTCTTCCTGTGCCAATCGTTATATGCATCCCTGTGTGATCTGTGTGCACCATAGCAGTCTTCCTGTGCCGATCGTTATATGCCTCCCTGTGCGATCTGCATCATGTGTCCCCCATTGCAATTTTCCTGTGCCGATCAGCGTGTAAGGCAAAACAGACAGTGGCCATTCCAATGTACAAAAGCCGCGCCTCCTCCTCATCCTCGTCCGTGATAAGTGGAACACTCTGTTTTCCCAGCAGTCAGTGTTCAGTGTTCCGCCTATCACGGACATCCTCTCATACGCGTCCATGAGATGAGAATGACAGGACGTCCACGATAGGCTGAACACTGACTCACTGCTGGGAAAATTAGTGTTCCTCCTATCACAGACGAGGAGGAGGAGGAGGCGTGGCTTTTAATCACTGCAATGGCCGTCGTCTGTCTGCATGACACGCTGATCATGTAGGCAGATGGCGGTGACTCGAGTATAAGCCGAGGGGGGGCACTTTCAGCCCTAAAAAAAGGGCTGAAAATCTCGGCTTATACTCAAGTATATACGGTAAGTGAAATACTTTGTATTAAATGCAACCCTTAAGAGGTTTTACACTATTCAGCATTTTAGGTTTTATTTGGATCTGACTACACGATCGTCGTTTGGGTGGAGTCCCCTGGATGCTCTGGAGCTGTTCCTGATAAGTGAGACCTGGAACGAAAAATTACAGCAAGGAGTGATAGTGTAGGGCCGGGGGTTAAATTAAGAAAGGGTAATGTGAGTGTAGAGTGGGGAGGGGAAAAAAAGGAAGTTTAGCGGGGGGTGGCTGTCTTTAAAGGAGAGGCGGAGCCAAGAACGGACAGTGTGAGGAAGAAGAACAAGGAGGAGGCAGTTTTCTTTCACTGCTCCTCCACAATGGCAGACATTGGCGTAATTTTGGTGCGGTTGAGAGCAGCGGCGGTGACAAGAGGACCGGAATGGCTGCACAGCCAAGTTGCTGCCCTCATCGAGGAAGAAGCGGGCGGGTCGGGACCAGGTGAGGCGTCCCCTCACGGAGGTCATGGCCTCCGACGCGCTTCTCCCCTGGGCCGTTTGCCTGCCCAGGAGCCCGCCGGAACCTCCAGCAAAGAAGGGCCAACAACAGGCCTCTACAGGGCCGGGGCGGTCCGCACGCTGCCGGCCTACTTGGGGGGGCGGGGCCACGGGCCGTCATGGTGCCGTTTCCCCACCCGGGAATTACAGGACCCCCAGAGCAGTAGCATCCCCCAGAGTAAGCAGCGACCTGCGGGGGGAAGCTAGGAGGGGAAGAGTGCAGGAGAAGGCCACAGGAGTGGGGACAAGGCAGGCCAACATCGCTGTGAGGGGGCGGGGCCTAGCAGAGCAGAGGACACCAAAACAAGATGGCGGAGGTGGTCACGGACAGGTAGGTCAGAGGCAGCCAGAGCAGTACTGGGAGGCCCGACAGCAGGGGGCAGTACGGCAGGAGTGAGACAGGCCCTGCAAAGCCAGAGTACCACGGTCTCCGGGCCACTTCACCCGGGGGACTAGCAATGCCACCCGTCATGGAGCAAGACGAAAGGTCAGATAGGGAGGTGTAGGAGGAAGAGGAACCACAAGGGAGACCAACGCGGTGGCTATTCTGAGAGCTCCAAGACAGCCAGGTAAGTCCACTGATAACAAATCATTCAATGCATTAGACAAGGATAAGTTAGGGGTTGTATCAGCAGGTGCAATGGGGACAACAAAGGAGGCGCCTGTCTAGCAACTGGCGGATAAATGGCCTGCCAGTTCCAGATGGGGGTGCAGCTGAAGGATTTATTGGAGGGTCTGCCTCCAAACCTGCCTTGGTGGGCAGGTTTGAAAACGAGACAAGAACAGCCCCCACAGGTGGCCCCATGGGTTTAGTGGGACAGCGGATTGGGTAAGGGGGCATCCAGTGCCGTGACGTCCACAGCAACGCAGCCCCCTGGCCCAACAGGGATGGGATTGGCCACTGAGTAGGTAGGAGAAAAAGGGGTCACGGAGACAACGGCTAGGGTGGATATGGTAAGGATTGCGGATGCGGCTAAGTGTGAGGTGTATGTGTGTTTCGAGGGTCCGCTGGGGGCACACCTTAAACAAGAGGTTAGGGATAAGATTTGCAAGGGTGAGTACATGGAGATTTTCTCGTTACTGCCAGTGGAAAAATTTTACTTGGACAGGGTGAAACCGGATGACTCCAAGAAAGAGGATGAGGAGAAGAGGAGGTATAGGTTAATCCCACGTACTTTTGTGAATTGGTTACAAGCATTCGCCATTATGGCAAACGTTATTGGTGAGAAAAACCCTGAGCATTTCTCTGCGTTATTCTGTTATATGGACGCTATCGGAGAGGCACACAGGGTATACGGCGGTTCTGCTTGGCTAAGATATGACGAGCAGTTCTGACAGCGTAGAGCTGTTCGTCCGTCTCTTCGCTGGGACCATAAAGATATTAGCCTCTGGATGCGACTTATGTCATTGAGGGCCCGCCTCAGTTTCTTCAGGGGGAGGGGCGGGGGGTATGCATTCCTCAGGACTGCCGGCCGGAAAAAAGTGGGAGGTGTGCTGGCAGTACAATAAGGGCTCCTGTAAGTTCGGGGGGTCCTGCAAATTTAAGCATGTGTGCTCAGGGTGTGGGGGAGCCCACACATTGTCACAATGCTTCAAAAAAGGAAAGCGTGCAAATGAGCCTGCGCACAAAAGGGACGACTCCGGTGAGGGGGGAAAGGATGCAGCCTTTTCTAAATAGTTACCCGGACAGGGAAGCAGCTATGCTACTGGCATCGGGACAGTTTTCGAATCCCGTGTTCGTTGTCGGTGGTTCTACCACCGGCAAGGTATCTGAAATCAGCGTTACAGCATCCGGGGGTAGTGGGGGAAAAATTGGCAAAGGAAGTGACCCTGGGTCGCATGGGGGGGCCGTTTGCCAAGAAGCCTTTGCAGGACCTAGTGGTCTCGCCATTGGTGGTGGTGCCTAAAGAATAACCTAACAAGTTCCTCCTTAATTAATCATTTATCATTTCCAAAAGGGGGTTCGGTCAACAATTTCATTAACCCCGAAGCATGCACAGTGTCTTACACGTCATTTGACGCGGCAGTCCGGTGGGTTAGGAGATATGGGAAAGGGGCACTTATGGCAAAGGCAGATATAGAATCTGCGTTCCGCTTGTTTCCGGTGCATCCGGTTAGTTTCCGGCTGTGGATAGATACTTACCCATGGGTTGCTCCATTTCTTGTGCCATGTTTGAGGCTTTCAGTTCATTCCTAGAATGGGTGGTTAGGGACGTGTCGGGCCTGGATTCAGTCATACATTATTTAGATGACTTCCTGTGCATTGGCCCCCCTGCCTCCGCTGTGTGTGCGATTTTACTCTCTACGTTGCAGCACATCGCTGGCAGGTTTGGAGTTCCATTGGCAGCTGAAAAAACGTAAGGCCCAACGATGGAACTTCGTTTTTTGGATATAGTGGTAGATTCAGAGGCAATGGAGTGCCGCCAGCCCAGAGAAAAGTTAGAGGACCTACAGAAAGAAATTTGTGAGATCCACGGACTGTGAAAAGTATAGTTGAGGACTTTGCAATCATTGCTGGGTAAGCTGAATTTTGCCTGTAGGATCATCCCGATGGGGAAAGTTTTCTGCCGATGGCCGTCGGCAGCTACTGCGGGGGTGAAAGCCCTAAATCATTTTATTCGACTCACCAAAGAACACCAGGAGGATTTGAAGGTATGGTATGAGTTTCTGGCCTCATACAATGGCAGATCTTTGTGGATGTCGGGCCCGGTGAGTAACTTTGATATGGAATTAGTTACAGATGCGGTGCTGGCTATGGAACGGTCGGGTGAGGCATGCCAGAACCTGAAATTGAGACTGAATTGTGACAACATGGGAGTGGTTCAAGTGGTCAATCGCATGTCAGCATCATCACAACCGGTAATACGGCTTTTGCGCTGGTTGGTGTTGAGGTGCTTGCGATTGAACATTTTTATCTATGCTGTTCATATCCCAGGCGTAGATAACACTCTGGCTGACGCCCTGTCTCGATTTCAGTGGGACAGGTTCAGAAAGCTGGCCCCCGGGCGCAGAGAAGGAAGGAGTTCCTTGCCCGGGTTGGATCTGGGAGCTGGCCTTGGAGCCGCCGCAGGATGGATTCGGCAGTCAGTGAGTGAGTCCACGTGGGCGTCTTACGTAAAGGTATGGAAAGAATGGTTGCTGCTAGTACAGAAAGCTGGGATTGGCAATGAAAGGGCAGGGGTAAGGTTGTTGGTGTTATATTTTGTGTCTAGGAATATGGAAAGTGGGGGGGATCGGTCTCTTCCATCTTTTTCAAGCTGATGGGGGGGGAGAAGATGCGACAAAAGATTTTTGGACAGGACAAAAGACGCGAGACGGCCTGTCACTTTTGCTAATCTAATTTCAACTTGTGGGATGTTAAGTTCAGTGTGTACCTCGAGTTATGAGGTGTTGCTTTTTACGGCGGCATTTTTGCTAGCATTTTATGGGGCATTTCAGGTTGGGGCATTAGTGAGCCTGTCGAGGGGGTTGGCGGGGCAGGGGGATTTTGAAACAGGATGTGCGGGTGGATGAAGACAAGGTGTGTTTAAGGTTGCGCAGGTCCAAAACGGACCAGCAGGGAAAAGGAGTGGATGTGTTGCTGTTCGCATTGCCGGGGTCCAAGGTATGCCCTTTGGAAGTGGTGTGGGAATTTTTGCAGGTTAGAGCAGCTGGGGAAGGGCCATTCCTGAGGCACAAGGATGGGTTCTACTCAAGTTTTCAGTAAATTTCGGTGTTCAAGAAATGTCTTACAAGGGCCGGGTTGGATCTGGCAAAATGCGCTTCACACTCCTTCCGCATTGGGGCTGCTACTAAGGCGCAGATGTGGGTTGGATGAGGCTGCTTTGCGAAGGATCGGGAGGTGGGAATCAAGGAGATTTCGTACCTATATAAGGGCTCAAATGGTGGTAGAATAAAAAAAAAAAAAGGAATGCATGCATGAGGGTAGGCTGGATTTGCATGCTGGCATGGTAGGTTTTCAGTAAGAGATAAGTTGTTATAGGTATTGCTACCTGTTGTTTTTGTTTGTTTCATTTCAGATGGAGGTTCTACATGCCTAGTCTGGATCCTCAGTCATTCATATATTTGTTGGGGGGCCAGTAGAGGAGATGTCAGACCGCATGTCAGACAATTGGGCATTACAAGGAGGGAGGCTTATGTGCGCTGCTTGGGTATGCTCGGGATGAAGTGGGACAGGGTTGTAACGGAGGTGGAAAGGTATGCGAGGTTGGACAGACCTACCGATGTTTTAGTCATACATGCAGGGGGCAACGACTTGGGGGTCCGTCCGGTCAGGGATCTGATCGCGGACATCAAGTCAGATTTTTTGCAATTGTAGGGATGTTCGTGGCTAAAAATGGGGGCATGGTGGTCAAGCATCGAGAGTTGGAAACGAATGTTGGGCTCTATTTACGGAAGGATGGGGTTCATCTAACTGATATGGGGATAGATCTCTGGACTATGGGGTTGCAGGAAGGGATCCAATGGGCCCTGCGGTTGAGGCGGTGCCCTCAAGAGTAAGGTATTCACCCTTTCGGGCTGTGGCTGTGTTTCTTGTTGGTCTCTGACAGTGGCAGTAAAACGTAGGTGATGGAAAAGGGGTGGGGGGCTCATCGGTAGTATGTGCCTGTGACAGACCTAGCCGGGACACAGGCTTTTTGAGAGGACTAAATGTGAGCCTCCTGCCAACCAATTATGGGCCCTGGATTTTAAGGGTGAAGGAGAACCCCAACCCCAGTCAGATTCAATGCTGTATATATGTGTATATATAATGTGTGTTGTCTCATGCTGTTGAGACACACACACTACAAGCTGATGTAGTGAAGCTGCTACTCCCAGCTGAATCACTGGCAACAGGGCAGAGCACCGCTGGCCTCTGCCTAGCACCTACAGTGTCTACAGCTTCAAGAAGCTGGGGCAATCGGTCACACTGTCCAGCAGCAGACGGCGCCCCAGAATGATAACACCAACCCAGCTAACGTGCTGGCAACCGGACAAAGGGTCCAAGACCTCTGCCCTACACTTGTGGCAGTTCTGGAGGCCCAGGGTGAGGAGGTGGTGGTCACTCCCAAGCAGCAGCTCAGGACCCAAGGAGAGGATGCAATCTGCACTTCACAACTGCAGCTTGAGCTGATATCGGTGGATGGGACTTCAGTCCCCACTTGTATACTCCAGGGATCCTGGGCGGTCGGCCCAGATCCCCAACAGCATGATGGAGTGAGCCCAGTCACCCTGTCTTCTCTCCAGCGGCTGAAAAGACTCCAGGGAGAAGGGCCAGTCCAGGCCTGTCCCCAGCGGCGGATATGTTCTCTGAGAGAGGCAGAGGTTGGCTGGGTGAGTAGTGCTCTGTTTGAAACAATTTGTTTGGGGTACTGTGTGGGTACCAGCATTAGAGGACTGGAATTATGGACTAACTTCGGAGTCAGCCCGTCTGGGGTCTCCTCCTGTGTTAGTCTCCTGCCGAAAGGGGAGAAATGTGACAGACCTAGCCGGGACACAGGCTTTTTGAGAGGACTAAATGCAAGCCTCCTGCCAACCGATTAGGGGGCTCTGGATTTTAAGGGGCACAGGGTGAAGGAGAACCCCAACCCCAGTCAGATTCAATGCTGTATACAGTGGTGTGAAAAGGTGTTTGCCCCCTTCCTCATTTCCTGTTCCTTTGCATATTTGTCACACTTAAGTGTTTCGGAACATCAAACCAATTTAAACAATAGTCAAGGACAACACAAGTAAACACAAAATGCAATTTGTAAATGAAGGTGTTTATTATTAAAGGTGAAAAAAAATCCAAACCATCATGGCCCTGTGTGAAAAAGTGATTGCCCCCCTTGTTAAAACATACTATAACTGTGGTTGTCCACACCTGAGTTCAATTTCTCTAGCCACACCCAGGCCTGATTATTGCCACACCTGTTCACAATCAAGGCATCACTTAAATAGGAGCTGCTTGACACAGTAAGGTCCACCAGAAGATCCTTAAAAGCTACACATCATGCCGAGACCCAAAGAAATTCAGGAACAATTGAGAAAGAAAGTAATTGAGATCTATCAGTCTGGAAAGGGTTATAAAGCCATTTCCAAAGCTTTGGGAATCTAGCGAACCACAGTGAGAGCCATTATCCACAAATGGCGAATACATGGAACAGTGGTGAACCTTCCCAGGAGTGGCCGGCCGCCCAAAATTACCCCAAGAGCGCAGCGACGACTCATCCAAGAGGTCACAAAAGACCCCACAACAACGTCCAAGGAACTGCAGGCCTCACTTGCCTCAGTTAAGGTCAGCGTTCATGCCTCCACCATCAGGAAAAGACTGGGCAAAAATGGCCTGCATGGCAGAGTTCCAAGGAGAAAACCACTGCTGAGCAAAAAGAACATCAAAGCTCGTCTCAATTTCTCCACAACACATCTTGATGATCCCCAAGACTTTTGGGACAACATTCTGTGGACCGATGAGACAAAAGTGGAACTCTTTGGAAGGTGTGTGTCCAAGTATATCTGGCGTAGAAGGAACACTGCATTTCAGAAAAAGAACATTATACCAACAGTAAAATATGGTGGTGTAGTGTGATGGTCTGGGGCTGTTTTGCTGCTTCAGGACCTGGAAGACTTGCCGTGATAAAAGGAACTATGAATTCTGCTGTCTACCAAGAGATCCTGAAGGAGAATGTCCGACCATCTGTTCGTGTACTCAAGCTTAAACGAACTTGGGTTCTGCAGCAGGACAATGATCCTAAACACACCAGCAAGTCCACCACCGAATGGCTGAAGAAAAACAAAATGAAGACTTTGGAGTGGCCTAGCCAAAGTCCTGACCTGAATCCTATTGAGATGTTGTGGTATGACCTTAAAAAGGCCGTTCATGCTCGAAAACCCTCTAATGTAACTGAATTAGGACAATTCTGCAAAGATGAGTGGGCCAAAATTCCTCCAGGACGCTGTAAAAGCCTCATTGCACGTTATCGCAAACGCTTGGTTGCAGTTGTTGCTGCTAAGGGTGGCCCAACCAGTTATTAGGTTTAGGGGGCAATCGCTTTTTCACACAGGGCCATGAT
The DNA here is from genome assembly GCA_028564925.1 of Lithobates sylvaticus. Taxonomy (NCBI): domain Eukaryota; kingdom Metazoa; phylum Chordata; class Amphibia; order Anura; family Ranidae; genus Lithobates; species Lithobates sylvaticus. The sequence continues at coordinate 102,921,541 of CM053037.1, read as the reverse complement.
GGTTTGGATTTTTTTTTCACCTTTAATAATAAACACCTTCATTTACAAATTGCATTTTGTGTTTACTTGTGTTGTCCTTGACTATTGTTTAAATTGGTTTGATGTTCCGAAACACTTAAGTGTGACAAACATGCAAAGGAACAGGAAATGAGGAAGGGGGCAAACACTTTTTCACACCACTGTATATGTGTATATATAATGTGTGTTGTCTCATGCTGTTGAGACACACACTGTCAGATGCTAGTGTCATGAACTCAAGATGTTAATTGAGAGGGCTGATCACATTGTCCTCTGTACAATGTAGTAGACGGTCCGTCTGTTACTGGTGGTCTCCTGCTATTGTGATAAAATGTTGTGTGGTTGTAATTATGATAATTTATAATCAACTGTGTTTAGCTCGGTGACAACAAGTCTGGCCTGTATTGAAATCCTGAGTCACATCGGCTGCTTAAAGGGATTAGTTAATTAGTTTATGTTAAGTTGTTACAGGTGTATTGTTAGAGTAATATGAGCAGGAGGGGGGACCTCCTCTCCTACTGTATATAAATACTTGTAATTTTGGTTCTAATAAAAAGAGTCCATGTTGGCACTAAGCAAGTCTCGTCTCCTTTGGTGCTTGGGAGAGGTTGGAATATCTGATATCTATATCCAGACTGGGAGGAAGTGATATATGACGAACGCACTCAAGAGGAGTGTAGGGACGTTCCGTCACAGTGCCCCTCCGATGCATTCCAGCAAAAGGTGGATGGAATACGGTAATGGTTGCACTGCGGGAAGGGGGTTGTCTCTGAGCAGCTGGAGGCCTATCAGGTTGGAAAAGGTCCTGCAGTGCATGGCGATATATATGGTGGAATGTGGGTTGCCGTCAAATAACCAGACTGGGGCTAAAGGTCAAGTTGTGTGTTTATGAGATATATATATATATATATATATATATATATATATATATATATATATATATATATATATTGTAGAGGGTCAGCCTGGGGCAGGGTTAAGAAGGGGTTAATCAAAGAAGGCAGGTTCTTCCCCTTCAGACCTGGTTATTATCAGGTGTGCTGAAAGTGTCAGTGAGGAGCTGTTTGAGTAGGAGAGAGAGACACAGCAGGACGCTGTGTGGAAATGTCCATTGCTGGATGGTGAACTTTCTGGGTGAGCTTATAAACCACATAAAGACTGTAGCTCTGATTGGAGCCATGAACTGTTACTTATAAGCTTGTGTGCTGCTGAACTGTGCCGGTGTGCACATCCGTGTGATAAGACAAGTCTGTCTGGCCTTATGTCTACTTTTGGTTTGCTGTTTTGCTGAATAAAGCCATTTTTAATTTCACTGGACTGTCTCTGAGCCAGCTCTTCACCCCCTGATCCCCTACAATTGGTGGAGAATGCGGGCAGTTTGAGGGGTCCAGTCTAAATCCCATGTCCTGGGTTAAAGCTGCACAGAAGGTGAAATCTTCTGAACAAGCCATGGAGGATGTGGTTAAGCAGCTGGTACTGTCTAATACACAAGCGCAGGCCCGCTATCAGGAGGCCCAGGCCCGCCATCAGGAGGCCAGCAGGCCCTGATACAAGCACAGGCTCGGCAGGAACAGATCCTGGTGCAGACAGTCGCTGTACAACAGGAAACAAATCGCTTACTGAGTGAACAGATACTGGGATTGCAAAAAGCGGTGACACAGCGGGCTGAAATGATGAAAGGTGACCCCGCTGTAAAGAGTGACCCCCGGAAGGCAGTGCAGCGGACCCTGCAAAAGATGACGGCCTTAGATAATGTGGAAGCATACCTACCAATGTTTGAGCGGGTTGCAGCAAGGGAAGGTCTGCCTGATAAAGACTGGGCAGATGTACTGGCTCCTTTCCTGACTGCAGACCCCCAACAAGCATACTGTGACTTGGCCCTTGAATCAGCACGGGATTATAAGCTTCTGAAAGCAGAAATCCTACCAAGGCTGGGAGTGACTGTTGCTTTAAGGGCGAACCGAATCCATGACTTGCGCTTTGACAAGGCTAAGCCTGCCCGTGCGCAGCTCTACCACCTGATGCACTTGTTCCAAGATTGGCTGAAACCTGAGGAAAGGACACCCAGTCAGATTGTAGAGAGAGTCGCACTAGACCGTTTTCTGCATGCAGTACCCAGGGAGCTCCACCGATGGGTGGCTCAGTCCGAGCCTGGATGAGATGGCTGCAGCTGTTGAGCGCTACAGTTGTGCAGAAAAGGTCCAGGAGAGTCCCTCTGTTACCAGAGAGTTGGTCCGTTGAACAGTCTAAGCCCACTTGAGACTGTGGTGCGGGTTAATGGGCAGAAGGTTGTAGCACTTCGTGACTCTGGGAGTGGGGTTACCCTGCTCCGATCGGACAGGTTACGGGGTAATCTGATACCCAGAAAAAAGATTGGAGTGGTCTCTGTACATGGGGTTGTCAAGGACTATCCAATGGCCCATGTAACCCTGTCCACAACCGCAGGAACTGCTACACTGAGAGTTGGGGTGATCCCGGGGTTACCCCATGATTTGCTAATTGGGCGAGACTGCCCCCTGTTTTGGGACTTGTGTGAACAAAAGTTCAAAGGTGCAGGGGCCTCCCCTAAAAAGAAGAAACCCCCATGTGAAGTGTTAAATACTGTGTTGCAGGAGGTAAAGGGTAAAGAAATATGTGAACCTGCAGGAGCTGACCTAGATCCTCTGGAGGTGTTTGTAGGGTTGGAGGCAGAGAGTTCTCCCTCTGGGCCTGATTTGTCATATCTTGGGGGTTCCTGAAGTGATTTTATTGGTGCCCAGAGGAAGGACTCCCCTTTGGTCCCCGCCAGGGAACAGGTCACATCATTGAGTGGCGAGACACATCATCCTGCGGAATATATGCGATCTCCCCGAGTTGCTGTGCATCATACTCTATGCTACAGAGTAGCCAAAAATCGCAAAGTGCTTAAACATGGGCATAACCCATTAGCGAGGACCCGGAGGGGGGTGGCCTACCGGTCTGCCAGGGTCAGAGAGTCCAAACCTGGGGATCAAGTGCTAGTGGTTGAACCTACTGTGGAGAACAGGTGTCTCGTAGAGGGACAGGAACCCTCTGAGGTAGTAGAAAAGGTTGGCGCTGCTCTCAGTGGTAACGAAGGTAGAATCTGTGCTGGTGACTTTTTACAGCCGATGCTACCAGACGACCACATTGAGGATTGCCTGGCTGAATTTGAAAACATGGCATCATTTAAAAAATGGCCCAGAAGCCGCTGGGCTGAATTGGTGCAACCCCTCCTCACAGAGGAGTACCAGGAAGTGTACCGCCTAATGGAAACTGATAAAAATGACTATGATGGGTTTACAGCAGCAATCCGGTCTAGAATTTATGTGGATTCAGAGGAGGAAGGGGGCATAGACCTGGGTCTATGCCCACTGGATTTGTGGTGTCCAGACCCCTGGCCTGGAACAGAGGGGGGGGTATGTAGAGGGTCAGCCTGGGGCAGGGTTAAGAAGGGGTTAATCAAAGAAGGCAGGTTCTTCCCCTTCAGACCTGCTTATTATCAGGTGTGCTGAAAGTGTCAGTGAGGAGCTGTTTGAGTAGGAGAGAGAGACACAGCAGGACGCTGTGTGGAAATGTCCATTGCTGGATGGTGAACTTTCTGGGTGAGCTTATAAACCACATAAAGACTGTAGCTCTGATTGGAGCCATGAACTGTTACTTATAAGATTGTGTGCTGCTGAACTGTGCCGGTGTGCACATCCGTGTGATAAGACAAGTCTGTCTGGCCTTATGTCTACTTTTGGTTTGCTGTTTTGCTGAATAAAGCCATTTTTTATTTCACTGGACTGTCTCTGAGCCAGCTCTTCACCCCCTGATCCCCTACAATATATATATATATATATATATATATATATATATATATATATATATTATACAATATATTTGATATTGGAGTTATTTGATTTGGTTTGTTTAATAAAGGCTGTTATGGCCATTTATACTCCAAAGCAAGGTGTGGTCTCTTTATTTTAGATGGGTAAGAAATGGGGTTGGAGTACAGGTGCATAACAGGTTAATAAAAGGGGGTAATTTGGACTACACTGGTCATGGTTCCTTTGTACATCCCCTGCTAATGACCTCTACTGGGACATATTCATCAAGCCTGTTTGACCCTACGTAATAAAGGGTCCAGTCTCTCTGGTAAGAGTCCAACCTATTGTGGTGGTGGGGTGTTCACTTGGTGAATGGATTGGATAACCTTATCCACAGTTGAATCATGGAGTTTGCCATTTGACCACTATGGTTCATTTGAGACAGATTTTTCTGGACTGTTTATCTATAAATTTTATTTATTTTTTAATATCAATCACTGTAGCACACACTTTTATTTTCCTTCCCAGTCAGTGTCATTAGTACAATGCAATTTTTTTAGCACTGATCCACTCTATTAGTGTCACTGGTTCCCAAAAAAAAAAAAAAAAAGTGTCAGTTAGTTAGTGTCCGATTTGACCGACACAATATCGCAGTACTGCCATTACTGGTAAAACAAAAACGTAAAAAAAATTCTCATCGTTTGTAGACGCTATAACTTTTGCGCAAACCAATCAATATACGCTTATTGGGATTTTTTACCACAAATATGTAGAAAAATACATATTGACCTAAATTTCGAAAGAAATTGGATTTTTGTCAAAAAAATAAAAAAAAGGGTCGCCCTTTTTTTGTTTATAGCGTAAAAAAAAAAACCGCAGAGGTGATCAAATACCACCAAAATAAAGTTCTATTTCCTGATGCCAACATGGCGGCACCCATATGATATAGCTCCAACCCTATATCCACCCACAGGACCTGTTTAAATCCATAAAAATCTGACTCATTCTCCTTTTTGTCCTCAAGGTATACACCCCTAAGACCGTGATGCTGCAATAAGTCCCTACCTGACAACTGTGTCAGAGTCCGTCTGGGTTTAGCCTCTCCCAGGCGCATTCCCACATCTTAGGTTGCGAAATGCACCACCTTCTGGTGGTCTTTTGGGGCTGAGTTCTCTAACTAGAGACGTCAGAACCTCAGGTGGTGCACCTGAGCTGGTGTTCGGGTGCTGGAGTCCATGATGCATGCTTTTTCTCTGCAGACCTGTGCTGAATCCTGGTGTTAGTGCTACATTTTCTTTTCTCCTACAGGTATGTGCTATCCCTTTTGGTTTTCCTTCCTTGCCTCTAATTTCATTAGGCTTAACATTTTAAGCAGATCTTCCTCTGCTTGTTATTCTGTGCTGCCTACACACCACATGGGCTGGTCCATGACAAGTCCAGTGTGGACAGTTTCTCATCCATCCCTGCAGGTCTCTAGGAGGTGCAGAAAGTTACCAGTGAGTGTCAACATTCTTCCTTCTCTGGGCGCTAATAGCAAAAAAAAGAGTAAGAAATGCTGGGCCTGTGGCGCAGAGCTATTACCAGAATAACATGTCTGTGGATCTTGCTACTGAGACCTCTCTAAGGACAAGGGATGCTGTAAGCCAGCAAGGCATGACCGTTCATGAGCAAGTAGTTAGTGAGTCTCACTAACTGAGTTCTCCAGCCACTTATGCCAGCGGACTCCGGGTGCAACGTTAAGGATTGTTGTAGAATCTCATATTAGCCAATGTGTTTCATATTATTCATATTGATTTGCATATATTTTATTGATGATATAATTATTATTATATAGTAGTGGTCTTATCCATATTATTATTCGATAGTAAAGAAATCGTTATTACATTTTCATTAATGTACACTATGTTATTCTAAAATATAGAGAACGTCTTCATTTTTAAATGTTGAACTTTAGATGACCTCTCTGCTTCTTTCTAATATTTTTCATAAGTTAGTTTACTGGGTGAAAGTTCATTAGGATACTTCATAGTTTTTAAATTCACTAATTGGAAGTAGAGAGAACTTTTGACAGTAGTAGATAAAGAAAACAGGTGGTTAAAATAATTAGGTGGAATACGGGAAAGTTATGTAAAGAACATTAAATTAAGTTTGACAGGGTCAAACAAAGGTCTGCTTGAGCCCTCATTAAAACTGTTAAAATACATTGAATAGGAAAGTATATATATGTATATATTTATGTATATCTATGCATGTTAATAATTAGACAACATTGAATAAGTAATTGGCTTTGCGTATATGTGTGTGTGTGTGTATGTATGTATATATATATATATATATCTATATATATATATATATATATCTATATATATATATATATATATGTATACATTTTGTAAGTGATATAGTACTTTTACACATAGGATTATACATTTAAATATATAACACATCTGGTGGGGTTATTGAAAGTTCATTCTCTCAAGGTCGTAAATCTGTAGTTCTTGAACTTAGTTAAATCTTATAAAGATAAGGAGAGTTTGATAACACAGGTGAATTTAATTGGACAAAAGCAGTTATAAATCTTTTTAATGAACATATAGGAATTCTGGGAGTAATTAAGTTTATCTGGTTGTAGAACAGGTGTCAGATTTATGATTAGTTACATTGACATAGATCTTAGCGACCAATCATATCTAGGACAGATGGCTGAGATAGGCTTGTAAAAGGGTATATAAATGCAAGCTCTACAATTGTTTGTCAGACAAGTCAGATAGAAGCTCATAATGCTGAACTCTGTGTATGCTGCCCTATTGCAAGGGTCATAGAGGTCAGAACCAATGGGCAAATATCTGTCTGTAACTTGTCTCCTCATACGAGTCAGAGAAGACTTCTTAACTTGTCCCAGAATGTGGTCTCAGGTGAATTTCCCTCACGAACTTGGTCGAGCTGGAACCCAGAACTCTGTGAGGGGACCAGACCACTGGTCGGCCGACTGGTCCCTATCAGGTGACGGGTTCCAAAGGATTGTCAGGAAAGACCCATTCTGGTTCAAGGTGAGAACATATCACAAATGTTTCAATTTGGTTAGGGAATAAGAATACCTATATATAATATGCTTGCATTGTAAGAAACTGTATAAAGTATACCTGTATCTTGTAATACTTTGAACATAAACCTGTATGTTATCAGCTGTTAATAAACCTGCATTGCTGAATTTCTGCCTCGTTCAATACTTTACTATTCTACTTCAGGATGCAGCCCTGCTTATGAGTTCAGAGCATCACAATTAGCCCTTCTAATCAAGGAGACCCCAAGCCCATTACAGCCAACTTTGTTCCCGGCTCTGAGGGCACCTTTATTCAAGCAATTCCCCCCTGCTTTACACCTGTCTTCACCAGAGGTAGAAGTGGATTGGTAGTCCTCCTTAAAAAGGGACTAAGCTGATTTTCAGTGTCTCATGGATCCAGCCATTTATTAGGGTGGTTAAGCAGATTCAAAATGGGATGACCCATATGACTTCCTTCGAAGTCACAACATACTTCACGTTTCAAGACACGTTTCAAAAGGTGAAGAGGTGATTCCAGAGGAGTGGCAGTAGTGATATGAAGTTTTTCCTAAGTAAGCAGTGGCAAAATTATACCCTACTTCGGAGGGAAGTGCAGATTCTCTGGTCAAAAGAATGGCACTTATTTAACTGCTTGCCAACCAGTGCACGACGATATACATTGGCACAATGGCATGGCTGCGCAAATGGACGTACAGGTACGTCCCCTTTAAGAAGCGACATTGTTGGCGGGCGCCGCCGGGGCGCACGCATGCCAGCCACATGCTCTGTGACGGTGAGCCCGCGGGACCCGCGGACTCAATGTCCACCGGTATCACGGAGCGGCAGAAGGAGGAGATGCAAGGCATTTCTCTGTTCTGCCTAATGACAGGACAGGGAGCTACTGCTCCCTGTCATTGGGAGCAGTAATTGGCATCATGTCCTAGGTAGCCCATCCCTCCCCACAGTTAGAATCACTCCTTAGGACACACTTAACCCCTTGATCGCCCCCTAGTGTTTAACTCCTTTCCTGCCAGTGTAATTTATACAGTAATCAGTGCATTTTTATAGCACTGATCAGTGTATAAATAACAATGGTCCCAAAATAGTGTCAAAAGTGTCTGATGTGTCCGACATAATGTCGCAGGTCACGATAAAAAATAAAAAAATCGCAGATCACTGCCATTACTAATAAAAAAAAAATATAATAAAAAAATGCCATAAAGCTATTCCCTATTTTGTAGACGCTATAACTTTTGCGCAAAGCAAGCAATATACGCTTATTGCGATTTTTTTTTTGTTTTTTTACCAAAAATATGTAGAAGAATACATATCGGACTAAACTGAGGAAAAAAAAATTTTTTTTATATATTTTTGGGGGATATTTATTATAGCTTTGTTTTTAAAATTGTTGCTCTTTTTTGTTTATAGCGCAAAAAATAAAAACCGCAGGAGGTGATCAAATATCACCAAAAGAAAGCTCTATTTGTGGGAAAAAAAGGACGTCAATTTTGTTTGGGTGCAACATCGCGCAATTGTCAGTTAAAGGATTGCAGTGCCGTATCGCAAAAAGTGCTCTGGTCAGAAAGGGGGGGTACATTCTTCCAGGGCTGCAGTGCTTACGGAGGACTAAAGGTCCAAAAAGAAATCTTCAAAAGAGGCTCAATCGGTCAATTATAAAGAGCTTTATTAAAGTATATTCAGTAAAAATAAAACATGAAAGACCTCCGACATAGTAAAAAGTTAAAATGACAACGTTGTCAAAACCAGACAAGAAAGCAGCTGCAGAAACCCACACAAACCACACATCCAATCCGATGATTGAAGAAAAGAGGCACTAGTGCAAGTGACTGCAGATGAATTGAGTCTGCAAAATGAATGGTAGCAAAACGGCTAACTTGGCTGTGTAAAGCGGGACTGTGAGCAGGTGGACGGGTGCATATAGGAGCGATGTGCGTGCAGTATCTTGCTAGTAGGGATGAGCCGAACACCCCCCGGTTCAGTTCGCACCACAACCTGCGAACGGATCGAAAGTTTGCGCGAACTTTAGAACCCCGTTAAAGTCTATGGGACTCGAAATCTTCGAAATCAAA